>OZ010796.1:457122588-457743302 GCA_963932465.1 Maratus speciosus | reverse complement strand
ACCAGTGGTGTAATCGTAAAAAAATTAGAGATTATTCGCTATAGACAGTGGGTATACAATAAAGGCAGGGGTATACGCTATACTATTATTTTTATCTCAATCATACTGATTGATAAAGTTATCATACGGATTGAAGTATAACGGAGTACCTTAAAAAAATTCCAGAAGGTATATGGCGTATACCACCATATATTCTCCACTATATCCCTTTATTAACATTACTATTTATCCAAATGATTATTTTCTATGATAATATTTCTACAATTTTAGCATGTGTTATTATAGAAAGAATAGTTATTGAAATAGCATTTCGTGATTTACGACTATATTTTTTTAATGAAAAATGCCTTGCTTTCAGCAATCATTTAATTAAGAAGATCACTTCATTGCCATTCATACATAAAAATTTTCAGATATGTTAATTGATTTTAGAAATAGCATACCAACAATAATAATAATTTCGGTGAAAATCAGAAGGCTTTAGACGAAAAATCAGAAGATTTAAAAAAATTTCAGTAAAGATTAAAAAAAGGTAGATGAAGCATAGTAAAAAGAAGAAATTAAAAAGACAAGTTATGAATAAAATGAAATATTCACTAATTTGCAATCAAACAATGGATATTATGAGGAAAGAATTACCATAAAAAATTTTATAACACTGAAAGTAGATTTATTACCTTTCATAAAAAGACATTTGAAATTTCTGCTTTTTAACATTTAATTTGTTATTCTAAAATTTAATTTTGTTAAACAACTTAACCAGTAAACCATTTTGTACAGTTTTGTTATCATAGACAAGCAAAACGGACTAAGGATATTCAGATTTTTCAGACTATAAAAAAGTTCATAAAATATAAAATAAAACAAAAAAAGATAAAGTTAAATGAAACATTCACAAATTTTCCATAAAACAATTTATATTTAATAGAAAAGAATAACATATACATATAGTATCTACAAACATCTGTTAAAGAAAAATCAGATTTACAGAAGTAAGGAAAACATTTTACGAGACACTATTTTGCAATAAAAAAGTTAAATGTAATTACATTCACTGAAAGAAAAAATTGTTTTTTTTTTTCTTTTTTTTTTCTTTCACTACTTCTATATAAAAGGAAAGGAAATTTTATTTAAATTTGAAGAAAGGAAATAAAATATTTTTCTTCTCTTTTCAGAAAAGTAATGGAACCTTTTTTTAGCAGCTGATAAACTGCTTTCCTTTTAATATATAAGGTTAACACTTTGTTCTTCATTATTCGGATTATAATTGAAGTTGGAATAAATGGATGATCAGCTAATTTTGAAAATTTAAACAATTTTAAATTCAGCAATAACTTTTCTCCCCCCCCCCCTTTATTATTATTATTCTAAGAAAGAAAAATCTTACTGACAGTTGCCACTGGATCTTCTCCAAGCAGCTACAGAGTTACTTATAAATTTTCCTAACCTCAACACCATTATAATTCCCCCTCCTGTTGGCACTAAATTCAAAACAGTACACAGCAGAAGTAGCTTTGTGTTGGATGGCAAGATGACAAGGACAGTCACTAAAAAAAATTAGTTTCTGCAATTTCTTGAAATGTTTTTGAATGCCATTTACTCATTAAAAATAAATAAGCAGAAGATTCCATCTTCTGATCAGAAAATCAGAAGATAGAGTTTAAACTCAAAATAATGCTGGAAAAAAAAAATCGGAAGATTTGGCACATATGCAAAGGTTATACCATTCAAAATTCATGGAAAGAGCTCATGCAGCCATTATCAATTATAAAAACGTAACAATTATTTATAAGAAAATAATAATACAAAATATTTATCAGAAACATATATATTTTGTTAATATTGGGTATATGCAAAAGTAAGTTCCGTTTTCCTAATAGACGACGTAAGTGTTCTTATATGTATAGCGTGAATCTGGTAATACATGTTTTTGAAAAGTCTTTTCATAAACTTCAAAACGTAGTATATGACATTTGATTAAAGTGTAAACTACATAGTTTTTTATTCGATTTAAAATGGATAGTTTCGTGCCGAATAATCGTCATTTGCCGGAAGTTTTCTTTATAGGGGAGAGTGGTAATGAATGGGCCATGGGGATGAATGGGCCATTAACAAAATATGAAAAAGTATTTGCATAAAATTATTTTAGATGCCACCAATAGATGAAGCTATTTGTTCTACCAAACCCATCAAATGTTCCATTGTTTGGGAGAAGCCATTTTCCCACTGGAGTAGGATGGTCAAGAATCTGATTGAAAAGTAATTTTTTTTCCTTTTCAGTAAAATAAATAATCTAAAAAGTATCTATTGTTTCATAGCAGATATGTGTATTAGCAAGTCTTTGCATATCTGTAAACTAATTCTAGGAAGTATTTAGATGTTATTTCAATTTAATGTATTAAAAAAACCCTGAATATATTCCAGAAGTATAGATGGGGTTGAATGGGCCACTATGTCATGGATTTGCCATGGATATGTTCTTTCTTTCTTTTTTTCTGATTTTCTCTTTAACATGAAACATAACTGTCTGTAATGGATTTAGATTAAATTATTGTCTAGTTAGAATAGGTTTATAGTGATGTCTAAAAAATAATTTGCACATTTTCACCCTAAGAAATATCAGTTATTTATTAGAAACTTAAGTTAAATTGTATAAATGATTAAGGTGAACTTTTCCAGTTGTTGGCCACACCTACCAGTATTTTTCTATTTGATATAAAACAAGAATAATTGTTTATATTCTGAATCTGATGAGTAGAATAAATAATGCCAGAAATTTACACTAAATAGTCAATTAATAGGCAGTTCCAACCCTGTTACAACCATGTCAATTTATATTTTTCGAAATTTACATTTTGAAAAATATAAATTTCGTTAAATCATAATGCGTATTATCTATTATTTTTATGTATATTTTATGTTCTTTCTTTCTTATAATCTCATTGTCATTTTTCTGCTACAATTATGTGATTTTTTAATATCACTTTTGATGTTCATAAATTTTGATAAGCATTGTGCATTACTTACTATTTCGGTATGCTTTGATCGTATCATGTCAAGTACCATTCATTTTGTCATATTTGGTGAATAAAATATAAATTCCACATTTTTTCATGGAATTCATTTAGTTGCCCATTCATTACCTTCAATGGCTCATTCAGCCCCACGGGTGGGGTTGAATGGGACAAATTTCTATATTTTTATTTTCTATTATCCATTCATTATAGACATTGATTAATCCAATTTTTATGACTTTTTTATATAACCAAATAAGTAAAGTAACTGAAGATCCAATTCTGAGCCCCCCCCCCCCCCCCAAAAAAAAAAAAAAAAAAATTATTAGAAAAAATTACAAAAATTAAAAACCATAAATTGGCCCATTCATTACCACTCTCCCTTACTTTTATAATTTAAAGAACAGCGCTGCTGAAAGTCATCGTTTACCTGTAAAAGTTTAGGATGAACATGCTTTTTCTTATAGTATTTGTAGAAGGTGGTTCAGACAATTTAAAGGGGGTTTATTCGATATTGAAGACACAGAACGTGAAGGTAGACCAAAAAACTTTAAAGATGAAAAATTGCAAGCTTTATAAGATGAAGACAACACACAAATGCAACAAGAATACGTTATTACTACTGTAATGCAATATCACTATATTAATGTACGACTTTTATATATTTGCCAAATAAACATATAATTTTAACCAAAAACGGAACATACTTTTGTATATACCCAATACCATTACTATGAAATCAATATTTTAATTAAAAAATCAATGCTTAAATTATTATTTAAAAAATGGTTTCTCCAATATTTATCTATTACGATAGTTAGCGACCATAGAGTCAGTTTCAATACTCATAAATTTATACGAACCGATTACTTTATTATGTTTCATTTTTCCGAGGTGATGATCTCGAAATGCAAATTTGAAATCTTTAGGGGGAGGGGGGGTGCAATTTATACGAAAAAAATAATAAAATCTACTTCTAATCTTTTCGCCGTGACCATGAATTTTTCCGTTTATGGGCAGGCTCCGCTATATACAGATTTTCACAGGTTTTACTGTATTGGACCACTAGTTTACTAATTACCTTTTGTTAAAAAGCAAAAGTATTATTAAAAAGGCGGTAAAAATAGAGTTTAACATCATTTCCTCACAAAGGAACTATATAAAGTATTTTGCAAAATCACGAAGCATCCAATAAATTGAGACAAAATAATTATTTCTATTCTGCAGAATTTCAACCAAACTTCTCACACTAACATTCATTTAAAAGCACAATTGCCGATTACATAGAGTTTGTAGAAAACCGTTCAAAAATGTAACCCAGATATTTCTTCTTTTTGGATTTGTACTTTTAAAGGCGGCTTTTTTTTTTTGTTTTATGATGAAAAATTAGCAATCCATCTGGTAGACGAAAGAACGAGAAAAAAATCAAGATAATGCCAGTTTAGTTCTGCCTGGGACGTGATCAAAGCGTTTATGCTCGAATGACCACAAACGCACATGAGGGCGCAAACCTCTAACTTTGGAAATCACCTTTCTCCAAGAAAGCAAATTTATTCCTTAGGATGATCTTCAACAGGTTTAGCTCAAGAGATAGTGGACATTGGAGTTGAGCAGAGATATGAAAAACGAATTTTGTTATGGAGTGAGTAGTCGATAATCCATCAAATGGAATATATTTGTTATTTAATCGTATTAAAATTTTAATATTTAAAAAAAACAAACAATTGCAATGGAACAAAGGTTGGGCAAAAATCATAATTTTTACGCAAGTTCATATGTGAAAAATAAAGTAAAACGTATGTAAAAACTTTGGAGTTGAGTAAAGAATGTATGTATGTAAGAAGTATGAAAAAAATTTTTTTTATGGAGTTTGAATATAGTTTTTATTTACTCGTATTAAAATGTTGTTAATTTTTAATATTTAAAAACAATTGCATTACAACAAAGGTTAGACAAAAATCATTATTTTTTCGTAAGTTAGAATGTGAAAAACAAAGTAAAATGTATGTAAAAACTTTGGAGTTGAGCAGAAGTATGAATTTTCTGTTGTTGTTTTATGGAGTTTGAATATAACTTTATTTACTCGTATTAAAATTTAGTTAATTTTTAATGTTTAAAACAACTGCAATAGAACAAAGGTTAGGAATAAATCATACTATTTACGTAACATGTGAATAATGGAGTAAAACATATGTAAAAACTTTGAAGTTAAGCATAACAAGCATAAAAGTGAGAAATTGGAAGAAAGGTGGACATTTTTTCCCATCTGTACAATAAGGCCAAACCTGTATAATTTAAATGCATTTCAACAGTTATTCATGCAATAAAATGAATTATAACTGTACATATGATTGTTTGTTTGTTTTTTAACTTAGAAAGTATTAAAAGAAAAAAAAAACAATAAATCTATAAATTCATTAAATCAAAAAAGAAAATTGGAAACAGTTTGCTAAAAGTATAAATCCATCCAAATGTATCTGATGAACTTACGTGAAGTACAGAGATTAACTTTTCAAAATAAATGTATTATTTTGAATGATTTGAATGTTTAAGACTTTACTTAAAAAATCTCTATGCTAAACATATGTACACCAAATTGATCTTTACTCCGGAAATAAGTTTCTAAAATTGCATCACTAAAATTAAATTACCCAGAAGTGTTTTATAAATAGAATAAAATATTCTATTCCAAAAGAACCTTATGGAAACTTCCTTTCCCTAGTTAAAGAACTTAATTTACATGACTTTCAGATACTTATAATAAAAGCTTGCCTTTGATTTGATAGTATAGCAATTCAGAAGCAAACTCCTAGGATTTGAATAGACAAAATGTCTAATTACCGTATTTTATACAAGAAACGTCGCGGCGTTTACGAGTTTAATTTTTTTCCAAGTGCAGCGTTTACGATTTTTTTTTAAATACCAACTGAGTTTCCTTAATTTAAAAATTCATAAAAATATTTAAAATCGGATTTAAATATTTTAAATAAAACTTCAGGCATCTTAAGATATTAAAAACGAGGCATCCTACACTGTTCAGAAAACTTTGATTAAAGTTAGGTCAATGTGACGCTGTCGACAAAAGTAGCGTTCCGACGGATGCGGCATTTACAACAGGTGCGGCGATTACGATATTTTTAAGCTCATTCAGGTCAATTTGAGGAGTGTGGCGTTTCTTCAATACGGTATTAAGCTTATTTCCCCCCCCCCCCCCCCAATATGCTTCCAATATTTTCTTTGCATTTTTGCATCAATCCAGAGAATGTCCAAATTTGCTTTTAAAAATCTGGAATTCCTCCTTTAGGAAGAACTCTTTCATGCGTAGCAGAAGTATGAAAAAAGATTTTTTTATGGAGTTTGAATATATTTTTTATTTACTCCTATTAAAATTTAGTTAATTTTTAATATTTAAAAACAATTGCATTACAACACAGGTTAAACAAAAATCACAATTTTTACGTAAGTTAATATGTGAAAAATAAAGTAAAATGTGTGTAAAAACTACGATAGTGTTTTTGAGCGCTTCATATCGAAAAGAAATGTAATTGATATTGTTAAGATTCTTAAGAGACTAATCGATTATTTAATGTGTCCCCAAAGACACCTGGACATTGGAGTTGAGCAGAAATATGAAAAATGATTTTCGTTTTGGAGTAGTCGCTTATCCATCAAATAGAATATATTTTTTATTTATTCGTATTAAAATTGATTTATTTTTTAATATTTAAAAACAATTGCATTAGAACAAAGTTTAGGCAAAAATCATAATTTTTCCTAAGTTAATGTGTGGGAAATAAAGTAAAACGTACGTAAAAACTGCGATGTGTTTGTGAGTGCTTCATATCGAAAATAAATCTAATTGATATAGTTGAGATTTTGTTTTATAGAATATTGTCACTTATTTCAAGTCGTCAAATGGAATATATTTTCCAAATGATTTTTGTTAATTTTGTTAATGATAAGTAAATTTAGTTAATTTTTAATATTTAAAAACAATTGCTATAGAGCAAAGGTTAGGCAAAAATCATAATTTTTACACAAGTTAATATGCGAAAAATAAAGTAAAACGTATGCAAAAACGTTTCGAATTGAGCAGAAATATGAAATTTTATTTTTCTTTTTTTACGGAGTTTGAATATATTTCTTATTTACTCGTATTAAAATTTAGTTAATTTTTAATATTTAAAAACAATTGCATTACAACACAGGTTAGACAAAAATCACAATTTTTACGTAAATTAATATGTGAAAAATAAAGTAAAATGTATGTAAAAACTACGATAGTGTTTGTGAGCGCTTCATATCGAAAAGAAATCTAATTGATATGGTTAAGATTTTTTTTTTTTTTTGGCTAGTCGATTATTTAGGGGAGAGTGGGGTGGAATGGGACAGTAGGTTTTTCTCTTTATGTATCATTCTAATCATTTCATCAATCACACATTAGATGAAGCAATGGCACCCAAAGCTTCAGCTGAAAAAAGTAGCTGATCTGCGTAAGCTTTCGATTGTATAAAGAAAAATATTTCAAGAATCAAAAGTAAATTTGCTTCATATACTTTTTATGCTTTTTTGTATATTAATGACTTGTTTATGCGTAGATGTAATAGTTTCCTCATTTATGGAACATTATACTGTATATTATCCCTAATTTAAACTATGCTTAAAAGCAGCATTTTTGTTTATACAAGAAGTTTAACATAAAAGAAGGTAGAGCGAGGAATGGGACATGCCAGCAAAGGGAGAAATGGGACATGTCTAATTCCTTCTTTTTAATGTAAATTGCTAATATGCAAATATTTTTCGAGGGTAGTATATTAATTATAACATTATAAATATATTAATTTACTTCAAAATGTAAATAAATTAAACTGATGACTTTTTAATGTCATTTCTGAATGACAATCCTGAATTTTCCTTCCAGTGATGAAGGTAATGGAGTTTGATATTGTAGAACAGACATTATGAACCTACAATCTTTGTTCGACTGTATATATATAGCCAACACTAGACAATTTGTGCCTTATCTTACATTGTTTTATAGCTGTCCCATACCTCCCTGTTAGTGGAGAGGTATGGGACACATTTTGAAATTTACAATTTCTTTATTTATGAAATTGTTTCTGCAAATTATGTTTCTATATTGTTCAAGGACATTAAAAGGTGTTTCATTTTGTATTCTACATATCGAAATTTTTGTTTTGTGTCAAACAAAATTGATTTTCTTATTTTTGTAAAAAGTGTCCCATTCCTCTCCACTCTCCCCTAATGTGTCACCAAAGACACATGGACGTTGGAGTTGAGCAGAAATATGAAAAATGATTTTCGTTATGGAGTAGTCGCTTATCCATCAAATATATTTTTTTATTTATTCATATTAAAATTGATTTATTTTTCAATATTTAAAAACAATTGCATTAGAACAAATTTTAGGCAAAAATCATAATTTTTTCATAAGTTAATATGTGGAAAATAAAGTAAAACGTACGTAAAAAATGCGATGTGTTTGTGAGTGCTTCATATCGAAAATAAATCTAATTGATATAGTTGAGATTTTGTTTTATAGAATATAGTCACTTATTTCAAGTCGTCAAATGGAATATATTTTCCAAATGATTTTTGTTAATTTTGTTAATGATAAGTAAATTTAGTTAATTTTTAATATTTAAAAACAATTGCAATAGAACAAAGGTTAGGCAAAAATCATAACTTTTACACAAGTTAATATGCGAAAAATAAAGTAAAACGTATGTAAAAACTTTGGAGTTGAGCAAAAATATGAAAAATGATTTTTTTTTTTTTTTTTTTTTTTTACGGAGTTTGAATATATTTTTTATTTACTCGTATTAAAATTTGGTTAATTTTTAATATTTAAAAACAATTGCATTACTACAAAGGTTAGACAAAAATCATAATTTTTACGTAAGTTAATATGTGAAAAATAAAGTAAAATGTATGTAAAAACTAAGATAGTGTTTGTGAGCGCTTCATATCGACAAGAAATCTAATTGATATAGTTGATTTTTTTTTTTTTTTTTTTTTTTTTTTTTTTTTAGACTAGTCGATTATTTAATGTGTCACCAAAGACACCTGGACATTGGAGTTGAGTAGAAATATGAAAAATGATTTTCGCTATGCTTATCCATCAAAATGGAATATATTTTTTATTTACTCGTATTAAAATTGATTTATTTTTTAATATTTAAAAACAATTGCATTAGAACAAAAGTTAGGTAAAAATCATAATTTTTACGTACAGTTAATATGTGAAAAATAAAGTAAAACGTATGTAAAAACTACGATGGTGTTTGTGAGCACTTCACATCGAAAAGAAATCTAATTGATATAGTTGAGATTTTGTTTCATAGAGTAGTAGCGTATTTCAAGTCGTCAAATGGAATATTTCATTAATTTAATCATATTAAAATTTAGTTAATTTTTAATAATTGCATTAGAATAAAGGTTCGGCAAAAATCGTTAGTTTTTACATAAGTTAGTGAAAAAAAAAAGTAAAACTTATGTAAAATCTTTGATGGTGTTATGAGCTCTTCATATCGAAAAGAATTCTAATACTTCTTTTAAATCTAATCTAATGGTACTTTTAAGGATTAATATAGTTGGGGATTTTTTTTTTTTTTTTTTTAATATATATATATATAGAGTACTCGCTAATTTCTGGCCATCAAATGCAATATATTTTTCATTTAATCACATTAAAATTTAATTATTTTTTAATATTTAAGGAAAATGAATTCGAACAAAGGCTAGGGAAAAATTAGTTTTTACATAGGTATGAGAATAATAAATGAAACATAAGTAAAAACTACGTCGGTGTTATCAGCGATTCATTATCGGACAGGAATCTAACTGATATAGGTGAGATACATTAAAATTTGCTGAATAAGCCTATATTTCTGCGATCTTATTGTAACAAATTAGTACTTAAGCTTACATTTAAGATTTAATAAACAAGATAGGGGAAGGTGGGGCACGTTGGGACGCGGCCCACCTTGGGACATCTCAATTTTGAGGCGTAATTTTGCAGTTAAAAATTAGCACACATAGTGCCAATATATGATACTACAATCTAGTCTTCCATGTGTTTTGGAATCACTGGTGTTTGCTGGCAACAAATAATACCATTATTTTTGTTTTGAATGAGGTTGAGTAACATTTATGTGTGTTTTCAAAAATAAATTTTTTATTAAAGAAATGAAATAATACAAGTGGGGGCATGTTGTCATGAAAAAACATTGATTTATTGTTATTTTAAGGGTAAAAAATAGACTGCAATGATAAGCTTAACTGTTTTAAAGTTTTTGTTACTTAATGTGCGAGGTGGGGCATGTTGAGACACTCAGTTGTGGGGCACCTTGGGACATGTCCAAAAATGCTGTAAAGACCAAATGCAGCTTACAGAAGGGGAAATAAGTACACAACCAATTAGAATTTTCATCAAGCAGTGAGAATGAGACAGTTGTGCTAGCAAAATTGGTGAAAATTACCCCTGGAAGGAAAACAAATATGATTTGTGTAATGGCAGTAGTGATGAGTTCAACTGTTCATGTGATGCTGATTTTCCTACATATTGCAAACTTACTTAAGATAAGTCCAGAAACTTAAAGGCTAAAGGTAAACCCACTGTGGGATAGTGTACATTGGCAAAGTTCGCAGGAAAACAAAGCATTGTTGTATTTGCAGGGCATGTTCAAAATGTTGAGGACAGCAGCGAGTATGAGATATCAATTTTGAGAAGACGAGATATAAAGTTATTTTTTTTTTTTTTTTTTTTTTTTTTTTTAATCCTGATAACCATGATAGCTCATTTGTGTATCAAACAGATATTCTTTTAAAACTTGGCACTCCTGAAAACAAAATAGGTCAAAGATGTGTTTTTTTTGTTTTTTTTAAGAATTTGATGAACACCATTTTTTTTCACATCAAATACATACATTTCTGTTAATGAAAACATGTTACAATTCAAATTATTAAAATGTTTCAATGCTTAAATTATTTCATGCTGAACTAAAGCTTTATAAATAAAGTTTTGTTCATCAATTAAATATAAAATTTTACATGTATTTTTGATTAAAACTAGTGTCCTAACCTGCCCCACCATGTGGGACAGGTTGGGACATTTTAAAGGCTTTTTTGTTTTGTTTTCACTCTTTTCCTATGTGCGATATTAGATTATTATGAGGTTTATTTGATGCAGAAATGTATTTATACTTTATGTCTAATTAGTTCTAAAGTAAGAATAAATATTAATAAAATTTAGAAAAATTATTTACTGAAAAACGTCCCATGCCACCTTCCCCTACTGAGAATCAAAAATATTACAGACTGTAACAACAAAATTTAATTATAAAAATTAAACTTTTATCTGAGTGAGTATTTTCTGCCCACAATATTCATAAATTATTTTATTGTTTTGATGATGAAAGATATTTTGAAATATAATAATCACCAATAATGATATGTAATAATTACCTATAGGGTTTATTAAGACATACTTGGCAACCTTCCGGAATTTTTTTTATATATAAAAAAATATACTTTGAACCAGAAAATTTAAATGTGTCGTGCTTCTATTTGGTACTAGTCATTTGAAATTTACTTGATTCCATTCATTAAATAAAATTTCTTGTTCAAATACCTTGATTTGAATAGGAGTTTTTTTCGAAAAACGGGAGATTTAGCAAGTATGCTAGGAGAACATTTTATCATCAAATATTTGTTTTCTGAAAGCTTACTTGTAATAACAATTTATGCACGATAACATATGAACATTTCACTTTACAAGCTGTATTTCAACAGCACATCTTGAAAGTAAAATCCTGCAATTTGATAATTTTAAATTAAAAAATAAAATATATCTGAGAATTTTAAATTTAAAATAAAAGAGCATTACTGCAAAAACAGGGCTTAAAGCTTATTTTATGTGAGTTGTTATATGTGTGGGAACGCATAAAAAAAAAAAAATTAATAAAAATTTAAAATTTTCAATCTTTTATTTAGATGCTGAATTTACGCCTTTTAACAGATAAGAAACTTTAAAAACATTATTACAATATATCGAACACATCAGGAGAAAAGGTAAGTTAATTCTGTATTAAACATGTTTGCTTTTAACAGCTGTTTGGAAAACTTGAACAGTGTTCGAAGCTTTTATTTACGTGGGTGGGGAAAAAAGTAAAAAAAGGTCTAGAAATATCAACCTTTATTTAAACGCCGCATGTACTTTCCCTTAACAAAGAAAAAGAAGTTTAGTTAAACAGACCGAATATGTTACAGAGCTTTCAATAGATATAAAATACAGTAAATTTATTCTGTAAGTTTGCTTTTTTAATACTTTTTAACATAGTTGGAAAATGTTTATGAATTCGGTTTGTTTGTTTATCTGTCTGCTGTAGCTCGCGTAAATATATTCAGATTGACATGTAATTTGAATATGTTAATGAAGTTCACTACAGAATTTGGTGGAATGAGAAACTCTCTAGATGAAGTTTACACACTAAGAGGGGGGGGGGGGGGGGCACAGTTATCACATAATATATATATATATATATATATATATATATATATATATATATATATATATATACACCTTAATTGCAGAACTTATGTCATAAGTAGGACGAATGTTACTTTTTTGCCAAAATAGCGGTTCGATATATATTTATTGTACGAAATATATTACGAGAATACTTCTCGCAAAACTAGTAAATAGAGCTCGAGAGAGACGAAAAGTAAATACCTATAATACCATCTATTTTTTTTTTTTTTTTTTTTTTTTTTTTTTTTACTTTTCCTAACATAGTTGAAACGTGTTTATGAAATCGGTTTGTTTGTCTGGCCGCCTGTCCGTGCTCTAACTCGCGTAAATATACTCGGGTTGACATGTATTTGTTATATTTTAATGGGGTCCACTATCGAATGTTCGCTTATGAAAAGTGTGTAGCATTTATAGTTCGTTTACAGGGACACACAAAAGAATTCCGTTACATTATGGTTTATGGGGGAAAATCATTTACTGTGGATTTTATTTAAATTGCTTATTTAGCTATCTTATTTCATTGTATGAAAAAATTAAATTCCTATTAGTATTGGAAAGTGTTTCATTATCTATACCTAATGCATGAATTTTTTCTTGTCAAAATTTGCATTTAAATAACTAGTTAGAAAACTTGTACGTCATATTTTACAAACTGCATTGGAAAGACATCATAAAAATAAATTCATACTATTCGATAATTTTAATTTATAAAATAAAATCATAGTATTCAATAATATGAAAACAATACTGGAAAAAAAATGCTCCAAGCTAATTTTATCTATGGGGATGGAAATACAAAATAAACAAAGACTTAAAATTATCAATCTTCTTTTACACGCCACATTTACTTCCTTTATAAGAAAACTAAACAAAACAAGGAAGTTTAATACAATATTACCGAACACATTACAAATATTTCAATAGAGAAAGAATAGAGTAAATATGTTGCATATATATCCGCATTAAGCATGTGTGCTTTTAAAAATATGGCACTATCTTTATCTTTATCTTTAACTACTTACAAAATTTAAACACCATATTTTACAAACAGCATGTCAGTAAACAGTAACGCATAAAAATAAAATCCAAATATTCGATAATTTTAATTTGGAAATAAAATAGTTCTATTCAAAAACATGAAACACACTAATAGAAAAACCAGTGCTCCAAGCTTATTTTATTCATAATACAAAGTAGTTATAATAATAAAAATAAAGTCCCAGAACTTTTCATTTTTTTTTTTTTTTTTTTTTTCTGGATGCCGCATTTATTTCCTTTAAAAAAAACGTGAAACAATGTTTAGCACATTATACGGAATATGCCACAGAATTTTCAACGGAGAAAATAAACTTGAACAGTGTTCGAAGTTTTTATTTACGTGGGTGGGGAAAAAAGTAAAAAACGTCTAAAAATATCAACCTTTATTTAAACGCTGCATGTACTTTCCCTTAACAAAGCAAAAGAATTTAGTAAAACAGACCGAATATGTCACAGAGCTTTCAATAGACAGAAAATAGTTAATTTATTCTGTAAGTTTGCTTTTTTGACACTTTATCACATAGTTGGAAAATGTTTATGAATTCGTTTTGTCTGTCTGTCTGTCTACTGTAACTCGCGTAAATATACTCGGATTGACATGTAATTTGAATATGTTAATGAAGTTCACTACAGAATTTAATGAATTGAGAAACTCTCTAGATTAAGTTTACACACTAAGAGGGGGGGGGGGGTACAGTTACCACATAAAAATATATGTTCACCTTAATTGCAGAACTTATTTCATTAAGTAGGACGAATATTACTTTTTTGCCAATAGCGGTTCGAGATATACTTATTGTACGAAATATATTATGAGAATACTTCCCGCAAAACCAGTGAATAGAGCACGAGAGAGACGAAAACTAAATATCTATAATACCATCGTATTTTTAAAAAAAAATTCCCAGCATAGTTGAAACGTGTTTATGAAATCGGTTTGTCTGTCTGGCCGCCTGTCCGTGCTCTAACTCGCGTAAATGTACTCGGATTGACATGCATTTGTTATATGTTAATGGGGTCCACTATCGAATGTTAGCTTATGAAAAGTGTAGCATCTATAGTTCGTTTACAGGGACACACAAAATAATTGCTTATTTAGCTATCTTATTTCATTGTAAGAAAAAATTAAATTCCTATCAGTATTGGAAACTGTTTCATAATTTATGCCTAATGCATGAATTTTTTTCTTGTCAAAATTTGCATTTAAATAAACAATATAATACAATATAACAATAAAAATTAGAAAACTTGTACGTCATATTTTACAAACTGCATTGGAAAGACATATCATGAAAATAAATTCATACTATTCGATAATTTTAATTTAAAAAATAAAATCATAGTTTTCAATAATATGAAAACAATACTGGAAAAAAAAAAAGCTCCAAGCTAATTTTATCTATGGGGGTGGAAATACAAAATAAACAAAGACTTAAAATTATCAATCTTCTTGTACACGCCACATTTACTTCCTTTTTAAGAAAGCTAAACAAAACAAGGAAGTTTAATACAATATTACCGAACACATTACTAATCTTTCAATAGAGAAAGAATAGAGTATATATATATATGTTGCATATATATCCGCATTAAGCATGTGTGCTTTAAAAAAATATATATTTAACTACTTGCAAAACTTACCCACCATATTTCACAAACTGCATGTCAGTAAACAGTAACATATAAAAATACAAGTAAAAATTAAATTTAAAAAATCAAAAAACCCGGCTGCGTAAAAAGGGAACTAATTAATTATTTCTCATCAGTGTGAAATTTTTTATATTACTTACCTATTTTTTTAAAATTTACTTGTATTGATGATTTTTAAGTTGTGTTTAATTGTTAGTTCTTATCTATAAACACTGTTTTGGTGAGGTCTATAGATGTCTATGAAGGTTAAAGTTGCAGTAAAGCTAGAGATCCTACCTACACAACTTCCAGGCTGAGTAATATTTAAACGGAGCTTCTGACTGTAAAATAGTCAATGAAACATAGTCTTCATTTTGAAAGACCTATCCAATGATATGCCACTCAATATGGCGTAATTTTTTTTTTCGTTTCTACCGCCATTTTGAATTTATAAAAACAAATGCTAGCCTGTAACCATCGGACGGTTAAGATAAATCGATAGAGACCTTATTCATTAAAATCCATCCAGCCTTTGGAATGTTTCGAGGGTATAAAAAAATTCACATACCCAGATACGTGTCAAACACATAACCCTTCTTGGCAGTCGGGTAAAAATCCAAGTATTCGATAATTTTAATTTGGAAATAAAATAGTTATATCCAAAAACATGAAACACACTAATAGAAAAAACAGTACTCCAAGCTTATTTTATTTATAATACAAAGTAGTTATAATAATAATAATAGTAATAAAGTCCCAGAACTTTTTTTTTTTTTTTTTTTTGATGCCGTAATTATTTCCTTTAAAAAAAGTGGAAAAATGTTTAGTGCATTATACGGAATATGCCACAGAACTTTGAACGGAGAAAATAAACGTAAAAAAGGTTTAGTACAATCTACCGAATACGTCACAGAACTTTCAATGAAGAAACAATACATTAAATTTATTTTGTATTAGATATTTGTTTTTATCAAAATTTACATATTTAATAGCTACTTAAAAACTTGAACATCATATTTTACAAACTGCATTTGAGAGACATACCGCGAAAATAAAATCCTATTTGATCATTTTAATTTAAAAGTAAAATCATACTACGAGAATATGAAATCCCACTATCGGAAAAAATAGCGCACGAAGCTTTTTTTTTATTTATGTGGATAGAAATACATAATAATGGTCTAAAAATTTCAATCTTCTTTTAGACGCAGCATTTACTTACAGCTTATTGTTAACAAGTTATTACAAGTTAACTGGTAATAGCGAACACGTCAAGACCTTACTTTTTTTTTTTATATATACCTATATTAATATGTATGCTTCAAAATTTACATTTAATAGCTACTCGGAAAACTTGATCATATTTTACAAACTGCAATTCAGTAACATAGGACGAAAATAAAATCCTGCTATTCCTAAATTTTAATTTAAAAATAAAATAGCATTATACGAGAATATGCAACCGCAGTAATGGAATGATAGTGCTCGAAGCTATTTTATTTACGCGGGTGGTAGGTTAAAAGAAAAAAAGGTTAGATAAAAGTAAATAATAAATGCCTAAAAATTTCAATCTTCTTTTAGACGAACTATTCAATTTCTTTTGCAAATAAAAAAGCGAAAAAAGTTTAGTACAATATACCGAACACTTCACAGAACTTTCAATAGACGGGATGATTGTGTTTCAGGAATTTTGTAACCACTAATGTATTATAGTAATATTCTCGTCAATTAATTGCAGAATTTATAACTAATAATAACCTACGAATATAGTAATTACAAAGTTTCGGAAACACCATCATCCCTGAATAGAGAAAAAAGAAAGTAAATTTATTCTAATAAACAAACATATGTATTACAGATGATTGTTTACTCAAAATTTACATATTTAATAAAAAAATATATAAAATCCTTATATAGAATAAAATTCTGTTATTTGATCTTTTTAACACTAGAACCGCCGGCTATTTTACTAAATTCGGCTATTTTACTAAATTTTTATAAAGAAGTGTTTCACACCAGAAATTTTATTTAAAACGATTTAACTTTTTTAATTAGCCTATTTTTGCACTTCATACATACAACATATAATTATGAAATAATTTCTGGTTCGAATCAAATAATATCAATTTTGGCAGGGGTCAAAATGACATCTAACGGCGGTTCTAGTGTTAATTAAAGAATAAAATCACATTATTTGAGAATACCAAAGTTACTTAGAAAACGAACATTTTTACAGGCTGCATTTCACTGACATTCCATGAAAATAGTGGTCGAGGCTTATTTATGTGGGTGGAAATACAAAATAATAAATAAATAATTATAATAATAAAAGCCTACAAATTTCAACCTTCTTTCAGACACCGCATTTACTTCCTTTAAGAATAGAAAACGTGAAAACAAAAAAACAAATTTGTACAACATATAAAACAAGTCACGAAACTTTGCATAGAGAAACAAATAGAATGTATTCAATTCATATGGGTTCACACGCAGTTTTTTTCCCCTTTATCCCAAGCTTCTATGAATATGTGACTCCACGCAAAAGGGGATTAATTAATCTTATATATAAATGCTAATATCATAAAAACTAATGATATAATATTATGATTAATAAAGATACGATAAATACTTTAATCTCGTAAATAGATGGTTAACGAATCTCAAATGTTTTATTAACTACAGATAATCGTAATTATTTGATGTATTTGAAAATGACTACTTGAGTTTTTCCTATTTTTTCTGAATTACTACGCCACTAGGTAGAAATACATAAAAAAAAAACAAATAAAACATACATAAAGGTCTAAAAATTTTAACCTTTTAGATACAGTATTTATTTCTATATTACTAACAAAATAATAATATAAAGTTTAGTACGATACATGTCTTAAATCAGCTATAATTTACAACAGTGAGAACATAGAGCCAGTGCCTGATTTACGGCAGGGCATTCGGGGCACGGCCCTAAATGCTGCTGAAGGTTTTTTAATTATTGTCCAAAATTTGAAGTAGTTTAACATCTGATGGAATTTCACATTTCATTATACAGTATACTCGCAATATCTCGAAGTCGAAGGGATGGTAAAAAAAATTCGAGATAACAAGGTCATAGCTAAAACAACAAAAATCACGTAAAAACGCAAGATACGGAATTAATATTATAAAAATTAGAGTAATGATAGATGAGAATAAGTAAAAATATGTAATGATAGTCGACAATATGTCTAATCACAGGATGATAATTTTAATTTTTAAAGTACTAGTAGAAGATAATTACATTAAATTGAAAATAATAAGTAAATACATAAATGAACTTACATCGCTAAAATTTCTTGAAGTCCAGTATCGCGGCTTTGATGCAAATGAACGGCGATTTTCTCGGAAAAATTCATTTTTTTTTTTTTTTTTTACTTTCGAAAAATATTCGACATGTAACAAAGTTTTGAGTGAAAACTTTTCGAGATAAGAATTAAAATTAACATTAGTTGAATATGCAATATCAAGGGGAAAAACAATTTTTACACATATCAAATTTTCGAGATAATGAAGTTCGAGATATCGAGAGTATACTGTATTGTGTTCCTTTTGTATTTTTATAACATCGTATACTTTTTCTGAAACATCCATATTTAATTACTTTATTATAATGAATTTCTTTCATATCATTTAAGAAATATATTGTATTTTTAAATTTTATTTAATCCTGTTCCTGTTCTCGGTAGATTATTTGAGGGTTGGTGAGCGTAGCTCGTAGGTGGCAGAGGCCCCTAATATTTTAAATAATGCAGCTTGGTATTGCGGTAAATTTATTATTAGTTGTTGCATACTTTTCATTCCACATATATAGACTTGCATAGAAAAAGAAAATCAGCACCACAGAATTTATTATAAAACGTCTACACTTTTAAATTTCATAACTGTGAAAACAATTGAAGATCTAAGTGGAAGAACATGTTAAGTAACAAAAATTACATTTCAAGAAATTTGAGGTGAAATTTTTTGCTGTATTTAATGATTTATTTTCTGTTTGATACCATGTGTTTAAAATATTAACAGGTATGGTACTAAACTCTCTCAGAAAAACTTATTCTTATTTAATTTTCAAATATTAAAATTTATTAATATTATTGACATTATTAAATATTAAAACATTAAATATTAATGAATAATCTCTTAAATCTTCAAGACTACATAGAATCTTAGTATTTTAGCTTCACCATGTGATAGGATACCTTATAATGCTTTCATCCAAAAGATTAAAAAAAAAAAAAAATTAGAAAATGTAGCATAACATGTTCATCCACTCAGCTCTTCAATTATTTAAAAGTAAATTAATGATTATCAAATTTAATTTTTAATGGATATTTTAAAGTAATTTATTAAAATCAATAGTGGTTATCTTAGTAAGTACCTTTTTCAATAATTTTTCTTTTTATCCAATCCCCCTCTAAGCGTCGATGCAAGGTGGGGGAGGGGGGGGGGGCGTAAGCATCTGTGGCCGGGTCCCCCGAATTTGTAATCGGCCTCAGCATAGGGCAAATGTATTCTGTATTAAATATGTTTGTTTTTCTAAGTGTACATTTGAAAGCTACTTAGAAAACACGAACGTTATATTTTACAAACTGAATTCCAGTGATATATCATAAAAATAAAATCTTATTACATGAGAATATGACAGTACACATGTGGGGAAAATACTGCCCGTAGATTATTTTATTTATGAGAGTGGGAATACAAATTAAATAAAAATAAGATAATAATAATAAATGACTATAATTTCCAACCTTCTTTTAAACGCGCATTTACTTGCTTTTTACAAATAAAAAACGGAAAAAATATTTATTACAATATAGCGAACACATTACAGAACTTTCAATAGAGAAAAACTGCTGTAATCCCATAAATAATTGATAACATCATAAATATTAATTTTATAAATGATATAATATTATTTATAAAGTTAATATCATAATCTCATAAATAAGAGGTTGATTAATGTCTAACATTTTATTAGATTATCCTAATTATTTAATTTATTATGGCTACTGAAGCCCCTACCATATTTTTTTAATTGGTACGCCGCTGGATAGAAATATTCAAAAAATTAATAAACGCCCAAAAAGTTCAGCCTTCTTTTAGATGCCGCATTTACTTCCTTTAACAAATAAAAAAAGATAAAAAAAAATAGTACAATATACTGAACACTTCACAGAACTTTTAATAGAGAAAAACTAGTAAAATGTCTGTTCCTGTGAAATAGCGCATTTTTTTTCTCTAGTCCCAAGTCACTATGAACAAGTGATATCACACAGAAAGTGGTTAATTAAACTCATAAATATTAATTATATTATTGATCATATTTAATTATATAAATTTGATATTGCATTATTAATAAATTTAATATCATAATCACATAAATATGTGGTTAAATTAATTTCTTTATTAGATTATCCTAATTATTTAATGTATTATGGCTACTTAACCTCCTCCCATAATTTTTGAATAGCTACGCCACTGGATAGAAATACATAAAAAAATAATAACAATAAAGGGCCAAAATTTTCAGCCTTCTTTTAGATGCCACATTTACTTCCTTTTAACAAATAAAAAACGTGAAAAAAAAATTTTTGTACAATATACCGAACACGTCACAGAACTCTCAATAGAAAAAAAGAAAAAAATAGAGTAAATGTATTCTGTTCCTGTGGACTCACGCACAGATTTTTTTTTTTTTTTTTCGTTTTGTCCTCCGGTCCCAAGCTCCCAAGTTACTATGAACAGATGACATCACGCGAAAGGTGAAGAATCTCACGTCATCGATACGTTCTTTGGCTACTAATAATGCGCTTATTATGCGGACAAATCTGTGGAAGATTCTATTGTTTCAACTCAAACAGGATTTCGTTTCCTGAAATTAACAATTAACGTATCCGGATGAGAGAAAATTAAGTCTACTCTTTCGGAAAATATCGTTTACATTTTAATCGAAATAGCTCCTAAATATCTACACGTTTTAGAGCTTTATCATTCTTGCCCAAAACATATATCGAATTCTTTTACAGCCTTGAAATTGAATGATATTTGTAGTATAAAGATGTTTTTATCAGGAAACGTTTGTTTTAGGCCAAGGTCAAGGTCAACCGTCGATAGTTAATACTTCAGAGTGTTCGTATAAAAATGGAGACAAAATATTCTTTTTACTTACGCAATAAAGTTAATTTTTTGAATTATATAACAGTTCTTTGTTCTATAATTTTGAAATGACTATTTCATCAGATATTAAAATTCAATTTCTAAATTATATAACAGCTTTCGGCGAAGAAAATATCAATTTTCAAATTTTTTGCCTAAAATGTATTTAAACATCTCTAGTATATTCTCTCAAAATTACGTAAAAATCCGATGATTATAAATATGTGAAAGAAGCTTATTTACTGAATTCATTTCCCTTTAAATGTACTGTAAGAGTTGCAATTTTTGTAATATGTTTTTCTCCAATCCAGATTTTCTGGGTGTTTTTTTTTTTTTTTTTTTTTTTTTTTTTTTTTTGTGTGTGTGTGTGTGTGTGTGAGAGAGAGAGGGGGGGGGGTCTTTAAAATGGTTAAAATTCAACAAATAACTTTTTTTTTACATAATCAAAAAGGTATATTCAATATAATTAGGGATTATTAGAGACAGTTCAGGAGGGTGCTGCACTCCGCCTGCCCTTTGGTTAACAAAGCAGCCTCCTTGCCCATCATCCAAAAAAATGCCATTTTTTTGGATGATGGGCGCCCTTCTTGACCTTACGCAAGAAAAAGACGCTCTTACTTTCATTTGTACTAAAATATACTTTGCATAAAAAAACGGAGTCACTGCCGTGACTTGAAAAGAGTGGAAAATTTTTTAACTATTTAAAGTGCCTTTAGCATTGTATCTTTAAAAATCTAAAAAGTTCCCTTTTCTAAATGTGAGGAAACTTAGATACTTCATAAATGTGTTATCAGCAGCAATTTCTCAATTTAAAAGACTCTTTACTAGTAAAGCCTAATTATCACAGGAACAAATGGGATAGCTATCCGAAATTCCTGCTTCTAAGGAGCCCTCAAAGCAGGGGGTTACTTAATTCAAATAGAGGCTACGAAAATGCTATGTGGAAAACCAACTGAATCTTAGTCATGGGTGCAATTCCAGAAATTTATTGCAGGAGGGGGGGGGGGGGGGGGGGACTTCTTTTGACCTTGTTAAGCACATCCGAAAAGCTATTGGTAGTTTCATTTTCACATATCTTTAAAATTAGCCTACTCATTAATAATAAATGATATCTCTTTCAGACTGTTGCAGTAGAAAGGCTTTAGCAAATATTATTGATAATAATTAATTTATAAGTATTTATTTAATGGTAACGTTTCTATTTTAAACAAATCTGAAAAGTTATTTTTGCTTTTGTAGAATTTTTTAAAAGTTTTTTTTTTCTGACATGTGATGGCAAACATTCTGAAATATCAAATTCAGGGAGGGTGGAGGCAATTAAACCTCACACCTTCCTACTAATAGCGCCCCTGTCTTTTTCTAGGCTGAACCCTGTTAATAACTGTTTTCAGGCCATGTCTGTGTATTACCACCAATGCTTTCATTAATTTATATATATATATATAAATTTCAAAGTAAATGCGGCAAACATTTGAAAATTTCGTGATTTTTTAACCGTAACCATAACTATTCGAACGGCTGAGATAACAAAAATTATTAGGGAAATCTATATATATATTACGTTATCGTACGTGGCACAGAAATCGCGATTATTTGTTAATTGTTTAATGGCAACGCCCGAATGAAAGGCATATCAATGGTTATTGAACAGAATTTAATGCATCTCCATACCTATAAGGGGGTTTACCTTAGGATGACCCTGTTCAGTCGCCAAATGCCGCCCAGTTTGTCGCCAACTTGGCGGTATCTCTAATATTTCACCAAATTCCCATAGACTTCCATTGTAAATCAATAGGGTTTACTTGCTTACAGAAAATCAACAAATTGAGATATTTTATTGCAACAAAAACTAATATTACCTTAAGGGATTATATCAATTATATTTAAGGGAGTCCAAGCAAATTAAATTATGAATAAAAGTAACATGATACAATGCTTAGCATGCTTTCACGAACATAAATTTTAAGGGAGGCCAAACTGGTCGCCAAGGGCGGCTAGTATACATAAAACAAACGTGTAAAAATGTTACAAGACATAATTTAGCATTCAAATAGTTCTAAAAAATTTCGCAATTCGGAAGCATAAGCACATTTAAAATTCAGTCAATTTCCTTCGCTATTTTTTTTTTTTATCTTCATCACCCAAGAGATCGTCTATCCGCAAAATTTTGAATCACCTTTATCATGTCCAAAAGAAAGTAGGTACAAAAGTCAGTACTTTAAATTTAAATATAAGCATTCTTTTAAAAAATATACTTTCATTAAAATTCACTAAAATGTAGATTTTCTTTTTTTAATGCACTACCAAATTTGGCCAAAATTTGGCACTATTGTGGTAACTTTGCCATTAGTACTTTTCAACAAATACTCATTGTTGAAGCTGATACTGATTTCTCCATAGGAAATCAAACTATAATTGAATAACCGTTAAGTTTAAGTAGTGTTTTTGCTGTGTCTTTCGAAAACGAGGGCCCTTGGTGCCAGGAGCCCCCTTTAAGGTCAAGTTTTGAAGAATTCCGAAACACGTGTTTACTAATTTTAGTTAAACTATAGGCATGTCAAGTTTCAAGATTTTATTTCCATTGGTTTATGAAATACGGGGATTTTTTTTTTTTTTTAATTTGACCCCCGTTGCCCTCCTTTAGGGATAGAATTTAAAAAAATCAATGTTTAATTCCTGGATTGCCCTCAGGAATACATATACACTACATGGCCATTAATGATCGGACACATTTAATTTTAGACAATTTGTGGAATATTTAAAGATATATTTGTCGGATTTTTCTGGAACTTCAGGATTATGAAGAAATGTTCGACTTCATATTTATCAACGGCGGTTTGATCAGAAGGACAATTGGGTCTACAAAATATCAAAGAAAAATAATAATGTTTGGGATCACCTTGTAAAATAAAATGCACGAAATGATCTATCGCTATAGCCTACGAATATATGGATATTGTACAATATATGCATTCATTTGTGGAAGAATAGAACGTATATTCATAAAGATATCGAATATTTTTTTTAAGTTCAAAAATTTTTTGCCATTTTTTTGTATATACCATGCAGTTCTTTTGTTTTTTAATCAAATTTAACGCTAGTTTCAGAAAATTTGACAAAATGTAGTAGAAATAATATGGTGTAATTGGAATGTAAATATATTAAATATGTGATGAAATATGAGCAGTTGAATGAAATATTTTTAGCTGTTGAATGAAATATTGCCCAGGGCTCCGCGACAATTGCTGTCCTGTTAGGGGTCCCGAGTCTCTATAGAATTCGTTATAACGTTTCCTCTGCAAATGTTTGCTCTAGATTTGTTTTTAAATGTTCCTTCGTGGTTAAAAACGTGAGTATTAACTTTATTTCTTACAGGCAAAGTCGATATCACTCTCGGGGAATGGTGAAAGTAAACATTAACGCAAAAAATAAATATTTAAAATATTGTAAAGGATAGAAGATTTTTCGAAGTTAAAAATAATTATGCATATTAAATGTAAAAGCAGATGTATTTTCATACATTTTATTATCTATATTTTTCTATGATATATGGTCGCGCGACGACGTTGCGCAGGACCTGATTGGAAGCTATGTAAAACTGGCACAAAAGTGGAAACTAAAATTTCGAAAACGTGAAGCAACGAAATAAGGTGAAATCTACCGGAATATAACACGGAAATAAAAACCCATACATTAAATGCCATACGGAAAGAAATATTTACACCATAACTCACATGCTTTCTCTATCAAATTCTGTCAGGAAATAACTTAGATAAACAGCTGTGCAATGTTCGACGGATTTGACCAAAAGAAGTAGTAGATGAATCATAAAAACCACGGAAGCGAGAATGAGTCCTTTAGAAGAAATTCTTTTCCTAAAGCATTCCTCTTTTGCGATGCGCAAATATCGTTTCTGCCGCTTGCAAGAATCACGAGAAATTAAAAAGGTTCTTAGAATGAAATTAATACCGTACCTTATCGATATTACTATTAAAACAGCGGATGATTTAATTTTGCGGTCAAGTAGAAAGGAAGTAATCAATATTATCACAAATTCCAAAGATGGAAAATTTCAATGTAGCGGAAATTTCAAAAACAGCAACAAACCTTTATTTAAGGCAGGGGTCGAAATGGAAAAATTCACGAACCGGAGCGCTATTTCAAAATTATTGTTTATATATATATATATATACACACACACACACACACACACACACATATATATATATATGTTTGAAAGTATAGACAAATTTAATCATACAAAAACAATTTTTAAAATGTATTGAAGATTCTAAATAATAAAAATAAAGTCAGAGAGCACAACAAGCTATACATCTATAATTTTGTTTGATTATTGATAAAGAATTGTGGTATTCTACATTGGTTATATAACTATAATAATATATTTTAATAATTGCACGAACTGGGACGGTATTTACCATAATTTCACGAACCGTAATATCGTTCCGGATTGCCCCAGTATATTTCGAGCCCTGATTTAAGTCAGTTCTCAAATTCCCTGCTCAACAAACACGAAACTTTGGCACATTTTCCGATTCATTTTTAAACAAGGCATACAATTAACAGGCGTGACTATTAAAGTGTTTTGGAATCGAATAGAGTTTTCCATTTTTTGATAAATAAATTACTTATCGAGTTATAAGCTATTTTTGTCATATGGCGACAGGTTTGTTTCCTTCCTTAGCGCTGTCGGTCCAGAAATTCGGTTCAAAACGCCCGCTTTGACAGTATTTTTCGAAAGATCTTCTGCATTTACAAAAAATTGAAAATGTCATCCGATTACATTGATCCTCAAGAACACCTGCCAATTTCATGCATTTCCGAAGAAAAATGAATTCAGAAATGTGTAAGAAAGTACCTCCTTTGGATTTCAGAACAGCCTCAAGGGACTTGGCACTCTTAAAATTTCAAAAAATTCAATTTTTTGAAAAAATATGTATATGTTAAAGAATAATCATTTCTGAACACTTTAAAACAAAATACATGGCTTTAGTTGTTGAATATGGAATACTTTCAAAAAGAGAGCCTTAAAGTAATTTTTCTCAAAACGTGATTTTATGGCATTGCGCGCAAGGTAGTTAAAAAAAAATTCAATTTTTTTTTTTTCAGGAAATTTTTCAGACTATAGAGTGTATGGTAGGCTCTATATAAATTGAACTTAAATTTTCATATTTTTTTGCTGGAAAAATATTTTTTTCTTGAAATCATATTACTTCTAAAATTCTGAAAAATTTATATAAGCAATATACAGTTTTGTTTTTAAAACATAAAAATGCTATAAATAATTTTTTTTTAGGTTCAGCGTAAGCACAAGACTCAAGTATAACTGGATATCAAAAATTTTGTTTTACATGCAGAAATTCCTTTGTAATCATGCGTGCAACATGTCATTGCAATTTTCTACTCGACACTTTAAAAAACCCCTATAAAATTTAATTTTCCTCATTAAGATATGAAAAAGATATGAAATGAAAGAAGAAACATGTATCTGTTACTGCCTTTAAAAATTGTGTTTTTTAATGCATACTTTTTAAGATATAAAATGACAAAAATGGTCAATTTTTTGCACTTTTCGATATTAGAAGAATCTTTTTTATTGGAGTTCATTTACTTATTATATACACATATTATTATAGATAATACTTAGAAAAAATTGATTTTGACATCATTTTGTGAGCAAAAATTGAGAATTAATAATTTTTTTAAACAAATTTTTTTTAAAAGTTTGCTGTTTTCTGATACATTACTGTGTTTAAAACACTAAATATTCTACAAATGTTTGTCAACTCTCACTATTATTTTTTGGTGTGCTAAATATAGTGTACTTAATAAAATTAGTGGTGGATTTCACAATATAATGAAAAAAATAAAAATAAATAAATGACAATCGAAACGTTGAAGAAATCATGTTTTTCGCTGCGTTTTTGCCTATGCTTGTATATTTTATTTATTTTTTCTCATAAACTATTCATTAATTGTAAAATAGATCCCTAATTTTATTAATTACTCTATACTGAGGATACAAAAAAAAAAAAAATAAATAAATAAATAAAGGAGTGATTTGAGAAATATTTGTAGAAGTTTTAGTGTTTTAAACATAGTAATGTATAAAAAAAAGAGCAAATTTTAAAATCCTTTAAATAAATAAATAAAATAGGTATATATATATATATTTACCCACAAAAGAAATTTTTTTCTTGTCAAAAGTAGTTTTCCTAACAAGGAAGGTCTCCTTACTGGGCATACTCAGAAAATTTTGAAAAAAATACCAATTAAACTACTTATATATGTAATAAAGGATCAGTCAAATTTAGCGGCGGAATTACAATAGAAAGTCTGTAAAAAAAATAAAATACTTTCGAGTATTTGGCGCGAAAAGACGAAAGCGTCACGCGATTTGGCGAGCAGCACTTTGCCACGCCAGAAGCAAACGATTTTAATGCACCTGAAAATTGTTTGTTAATTGATTTTTAGAATACATGTAAAAAATATTTAATGAATTTAAACATAAACAATGAGAGAGTTTAATAAATAAATTTTTTCGTGTTACATGTTTATGTTGCTTGTTATTTAATTTTATTACTTTTAAAACAATTTCATGTATAAAAAATATTTTCATATATTTAAGCATATTCCAAAATAAAGGCAAGATTCATTTACCAGTTATTTATTTCAATATCAAAAAATTCGTCGTTTCCATAGCAACAAAATTGAATTGACAGTGCTCAATTGGACTTAATTTTGAGATATTGAAACAATTTTAATTTATTTTAATTTTGTTTTACTAATTCATAAAATTTGATATTTAACTTTCATTATAAATGTATATATATATGATAAAACTGTACTTAAATCAAATAAAACTGACAAAACTTTAGTTATTTACTTTAAATTTATTTAAACAAGTTCATTATGAAGCATTTTTATCTTAAACAGTATTCGACATAAAAAAGTATTTTTCGAAATTTCATTTCATCGCCAACCGATGATAAATCGCCAAATAAACGAAATGTTCATTATTTTTTTACGAACGTTATATCGAGGTTCCGCCAAAAGAATTTTTATAAACATATATATCCACATGAGAAGAACACTCTGTAATTTTTTCAGATTTTCCTGAATATGCCCGTATGGAGACCTTCCTTGTAAGTATTACTTACTGGGTGTCCCAAAAATGACTGATGGATAAAATTGAATAACTTGCAAACGGTGACAGATATCTAAAAAATTTTTGCAAGAGGGTTATGTAAGATGTCAGGAGTTTTTATGCTGCGATTCCCAGTTTTAGTTACATATAGTAGCGATAGATGGCGCTGCAAGCAAAAGGCGCTAAATCCAGGCTGGATTTTTCGGCCTCTCTTCTCCCATGCGAAAAAAGGAGATTAAAATGTTTTGAATGGATCTCGCAGTACCAAAAATTGGGTCTGGAATTAGCACATATTTCTCGCAGCGCCGTCTATTGTTTAACTAAAATCAAGAATCACAGTAAGAAAACTCCAGACATCATACATAACCCTCCTGCAAGAATTTTTTAAATATCTGTCACCGTTTGCAAGTTATTGAATTTTAAAATCCATCAGTCATTCTTGGGACACCCGGTATAATAATATGTGTATATAATAAGTAAATATATATCAGTAAAAAAAAGTTCTTCAAAGGGTATACAGAGTCCCGAGTCCCCTTAAGAGGCTACTTCAGTCAAGTGAAAAAACCCGTTCGCTAATGCTAATCCTATGGAAGAAATTTATAAAGATATCTCGGTTGCATTTTAATATTTTTAAAAGATTTTTTTGCATTGGATAGCTGAGATCAATCTGTATGCAGGCCGTTTTTTACTTTTTCGATTTCGATTGCCGATTTTTTTTATCAGGATACTTTCACTTTCAAAACCGATTCTGAAAGTAAAAGCGTCCTCGTTAAAAATATCTGTAAAAAAAATCGAAAAAGTAAAAAACGGCCTTTATACAGATCGATCTCGGTTATCCAATGAAAAAAAAATCATTTAAAAACATTAAAATGCAACCGAGATATCTTTATAAATTTCTTCCGTAGGATTAGCATTAGTGAACGGGTCTTTTCACTTGACTGAAGTAGCCTCTTAACACGCACTTTTACGATTAAAGGAGTAAAAATCGACTGCAGGTGATTATTTCCTAGTTCCTACCATATTGCATTGATCTTTACCAGTTGCCGTATTTTAATGAGAGTAATTTAGCACAACAGTGTGTTTTAGCGGCAAGCCTTTATTGTTATCTATATTCACTTTAAATTTCATTGTTGCCAATATTGTTCATTTTAGATGCGCATTAGACGATCCTCTATTAACGTTTTTGACGTGTCACTATAAATAATAATAAATAAATAAATAAAACCACACACGTTACAATTATTTTTTTTTTAAAACATGAAGTGTGTTTCAACAATATATTGGAGTTTCCTGACGATTGGAAACTTTATGACAGAATCTAAAATATTTGGGGGGGGGGGGGGGGGAAACCAAAGGCAAACATACCATTTTTGGATCCTGAAAAAATTAAAACGGGACCAGCACCAGAACGAGCTCTCTCCAATAAATAAAGAAATTATGAAAATCGGAGCATCCGTTCAAAAGTTATGCGTGAACATATATAAAAAAATAAGCCTCAACTCCACCTGACTTTCCAAAAACTTTTGTACATATCTAAAATATAACATATTTCTGATACAATGGAATCAGTTGGATTCGAAAGCTGGACCTACCATTTTGAAATTGGAGACATTACCTTTGCTTTACTAACGCGTGATTACATCGCCGTAATATTTATCTGTTATACTCTATCACATTTCTTGATTTTCCCAAAAGCATCAGTTGAAAAGTGGTTTTAAAAATGTTTAAAAATGGACTAAATACCTAGTCACTATCGGCCGATTTCTACAAAAATATGTACATTTCTTTCAACAGTGGTTTAGAACATATTCAACAAATGGGACCTCAATCGCAAGTACCGTTTGGGTGCTTGCGACATGATTTTATGTTCACTCAATCACACACAAATCATGATCACGGTACTTTCATTACGCTATGTGCTCGGAAAGAAAATATATATATATATATATATATATATATATATACATATATATATATATATAATTAAAAGGAAATCACATGTGCGAAACTCAAAGGAAAGGATAATATAAACCATTAAAATTAAATCACAAATGCAAAAATAAATGGGAACAGCAATTCAAAAGATAAACAGAGGAAACCAGAAATGCAAAATTAAGAAACTACGAATAGCTTAGAGATTTTCTTCAGAGGAGCTACATAAGCATAATTCATAGTAAAGATTAGATAGGCTATTTCAACGATATATTGTTCGCTAATCTGTTATTTTTAAAGCAAAATGTTATAATTTTTTTAAGTTCTGTTTCTTATTATTCTAGTAACATTCACTTAACTACTTTAATGAAGACTGCATCGTAAAGAAACGACATTTTTCCAGATTATACTAAATTTTCACTGTGAAAAATTCGTTTCACCGTTCATTCGTTTCAACTTAGTTTTAAAAAAATACAATTCAATTAAATAATTTAAAAAAAATGACCTTCATAAGACGAGATACAAACTCTATAATATATTCCCCAAATAAGGCGATCCAGTATTTAAGTTAATGTAACTATGCCCCTAACTATAACACATTTCACAGCATGAGAAAATAAATTCAATCAAAACTAGAAAAAAGAAAACTACTTAATCCAACTGCCTGATTTTCTGAAGAAAATAACTGAATAATCTGAAATTTTTTTCGCTCTCCAGCAAAAATTATTTTTTGCTGATCTGTGGTAATATAATTAAGCTAGCTATGAGCCCAAGGGAAAAATGCCTTCCTGTACAAGGCTAGGTTTTCAAGTACATACGAAGAAAACTTTATCGATTGCGCAAGGAACGCTGCATTTTAATGCGCATTTACACGATACAAAATTTGTTTTCAGTTGGAATTGATAATATCTGAAACAGAGAAAAATGGATGCGCTCTGAAATGCATTAATAAATATAAAAACGTATTAATAAATAAGAAAAAAGTATTAGAAATACACGTTTTTATTCTTGAATATCATTTCAACGAGGGGGTCCGAACCGGGCTTCCCTATTTACAGAACGTAATACCTGGTGTACAGTATATAGGTGAAAATACATTTTAACTGAAGATTAATTTAGATTTTTTATATTTTGTTGTATATTTTTTTTAATTGCCCAACAATTAGACCACAAAACATTTTATATGAAAAATGTCAATTATGCACTTAAATCTTTATGGCTCAATTTACTCAGATGTTAGAAAACATCATTTTAAGGATATACAAATAATAAGTGAAATTTAGAACATACAAATAAAAAATTATTCACAAAAAGGTACTTTTTCACAGCTTCAATAAACAGAAAATTATATTACTTCTCATAAATATTATCAATTTTTAAATACAAAATTGTAAAGTATACAAAATGACCTTTGTAAAAGAGCTATTTTTGGACGTTTCCAGTTTTTTTGATTTTGCAAAATTTACGAAGTTCATTTTAAGCAATAACGATGCAAATCTGCTCAAATGATAAATAAAACTTTGGCATGAAAAAATAACTCAGTATCACCGTTTGTTGAGAATCCTATGAACAATTTATATTAACTGCTGTGTTCGGAGGTAGCATCAATAACTAAAATCGTCTTTTAAGAGGGGGGGGGGGGGGAGATCATCTACAGCAGCTCGATAATGTTTTTAACACAATATTTCAAAAAAAAAAAAAAAAAAAAAAAAAATTGGAACTGTAAATATTTCTTCAAATTCAATATTTTTCTTTTTAATAAACTGTACGTATCTTTGTTTACGCATTCCTTTAAATAATTTTACTGATACTTAAGTAGAATTTAATTTAATTAAGACATATTAATTAAGGATTTTCAACGACATAATGTGTTGAGCGTAGGATTATAAAAAGTACATTCGATATATCCACTTATATTAATTTACATATTCGTACGATATCGCACTTTAAATTCAAGCTAAACTAATAATCAAGTTTACAGATGAAAATATTTTTTTCGGGCAATTAAACCATAAAACGCAAAATCTATGATAAAATTTCAATAAAAATTAAAAAATAAATATATTAGAGGTACTTACTTAAAAATAGGTAGAGGTTATAAAGATATGTGAAACACAATATAATACACAATTTTAAGTTTCTATGTTACTTAGTTTTGGAAATAGGAGGCGCGCAATGTCAAAAATATCTGATTTGAGAAAAATGACTTTAACGTTAAAATTTACCTTGATTTAGATAGGTAATTTATCATAAAAATATAATAGGTCCACATATTTTTATCATAAAAACAGTTTTAATTGGAGTATCGTCATAATTTTTACCCGACTGCCAAGAAGGATTATGTGTTTCACGCGTATCTGGGTATGTGGATTTCTTTATACCCTCGAAACATCCCAACGGCTGGATGGATTTTAATGAATGAGGTCTATCGATTCATCTTAACCGTCCGATGGTTACAGGCTAGGTTTGTTTTTATAAATTCAACGTAAAATACAAAAATGGTCGTAGCGACGAAAAAAAAATTACGCACCCTATTGAGTGGCATATCATTGGATAGGTCTTTCAAAATGAAGATGATGTTTCATTGACTATTTTACAGTGAGAAGCTCCGTTTAAATATTACACAACCTGGAAGTTGTGTAGGCAGGATCTCTAGCTTTACTGCAACTCTAACCTTCATAGATATCTATAGGCCTCATCAAAACAGTGTTTATAGATAGGAACTAACAATTAAACACAACTTAAAAGTCATCAATACAAGTAAATAAAAATAGGTAAGTAATATAAAAAAAATAGTTTCACATTGATGAGAAATAATTAATTAGTTCGCTTCAGTCGGGTTTTTTGATTTTTTTAAATTTAATATTACTATTATTTTTTTTAAGTTTCGGTAACATGTTATTCTTTCATGATAGACAAAAATCGTTTTAACTTTTTAAAAAGTTTTAAGGTGATCTCCCCCCTTAAAGCTCGCTGTATAAGTAACATTGTTTCATGGGTATGTTGCAGACATGCAACGCGGTAATACAAGTGGCTAAATAATAAGGTTTTTAAATTTACTAAAAAAAACTATTTTATTATTTTCTTATTAGTCGCATGCCGGCGGTTAATACCCAAGGAAATCGTCATTCAGTTTTTAAATTAAGAAGTATGTCATTTACAAAAACTGTAATTATTTACATTTATAAATCTTAATTAGACCTTTCAATCACCGTAATACTCCTTAAAATTCATCACTTAATTGTCGAGTTTTTGAGCCTTGAAAGATTGGTTTATTGATAAATTCTCCCGGTTTTTTCCAGTTTCCTCAAAAACTAGCTCAGATATCGGAATGCGACAAACTGCGGATACTAGCCAGACACTACATAAGTAGCCAGAAACAGTTTATACATGTTACTGATAAGTTTAGTGTTTGTCATGAAGCTGTTTCTGAATCTATTCCGAACAGAGAGACAAAGAAAAAATTATTATTATTGACTATCCATCGTATAAATTATCGAAGATATTACAATTTTATATATCAGTATAGAATTTAGATTAATATAATTGGAAAGGAAAAATGTATAGAAGTAGATATTTTTTCGCCAGATTTAGTAAAATGACAGGACTATAGTTTCGAGGGCGATTAATTAGCAGCTCTCATCATCGTAATTAGTAGAAGAATAATTAACCAGGCAAGTGTAGACGAGCAGAATGTGTTTTATCCTTGTTGGTTTAACTACTCTAGGTTAATAATCACTTGATATTGAAAGTTACTAATTAATTGCTCTCGAAACATTTTAATTAACCGCCTGGAGACAAATATCTACCTCTGTATAATACTTATTGTGAAATGTATCAAAATGTTGGTCTTAAGCCTTCAAAAATAAAAAATTACTTCTATCTTGCTTGTTCTGTCTTTCCCTCCCTTTTATCATTTACACCATATATAATGTCACTATAATGCATTTTTAAAACATTCCCTTTTTAAATTCCATTATGTCATTATTACTAAAACAATCCTCTTCCTCGTCTCTATATAAAAATCTTAAAAAGCGCCTTAATTAACTGTTTTGAATTTGAACATTTGATTCTGAGTGCCTTTTATATGTGCGTGTGTGTATCAAAATGGCATCAAACAGAAAACCTACCCGAATATGTTTTTGTACAAACACACTAAAATCTTATAAAAGAACATTACATGCATTGCTACATACATTTCTTGTAACAAGAGCGCGTTCAAGAGAAAAGAGAATTATGACTTAAATCCTCCTACACCCAAAGATAGCGTCTGACTCCATATCATCAAAACAGGTTTCTTTCATTTTTCATGGCTACAAATAAAAAACTCTTTTAAATATTCAGCGAATCTGTTCCAATTCAGAAATCAGCTGCAATTTTTATTCTTCGTAACTGTATAGCTTGCAAATTCATAATGTAATCTCCAAGTGCTCATTACACATGCGCATAATATATCAGTTTTACATACCAGAAAAAAAGTGATGATTTTCCGATCTTTTTTAGCGTGAATTAGGTGGATAATTATGATTAATGCACTAATCATTCGGTATCATAGTAGCACAATTCGGCACGACACGATCTGAATAAATTTTTAATTCATGAATTTAAGAACTAGAAAACACGCTTAATAACTACTTTTTTCCGAATTGGAAAGCATTTATTTATATTTTTTATATAAAAACTGGGGTAATTATTCATGCATTTATTCAATGTTCGGTACATTAATTTAGATATTAAAATACTAATTGTGGAAGGAATTAATGGCACATAACTATATTGTAAAGATATTTTTAAGAAGCTGGTGATATGGCGCATATGGCATAACCTTTTAAAATATTTCTTAATAAATAAAAATAGATTCGTATGATTTTTCAGAAAAATTTTCATTTACTGTATACAATACAATTGTTCATTTTGTTCTACTAAAAAACTGATTATTTTCCAACAATTTTTAGGGTGCATGAGGCGGATAATTGAAGAGCTAAGTGGAAGAACATATTAAGTAACGAAAATTGCATTTAAAGAAATTTGAAGTGAAAGTTTTTGCTGTAAATTTTAATGATTTATTTTTTATTTGATACCATGTGTTTAAAATATTAACAGGTATGGTATTAAATTCTCTCAGAAAAACTTATTCATATTTAATTTCCAAATATTAAAAATTATTAATATTATTGACATTATTAAATATTAAAATATTAAATATTAATGAATAATGTCTTAAATCTTCAAGACTAAATGGAATCTTAGTATTTTAGCTTCACCATGTGATAGGATACCTCATAACGCTTTCATCCAAAAGATAAATTTTTTTAGAAAATGTAGCATAACATGTTCATCAACTCAGCTCTTCAATTATGATTAATGCAAGGATCACTCGGTATTATTAGCACAATTCAGCAAGATATGATTTCGATTAAATTTCCATTTCATGATTTCAAGAACAAGAAAACATGCTTAATGACTACTTTTTCTTAATTGAAAACCCTTTATTTATATTTTTTATGTAAAAACTGGGGTAATTTACATGCTGATTTATTCAATTTGTACATAAATTTAGATACTAAAAAATTAATCGTGGAGAAAATTAGTAGCATTTAACTTTATTGGAAAGATATGTTTAATAAGTGGATTAAAACGTGCATATGGCATAACTATTTTAAATGCTTCGTAATTAAAAAATGATTCAATGATTTCTTAGAGTAATTTTTCATTCTCTGTACAGTGCATTTGTTTATTTTGTTTTACGTTTGGTTTATTAGAAAAAAAAGTTTCAGCATGCATTAAGTGGATAATTATGATTATTATGATAATTACTTGGTATCACTAGCACAATTAAGCAGGACACGATCTAGATAAATTCCGAATTCACTAAAAAAATTTCCATACGCTATGTGTTTTTAAAAACTTCAACGTACTAAATTGTTAATTCACGATTTATTCATTTCTAGCGGGAATTCTGGGGACGATTACGTTTAATGCAATAATCACCAAATGTCACTCACAGAATTCACTGACATGAATCCAGAACGACATTATTATGCACAACTAATTCATTAATTAAAAATATTTTGTAACTACTTTCTCAGCGTAGAAAATCATTTATTTATATTTTCATGTAAAAACTGAGGTAATTATGCATGTGTTTATTCAATATTTGATACATTCATTTGTATAACAAAAACTTAATCTTGAAGAAAAATTACTAACGTTTAAATTTTAACAAGAAAGTAATTTGAGAAAATGATAAAAATTTAATGAATGTAATATATTTTTTCTCCATTAACTGTACAGTACATTTAATTATTATTTGGTTTTCTAAATAACACTCAATCATTATTTAAAAAAATCGAATGCGCTGTTATATGTACTTTAAATCAATAACGTTACAATGCAGTGATGCTCTTTTGGTGCCTATAGACTAGGGATGCCCAAATTTTAGCCTGCGAGACACCAAGCTACCACTATTTTAAATTATTAGAATAAGTGCCCTTATTAAAAGACAGAAAAATTGCGATTAAATAGGAGAAGATTACCTTTCGGAAACTGTGGTGGCAAACGACTTTCAGGCAAAAGATTATGTAGCTCTAGTTTAAACAATAGTAACTGATAGTTAGTTAAATATATAAACTTATATAATTGGTGTAAGAAATGAAACATCTTTGGAAATGTCCGTCAGCAACTCAAAGAAAGCATAACTATACTGGATACATCTAAATAGTTCATTCTTATTTCAACGACAGCAATTTTCATTATTTTTTCTACTATATTACTATTGTATATATTTAAAAATGTATTTTTAAAAACGAAAAGTTTGTTGATTTAAATGCATTTCAGTACCGCAGCTAGTAAAGTACTCCTGAGAGAGGGGGGAGGAGACTTAATTGAAAGCCTAATTTTATTATGCTATATTCAAACAGTGAATATAAATATAATGTTGATTATAATGCACTCTATTCGCTGACTACACTATAACAAGTTTAGTACAGTATATTTAATTAAACCAAAATTTCTTAAAAAAGGAAATAATTAAGAAAATTTCGATAAATAAACACAGGTACGCAATAGGGATGGGGGAGGGGGCGTAGAATCTAATACCCCTTTTTCCCTGGCTAGCGTCCTGAGGTATATTTAGATACTTAAAATGACAATATATTTGAAACATAATTAGGTTTTTGAAAATCACAATCCTTGCGACATATCTACAAAGCAACAAAGATGCCAAGCTGAAATTAATAAAACTTTTAGGGAGGTTAAAGTTTACATCTACGTAAATAAAAACAAAGCCACATGATGGAAATTGGGACTTACTATGTGACGCGTCAATAAAAAATGATAAAAATCGTTTTTTTAATTCTTTATATTCATGCCTAAGCGGAAATCGAATATTCCTCAAACAAGTTTCGACGATTATCTGCAAATCACCACAATTGAGTACTAGTCATTTCCGGCCAACCTTTGTCTCCCACTCGGTGATAGGGGTGACCCCATAGCCGAACATCTCAGACAGAAGGAAATGTCCCAGGACATCATTTTAATAATATGCAGCTGAAAGAGATAAAGATATTTGTTCCAAAAAGATTCCTTGTGAATTCATCAGGAAAAGATAACTTTTCCTCCATCATGTATTCGTGCGATCGATAATGAATAAAAGAACTTTCACAAATTGAGAAGTTTCCATTAAATTATGATTGCATTGGTGTATCTCAACATGAATGAACGTCTTTGTTTGTGAAATACAGCTAAAACAGTCCCATACTGTGCCAAAATTAGCAATTCCAGGTTATGGATCTGGAGGTCACATTATGACGGTAGCAAATTCACTTTAACATTATTGAAAATCTTAATATTCAAGTTATATCCCTCTTCGAATGAAATAATATTCAAATAATATTTGATAGAAAATTATGTCTAATTAATATCGGCTATAATTTATTTTTCCAGTCATTTCTCAACCTATTATTTATTCGAAATGAACACAAGGAGTAAAAAAATAAAAATAAAAAATCTAACTTTAATGCAGAGATACCCCTTCTGTAATTAAGGCAGGGGCGTATCCAAGGGGGGTGGGGGAGGGGAGGCGATGGGCTACAGCCTCCGAAATCAGTGTTTTTTACCCGACTGCCAAGAAGGGTTATGTGTTTCACGCGTATCTGTGTATGTGTATTTCTTTATACTCTCGAAACATCCCGACGGCTGGATGGATGTTAATGAATGAGGTCTCTATCGATTCTTCTTAACTGTCCGATGGTTATAGGGTAGATTTTGTTTTTATAAATTCAAAATGGCGGCCGTAAAATGCAAAATGGCGGTAGACACGAAAATAAATTTTTACGCACCCTATTAGCGTATCATTGGATAGGTCATTCAAAATGAAGACGATGTCTCATTGACTATTTTACAGTCAGAAGCTCCGTTTAAATATTACACAACCTGGAGATTGTGTAGGTAGGATCTCTAGCTTTACTGCAACTCTAACCTTCATAGACATATACAGGCCTCATCGAAACAGTGTTTATAGATACGAATTAACAATTAAACATAACTGAAAAGTCATCAATGCAAGTAAATAAAAAAAAATACGTAAGTAATATAAAAAGTTTCACATTGATAAGAAATAATTATTTAGTTCGCTTTTTAAGCAGTCGAGTTTTTTGATTTTTTTAATTTAATTTTTACTTGTTGCATAATCATGAGCACGATGTAGTCTATTTTCAACTTCCCACGATAGGTCATCCCTGCCACCCCTCCCCCCCACCCCTCTCGTTTCCACCGAAACAAAATTATAGACATTCTACTGAAGTGAGACACGAGGATTTTAAAGTGCTAATAAGCATTGTGCCCTATCAAACAACATATTTTATTTTACATTAAATATTTTCTCTTTTCTGATGATTTTGTTGATTTACAAACAATTTCACCAACGAAGTTGATGGATAAGAATGACAGTACGCAAAGTTTTTCTTCCCACTCTGCTATATTTTTTCCATATCTTAAATCTCATTTTCTTCTTACTCAAAAAAAAAATAAATAAATAAAAAATAAATAAAATAAAATAAAATAAATAAATAAATAAAATAATAATAGTAATAAAAAATTCAACTTTCTGGAAATAAAAGCATATCATTTTAACAAGCTTATACGACTTATCAAGATAAGAGAGAGAGAGATGTTTCCTACCTTGACCTTAAAAAGATGAAAAGGTTATGAAATAATAAAAATTTTAGAAGCCATTCGGTTAAGAAGATTATCGAAAACAAGCAAGTTTGTGGTAGTCATGAGAAAGCTGTTAATTCCTTCGATTCTGTCATTTTCCAGGCGGGGTGGAGGTCGGCATTCAAGCTGTCTGGCCCACATCTAGAATTCTACGGGGGGCGGCGCCCTACATTTCCTATCTGCCTTCCCTTTTTCACCTCATTCAATTTTTTTCTTTCCCAACTAAGCTCTTAGCTTTTAACCTTTATCTCCGGTTCATGAACACGCTGTTATGTTTTGTACACAACTATATGCGAAGGAATTTACCACTTCATTTGCAACGTTATGAGAATTTCGGCAGACTGATTTTACATTTCGTTTGTTCCTCACAAACAAGCGTGATGCATCTAGTGTTTGTTAATTCCACGGAGACAAACGTGATGTACATAACGTAAATGTCTTACTTGACAACACTGAGTTCATTTGTTAGATAAGAACTATAAATGTACAATGCCAAAGAACTAAAATCGTGATATACGTGACTGTAATATCACAAACAAATTATCACCTTTTTTGAAAAATACGAAAATACTTAAACAGCATATTTATGTGCAAAATGTGTAACTGAATAACAATGCTTCAAGTCAGAAAACAAAAACTATTAAAACATTTAAAGAAAGAAGCCAAGTATACAATCTAAAAAAATGAATTTGGATCTTCAAAATGGGGAATTACGCAGACCTTGGATGTTTATTTAATAAAGAAATAAAGTAACATACGTGATTGTAATAGTATAAACGAATTATCATCGTTTTACAAAATACTTATAGCATATTTATATGCAAAATAAATCGCTGAATAACAAATGTTCAAACGCATTCACCATAAACTGCTAGTTCATTTAAAAAAGACAAAAATTACAATTGGATCTTCAAAGTGGGGCATTGCACCGACCTTGGAAGTCTACAACAAAGACACCGAAAAGAAGGTCAAGAGTTTAAGAAAATATATTCAACTGCAATTGCCATATTAGCTAAAAATGTTTATTGAGGGTTTTGAAAAAATTGCTTTATAGATAATTTCTTTTCTCTAAAAAAATCTTTATCTGGAGCGTATATGTTTCGTAAAAAAGAATAACAATCGGTTTACGTTGCACTATAAATTTAATATTGTTATGAAGCAAAAAGAAAAAAAAATCACGGCCCGTTCCTAAGAAGCATCAGTGGGCGCAGGGGTGACACTTCAAGCTTTGCAAATGGAAAAATCGAGGAGCGAAGGGATAAAAAGAACTTTCAAAGGTCGTCATTAGAGTCCTGTATCTGGTCTGTTAACCCGATTTTACACGAACCCAACTCGACACGCGGTGCGGGGCCAAGCTAATTTTTTTTCATTGCGGGCCGAGTTGACTTTAAGTGGTTCTGGCGATTTTTGGTTGAGTTTTATTTTTTTCGGTTCGAATTCATCTGATTTTTCAAAAGAAAATCCTGAATATTTTTAAATTGCAAAAAACTGTATATTTGAATATTAATGAGTGTAACTATGTTCATTTTAATACAAAAAAAGATAAAATTGATATTATAGATAATTGTAGACTACTTTTCCATAACTGTATTAAAATTTGTGTTCGGGTTTTAATATTTCGGGTTCGAGTCTGTTTTGGGTGGAAGTGTGTCTGGTCGGCTTTAAGAATAATTTTTGGGTTCGGGTCGGTCCAAAATTACACGTGTTGAGTTGTATTCGACCCTTGCAGGACTCTAGTTGTCATCCAGCGGTGGCTCGATGGTAGGCAGTTCTAAACTAAAGAATTTTATTTTTATTCTACCTATAATATTCTACATAATGGCAATTTTTTTCTTTAGTTCTTTATTACATGATGCTTAAGCTTTATTTTAGTAGCTATTCAGTAATTAATGCATAAAAAAATTACAAAAACCTTTGTGTAGTACCGTGAGCTTTACAGTTCCAGCAATGCTATGCTTGAGTATTGCACCGTACGCGTACATATCCCAGACGAAAAGCAGCTTATTAGGGAGAGATTAAAGGGTTTTGAAAGTCCCGACAGCCTCTTTTTTTCTTTTTTTGGCTAGAGCACGGGTAAAACTATAGTTTTCCCCAGGAGAATTTCTAAGGCATAATGTTGTATTCAGAGTAGATTAGTAAAATATGGATATTCCTTTATGAGACTATGTTTTAATAAACTCTGTATTATTTTTCTTTTCTTTAAAAATAAAATAAATAAATAAAATACAAGTATTAAAAACATTTCGTATAAAATGGAGAATTTTTATTTTGAAAGGACAGGGTAGAGCAAAGATATGTCAAACGAGGAATGCTGCTCAGACGAGGAAACAAAGTCTGTAGAGCATAGTGTCCCTCCCAGTCGCCTTTATTAAGGTCTTTAAAAAACCGCAGTTTTCAGCCAGAGCTGAAGCCGCCAAAATCGGGACAATGGGCGGTATTAGAATTAATTGTTCATGTTTAAAATTATTTTTAAAACTTACTATTTTTTCTTATTTTATGTTTTGTTTTATAATTTTTTTTTTTTTTTGAAAATTTTGAGTATTGACGTTACGCTAATATATATATTTAACTAGAGCTTATATATTTTTTTTATTTTAATAATAAAATAACGGTTGATTTTGTTTTTCTTAAGCAGCACCCTGATCAATTTTAGTTATGGGTCGCCGCTGTTACCCTGTTTATACATTTAGCCACATTTTGAACCTTACTGAATATATATATAGTTATTTTAATATGATAAAATTTAAATAGTCTAACATTTAAGCAGTATAAAAATGACATATCGTACGCTGACATCTCAATGACTTACGAATCAAGATTTTTGTTGCTTTAAAATAATACCATTTAAATAGTTTAAAATGTAAGCGGTGTAAAATGTATTTACATATGTTACATAAATAAATCTTTAAAAAAAAAAGTGAAAAAAAATTTTTTTTTAAATATTTTACGATTTTCTTTAATTATGACGATATTCCAGTTGAGTAATCAACGCAAGTTAATTTATATACATTATAGTAATTAAATTAAACCTTTAACTTTTGTATACTGGTTTATTTCATGCGTTTTTTCTTTTCTTTTTTCCATTGAATTTTCTCAGAATTTTACTTTTATCGTTACAATTAACTGAAAAAAATTATTTTCTAATGTAAAATTTATTATTATTTTAGGTGGAAGTTTAAATACTACTTCTTAAAAAAAAGAGATATGATGTAATATTAAGCAAATATCCGTGATAGTTTACTTTTTTTTATATAATTTTGCGCACAAGACATGTATGTCAAATGTGACGGGCAAATTAAGCATTGCTCAATAGTAATGAAGCAATACAATTTTTTTTGTCTCGATTATTTTCTTAAGCAGCTGTTTTATCATCATTATAAAACAATTTGTTAAAAAGAACCGCTTATTCGAATAATAAAAATATTATCTATTGTCAAATGTTTAATCGAAAACAGATGATATCAGAAAACTCGGGCCAAATATTAACCCATTGACTACGGTCACGTATGATGCGTGCGTAGACAAGGGGTTAAATTCAAATTACGGCGTAGAATTCCGACAGTGTGCTTTGAAGTATCAAAATTAGTCTGATTTTCTTCATAATTAGATTTTAGATAAACTGTTAAGAATGTGAGACAAATTGAGAGTTTTTATTTATATTTGAATATTTTATAATGATGCGTCTAGTACACAAAGATTCATTCACGCATTTTGCGGCTTCAATGGGAATACTTTAACCCTTTGTATGAGCGTGTTGCAGATCTGAAACATACCCAAAAGTCAATGTTACTTACACCGTAAGTTTTAAAACACGATTTTATTTATTGCTTTTATTTCCCAACGAAGCAGTTAATATAAATTGATCATAAAATTCTCAACAGAGAGCGATACTGAGTTAATTTTTCCTGCCAAATTTTTTTTTTATCATTTGAGCAGTTTCATCATTTTGATATTGCTAAAATTAATTTCGTAAATTTTGTCAAATTAAAACAGCTGGAGACGTCCGGAAATAGATTTTTTTAAAGGTAATTTTGTATTAAAAAATGGACAATATTTATGAGAAGTATGTAATTTTCTGCTTATTGTAGGTGTGAAAAGAGTACCTTTTCGTCAATAATATTGTGTGTTGTATTTTTTTTTTTTTTCCAACACGCTTACAATGATGCATTCTATAACATCTGAGTAAATATTTTCAAATCGGAGTTATATTCGGAGTATCACAAAGGGTTAATAAGTAGAAAACTTCAGAAATATATTCAAAGTATATGTTGTGGTGAGCTATAAATTTTTACCTGACTGAATGCAGAAAAGGAGGATTATTGTTTTTGGCCAGGGCTGAAACTTTGATTTTTTTTCTTTTAAATCGACCTATTGCAATCACTCTGTTTCTACATATATCTATAAACGCAAATCTTGTCATCAAGATAACGTCCGAAATACTGAACAAATTTGAACCTAATTGGAGGAGTGCAGTGATCTTGGATGGGTTCGTTAATCAAGCATGTAGATCTTATATTTTGTTTACAGGGACACCCCAAAAAAACTTCTACCCCTTCTACAGAAGGTGACAAGGGACAGTTTATTGATCCTGTAAATATCTTAGATGAATTCGTTAATCAAGTATTATTCTGTGCCTATGTCACCCAATGGAAAAGCCGGCACTATTAAAAGCAAAGAGTATAAAATTAGCGAATACATCTTTACTTTCTGTTGTCCGATTTCATGACATTCCCCCCTAAATTTCGTTGTTAGTTCCGAAAGACGAACCAAATCTTCTTTTGTCGCCCCTTTCTACCCTGGCACCCGGGGTTCATGCTCAGTCGATCGCCCTAATTTCGCCAGTGGTCAATGTAAGATTATTTATTCGTTAATAAAATGGGAACAGGTGGTTGGATTTTAGTAAATGTGGTACTAAAATATCTGTCTTCCCTCACTGAGTGTCATAGACTATATTTATATTGCCTATGTTTCCTGCAGTAACCTGTTATCGACGAAATGCTTATAAATAGTTGTTCTATTAAAAAAAAAAAAATATATATATATATATATATATATATATATTGAAATTGTGAAAAATTAACAATTATTCATCGCCAGTCATAATAAAATGCTGATAAAGAAATAAGAAATCGAAGCAAAAATTAGGAATAATTCTACCCCAAATCTTACAGCTCTAAATATTGAAATAATTTGATTATATCATGAAATTGGAATCACTATGCTTTTCTTTTGTTTTCGTTCAAGTTTATGCAATGTCAAGTGTTATTTTCGTGATTATGAGTAAATGCTGTGCTGCAATGGAAAAAGGTTTAAAAGGTGGGCAATATCACCTATTATGAGCTACTGCTAATTATATGACACAATTTCAATGGAATCCTTGTATATGAGAAATACAACTTATAATAAACATATATTCACAGAAAATATATTAAGTTTTTTATGCATTTCTAATATAAATAGAACACTGGTAATAATTAAAAATGTCTTTGTGTATGACTATTTTTATATAGCCCTGGCAGTTGGGTTTTTATTTTAAGAAATAATCATACTTGTTTAAAAATGCCGAGACACTTTGATTAACCGAATCAATGAACAGTTATAAAGAAATGACAAACTAAAATTTACAAATAATAACATTGTATATAATTTTCTCCCACTTCGGGTTCCAGTTGAAGTGTATCGTGTTTGGTTACGGGTCGCATACAACCCGAGCCGTGCCTACCCTCTACTGCCACCCTTAAATACTACCAAGTTTTTTTAAACACAATATAATCGCACTTAACCATAAATCTGATTTACATCTTTTTTAGAGAATCAGCTCATAATCAACCACTAATTGTAGACATTCAACATTTAAAACACTTTATCCCCCTTAAAATTTACAAACTTTTAAAATTTAACAAATTTTCAAGGACTTTTTTATGTAACCATTAACTTATTATTATTATTACACTTTGTATTAAATTTCACTAGACACAGAACAACAAGTAGCATTGTAGCAGCAAAAATGCAACAAAATTTGTACATTATGAACCATCAAGAAATTTGGCGCCCCACGCAGTGGTACCGAAGGAGGTTCACCCTGGAACCCCTGACAACACAAATCATGACATTTAGCAGGCAACGTTTGGCGAATGTTGGAAGGATACGAGAAGGATGATTATTTTTACAGGTAACATAACTGCTTGAAGTATTCTTTTCTTTTGTAGCGGTTTGGGTTGACATTAAATGTTTTGGGTTAGGTTTCAATTTTTATGGTCCACTGAAACTGCGTCATATAATTAGCAGTAGCTCATAATAGGTAATATTACCCACATTTTAAACCTTTTTCTATTGCAGCACAGCCTTTACTCATAATCACGAAAATAACACTTGACATTACATCAATATGGTCTCCCGATTTTTCACAAGAAAGTCCTGAATATTTTTCAAATGAAAGAAAAACTATATATCTGAATATTAATGAACACACATGCGTTCATTTTTTTTATACAAAAAGATGAACTTGATATTAAAGATATGATTGTAGGCTATTTTCTATAAATATATTAAAATACGGATTAATTTTCTTCCACTTCGGGTTCCAGTTGAAGTGTATCGGGTTTGGGTACGGGTTGCATATAACCCGAGACGTGCAGAACTCTACTGCCACTCTTAAATAGTTCCAAGTTATTGTAATTATTATCACAGGATAATAATATCACTTTCATAGATAATTTTATGCTAATTAATATAATACAATGCAAAACTGTAAATCACGAAACTCTATTACAGTTTCTTAATTTGAGGGGTCTGGACCTGCTCCTTAATATCCCCCTGGTAACAAAATTTCTAAATAAAGAATATCTATGGATGTCGAGGAAGGTAGGGAAATTTTAAAAGCAATTTAACATAAAAAAAATAACAGCATATCAAATATTAAAACTAGATATTTTGTTAAATATTACATAATATATACAAACCTTGCATACGTCCCTCTTTTTTTAATGGCATTTTTTTTTTTTTTTTATTCCCTGAAGTGAAAAATGTTTAATGTCAGTAGCATCTCAATATTCAATAAAGTGCACAGTTATCAAGATTTAAATGAACTGCTTTCCTTTGCGAAAATATTTTATCTACCAAACTCAAATTACTCAATATAAACAAGTACACAAGTTCTAATGACCATTGAAATAATATCCGAAGAAATAAAAATAAACATTGAAATAAGGATTATCGGATCAATCGCAACACGGATAATCGCGATTCAGCTTAATTTTTGGCTGTGTTTTGAAGCAGATTTTGGGATATATTTCATAGACTGGCTTGTCTTGATATTTACTGTTGATATATTTTTCCTCAGTCAATATTCTAACATGTAATGGGTATCAGAAACTACTACAATCTGAAGTACAGACGTTGTATATTATTCAATCCTTGGAAAGAAAATCAGGCATTACAATATTAACTTTTTTGTTGGCAATTGAAAGTTTATTTTTTTTTTTAACCAGTCCAAGAAATTTAGTTACTTTGGGATATTTTTCTTGCATCCAAAACAATGATGCATACACAAAAATCTTTTACGGCGATACCTTTTTAAGCTGTTATTTTTTTCTTTTCACGAAACGGTAGTACAGTTGACTCCCTCAAATCCGCAAACGCCTGAAATCCGCACATCATCACAGATGTAAACAATGAAACTTTCAGTCTAGATGTAAGGACAAAATTACAGAATTTTTTAGTTTTATATCATTCTGTACGTATTTTAATATGTAATTCTCAATAATATGACTAAACTCATGGTTTTTCATGAAGGAAGTGTAAATTTATTTTCTGAGAAAAAATCAAGATATTGCTGATATTACTGTTAGTCAGAATCTTTTTTCCCAATATATTTATGTATTAATCAAGCTTTTTTTGGTTATTAAGAATAAACCTGAAACAAAACTTCTTTATTTTATGATTTTGAGGTAATTTAATAGGGTATTTTTAAGAAGAAAGTTTCATTGAATAATTCAGAAAAATATAGCTCATCTTTATTATGCATATTTAACTATACTTTAATTATTTACTTGACCTTTACTTTTAATAATTGAATCATTTTTTAAAATTATCTTACTTTTTACTATTTTAGTTTATCACTTTACTTATTTTAGTATATTGGAAGCATTCATTATAATTTCGATTGCATTATTACATTCAAGTTACTTTTTAATAGGGTGTAAAAAAATCGGATTTTTTTTATTTAAACCGGATTTTTTTTTTCCTTGTGTTAAAATATTAAACATCTACTAAGAATTAAGCATTTCAAAAATGAATAACCCACCAATTACTAACATAATCTATGTTTTTTTGCTTTAATGAATAAAATTTTAATTATGTAATTATAGAAATTACAAAAAACTGCAAATTAAAAATTTCTTTAGTAACATACAACATTATGTGCATTAATATTTTGCAATAATTATGTAAACCAATATTAAATACTGCTTATATTTTTAAGTTATTGATAAATTGCATTTAATTTTAAATTGATGATAATAGTTTGATAAATTGATAAAGCAGCTAGTAATTTTACACAGAAATTCTTCTAATTCATTTATCAACAGAAAATAATAGATTGCACTTATTTTATATAGTAGAAGGAATAATTTAACTAATCAAAAGAAGTTATGAAAACATATGTAGAAACTATAAAATATCCACTTAAATAAAATATAAAAACTTTGTCAATTTTTAAAGAAATAACTTATTTAAAATATTTAAAACAATTTTATTTTTTAAAAAGAGCTTCTTTTATTTATTCAGCAATTAAATTATCTTATAAACATTATAAATCATTTTCATTACTGATTACAATGCTTTTTCACACCATTTTAAAAAATCAGAAAATATGTGATTTTTATCATCTGATTTAAATCAATCATTGACACTCTATTGCTATGTTTATTGTATATAAAAGAATGAATAACTCGATTATTAAAAGGAAATTATGACATTGTAAGTTATATTAGATTTAAATATCATTTTAAAATTAAATGCTTTTTATGCTTGTTAGATAAAAATCCATGCTTTTTACAAATTTACTGTACTAAAATCTTTCACAATACTCAGGAATTAAGCTTAGAAACAATTATTTAAAGCTTTGTTTTGTGTATTCATAAGTCACAATACCTGTAGAAACTTTACAAATTATGTTCATTTAAGATTTGAATACTTTATGTCATTTTAAACATTTAGGAAATTTTTGATTTTAATCAATGATTTTTTTTAAAAAATCACTTGATTTAAATCATGATTTAAATTGCTGATTTAAATCAACTGATTTAAATCGTTGACACCCTACTTTTTAAAAAATGTAAACAAAGCAATGACCAGAAATCCGCAAAATTCTAAAATCTGCACAACCTCTGGTCCCAAGCTGTGCGGATTTGAGGGAGTCTACTGTATTATAAACTTAGCCACAAATGAAAAAAAAAAAAAAATGCGATTTTACTTTCTATGTGTTTTTAAGCAATAGCCAATTGTATTTTCTAACTGATTTTATAGAAATATAATTTGAAAAAAAAAAGGGGATTAAATAGAGAACGAAAAATTTAGACAATAGAGATGGAAACCCTCTTAACTCTAGCATATCACTAGGAATTAGCAGAGATAAGACAGCATTTCTTCTTCTTTCTTACTACTACTATCTTCACTCACATCCGTTTGTTTCACAAATGTTATCAAAGTGAAATTACCCACAGAGCAAATACAATTTATTTTACTGTACCTTTTAAATGTATACAAGCTTGATTAATGTTTAAAAGCAGTAGGATTTCTGTTCTGAGGGAAAAACATTTAAATCATATTAAGATTTAGCGAACAAATCTGCATTTTCTTTTCAATCATTCGTACAAGGTATTATATTGATCGCGAGGAAAGTGGTAAAACTGTAAAGGAGTCACCTAAATAAAATCAATAAATTTTAACATAATTTACAAAAAAAAAGAAAGAAAATGAGTTGAGTAGATCAGATTCACCCCAGCACCGTCTTAAGGGCTGGGTATGTGTGTGTGTGTGGGGGGGGGGGGGCAAGACACAGGGTTTTGACGTAGCCTGGGCCTGATTAAAGTATGCATGGGTCAACTGGGTCGTGATCTTAGGCCTTTTGATTTTAGGGGTTGATTTTTCAAATCTGCTTTGACCTCGTACTGGTTAAAATCAATATACGTATTTTGTATTTTTATATTAAATAAAATTAAAAGCCAAAAATATATTTATGTAAATGCGTGTTCTTATATTCAAAAACATACTCTAAGACAGTGTAAATGTTTAATTTTCTAATGGTAATAAAGGAAGGCGGAGGGGGGGGGGGGTGAATATTAAATTTAAAAATTTCAAGTAAAATTAACATATTATATACACTAACGTTGGGAAAAATGTGAGAGACGCCAAAAATAATCAGGCTAAAGAGCTAACCCCCCCGAAAGATTTAACCCCTTGAGGGGCGGTAGGTTGGTTGGTTGGTTGTATTTATGACGGCCAATTATCTGCACGAGGGATATAGGCCCAGGGGAGGAGTGCCCTTCGTGGGGGTCTTTCTAAGGGAACCTAACCCGTATTAACGCTTGGAAATCCAAGGTTCGAAGAAAACCACGAAAACTCCGAACGATTAGGCCGACGGGCGCGATTGGGATCGAACCCAGCACCTCCCGTCTACCAGCTTCGAGAGCAGAACCTCTCAGCCACTGGTGGGGCGAGGGGCGGTAGGATATATTATATCCCACCTAATTTTAATTCAGATATCCACCAGAGCCTTTTAATTAATTTTTACTGTTATTACTCAGGTGGAAAAAAGTTCGAAAAATTGCTTCTCATTATTTAGAAATATTTTTTTTTTCAAATATTCCGGTATGAATTTAACATTACAGAAACACAATTACTTGCCCCTGAAAGGGTTAAAACGGCCCCGATTTTATGCAGTTTATATATATATATATATATTCTGGCAGATGAATGTTTTAAGCACCATTTGTATGCTTACACTACTGTGTCAGTAAGTGATGTGAAGACAATACCAGTCAATTTTCTTAGGTTTAATTACATATCACTGTAAGCACCACTTAGACGAGTAATCTCCCGGTTAGTCAATTAAGGCAGTGAAGCAAAAAGTCAGCTAATAAAGCCACTTGAGAGTAAAGAAGATTTATCAACAAAATAGGCTATATGATATATGCATATTCAATTGGCGCCAGTTATTTGAATCATCGATTGACTGAATCTGCCTTTTTTGTTAATCGCATCACTGAAGACAAAACGTCAGATAAAATTTCATTTTTTCTGGCATATACTAAAATCTGCTATCTTATTGAATCAAATCTCATGAGAATGGTTAATTTAAGCGGTTGTTGCCGCTATATTCATGATGATATATCATATATGATTAACGTAGGCTATTTGAATTACCAGGGGTTGATGCAGGTTTTTATTCTTGAGGCCCATTTTGTGAAAAGTAAAAATTATTTTTGTGAATTTTACTATATTTTTGTGAAAAATAACATTTTGTAATGAAAGTTGAAATCAGGTTACTCAAATTCGAACCAATAATTTTTTAACAAAGCTTCTTTAAATCCCCTTGCTAAAGTATTTGTTTTTCGTGACCTGGTTTTATTTACAAATTACACATTTTAAAACAATTTTTATTAAAACAGTTTAATGTTACGAAGGGGCCTAATTTATTAAAAGGAGTTTTGTGAAGGGGGCTGTTTTATTAAGTTCATTTTTGTAAAGGAGCCCATTTTATTAAATTTATTTTTGTGTAGGGCCTATTTTATTAAATATATTTTTGTGTAGGGCCTATTTTATTAAATAAATTTTTGTGTAGGGCCTATTTTATTAAATAGATTTCTGTGTAGGCCTATTTTATTAAATAGATTTCTGTGTAGGCCTATTTTATTAAATAGATTTCTGTGTAGGCCTATTTTATTAAATAGATTTTTGTGAAAGGGTCCTAAAAAGGCCCCAAATTTTTCCTGGATCAAACGACGATTACTAATTGACAAAAACAACCGTTTTTGTGAATCGAATCGCTAAAAATTGAACAACAGTTTCAAACAATTCTTATTTCTGCCATGCTTTGAAATCAGCCACCTGATTGAACCAAATTTTAATATAATAAGGTTGATTCATTTTAACGGTAGGGGAGAGTGGGGTGGAATAGGACAGTAGGCTTTTGTTGTCGGGTTGGGCACTACCTTTAAGTGTGCGCATGTATTTTTCGATGTATACATTGCGATCTTGTACTGTATATAATCAATAAATACTTTTAATATCATTCTAAACATTTCATCAATCACACACTAGATGAAACAATGGCAGCCCAATCTTCAGTTGAAAAAAAGTTGCTGATCTGCATAAGCTTGCAATTATATAACGAAAAATATTATTTCAAGAATCAAAAGTAAATTTGCTTCATATACTTTTTATGCGTTCTGTATATTAATTATTAATGATTTGTTTATGCGTAGATGTAATAGTTTCCTTATTTATGGAACATTTTACTGTATATTATCCATAATTTAAAATCTAAAAGTAGCATTTTTGTTTATACAAGAAGATTAAAATAAAAGAAGGCTAGTGTGGAGGAATGGGATATGCCAGTAAAGGAAGGAATGGGAAAAGTCTAATTCTTTCTTTTTAATAAGATGAACGAAAATTGCTAATATGCAAATATTTTTAGAGGGTAACATATAAATTATAACACTGGTAATATATTCATTTACTTCAAAATGTAAATAAACTGAACTGATTATTTTTTAATGTCATCTGTAACTGACAATCCTGAATTTTCCTTCCAGTGATGTAGATACTAGAATTTGATATTGTGACACAGACAATATCAATTTGACAATCTACAATCTTTGTTAAACTGTATATATAGCCGACACTAGACTATTTGTGCCTTATTATATACCTTCTTGTTAGTGGGCAGGTATGGGACACATTTTGAAATTCACAATTATAAAATTGTTTCTGCAAATTATGATTCTATATTGTTCAAGGACATTAGAAAGTGTTTAATTTTGTATTCTATAAATTGAAATTTTTGTTTTGTGTCAAACAAGGTTGATTTTCTTATTTTTGTAAAAAAGTGTCCCATTCCTCCCCTTTGCCCCACCAGTGGCCGAGAGATTCTGCTTTCGAAGCTGGTAGACGGGAGGTGCTGGGTTCGATCCCAATCGCGCCCGTCGGCCTAATCGTTCGGAGTTTTCGTGGTTTTCTTCGAGCCGTGGATCTTCCATGCGTTAATACGGATTAGGTTCCCTTAGAAAGACCCCCACGGAGGGCACTCCCCCCGGGCCTATATCCCTCGTGTAGATAATTGGCCGTCAAAAATCAACCCAACCCAACCCATTCCTCCCCACTCTCCCCTATGTACTACAGTTATATACATACACAAAACATGGTTAATTTCTTAATATTTTGCATTTGGTCAATGTCACTATGATCAAATCTTCTTCAAATAAATATTTGATGTATAAAAGGAAAATCTCTGTCTGAATAAAATATGCTAATAAAATTAAGAACCAAATTAATCAAAGTTATTTTGTAGAGAGCAAAATAACATTAAAATTTTTTCTGATGTGGCATATATAAATTATCTTAATAAACAACAGAATTAATCAGTCATTTACTATAGAACAAAATAAAATTGCCATCCATACACACTTTCCCTAGTTTAGAATACGTGAATTACGTCAATAAAAACAAACAAATTAATCCGTTTTTTGTAGAGAGCAAAATAAAATCAACATCGAAAAACATTTTACCTAGCTTAGCGTGTGTAAATTATGCTAATGAAAATAAACAACTAAATTAATCTGTCATTGTATAGAGAGCAAAATAAAATCAACATTGAAAATCCTTTTACCTAGTTTAGCTTGTGTAAATTATGATAATAACAATAAACAACAAAAATAATCTGTCATTGTATAGAGATAAAAATAAAATCAACATCGATACAGATTTTCTTCTGTTTAACATGAGTCATTTAAGTTAATAAAAGTAAACAGCCAAATTAATCAAAGTAATTTAAAATAAAGTAAGGGGGAAAAAATCAATGTCAATAAATTTCTTTTTCGAGGTAGCATATATAAACGTTAATAAAAATAAACATCCAAATTAATACAAGTCATTTAACAGAGAGCAAAATAAAATCAACGTCAATAAGCTTCTTTTCTGCGATAGCAGATATAAATTACATTAATTAAAATCTATATTAAAATTAATCCAGGATATTTTATAAAGAGAAAAAGGAAATTAACGTTGATAAATTAATTTTGTGAGGTAGTAGATATGAATTATGTTAATAAAAATAAACAATCAAATTAATTCAAGACATTTTATAAAGAGTAAAATAAAATTAATGTTAATAAATTTCTTTTCTGGGGTATAATAAATAAATAAAGATCAAATTAAATAATTTTATATATATACAAGTGGACTCAAATATCTACGATAAGCATTTAAATTTTTCAAACAAATGTAAAAAATATATAGCAGCATTAATTCTTTCTCATTATTTACAATTCATTAGACAATTCACAATATAGTATCAGCGTTTTATGGAGGAAAATATTGGAGAAAACTCAAATCAAAATAAATATTCTTTCAGATGACATTAAATCAAGCTGTCAATTTATGGTAATAAAATTATTATTTTATACATTATAAAATGAAAACAAGCAATCCTCTCTACTTAAAAAATAATAATAATAATGTTAAATGATTTATCAAAAATGTTCAATGTGACAGTTGCTCCATTAGATTTTATAATAAATTCAAATTATTAGTGCCACAATAATTAATTCAAATAAAAATTTAAAAAATAACCCGCAGTGTTTTTTAAAACTTTGTAGTTTTTTTTTTATTTACTTTCAAATTTTAATCATTAAAAAACAGAGAAGATAATAGAAAATATAACACTTTACCTATATGCAATGTGATTAAAATATTTAATATCCACATATATAGCATTTAATTAGCATAGGAAAATTGTACAAAAATAAACAAATAAATAAATCGCCGAATTTTCTTTCGCAGATATCAACAGAAAAATGACACTAATCATCCAACATTTTTATAAACCTACAGAAAACAATGAATGGAGAAATCGCATCAAAAATCCGAAATGTGAAGAATTGTTTTCACACATCTTTGCACTTACAATTCACTGGCACATTGAACTTATCAAGGCCGTACGGGAATCAACAATCCAGCGGATCTATGGGCCATTTCTCACTGACATATAATCAAACATCCCAGTGCAAAAAAGATTTTTATATATAATAAACTAACTTCACATATAAGACAGATAAGGAGTAACTTACATACCCGCAGCGTTTGTAAGCGAATCCAAATAGTAGTCCTATTGGCACACAAACAGACCGGGGTATACGGAGAATTCGGCAAGTGAGCGACTCGAGGTGTCAGAGTGCAGTTGACGCAGAGATGCGCGCGCACCCGACGCTCGCCCACCATATAAGGGCAGGCGGTTGGGTAGCCGATTACGTCATGTAAGCCGACAGCCCGAAATCCGAAGCGTTAGCCTAGGCCTCGGCTTGGGCCGATCCTGAACAAACCGCGGCAAAACATACAGAATTTGACGGGCAGGAAATGCTTCAAATGCTGCGCGGTGATTGAATGATATTGCTGAAAGTTGAATGAAAAAAACTGTTAAGAAAAGGGCTTGGATGAGACGGAATAATCATCTGTCATCATAGGCAGTGGGGGAGAAGGTGGTTACTGTTAAAATTTAACCTATGTACAAGACCCGTTAAAGAATGTCTATGACCCCGTTTTCAGTATAATTCAGAGGGTTAGCAGTTTCATGGGGAAAAGGAAAAAACGCCTTCATATATTCTGATTTGTTGGGCCTGCTAATATATAGGCCTCAGGCCTAGGTAACGCTAATAAGGGCCGGCAGTAAGTCGGGTGCGATGGGTAAAATGCACCCGCCCTCCGCACTTTTAGAAACTCACAACGAGATTAAAATAGCTTTTGTTCTATCTTTAAAAATAGAATTAGGGCCCCCAAAACATTTGTACATGGGCCCACTCTTACCCCCCCCCCCCCTCTTGCACGCACACACATACATTTATGGAATGAGACAAAAAATCTGTTTTTTTTTTTTTTTTTGCTTTTTTTTTACAGTAATTTAGAGGCTTTAAAATTTCCTTGCGCTTGGGCCTCTTTAAAGAGAAAGCATAACTCTACACATAAAAATTAATAATTAAAAAAGATAATTACAAAAACAACTTTAAATATAACTGCATTTATAAAGAACTAAAATTAAATGGCCATCAATTTTAAACGTACTTTTAAAAACAACTAAAAGTTATTATTATTATTATTATTCCAAGTTTTTATTTAAAAATTTGAGTGAAAGTAACAGGTGTTTTAGAAAATTTAAATCAAAACGCAATTTCTTCCAGTAACACAGTCCTAAAATACAGAAACTCAGATATTTCGAGCTCGATGTGCAGTCATATTCATCAGTGACTTCAGAGTTTTGCATGCTTTTCTTGAAGTGTATCGTGAACAAGTAGGGTCATACAGAGAGACCGCAGGCCCCGCTAATAATTCCAGTGCGGATCCACCCACCGCAGTATGATACATAAATCCTGCTTAGACGAAAACGTAAACGATCAGTGAAAAATTCCGTTTTATACAGGTTGTTTTAATTTTAGAAGGTATAACTGCATGGTATTTATTATGATTATTGCGATTTTTTTCGTTTAAAGCAGGATTCAGTTATAAACAGGCTTTACTCTGCTAGAAAATAAATTAGCTGGATAGTACTTTAAAAAAGAATTTATATAGTATATACTTGCAATTTTATTATTTATTTTTTTAAAGTGTTACAGTTTATGATGCATTTATTACACTTTTTCATCTAAAGATTTTAAACAGAAAGTGAGAAAATTGAATATATAATGAAATTTTAATTGAATTCATTAATTAATTTAGAATCAAAAAGTTAAAAGTATGAAATTAATAAAATGCGAAACCTTAACATGTTACTTTATACACCTTTCCGCCTTATTCCTGTTAGCGCGTCTGAAATCATTCACGTCATATCACGTACATCAGAACCCTTTATATCTTGACGGTACTTTTAAGTAAGTACCTTTAAAGAAAATTCAATGTAAAATTTATTTAATTCGTTTACTAATAAAAGTAGATTGCACTTTTCATACAAAATAATTTGCTCAATCATATTTAGAAAGCACAGTGAAACAGACGAAACTAAATATTTTTTAATGGGGTTATTTTCTCAACCATTTACCTAGGTGTAGCTTTTATCCTATTAAATAATGTTATACGAGAAATTTGCAACTACAAAACACGTTTCTGTTACAGATAGGATCATAATACATTTATTTACACTGTTCTTATAAGAATTGTGGGGGTTTCCATAACAGTATATTTTGTTAATTCTTGTAAATATTTTGCAAAATGAGCTTTAACTACCGATTTATTAAATTAGTTTTAGTTAAAAAAAAAAAGTCTAAAAATTGAATTATTATTATTATATATGTTGTTTTGGATATCTTAGACATTAACGTAAATAATTATTCAGGTGACGCAATTTTTGTATTCAAAATTCAGGATATAAAAGTTTAAAACAGGGGCGCCATTTCAAAACTTTCTTGAATGCGGGTGGGGGACGAAAAAAATGTTTGATCTGGTTGCGCACACTTGAGAAGCAATTGATACAGTTTTGTTCTCACATTTGTTTATAAAATTAGCCAAAGTACTCATGAATAATAAATGTGCTTCACTTTGAGAAATTTGCTATAGCAAGACTTAGTGAATATTATTATTTTTTATTAATTTCTGTGCTTAACACGTTGAATGCCACGTTAGTCACCGGTGACTGACACTGAACTTTCCGTTTAGACCGCGTCAGTCATCGGTGACTGACGCTTATAGATTGTGTAACGGGAGTCTTATTTCATGGCCCAAACGGAAAGACAGGCAAAATAGACTTGGCATTCAACGTGTTAAAGTGTAATACTAATGTTGTAATACTAATGTGTAATACTAATGTTGTAATACTAATGTGTAATACTAATGTTTCTGTTTTAATCAAATAGGGCAAATTATTTTAGATTTTGTGCGAATTCAGATTTTTTTGTTTTAATATGATCTGTGACAATTGATACACTTCAAAATATCAAATTCCCTGAGAAGGCAGTTGCCCCTCCCCTAGCCTCCCCCAAATGATGCTCCTGCATCAAAAGTAACTTTATTTTTTGAACTGTTAATATTAATCGTAGATTACTTAATCGATACAAAATAAATAAATGGTACCAGGAAGTACCAATAAAAATAAATATTTATTATCAATTTCTACTTAGCAAACTTTAATATCTAAAAATGCATTTAAGTCCAAAATAACATTTTGACTTAAAAAAAAAGGCTTTTTAATGCTGCTCCAAGACTAAAAAATAATAAGACAAGATTTATGCAAGGCTATAACTACTATTTTTTATTATTTTTTTCGTTCAGAAGTTAGAACCGTTTTGAAGAAAAAAAATTGAACCAGTCATATAGTAATATTTTTAATAATACCACCGAAACTATTTTTCTTGCAATTTTCAACATAAATTAATGATATACACTACATATACTGTAAAATACTACATATACTGTATACTGTAAAATACACTAATATTTTGCAACGATCTGAGCATGTTTCCAAAGGGTAGAGAGATAGTAATAATAGGTGACATAAGACAAATAACAATAATCTGGGACGTTTTTTATACAAGCTGACCGTAGTATTATCAATAATAAACGACACAAATTCAAGGGTGGTGCACTCCTTGGAATTTCCATAGAGTTTGTCACCACTAATTTAAATAAGAAATTTTTGCTTAATGTTCTTTCTTTAGATTAAAAATCTTTCTGCGGTTAATCGCATAATTTTTTTTTTTCTGCTATTAAATAAGGTGAAAAATTCTGTGCAAAAATTGGGGTAAAACTATACGTACCCTGTAAACTTCCGTATAAATAGTTTCAATGGAAACAAATAAACAGAAAAAAAAAAAAAACACTAAGTGTTACAGTAATACAACAAATTAAAGGGTAATACTCCTTTAACCTATTCACAATTTCAAAAAACTTTTTTTGATGCTTAATCTATACTCTTTATACGCATGAATATCATATTTTATTAGTTAGAAATCTCTGGTAAGTGAAACGGTAATTTTGGAGTTATAGAAGTAAGGCGCGCCAGAGCGTGTAAACAATAACAAAGACAACCCCCTTCCCTTTTTTTTTTTTTTACCACGACAGCAATTTTCAAAATCTGTGGACATTCTAGCTCCGCAAATTTTCAATCAAAAACTAATTTTTTTAAAAAATTAATCGTCACGTACTTGTCTAGTGAAATACATAAGAACATTTCGATATATAAATAGATATTACATATTATTATATATTATAGATGTTATGTATTGTAAGTATGATTGTATATACACTATATGGCCAATGATGATTGGTTACTTGCGATTTTAGGTGTTTTGTTAATTATTTGTTAACTATCTAGAAATATACATGAGGAATTATCCTGAAACTCTAGGTGTGTAAATAGAATAGTATAGGTCATATATTTATGGGAAGATTTTTTTCCGAAACCCCATAGGGGACCGTCAACAAATTGAAAAAAACGAATATCTTTTGGATAACCCTGTAAAAACTAATGTGACAAAAGCGTTCTAACTGTAGAACATGATTAAGAGTCTTATAATAAATTGTGTTCATTTTTATGAGGATAGCATACTAGTAGAGAAATTAAGGTTTTTATAAAAACAGTCCTAAATTTTGGCAAGTGTTTTGCTTATAATTTGCAGAGTTCTTAATATAAAAAAATGTTCTTTTCAGAAAATATGACAAACAACATTGTACACAATACCCTGCAATCAGAATTTAAAGATAATAAAAATTGGATGAAAAATAAGCAGGTTTACTAAAAAATGTTTCACTACGCATGCGCAAATGCAATCAAAGTATAATGTGCATAATGCATTAGCTAAGTGCATAGAGAAACTTTTGTGAAAGTCTCAAAAACATAGTTTAAAAATTCTGAAAATTATCGTCGATAAAATAAGCTCGAAATCCGTTGTTCCCAAAAGGAAAAAGAAAGAGTTGAGGTGTGTAACCCCTGACAGAAAACCTAAAAACTTTTTGCGATCTCATTTCGAGACTTCAAACATTCACTTTCAAAGCTTTGAGTAGTGCTTCTATAAAGAACAGAATATATTGAATATTTGCGGTTTCGCCTCTCCTACTTTCTACTTCTATTCTTAATATGTAATCATTTGGCGGACTTCATCTACGACTGGACTTTAACCTCTCTTTTACATATTCTGTCAGAACTGCTATTGCTGTATATGTGTGATGTCGTGCTTACCAGGCTCCGAGAAGAATTTTATTCTCTCGGTGCTTTACTGTATAAAATAATATAAAAGTCAAGAAATTTTAATTAAACATATTGTGGATAGATAAAAGTTATCACTTCAACCATCCACGACACGAAAGTTATAATAATACAAAATATAAATAATATTTTTTCTATTTTACACTTTAGATAATTATTGTGAAATATAAAACAACCGAGCAATGGCAAATATCTTTCGGATCTAAAGAAAACGGGATTGGGGTCTAAACAGCGCTATTGGGCACAGGTAAGAAATATCTTTTCCTGTTTTATTTCATATTGTTGACAATTTGAAAAGTAAAGAAAAAGTATGCACACTAAAATTTTTGAATAGAAATGTTATTTATAAAAAAAAAAAGATGAGGAGCTATATCCAAATATCTGTTGATTAGTGCCAAGATTTTTCTCACTTTCAACAATAGCTCTATCTCAGAAACTGTGCACGACTAATACACGAACTAATACACGAATTTTCATCAAGCTTCACAGTTAGTTAGACGGTGACACAAGTTGTTGTTTATTAGGTTTTGGTGTTAATCGCGCAATAGGTGGTGCTGCTATGCTGCATTTTTCACGATTTTCTCAATAGCTGATATATGAAAGTTATCACTTCAACCATCCACGACACGAAAGTTATAATAATACAAAATATAAATAATATTTTTTCTATTTTACACTTTAGATAATTATTGTGAAATATAAAACAACCGAGCAATGGCATATATCTTTCGGATCTAAAGAAAACGGGATTGGGGTCTAAACAGCGCTATTGAGCACAGGTAAGAAATATCTTTTCCTGTTTTATTTCATATTGTTGACAATTTGAAAAGTAAAGAAAAAGTATGCACACTAAAATTTTTGAATAGAAATGTTATTTATAAAAAAAAAAAGATGAGGAGCTATATCAAAATATCTGTTGATTAGTGCCAAGATTTTTCTCACTTTCAACAATAGCTCTATCTCAGAAACTGTGCACGACTAATACACGAACTAATACACGAATTTTCATCAAGCTTCACAGTTAGTTAGACGGTGACACAAGTTGTTGTTTATTAGGTTTTGGTGTTAATCGCGCAATAGGTGGTGCTGCTATGCTATTCAGGTGTTTTTTCTTTTTACCAAGATATGACTTCACAGACCGATTGCGTTTTAATATGCGAAACGAGTTTTAACTAATTCTGGAATTTTAGCAGTGAACTAGATGAGGTGATTGTCTGTACTGCCGCCCCCCAGTCTATAACGTAATAAGCAGTATAAAAAATAACCACTCAAAACTATGGAACCTGGATTTCAGAATCATGGCAAAACTAGTTTTGCAAGATTAATTTATCGTAAACGTTTATAACTTTCGTTATTGTTATTTTTTATAAGTTAATAACGATTTTTATCTGTTTCTTTTTTATAGAATCCTTAGTTGATTTATTTTACAATTAAATAAAAATTTTTTTCATTTAATTGTAATATGGAGCATGTAACCTCTGAGTCACTTGGATAATAAAAACTGTAGCAATATAGAAGACCTGAAAAGCTTCATAATACAGGGATATTTATTAGAATATGACTTATTTTAGAATTGGCTGTTTAACCGCTTGACTACCAATTTTTTTTTTTCTTCTGGGATATTTTAAATCAAATTTAGCACAGTGTTTTAATAAGGTCTAAAAGCCACAGACCTGGTCCAGTTATATTTTTCTGATGAATAGAAGAAGGGTGGGATAGTGGGACACGGGTGTCCCACGTACACGAAGACTGGGACAAAATGTTCCACTAGTATTTTATGAGTGGGACGATTTGGTCCCATTGGTACTTTATTACAGGGACGTTTGTCCCAACTGTAGGTTATGAGTGGGAAAAATTGTCCCAACAGTACACCATGATTGGGAATGTTTGTCCCAACTGTACACCATGATTGGAAAACTTTGTCCTATTGAAATGATAAAACTGAGGAACGTGAGAGACCAGTGGGACAAGCAGACATGGTTTTCCAAGCGTTTCAGGGACTACAGTGTCCAGTGGTAATTTTTGAAGTTTCACTGGGACATAGTGTCCCACTGGGAGTCTAAGGGTTAAATTTGACTAATATTTTATAAGGGATGAGTTTTTAAAACGAGAAATTGTACTTCGCATTTTTCAAAAGAATCATTATAATATTACGCGTACGTGTTATCATTATGCGCCGTATATGCATTATTATTATTATAATACGCCTATGAGGGTGCAATAGTATTGATTTTTCTTTCTAGGGAGGTGAAGAGCCATAGTTTACAGGTTCTGACAAAAACGGAATTACAGAATGCTTAACCACCTTCAAGACGAGCGTCCCATACACAAAATTTAATCTTTTGTCATCAGATTTCCAAACAGAAATTTTTGTCTAATTTAATCGCAGAATTTATGTGATTAAATGAAGTGAAAATTACCATGCCAAAATACTGCTAGGAAAAAATAAGAGTAGTACGTCACATACACATGACACTCCTCGCAAAGGAGTTAATGCAAAAGGTGATCTGTAATGTTATAGCAAGAGTGAAATTCCGGCTAGTATTTTAGTAATTTATTTTCAGTTATTTTAAGTCTGAGCGTCCGTTTTCGAATGATCAGGGCCTGACTATATGCAGGGATATGCGGGGCAGGCACCCATGACGTAAGCAGAATTTGCATTAAGAGGGTGCCAAATGGTTAAAATTGGCCAAAAGTGCGACCAAACTTTTTTACATTTTCAAAGATTTAGGAAAGGAGCGCGGCCCTTCCCTTACACTCTCCCCTTCCCATATCTCCCCCTTAAGAAATTTGGTGCTGTTAGTATAAACGCACTTGTATTTCCATATTATGGAATCACATACAAATGCATGTTGATGCAATACAAGGATTAGAAAATATTACCATGTTATGACAAATAGCCAAAAGTAACAGAAAGACCTGTATTTACACTTCAGAAACTCACATGAGCATTTGTATATTCCTATACTAAAAAAGTAGTGTATTTTATCATCTCCTAATCTGGCAATCTTTCTTGTGATGTCATATATACAGATGTAAATAGTACCTGGTACGAAATTTATGTATACATACAACAGGTATGAAGTTTAGAACTAGTCATTTCAACATAATTCATGAACAATTTCTATGGGCAGATAGAAGGGGGCCCTCAAGAATGATACTCACTCCGGGGGGCCCTAGATAGTCGGTCCTGCGATTGATGTTATCTTCTTAACAGTAATTTTCTAAAAGAGCTGTCAGATATTCTTTCTATAATGTTATACAACGTATTTTCATAAACATTTGGTGAATTTGACAAAATAATTACATATAATTACAAATCTAAATGAAACTAATATAAAATTAACCAGCGCTGTAATCAGGTCCTATATATAGTTTAATATCAGGCTATCATATGCAAATCAGCTTTACTTATTATAATAAGGTAAATTATAACTATACATTTGCTTATACAGATGTCGAAAATTTCATGGAGGATGGATCAAGAATTGTTAAATTCTAAGCATATAAATAAGTAAATTATAGGTAAATTTAAATATCTACGTGAATCAAGGACCTTAGAATATTTTCAAAATGAAGGAATGGCCATAAGGAGGTCATGTATTTCATGCCATGTATTTCGCTCTGATTTCGCACCCCCAAAACCAAAATCCCTTTTTTCTTATCTTGAAACAAAAAAAAAAAAAAAAAAAAAAAAAAAAAATAGAGCCCCCAAAATTTTTGCATTCGGGTTCTTAACCTTATAGGGGTCGTCAAATGGAACTAAAATGCCTTTATTTTTACATTTTTAAGTAATTTAGGGCTAAGTAATTTTATTACACTTGGACTCCTTTAAAAACATTGCCGGTTCTTCTAAGAAGAGTTCGAATTCTTGAAATACCTTAGTGATTGCCTATGCTTGAGGCCTAATCCATTAATCTAAACAAATACAGTAGGCACAAATTAATTGCGCAATTCCGAAAATGAATAAGTTGTGAAAGATTAGTTTCAAGATACCAGTTCAATTTCAATGGCACAACACTGTATTGTAACCACTCACAAATTTGCGAATATACTTTTTCCGTTGGTACTACAGTCTCAGTTTGGTTTGGTCATGGAGGTGTTATTCCATGGCCAGCACTATCATCAGTCCTTTCACCCCTAGATTTCAGTGGTTCTGTGATTTTATTAAAGATCAAAGACCTTGGAGGTACTTCTATAGTTTTATTAAAGGACAGCCGGTTAAGTTATTTACAGTCTGTCACTTCCGAAATACATCCTTGAATTGCAATCAGGATCATGAATCAGCCCTGTATTTGGTTTGGTCAATTTGAACATATGCTCATAAACATATAGCAACATCAATTTTCCCGATAGGACGTTTGCAGAGTAATGAAGGACAGTGATATTGAACATTTGTAAAAAAAAAAAAAGGTAAACTGTAAGTTTCACTATCTTATAATCATGTATACTCTCAATTTTGACAGTATAACTACATATAATGAACAATTCTTTTTGTCCAACTAATTTCTGTCTACTCTGTACTGTATTACTAATTAAAAGCTTAATGCATTCACTTTCTTTGAAAAAAAATATAGACAAATTCTCGAGGCGCGCATGAATTATTAAGTCCTAAGCATATTATAAATAGAAATTTAATGGTAAATTTCAATTTTACGTTTGAGTGTCAGGTTTCTCGAATATTTCCAATAGAAGCTTGAATTCTTGAAATCCCCCAGTTATTACCTATATACTTGAGGCTAAATTATTTAATTAAAAAAAAACATTATTAATTAAATCATCAATACATTAACTTCCAATGAAAAAAATATGAATGCGTCATGCGTGTATGAGAAAGCTCTCGTTTTCTTTGCTTTCTTTTGCACCGAAAAGCTAACGCAACTGAGAAAGGGATGATTGTCACGATTTTTCTCTCGTTTATTTTGATCTATCTTGAAAATCTGAGATATATAGGCATTCGAGATACGTTAAATTCTGTCTGAGAGATTTAATTGTTCTTTCCTCCATTAATCTTACTGATTAAAATTCGTGACAGTAGAGAAAAATTGAGTTTTTAAGAGAAATCAAAGAAGATGAATCTATCGTAAAAACTTAGATTGTTTCAGGGGATAAAAAAGTAGTTTCTCCTACTATTATAGTATTTTTACTTTATTTTATCTTTACAAGAAGAAAGTATTGGATTCGTGAAAATTTTCAACTTCCGGTTTTCGATTGATGTATACATTTTAGAAGGTCTTGAACACGAATTGACTGTTTTTAGAAAATGTCTGTCGGTTTGCCTGTTTGTGAGTCTGTTTGTCTGTCTATATGTGACAAAAATTTTATGGGCGCTCTATCTCAAGAATTAAAGAATGGAATTTAATAAAACTTTAGATTAAGTTAAACCTTGATATAAATTGGTTCTAATTAGTTTTTGTTGTAAATATCCCCGCTGTTATGCTGTATTTTTCACGATTTCCGCAATAGCTCTATCTCAAGAACTAATGTACTAATTTTCACGAAACTTCAGATGCAGTTAAACATTGACATAAATTGTTGCTGATTAGATTTTGGTGTAAATCGCCTAACAGATGGCGCGGCTAAGCTGCATTTTTCAGGATTTACACGATTTTAGCGATAGTCATCTCAAGAATTAATGCACGGAATTTCATCAAACTTCATATTCTGTTAGACCTTGACATAGGTTATGCTGATTATGTGTTTGTGTAAATCATATAACAGGTGGCAATGCTATGCTGCATTTTTCATGATTTTAGCGATAGCTATATCTCAAAAACTAATGCACGGAATTTAATCAAACTTCGTATTCTGTTACACTTTCACATAAATAGATCCTTATTAGGCTTGGGTATCCCAACTGGTGTCGCTTTTATGCTATTTGGGCTGGGAATTTTGGGTGCCAAAATTCAATGATTTATTTGAAAAATGCTTGTATCTCCTTTTTAAATGCACCCAATTCAATGAACCTGTACCTTTAGAATCCTCATCTGGGCATAGATTGTCATTTAATTTTGGCACTTTGATAGCGAATATTGAAGTTTTAACGTGTATGAGATAGAAGAAAGTTTTGGGATTGGCACATCCGACTAGAAATCTGCACGGGCCGGCCCGCAGGCCGATTTTCATTCACGGCATTTGGGCCGGGCCGGACCCGGGCCATATTTTTTTTCTAAAGGCTCGAGCCGGGCCTAACGTATTTTTCTGTACAGAGCCGAGAGTGGTTTCATTCCCAGTCTTCACGGCCCAAAATTTTCAGTCGTAGTTTTGACCCAGCCCGTATGAAAACCATTGTCTCAGCGTGGCATGGTCCATTCAAAAGTCAATTAAATTAGGCCTGGCACAAAAAATTTTGCAAAAAATGCATACTTTTTAAATCGCCATTGTTCTACACTTAACCATTAAAATTTATTATTTTTAAGGAACAGTAGATTTCTACGCTTATTAAAATATAGCAAAATGTGTGAAAAGGAACCTGCCTTATGATGGAACCCTGTTTAAAACTGAAAAGGTGTTCATCTTTGCAAAATTAATATGATAATACGTAAGAAAAGAATATATAATACATTTACACTTGCTAAGAAGTGAACTTGTCTATAACTAATTTTTTTTCTTCTTTTCTATGCAATTCCGTCTTAGAAGATTTTACTGTGTAGCATTTTTCAGATTTGTAACACTTCAATACATGGAATATGGATTAACAATATTAATGATAACTGAAACATTTACTTACAAGAAATAGAGATTCATTAAAAAAAATGAATATCGTGAATATCGCATCCTGCAGCACTTCTATAAAAATGAAGATTATAAACATGAAAAAAAAAGTTAAGATAAATATTTTTGGTCAGAACGTCTCTTATGAGACAAATAGATGTAAAAATCAATGTTTTGTAGAAATTCAAAATTCGGGCCGGGCCAATATTATTTTTTCTACGGGCCGGCCGATTTGTTTTCTATGAGTCGGGCCGGGCCCGGTCCTGGAAATTTCGGCCCGTGCAGACCTCTACATCCGACTGCTTCTTTTTAATGGGATGTTAGTAATATTCGCTAAATTTGTTTCTATGGTGGTTACTGCACACTGTTAGAATTTCGGTGCTGATTTGAACCAACTTTTAGTGTTGGTGTAGCTCAGTGGCGCAGCCAGGACTCTTATCTAGGAAGGGTTTAGAACCATTGTTACTAAAAAAATTAACAATTTCGTTGCGTTACATGTCAATAAGGTAGTGTTTAGTAAATACGTGACATATAAAAAACTACGTAAAGAAAAGCACAAATAACTATAATAAAATTAGTATTTATATTTTGAAAGGCCTCATAAAACAGACCTTCCTTCAATCTTCAGATAAAAAGAAGAGAGAAGAAAGAGCAGTAACATACATACTACTTCTTAACATTTTCTTTCATTAATTTTATGTTGAAATAGAGGCTCCTATTATGGAAGGATTATTAATATGTATTATGCATTGGAATTGCTATTATGCGTTGGAAGAGTTGAATAGCAAAAATTTTATGCTGCTTGTGTTTTTCTTTACTTTGGTTTTTATACATTACATTTTTATCTGAACACTAGGAGTTTTGTATGCATGTTATCAGTTTTGAAATGTTCTGTGAGGGCGCCAATACAGTAGCTCTAACTATAAAATTGTGAAACATTGTTCTATCATTTGGTTCTCTGCCTGAACCATAAATTTGTTTAGGTTTAACCAATGAATTAATAACTTACTGAACAATGAACTGATAAAACATGAACAATAAACAGGTAAAATGCTGAGTCGTATGTTCGCTATTGATACGGTTATATTTTGTCAGCAAGGACTAATCACATTGGGATATTTGTTTAAAGCAGAATCCAAAACATAGTGAACATGCAAGCATGAATCGGAATTAGAACCTGACACCTCCAGATTGGTAGAAAACGTTATAACCAGATCCGCAGAAGCCTGGCATAGATTCCAAAGCGGAACCTTAAGAATTCGTTGTCAAAAATCATGTTGTTGTGTATATTTTAATATCAAAGTAAGTAATTTTTCCTACACTTAAATAATAAGATGTAAAATGTTTAGAAAGAAGAAAGTCTAGAAAAAAATTCCAAAATTCTAAATGAAGAAATAAAAACAATCGAAATATTTTCAAATTGTTTACTACAGGTTCTTGTGGAATCATAAAGTACTTTTGTAATCATTTGTCGATCTGATAAAAATTTGGGTAAAATACTCAATAGTGCCACCATTGCTGGCGATTTATTAGTAGCAGATAGAAATTCTAATTTTAATTGATTTTTCTCATCATTGCGTAAATAACATTATCATGCATTATTATACACTTATACGATTTAAGTCCTGTTGATTTTTATTTTACTTTTCTGCATTTTAGTTATTTTAATTTGAAAATTTTACTTAAAAATAAGGTTTCTCGAATCTTTCTATTTTATTTTAAAAATAGCGAAACCGAAACAGGACCTTTACAAGAATCCGACTTCGGTAATTTTGTACAGGTTCTACCCCGCTCCGTACACAGTCACTCCCATTTGCGGCTTTTAAACATGAAGGCGGACAGCTTCATGTTTTAAAGCAGCATATAGAATATGCATAGAAGTACTTGTTTTGATTGGCCCTTAAAGAGCTTTATTTTGTTTGGTGAAATTACTTTTGAAAATTGAACGATAAAGATTTTTTGAAAGTTAACACTTTGCGACCAGCGCAGCGTCGCGTATACATAACGTCTAGAGTGAGTAGAATTCTTAACTTTTACTACCAGAACATTCGATTTATTTAATCACAGATTTTCTGCAATTAACTAGGCTATACATCACTTTTAGGACACTATTTGGAAATAGTGATGCTAAAAGTTTAAAAAATGCGTACGAGATTAACCCGGGAGAACTCGCTAGTGAGAATGCCCAATTGCTTTTCTTTTACTTTACATTCATATAATATCAACTTTTTTTGGTTGGCTTAGTACTTTTATTCACAAAATAGGTCTTAAAAAAGAATGACTGTGAGAGAAAATCTCATGCTGGGAGTTCTCCCGGGTTAAGAAGAAAGATGTTTTGATTTATGTAATTACTTTACGCCACAGAGGGTTTCAACTTTGAATTAAAATTTTTAACAGTGTAGAGGAGGGCAGTTACTACTTTGCATATACTTTACATATGAGGACGTGACTTTCAATACTCGCCTTTTCCAAAAAGAAAAAAAAAATGAGTTTTCTCTATCAATCTATTCTATTGGTGAACCTGCATCGAAAAACACTACAATCTGAAAAAAAAAAAAAAAAAAAAAAAAAAAAACTAGTTTTATCGTGTATTTCTGGCATTGTAAAATCGTAGTTTACAATGAAAACCAATGGACGCAGTCAGAGGTTTTTAGCGATTTACCAAAATTTGATTTTCTGGATAAGACGAGTTTTGAAACTCACGTCCTCATATACTTTACATTAGGGATGCACAACCTGTGGCCCGCGGGCTAAAAGTGGCCCGCGATGGGTAAACTTGTGGTCCGAGAAGTTCATAAATTTATAATTAGCAAAAATTGCAGTTTTTGATCATAGGTTGCAGGAAAAATCGTGAATTTCGTCAATTTGCAGCGGAAAACAATTGCAAATTTCGTTAGTAAGTTAAAAATCGCGAATTTCACTAATTTCCCTGTTAGATACCATTGGTATCAACACAGGAAATTCTCGAGTCGCTAATTTCATCAGTCGCTAGTCGAAAAATATCTTTAATTTCATCGATCAGGCGGCGAAAAATCGCGTGTTTCGTCGATAGCGTGCGAAAAAGTCTCGAATTTTGTTGGTCGAACACGGGAAAATCGCGGGTTTTGTAAGTTTATAGCGAGAAAAAGCCGCGAATTTCACCAATTTTCAGCGGGAAAACTGTAAATTTCATCAGTCAGTTAAGAATTGCGAATTTCGTTAACTGGGAGTGAAAAAAACCGAGTTTCGTTGATCGGGCTTGTTAAAATCGCGAATTTCGTCGATCAGGCACGAACAAAATCGCTAGTTTCATTGATCGGGCTCAGAAGAATCAAGTGTTTCGCTGACGGAAAAGTCGCTTACTTTGTTGATAGAGCACGGGAAAATCGCGAATTTCGTCAATTTGCCTCGGGAAAATTTCAAATTTCGTCAGTAATTTAAGATATGCTAATTTCGTCGACGGCGCTTAAAATTTACGAAATTCGTCGATCGGGTGCGGAAACATCGCGGATTTTTCCCATATGGAACTGAAAAATCGCGGATTTCGTTGGTCGGGAACGGGAAAATCGCGAATTTCGTTCATTGGCTGCGGGAAAATCGCAAGTTTTGTCAGTTTATCTCGAGAAAAAGTCTCAAATTTCACCAATTTGCCGAGGGGAAAAAATTAAACTTCGTCAGTAAGTTAAGAATCGCGAATTTTGTCGATCAAGCACGAAAAAAATCGCGAGTTCTGTTTATCGGTCGCGGAAAAATCGCGAATTTTGTTGATCGGAACGCAAAAATTGCGAATTCTGTCGATGAAGCTCGAAAAAATTGCAAACGTTGGTCGATTGCGGAAAAATCGCGAGTTTTGTGAGTTTATCGTGAGAAAAATTCGCAAATTTCGCCAATTTGCCAGGGAAAAAAATTTAAATTTTATCAGTCAGTTAAGAATCGCGAATTTCGTTGTCTGGGCGCAGAAAAATTGCGAATTTCATCGATGGGGCACGAAACAATCGGAAGTTCTGTTAATCGGGCGCGGAAAAATCGCAAATTTCGTCGATTGGCTTTTCAGCAATTTATCGCGAGTATAAGTCGTGAATTTCGACAATTCGTCGGTCAGTTAAGAATCACGAATTTCATTGACTGGGCGCAGAAAAATGGCGAATGCCGTTGACTAGGCGTGGAAAAATCTCAAATTTCGTTGATCGGCTGCAGAAAAATTGCGAGATTCGACAATTTAACTTCATTTATAAAGTTCACATTTTTTTCGGCACTAGCCACTTTCATGCGTTATGTTTGTTTTTTATCGCTTTTAAATAAAGCAAAATTTACTCCCCCGAATAAAGTCAAGGAATATTTTCACTCCTTAAAAATAATCCTTGCTATCTATATTATAAAGGACAAACATATCTGTGCGTAACGCATACGTCATTCTGCGAATGGCAACACTTTGAAATTTGAAATAAAATTTCGGTTTTGCAATTTTCGCTACTGCAAATTTTTTAACTTCTAAACATCCCACGTTTTAAATGTTTACACCGTCGTATACAGAAAAAAATGCACTTTTAAATGCAATTTGTTTGAAAGCTGTATCTCAATTTATTTTTGAGATATTAATTTTTTTATAGTTTTTTAATACCAATTTTTTAATCGTGGCAACTGAAGTACTTCATTTCTATTAAAAGTGGTTTAGTTATTTTTATTTATTATATTCTTACTGATGCCATTTTCTCATTACAATTAAAAATATATTTTTTAAAAATATTGAACAGAAAATGACGTTACGCTTTAAAAAAGACACAATTTCCCTGATGCTGCTGTTATATTTCACTATTTTTTTTCATTTCGCTGATATTGAGTTTGAGACAATAGGCAAAATATTTCAGCGACTGAAAATGACGTCATATTTAAAAGAAACAATAATTTTATTTGATAAAACAAGATATTTCCCCATGAATACGTCTAAAAGTTATAAATTTCTGGAATTTTTACGCGCAGGTACAGCGAGAGACCTCAAATCAGGAGTGGGGATTTTAACATGGGAAGTTGTAATAGTTGACAAACGTGACTTCAAGCTTGAAAATATATTTATTAATAACCTATTGCGCATTAAAATGTTTTTAAATGGTTAATATTGATGTGAAACGTAGAATATGACTTGATTTGTTTAGATTTAAAGGGGGGGGGGGAATCCTATGATTATGTCTAGGAGTCTATCATTTTTGCTGATTTTTTCATTCCGTAATATCAAGCATCAATTGATAACTTAATCAAAATTTCTTCTCTTGATTAAATGTTACTGATTACGTATATGATAAAGTTTAATTTTTCAATAATTTTAACAGTTGAAGTTTATGAAAAAAGTATTTTGTTAATCTTAGATCAAAATATGTCTTTGGAGAGTTAAATTAACAAGTGTAAGATGGATTTTTTATTGTAATTATTGTTGTCTATGTATTATAAATTTGATGCAACATTCCCTTTGTAAACATTTTCTTTCGTCGAAGTTCGACGGGTTACACCTCGTTGTTATAATGTACAAACATAAACTGTTGAAGACCAATTGAATTGGGTATGTTGACTAGATAGGGGAACCTAAAGGGATAAAACTGCCACCCCTCTGAAACCATCTTTTATATAGGCCACACATTCCTCCCCCCCCCCCCCCCCCCAACGTCCCCGAAATAGAATTCTCTCTGTGTTACTGATGTGGCCCTCAACAACTCGGACATTTTTGTAAGTGGCCCTTCTCTTAAAAAGGTTGTGCACCCCTACTTTACATAGACCTTAAGCACCATATTCAGTTGAGTGATAGTATGCTCGATATATTAGTAATCGATATATTAAATTTCGTCAAAAGCAGTTTATGTCATTATTTTTAATTACAAGTGAATTATCTAATTACTTGTAATGTAAGGAGATGAAATCAAGGTTTATTTATACTATAAAACAGAAATAAGGTTCGAAGTAAACAACTTCCATAATCACAATAGCAATTAGTGACGCAAAAAATCAGATGCTTGGAATATTACTGTCTTTACTTAAAATAAGGACATACGCACACACGCCCTGGTATTTCAAATAGAGTTCATGACGTACGCAGGCACGTCGTGGTGCTTAAGGGGTTAAAGGATTTTTTCTTTTTACTTTAATTAGCCACAAATTTAACCAATAAATGCACTTAATAAGGGAAGTTCAAGATGTGATTTATTTTATTTTATTTATTTGTTGATTCGTTTCATGGTCATGAAAATCATTAAATAAAGACGTAAACAGTCTGAATATAGTTCGCTCCAGAGATTTCATTAAATTTAATAAGATCCATTATTGAGAGAAAGTATTAATTCCCTTTCATTTGGAAAAGAAAAAGAAAATCTTTGGAAAAGAGATTTATTTACTTTTTTCTTTAAAAGAAATTGCTTTTAAGAGAAATGTCATTTCATTTTTCTTGATATTTCTGAGAAAAGGTATAATAGCTCAATTTCCAAAGGATTTTTATGTTATAAATGTGGGATTCTTCTTCATTGCTGATTAATATTTTTATTTATTGAAACTTATTAAGTAAAAATATTTGAATATGGCCTTTCTTTTTTCTTTTTTTTCTTGTCAGTGTGTGTATAATGTATTTTTACTATTTGAGGGGTCGGAAAAATTTAGATACAATATAATAATATGCAATGTCTACCAACGTCTATTAAGATTTCCTTTCATACAAACTTAGCAAATAGCAACACGTTAAAAATTAGAACTTTTTTAGTGCTTATAATGTGCTTATAATTGCTTATAATGTATGTTCAAAGATTAAATTCTCAGAAGTTTGAATATTATATAGTAAGATACAGCAGTGGCGTAGGAATTAAAAAATTGTGGTAGGAGCTGAAAAGTAATTTTGAAACAATTTTAACAATTTTAACAATTTTGATTATTAATAATTATGAAAATAATTAATCGTTCCGAGTAATATTTACTGCCATAATCAAGAAATCGATATTTTAATTATTTTAGATTTAAGGCACTAAATTCGAGAGAAGTGTGATATTACCAAATTAATACGACAATGGGATGGTTTAGGTAGAGAAAATTCCCCTCCTTCCGTATAATAAAATATTTTCATAAAAAAATAAAGTCTTAAAGTATAGGTGCATGTAATCTTATTTCTCGGTATAATTCATAGAAGCTAAATTTCCCGAAGCTACTTAAAAACTTACTTGCAGTAATTTTGAAATGAATCTTTGGGTTGAAAGTTTCAAATATCAAATAAAATGATTTCGAAATAAAAATGTCACTTGAAGGGTTATGGCGCCCCTAATTAGCAGATTTACTAGTTAGAAATGCGATCAATATTTTTTATGATTCTTTCTGTACGTAATTGAAGAGCTAAGTGGAAGAACATGTTAAGTAACAAAAATTACATTTGAAGAAATTTCATGTGAAAGTTTTTGTTGTCAATTTTAATGATTTATTTTCTGTTTGATACCATGTGTTTAAAATATTAGCAGGTGTGGTACTGAACTCTATCAAAAAAACTTATTCATTTTTAATTTTTAAATATTAAAAAATATTAATATTAATTACATTATTAAATAATAAAATATTAAATATTAATGAATAATGTCTTAAATCGTGAAGGCTAAATAGAATTTTGGTATTTTAGCTTTACCATGTGATAGAATACCTGATAACGCCTTCGTACAAAAGATAAAATAATTTTTAAGAAAATGTAGCATAACATGTTCTTCCACTAAGCTCTTCAATTGTTTTTTTCATAAATGACTTGTTAAGCAGTGAATACAAAAAATAAGTCTTATGAACAGCTCATGTAACTTAAAAAAAAATGTCTTAATTTAAACAGGGAAATATTTAGCCCCCTCAGATCCATCCTTTCCTAAGCCGCTTACAATGTCATTATACAATGTCAAACAAGTAAGAGTTGTTGTTGAATCTATCATACTCCCTCTATTTAATCTCCGAATAAAATAGTTTTAAAAGATGAATAAATAAATATGTTTAATTTTTTTTTTAAATTGAGTTTAATCTTTTTTAGGGTCCGTACTTAAAAAGTAAAAACGGAACCATTATAAGATCACTCCTGTGTCTGTCTGTCTGTCTGTTACAGCCATTTTACTCGTACACTATGAAACGTGGAAAGTTCAAATTGGGGGATGTAATAAAGACTATTGACCCACATATTTACACAGCAATAAACATTTACAAATACTTTTAGGGAAAATGTACAGGGGCTAATTTAGTTACTTGAAGAAAAAAAAATCTTTTCTTCGTATATCGTGTGGGGTATCGCGATAAAGCTTTCGTAACGCTGAACGCAAAAATACATTTAATTTAATTTTAGGAATTATATTTTCAGCGATCGGTTGCAGGAATTTTTCTTGTGGCCGTTACATAAAAAGTTCTAGAAATCCCAGTTGCCTAGAAAAACTTTAATAACTGTACAGATTTTTTTCAGTATACCTAACGTAGCAGACGAATAAAAGCATTGTTGATACTGATTTTCGAAAAAAAATCGTCGGTAATTAGCCGAGATATTAACCCTTAAAAAACACCGACGGTTTGGACATACATAATGACAGGAGTGGCGTACTCTATATACCATTGGCTTTTAAGTCCCATATAACAATTTTTAATGATATATTTGTGTAATGCAAAGCCCAGTACCAGTATAAAAGCAATAAATGTTAAATTGTTAAAAACAGACTAATTTAATTAGAACTAATCACATAAAAACTGTGCGATTAGCGACTAGTTTGGATTGAATGGATCTCTCAATACGCCTCCCGTGTCTTTAAAAGTTAATTAAAAACCTATCTGGAAAAATGCGGCACGGACCAAGGCGTTGTTGCAAATTTGCGACCTCTTTTCGAAGCGCGCGTAGCACAATGCCATGTTTAAATTTTGAACAAGGGTTTCGTTTTAGCTACACTGTAAAAATAAAAGATTTTCACTACGCTGGATTTAGTTTTATGAAATGCCAAATGAAGTTTCAATACGCACTACTTTTATTGTCTGTACCGAATTAATTTCATCATAAACGGATTAGGATAAGATTTTTTAAATGTGGTATACAGAATAGCACTATTTGATATTATTTAGGCTTCATATCTCTTTGAACTTTTATGGTATAACCATTCATACTTTTGTAGTATATACAGCTATACCCAACCCTACCTTTTATAGTTTTTTACGAAGTCTTATTATTCTTTTAGCAACGATTTTTTTAAATAATACAGTGAATAATTCATATATTTATTGTACGGAACTCTCTGAGCGCGAGTAATACTCTCACTTGACCGTTTATTTACTTTTAAATGCCATTTCATTTTTCAGAAAATGACATATATGAGAAAAGGTTTTAGCTCAATTTTCAGAAGCTTTTTAAATTATAATGATGTTATCGATAGAATATGCATAGAAGTATACTTGTTTTGATTGGCATTTCAATGGCTCCATTTTTTTGGTGAAACTCATTTTTGAAGATTGAAATATAAAGATTTTTTTGAAGGCTAACCCCTTGCTGAGATTTTTATTTATTGAAACTTAACAAATCAAAATATTAAACTTTAGACGTTGCTTTTCATTCACGGCGTTTATAGTGTAATTTCTGAATTAGATAATTCTGAGAAATTGTAATATCGTATAGTATGTAACAAGTAAACATGTAAAATAAGTAGAAGAAAACATATAAAAGTAAAGAAGTAAAATAAATTATTAATTAAACTATCTAATTTAATGGTTCTTATTACTTTTGCAAAAGGCATTCGCACAGCAATTTTTGCGAAAAATAATATTAGCTTTATTTAATGACAGAAATTCTGTTATGAAATAAGATGACGATTGCTATTTTTTTAAAAGTGGTTACTCTGCGGCCCGCCAGGCCTCATAGTAAACACCGGTGATCTAATTTAACCCATCTAGTTAAATAGTTGGATGATCATGTAGTATAAAGTATTAGTTGAAGTAATTTATAAAAAAGTAATTAATAAATATTTAACATATATATATGTACAGGGTGCAATATGTTATCTATCTCCAACCTTTAATTTCTCAACCGTTGGCCGTAGACATATAGTTCCAGTTACAAAAACGTTTCAAATGAGATAAATGTTCATGTTGCGGCATTATTTAAAGTAAAAAATCAATTTTATAAAAATTACGAAATCTAATTTTTTATATGGTCCCCCAGTCCCTATAGTTATATTTAGTAAAAGTTTACACATATCATAACAGATGTAACACAGAAAGTTTGACACCTGTACTGCAAAAATTGACACAGTTATTAAATTTCAAAGTTTGAGATTTTTGCACATGATTTTGTCTTTCATTGAGGGATCAGTTAAAAGATGAATTAAAGTAATCCGAGATCAAAATGAGGGCGTAATGTTATTTTTAAGAGGAAACCACCTATCGCCAAATCGAGGAATCATCAAAGAGGGTTATTTCATCTGAAAACTTTAGCTGTTTATGGGTCGAACAATATTCAAACGTCAAAGTAGGTAGAATCGACAACCGGAAAATAAAACATACTCACTAAGGACTAGATAAATGGCAGCGGAATTGCACCCTGATTTTGATCTCGAATGACTTTAATTGATCTTTTAACTGATCCCTCAATCAAAGACAAAATCATGTGCAAAAATCTCAAACTTTGAAATTTAATAACTCTGTCAATTTTTGTAGTACAGATGTCAAAGTTTTGGTGTTATATATGTTATGATATGTGTAAACTTTTACTAAATATAACTATAGGGACTGGGGGACCGTATAAAAAGTTAGATTTCGTAATTTTTATAAAATTGATTTTTTACTTTAAATAATACCACAACATGAATATTCACCTCATTTGAAACGTTTTTGTAATTGAAATTATATGTCTACGACCAACTGTTGAGAAATTAAAGGTCGGCGATGGATAACATATTGCACCCTGTATATACGCTGGCGGAAAAAAAAATCCCAACACCAAGAAAGACTTGTGTTAGATAAACGAAATTTGGTACGCATGTTTATACATCTGAAAGATGACATCGATTGAAATTTTGCGCTTCGCGCATAAGTGTGGCACTAGTGGCGCCACTCAGAACCTGCAGATCAGGTTTACTTTAAATGCGCGCTGTAAAGTTCGTGGGCGTTATTTAGCTACGAAACGTGACGTATTGAGTTGATGTTAGCCAAGAATGCCTTTAACAAGACGAAGAAGCCACTGTCAACAGCTCTCCGAGTCGGAACGAGGTCGCATATTCGGGCTACGAGAAGGTGGATATTCTTTCCGCGATATTGCAGAAACACTTGGCTGGAATGTATCCACTGTGCATGATTGTTGGAAACAGTGGTCAAGGGATGATGCTGCCTCAAGAAGACCGGGTTCCAGGCGGCCACGTGCACTCCTGAGAGGGAAGATCACCATATTTGGCGTACGACTGTGGCGCATCGTACTGCGTCTGCGGCAGAAATTCGAGCTGTAGTTGGTACCACAGTGACACAACGAACTGTTAGAAATCGGTTACTTCAAGGACAGCTCCGAACCAGGCGCCCTGTAGCGTGCATTCTACTGAATCCAAACCATTGCCGTTTGCGACGTCATTGGTGTCAATCCAGAGCTCATTGGAGGACGGAGTGGAGATCTGTTGTGTTTTCTGATGAAAAAGAAACACAACAGATCTCCACTCCGCCCACCAATGAGCTCTGGCTTGACACGATTGGAGTCGCAAACGGCAATGGCTTGGAGTCATTAGAATGCACGCTACAGGGCGCCTAGTTCGGAGCTGTCCTTGAAGTAACCGATTTCTAACAGTTTGTTGTGTAACTGTGGTACCAACTACAGCTCGAATTTCTGCGGCAGACGCAGTACGATGTGCCACAGTCGTACTCCGAATACGGCGATCTTCCTTCTCAGGAGTGCACGTGGCCGCCTGGAACCCGGTCTTCTTGATGCAGCACCATCCATTGACCACTGTTTCCAACAATCATGCACAGTGGATACATTCCAGCCAAGTGTTTATGCAATATTGCGGAAAGAAAATCCACCTTCTCGTAGCCCGAATATGCGACCTAGTTCCAACTCGGGGAGCTGTTGACAGTGGCTTCTTCGTCTTGTTAAAGGCATTCTTGGCTAACATCAACTCAATACGTCACGTTTCGTAGCTAAATAACGCCCACGAACTTTACAGCACGCATTTAAAATAAACCTGATCTGCAAGTTCTGAGTGGCGCCACTAGCGCCACACTTATCCGCGAAGCGCGAAATTTGAATCGATGTCATCTTTCAGATGTATAAACACGCCTACCAAATTTCGTTTATCTAACACAAGTCTTTCTTGGTGTTGTCCGTCAGTGTATATTAAAGAAATCCTAGTGAGTTTCGCCAGTTTAAATGCCAGTTCACTCAAATTAAGGGAACTCCACAATGTAGCAATCTCAGAAAACATGCGTCGTAAACTTGTGTGCGGAGATTTTTTTTTCTTAAATATGCATATTTTCTTATGATTTCTTAAAACTGTTTTACAAGCTTCTTTCTGGGTCAATTTTTAATTTAATTAACGTCAAAATAAGGGCAACATGATAACTGCTAAGCTAAAAATATTAAAACTATATACTTCTTTAATATTCTGAATGGAAAGTCACATTTTGCTGAGACTTTAACACTAAAAACCACCGAAGTAATTTAAAATTTAAAAATTAATTGATAGATATTAATTATAAAAATATTAAAAATACGAGGGCAAGTCGGTAAGTAGGTCACAAAAGCCAATGAAAAAAGGGAAACCAGGATACATATTTAAAAGGCATGTTTATTTCTCAATATAATCGTCATTTACATTAATACATTTTCCCCATCTCTTTATGTGTTTTCTAATACCTGCTGCATAAAAGTCTTTGGATTGCACTCTCAGCCATCTGTGTACCTTACATTCAACGTCTGCATCTGTCGGCTGTAGGTTAAAGCACGTGAACACCCTTTTGCAGTTTCTAATGCTGTCTATTTTTGTTCTCCTGTCAGCTCTAACCATTTCCTCAACCTTCCGCACTTCTTCATTTGTCGCTGTCTACCAGGACGACGATTTCGTTCTTCGTCAACAACTTTTGAACGCCCCTGCTCATCTTATACAACTGTTGGCTCATAAATTCGAAATTGACATCTTACAAGTGGACAGTACTGCAACATATTGGCATATTTGGAAATAATAAACTACTTATTTCCGACCTCTCATATCGGTTTGTGACCTACTTACTGACTTTCCCTCGTATATACTTCTTTATTATTATTAATGATAAGTCACATTTTGATGAGAATTTAACACTAAAAACCACCGAAGTAATCAAGTAATTTAAAATTTAAAAATTAATTGATAGAAATTAATTATATTAATTACAATATTTCAATTACACCTGGGTATTTTAAGTACTGTCCCAATACGAAATTAATTGAAGAGATTTTAACACCCCTATAGTAAGTTCATAATATTTTTCGCTTTTTTGTCGTGGTTTTCTTTTTCTTATTTATTTCTTTTTACTTTTTTAAAGGAATCTCCAGTGAGTTTCGCTCTTTTATAAAAATGAGTTTGAACTGGACGGATTCTTTTTATTAATTTTGAATTTAAGCGTGAACTTAACTCGTTTATTAGAAAGTGAATTTGTGTTTGAATTAATTACTTTTTTGGTAGTATGCACAATACTGGTTGGAAGTATGTTTTATATCAGTATATTTCTATCAATGTGCAAATGCGTATCGCTGTGCCAAGTTTGTCTAGAATATTATTTGTTTTGCTCCTAAAACTGAGAATTTTCAATTCCAAGAAGCGATTCTGATGATTCAAATTGTCTTCATTCTCTTCATTACAAAAAATTTAATAACCGCGCCTGTTGCTTAAAGAAAAAGTCCGATTCCTTATTTTTTGCAATTTAGATCAAGTTAAACAAGTGGGTAAGTGTGATCATAGATCGCACAAAGGGTTTCGTTTAATATTCCTTTCAAAACACTTTCTTTCAAAATGTTCAGTACATTTATCGCCATGGAATACCTTCTAAACTTTGGCAAACACATCCTAAACTATCTTAAAGTTTCAAACATATTCGCCTTGTTATATTTCCTAATTTTGTTCGTGCCCCCTATGTTTTATAAGCTATATTAAAGTTTCAACAGATCGTCCAGTTATGTTTCCAAATTTTTTTCGCGCACCTCCCTTAACCCTCCCCTTCGAAATGTGACGCGCCATTCTTCTTTTTAATTTTTTATCATGTGTTATGAAGTATCTTAAAGTTTAAAACAGATCGCATTGTTAGATTTCCTACTTTAAATGAAATCGTGGTCTGTTAGTTCCAGATTTCACCACCAGGGAGCGCACTCTATTCTTAACAAAAGCGTATGTGAACTAAACTCCTTTACACAATCTAAAAGTAGATATGTTACTAGAGGGGGTGGCGGTCTTCAGCAAGAATTTAAGATATTTGTTGAAATTACTATTCGGAAATAGTGATAACTTAACTTTTGACATATTTATATTTAATAATTAGCAAATATCTGAGGAATTCCGTCAAAAAACCGCACCTGAAACGATATGAAACGCAAAGGTAAAAAAAAGAAATATTTCGCCCCTTTTCTTCCCCCACCAGCCAGAAATTTCACGCACCATTTTTTATAAACTTTTTTTTATGTATTATAAACTATCTTAAAGTTTCAAACATATCGCCTTGTTATATTTCCTACTTTAAATGAAATCGCGGTCTGTTAGTTTCACATTCCACCACGAGGGAGCGCACCCTATTCTTAACAAAACTGTATCTGAACGTAACTCCGTTAAACATCCTATTAGGAGATATGCTGGTCGAGGGGGTGGCGGTCTTAACCAAGAATGTAAGATATTTGCTTAAATTACTATTCGGAAATAGTGGTATGAACACTTATAAAATTTTTGATATTGAATTAGTAATAGTTATCTCATCACGCCATCAAAAAACCGCACGCAAAACAGTACAAAAAGCCCTGTTATACTGTCAGATTTCCTAATTTAAATAAAATCGCGGTTCTTGAAATCACGTGCCTTTATCAGAGTTTTTTTAATACCATACGCAATTGATAGAAATAAAACCAATTAATTAAATAATAATTAATATCTCAGCTTGTAATTAAGATAGGAGTTAGAAATGGGCATCAATGAAATCAGCAAAGAACTTCACGCCGGGATGTCTGAAAATTTAATCTAAAAATTTAATATTTAAAAAAATTAAATTTCGTATTAAAATATTCTACTACGGAAAACCGCAATCGCCATCATGTCTGACACCTTCTTCCCGCGAAAATGAAATCTGTTTTCCTTGTCTTTGCAATTCAAGAAATTAAATTTTTATCGATCGATTTTTTGTGGATTTTTCGTGTTATACACAACGCAGAGAAACGATCTGTATACCAAATGAAAGTAAAATTTAATGAATTTAAATGTAAGTAGATTTAAAAATTTCCAGTAGACTTTTTTGCTTAAAGCGCGCTCTGGCAAACCTGCAATTTCGAAGCGCAGATGTGTGGCAACCCGGAAGAGAAATGAAAATATTTCAAGAGTCTGCTCGTACCTGCATTCATTTTATACCGTTTCTTCGTTAATGAGACGTAAAATTGGGATTTTTTAATTAATAACTTCCGTTAATTACGACTTTTTCAAAATTTTATGATTTGTCGTTTGATCTCAGGTGTCCACCTATAAGTATGCAAAATTTCAAGTCTCCAACATATATAGTTTCTGAGAACGGGCTCTGTGACGGACAGACAGACAGACAGACAAAGGAGTGAGACGAATAGGGTTTCGTCAGATGAACGAAACCCTAATGAACAAACTGTTACATATTGCGTTATTTGATATCATTAAGACAAGAAAAACATTAACTCTGTTAACTACATGAATTTCAGTCGGTAGCATAAATTTATGCAATAAATGTAAGATAAATGGGTGAATCTGTCATAAACGTACATTTGGAGTGCTGTATTTTTGGAAAAAAATCAAATAAAATGAAGAATGGAAAAAAAAGAAGAAAAGATGTTTTTATATTGATTTGGACAAACCTAACAACATGCCAGTATTTTACCTGATTGTGAGGAATAGTTTATTCAAATTTGATTTTACATTAACCCTTTATGTACTGAATTACGCATTCATGAAAATTTTATCTTCTAAAGCATTTTTCGTGAATTGTTTAAACTACATTAGAAGATTTAGATAATCATTTAATAAATTTTAGAAGGATTTTAGAAGGATTGAAGGATTTAAAGGGATTAATTAAATTTCAAGTTATAAGGATATTGTGCACTATTTATAACCCCATTCAAATCTTTTATTTTAAATATTTTTCTTAGTATTTTGTAGAATTAGGAAATGCACAAATATAATGTTCTTACAATCGAAATATAGAAATATTTCCGAATTGAAAAATCCCCCCCCCCCCCTCCTCCTTCGCAGACGCCAAGAAAGCTGAAAAGATGTAAAGGCAAAAGAAATCATCCTTTTAAAAATATTTTTGTTTTGTGTAACCAATAATGCTTTTGGAACAAGATAAAGTAATGTATCTATAACTCATTCTAAACTGTATTACAACTAATACATGTATTAAAAATTTTTTATAACAAGTTATCATAATGGTACTTATAAATACCGTCAGTAGATAAAGGGTTAAGTAGATGCTATGTTCGTAACAATGTCCACGGAATTATGTGTACAGACCTGACTTTTTTCGTAAATTATTTGTAACACACTAAATATTAGACCGGAATTGAATGATACTGTTTTGTGTAATTAATGTTAGATGTTATTCTATTTCATTTTATTATTTTGTGATCGTTACTTTTTTATTTTGTCCACCGAATCCATGGTGTGATCTTTATCTTCATGATTTTGTCACAGTTTCTTTATCGAAAACGATTGCATAACTGTAATTTAACTATATTCTGAGCATATTATCGTCCATTTTATGGTCAGAATAGCGTTAAATTACGGTTATGTAATCGCTTTTTTTTTTTTTTTTAAACGATCGAATGACTCGGCAGTTTGCTGCAAATTTTTAACAGTGCAGCTATTTTACACAGATAACATTTGGAACGATGCTTAAAATGACTGAATCCTTTCTTTCAAACTAAAGATTTTTTTTTTTTTTTTTTGGTGTATGTTGGGCTAATTAGAAGCTATTAATTTACTGTTCATGAAAATTATTCAATTTCTTGCGACAGTAGTTATCTATCAAGTAAAACGATAAATAAATAACATTACCCCACTGCAAGTGAACCTGATGTTAGTTTTACAAAGCATTGAACAAAAAATAAATAATGTAGCATGAATAATAAAAAAAAAATAAATCAAATTTGCAGATCCAGACAGTAATACAATCTTGGACTGTGACAAGCCGTCTTTTCTTCCCAAGTTTGCCTTTTATTTCTGTAGATGTAAATTTACAGGGTTTGGGTTATTTTTACCCGACTGAAAAGAAGGGTTATGTGTTTCACGCGTATCTATGCATGTGGATTTCTTTATACCCTCGAAACATCCCAACGGCTGGATGGATTTTAATGAATGAGGTCTCTATCATATCGTCTTAACGGCCCGATGGTTATACGCTAGGTCTTGTTTTTATAAATTTCAAAATGGCGGTAGAGACGAAAAAAAAATTTACTAACCCTATTAAGTGGCATATCATTGGATAGGTTTTTCAAAATGAAGACGATGTTTCATTGACTATTTTACAGTCAGAAGCTCCGTTAAAATATTATACAACCTGGAAGTTGTGCATGTAGGATCTCTAGCTTTACTGCAACTCTAACCATCATAGACATCTATAGACCTCATCAAAACAGTGTTAATAGATAGAAACTAAGAATTAAACACAACTTAAAAATCATCAATATAAGTAAATAAAAAAAAAATAGGTAAGTAATATAAACAAGTAATATAAAGAAAATATTTTAAGTCAATTCCTACTTAGGTCAATAAGAGAATTTTTTTTCTCCCATTCTTCTTTCCTCTTGAGTGGCGATTAAAATGCCTTGATCAAGAAGAGGGCTCTCCCGGTCTTAAAATAACTTGATCAAGAAGAGGACTCTCTCGGTCTTAAAATACCTTGATCAAGAAGAGGGCTCTCTCGATTATTGAAAACACCGGTCAACAAATTTGAACTTTTGCTCTTCCTAAAACAGAAATTAGTTGTTTTTTATGCAGTTTTTTGTGCTGATTCCGAATCTAGTTTTAGATTTACTCCAGCACGTCCAGTTTGAGAGATATTTGCATATTTCAATTTATGCAAATTTAGTAAATTTTATACAATTATTTGCAAATTTAAGGTATAAAGCAATATCAGACAGGGTTTTTTGTTTTATGTTATGATTACTACCTAATTTACTTCACAAAAACGTTGTTTCTGAGATTATACTGACATGTGACTGTGAAATATTGTACCTATTTTGCATATTTTTTATGTTTTTCTAATAATGTTTCTTGACGTTCAAATATTCCTGCCGCACGAGTACGCTAATATGTTTCTAAACCAGTTTTTTTTTTTTTTTATCTGATTTCAAATGTTGTATCTGTTTTCTTCTATCATGTCTAGTTTTTGAAAAAAGTGAAATTTTAGTTTTTGGTCAAAAAAGCCAGAAATAGCTTTTTATGATACTTTGTATGATAAATTTCAACTAGTTAGGATAGATTCTATTACTTATTTTTTTTCGATTACATAAATTTTTGTTTGTGTCTCTGATATGAATCTGACCCTGTTCACCTGCTTGTCAATGGATCACACACCCCTAAAAAGTATCTTATATCAAACCTGTGTTAATGCCGTGCAAAAGTAGAAATTCACCTTACTCAAAAACTAGACATGACATAAGAAAACAGACTGCAGATTTGAAATCAGCATAAAAATCTAGTCTAGAAAAACATTACGTCAATTCTATGGCAATTATTTTAAAGTTGATAGTGATATAAACATTACACCATTGAAAAATATGCAAATTAGGCTTAATAACTGATAAATAAATGTTAAGAATATGCAAATCGTGACATTTATCTGAAGCAAATAGTCAAGTACACGTTATCTAGAAAACGTAATTAGATGTGACATATATTGTATCCAAAATTTGCATAAAATAGCACAAAAAAAGCTTAAATTTGCATAAATTTAAATATGCAAATTTCTCAAAACCTGGACAACCTAGAGATAAACGGAAAGTATATTCGGAATCAGCACCAAAAACTGATCTAGAATCAACTAATTTTAGTTCTAGGAAAAAACCACTGTTGTCTAGTGAAATTAATTAATTAAATTTAATTAATGAATTAATATTTGAAAAAAAACTGGATTAACATCAAGTGTCATCCACTACAAGTTAAAAAAAAAATTATTTGAGTTTGATTGGATGAATAATATGTATTTTATTAACGATTGAAAATTTGAACAAGATATATATAGCGAGAGTGTGAGCAGCTAATAGTAGGAATTGAAAAAAAATATTTTCACATTGATGAAAAATAATTAATTAGTTCGCTTTTTACGCAGTTGGGTTTTTTGATTTTTTAAATTTAATTGTTACAGATGTAATTATACAAACTTTACAGTAAATTTAACAAAGTCTTTTTAACAGAATCTCGGTTTTCAATACTTTGTAAATTTATTTAGCACATAAGATAAATAATTGCCCGTATATTATCTGTTATTTCACTGAAAAATTTTTAGCAGTGGAAATGATAATATATAAATAAATAAAATTGCATCAAAAATTATTTTTACTTCTATTATTTCTTCTTCTGGGTAACTGTTTTCTTAGAAGTATGCTTGTTTTGGTCTTATGGCCGGTTAAAAAGAAAAAAAATATATATATATATGCTTTATTGGTGTTCAAAGACAAGGGCAAGTAAATAATTCCATCTTGACCAGAGCCTCAGGGAAAACGCATCTGGTGGTAACCCCTCCACCCAAACCCATTTCCTGATTTTGCTGAAGGAATGCTTTCTTTGTCAAGATTCTTCTGCTTATAAAATAAAAAGAAACTGGGAATAACAGAAAGCTATAAATTTGTACATGTTATAGATTTCATTACGATCTAGGATATCTCACATTTAAAGAGTTAAAAAATCGAAATTTATTTTTTTCACTACTTGACTTGCCCGGCGTTGCCCCGGACTGTGATAATAACTTTAACCTGAACTCAGTGTTAAGGCTGTTCTTAAATCCAAAGGAGATACTTTCTGACACATTTTTTCATTCATTCTTATTCGGAACCACACGAAATTGGAAGATGTTGTTATTTAGGAACTATGTAATCGATAGACTTTTTCCAGTTTTTGGGTAAACGCAAAAGATCTTTCAGAAAATACTGTCAAAGTTGTCGTTTTGAAGTAAATTTCCAGACGAGACGGTGAGTAAAAGGAGCAATGTCTGCAGTCATGTGACAAAAATTACTTATAATTCGATAAGTAATTTATAAAAGAAAAAAAAAAGGAAAACATATTTCGATTCCAAATCGCTTCAATAATGAAGCCCTCCAATTTTGTGCCTTTACGTTTAAAAATGAGTCAGAAAATGTGCCAGAAATTTTTGCGTTTCTTGAGCAGGGAATTTGAGAACCGTCTTAAGGGGGTCCGGGACACAAAAATCTTCCAATTTTCTAAAAAACTTTTATTGCATTACAAATTTCTCTGTTTTTGTCTGCTTAAAATGATATTTAAACCATGTTTCTATCTTAATTAGAACAGAAAATATTAATTTTTTCGTTTAGGTTTGGTTTCAAGCAATGGTTGTCATGTAAACGACTTCTTGTGAAAATGCTTTTTTCTTCATGATGGGTTTTTCATTATTTCTCGTATTTAAATTATTATAAGTCAAGAACCGTTAAAGATAAATGGTTCAATCTTGGAATATGTCTTTTTCAATTAATTTACTTTAATTTTCATTCAGCAAATTTGAAAAAAAAAATTACTTTTGAAAATATGATTTTTTTTTTAAGTTACATCCTTTTTTAAAAAAGTTTTTATTTTAAATATTTAAAAATATTTTTAATTAATATGTTTGAAAATACTGAATCAAAATTAAAACTTATATATTTCTGGTTATTTACATGAAAAAAAAAAATGAAATTCTACAAATAATATTTCGAGTTATAACAATTTTAAAATTTCCCACTTTTTTAATAAATTTTAAATTTTAAATTAAAAAAAATTATTAAAAGTTTTATCAGGCTATTTTGTTCACAAATAATATGGTTAACCATCACAAAAAAATTCAAAATTTTAACTCAATAAATAAAAATTATTTTAAAATGTGTCTCTGACCCCCTTAAATGATTTTTTAAATTTTGAAGCGAAAATCTTTCCAGACGAGCCTAATGTTGGGGATTTCACTGTCTTCATCAGCGTAAAACCCCGAATTTGTATGATTTTATATTTTTAGTGGAAATCTATCCAAACGAACCTAGAGTTGGGGGACCCAAGGGTTTTGACAGCGTACACCTGACGTGCTACGCACGCTGCGGTCTATTTTGATTATATATTTTTTAAAAGAAAGACGGGCGTAGTCAGGATCATGATAATAACCTTAAATATACCTAGTGTTGAATTTAAAATATTTACATTCGTTTTATTTATTCGTATTTCGTTTATATATTTAAATGAAAATCTTTACAAACGAACCTAATGTCGGGGGCCTCACTGCCTTCGGTAGCGTACACCATCGAATTGCCATGATTTTATGTTAGTAATTGAAAATTTATCTAAACGAACTAAGGGGCATCGTTATAGTGACTGCCAATTTAATTTCTGGCGTTTAGATACATTAAAATTTTAATTCTGACCAAAAGCTCCCGAGAAAGCCTAAATAATATAAAACGTATCCCCTGTTAACGCCATTTATTGTTCTGATATACCCAGTAGCATAGCATAGGGCTACTGCCCAGGGAGTAAAGTTTTAAGGAGCGCCAAAACTTTCTTGCATTGCAAATTGTAGTATAAAAACTCTATATAGCTATTAAAGAGGGGTGCTGCATTTTGAACCTCTGCAGACCTATTCTACACTACGGGATATGTCTATAGATTCAATTTAGACCACATATATGTACAGAAACCCTACAATTAATATTTGTAATTCACAGCAAAACATATTATCAAAGTATAGGAGATGTTTTATTCCTTTAAATAAATTAAATTAAAATATCCAAAAATGCGAGTGAAATTAAAATCCTACTTCGTATGAGTTTTCATTTAGTGACAATTTAATCTAAAATATCTAATGTTTTGAGTGCAGTGACGAAAGCTCTTTTGACATTTTTTTTGTATCATATTCTTGAAATGAAACAAAATTTATTGGACTGAAGCATTTTTGAAACACATTTTTATGTGACAAATTGCATAAATGTACGTAAAAAAAAGAAAAATGAAAACTGAGACTACTGTATATTTGATTCAATACATAGAACCTTATGAATAGTTTTTTTTTCCGACTTACTGTGATTCTTACAAAATTGATGGTAACAAAACTTTGCTGTTTGTTTAACCGCAAAAACCTCAAAGCGAAATCTGAGAAGAGTATTCATTCTCACCTATTTGTCACTCGTCCCGTTATCAAGAATGAAAAAACAATAGTCTTACCGTCTTCTTAGTTTTCAATGCTAGAAAAAAAATTGCATTCATCCTGCTTCAAAATGTACTTTTAGTTTTAATTTAGAGGTAAATTAGATGGCGTAGTGACGCAATGTGTTGAATTTTCATTGCATGAGATGTTTCGATTTTTGGGGAACAAATGAAATCTGTTTTAATTCTATATTCAGAAAATATAGATACTATTAGATTCATTTTTTACACAACTATTCAATTGGTAAATAAATAATAACAGTTGTAAATTTCCAAGTGGGTGAAAAAAGTCCAGTTCAGGATTCGAGCCAGGGATGTCTTGGCTGAAGCCACCAATGCTCTACCAACTGAGCCATGCCGGACGAATCTGTAAGACTAATTCACTTCCATTTATTATGTTGAGCTGATTTAGATATTAGACAAGATACTGTGTTCTTTAAAGGTTTGTTGGGTGAATTAGCCCTCCAGATTCGTCCGGGATGGCTCAGTTGGTAGAGCATTGGAGGCTTCAACCAAGACTTTCCTGGTTTGAATCCTGGCCTGGACTTTTTGCACCCACTTGGAAATTTACAACTCTTATAGTTAATATTCATTTTGTTAAACTTCTTATTGTAACCTTTTATCTACTGAAGGTACTTATACGTGTTATAAAATTCATTTAATACATCGATTAGTAGTAATACAGTTTAGAATGAGTTATAGATGCATTACTTTATCTTGTACCAAAAGCATTATTGGTTACACAAAACAAAAATATTTTTAAATGATGATTTCTTTTGCCTTTGCATCTTTTCAGCTTTCTTGGCGTTGGGGAGGGGGGGGGGGGATTTTCAATTCGGAAATATTTCTATATTTCTATTGTAAGAACATTACATTTGTACATTTCCTAATTCTACAAAATACTAAGAAAAATATTTAAAATAAAAGATTTGAGTGGGGTTATAAATATTGCACAAAATCCCTATACATTCAAATTTAATTAATCCTTCTAAAATTTATTAAATGATTATGTGAATCTTCTAATGTAGTTTCAAAAAATCATGAAAAATGCTTTAGAAGATAAAATTTTCATGAATTCATAATTCAGTACGTAACGGGATAAGCAAGAAATCAGATTCACTATGTAAATGAACTGAAAATTACGAAAATTACACTTTGCAAGTTACGTGATTTTGATTTAATTAAAATAGAATGCCATTATGAAAATTGGCGACATACGGGAAATAAAATTCCAATGTTTGAGAGGAATTTGGATCAAAATTTGGAGAGCTTGCCATTATTACCAAGCTAATGTTTGTTTACTTAACCAAATCATCTTTGTCAATTCTTCCAGGCGGCGAGTATCGCCAAATTCTGTGGTGTGGATTTCTATGGTCGGGACAAAAGCTTTTAATATGAGCATATGCCCTGTACATATATTCAGATTTTTATGCTCAAAACTCCGTGTTCTGTCATAATACATTAATTTAAATTTGAAAGAAGTTTGGTAATTATGATTTCTTACAGATCAAGAATATTAAAATCTTTCAGATTTTTTAAATAATCTTAGTAAATGGGGAAATAAATCATATGAATATTCTTTACATTAACTTAAAAAAAAGAGGATGTAAACTAAAAATATTTAAATACGATTATTTAAAGGAAGCAAAAATAAAGATATTTGTTCACTTTTTCGTATAGCAGACGATGTCCCCATTATTTATCTATGTCTTTCCAATTTTTTTACAAAAAGACAGAGATTTAGTTGCCATCCTTAGAAAATTTCGTTAAAAGTTACAAAAATATTATTCATGTCCCCGAAACTAAGTCAAGTTTAAAAAATCCCTGCTGGCCCGGCCTACAGGCAGAGGTAGATTTCGAAGTTAAGTATACTAATTTCACCAACAAAAACTAAATCAGTATTAGATATAAATCCACTTTAACAGTTTTATCTGTCTGCTTTTGACGAGTTTTTATTTTCTTTTTATAAAATAGCTGGTTTTATCAGAATCATGTTAAAGCGATATTAAAAAAAATATTTTTCCATACTCAACAACTCGAAATTTTCTGTCACATTTTCAGATTCATTTTTAATAAAAAAAAAAAATATGAAACATGCTGACGTGATTTTTGAAAAGATTTATAAGCGACCTGTGTTTTTATTTTTCTTTCAATTAATTAAAACTTGATTAATAAGCAATTATTTTCTCAGTAGGGTAATATTTTTCGTTTCTAACACAATCGCTTCGGGAAATTCTGTTCAAAATGCCCACTTTGACATCATTTTTTGAAATATATTCTGCCTCTATCAAAATATGGATCATTACTGTACATTATATAGTTTCTGAATAAGAGAATCTAGCAATTAGATGCGTTTGAGAGCAAAAATGAATTTAAAAATGAGTAAGGAAATAGACAGTTTGGATTTGAATGCACCCTTAATAAGATGATTTTTTTCTTCAACCGCTATGTATTTTTAATTTGTTTTTTTGTAAGAATTGGCCCTATCAAAAACTTGTCTATATAAATGTTGAAGACAATATTAAGAAGATATATAATAAATTCATGGAGTTTTTATATCTTGTGAATTGACGGAGTTATGAAAATTTTTCTTCTTCAACCTCCCTTTTTAGGTAGATTTCGTATGAAATACTACCTATTGGCGTCGTTCCTATGTTGGAATTTCTGAAAAAAAATTGCAGATCTACACCGATCTTGACCCCTAGAGCCCAAAACCACCCTCAGTAAAAAACTTTATATATATATCTATTTATCTATCGATCTATCTATCTATCTATCTATCTATATCACTTTCTTCTGGACACGATAACTTTCACAATTCTGCACCAATCTCTTCTAAACTGATACATAAAATCAAGGGACATAAAATCTCGGTCAAGTTCGTTAATGGGCAAAATCGGACAAGGGGATGGAAATAGGGAGGGGTTTTGTGAAAACCGAAAAAACCCCATAACTTCTTAAATTTTGTACATATCGAATCAGTTTAAAGTTTTTATTACTTCTAAAAATAGGGCCAAAAATTTATGTATCACAGATTTTTGATAAAGTTAAAAATGGGCTCAAGGGGCGCAAAAATAGGGTTTTTGGTAGAAAAAAATTCATAACTTCGTCAATTCTCAAGATATCAAATCCAATTAATATTATCATGAATCTCCTTAACATTATCTACAACTTTTATATTCACAAGTTTTTGATAGGATCAATTCGTACCGCGAAAAAATTAAAAACGAAAACAAAAAGGGCGTTTGAAGAAGAAACAAATCCATAACTCCGTCAATTCAAAAGGTATAAAATCCCCATGAATTTATCATATATCTTCTTAATATTGTCTTCAACATCTATATGGACAAGCTTTGGATAGGACCAATCCTTACAGCAAAAACAAATTAAAAATACATAGCGGTTGAAGAAAAAAATCATCTTAGTAAGGGTGTATTCAAATCCAAACTGCTTATTTTCTGACTCATTTTACAATTCATTTTTACTCTCAAAGGTTTCCAGTTGGTACTTTTTCTGACTCAGAAACTATATAATGTACCGTAATGGTCAATTTTTCGATAGAGGCAGAATATATTTTAAAACATGCTGTCAAAGTGAGCCTTTTGAACCGAATTTCCCGAAGCGGATTGTGTTGGAAAAATCATCGTATTAAGGGAGTATTCAAATCCAAACTGCTTATTTTCTCACTCATTTTTAAATTCATTTTTGCTCTCAAACGCATCCAATTGGTAGATTCGCTTATTCAGAAACTATATAATGTACCGTAATGATCGATTTTTTGACAGAGGCAGAATATATTTCAAAAAATGATGTCAAAGTGGGCATTTTGAACGGAATTTCCCGAAGCGATTGTGTTAGAAACGAAAAATATTGTCTTACTGAGAAAATAATTGTTTATATATCAAGTTTTAATTAATTGAACGAAAATTAAAACCACAGGTCGCTTATAAATCTCTTCGAAAATCACATCAACAAGTTTCATGTTTTTCCTATTAAAAATGAATTTGGAGTTATGCCAGAAAATTTCGAGTTGTTGAGCATGGAAAAGTATTTTTTTGAATACCGCCCTAACATGATTCTGATAAAACCAGTTATTATATAAAAATGAAATAAAAACTCGTCAAAAGCGGCCAGATAAAATTGTTAAAGTGGGTTTATCTCTAATCATGATTTGGTTTTTGTTTGTGAAATTAGTATACTTAACTTCGAAATCTACCTTCGCCTGTAGGCCGGGCCGGCAGGGATATTTTGTTTTCGTTTTTATTTTTATTTATTTATTTATTTTTTGTACGAATTGGTCCTATCAAAAACTTGTGAATATAAAAGTTGTAGATAATATTAAGGAGATGTATAATAAAATTATTGGATTTGATATCTTGAGAATTGACGAAGGAAGGAATTTTTTTCTCCCAAAAACCCTATTTTTGCGACCCTTGAGCCTATTTTAAATTTTATCAAAAATCTGTGATGCATGAATTTTTGGCGCTATTTTTAGAAGTAATAAAAACTTTAAACTGATTTGATATGTACAAAAATTAAGAAGTTATGGGTTTTTTTCGGTTTTCACAAAACCCCTCCCTATTTCCATCCCCTTTGTCCGCTTTTGCCCATTGACGAACTTTACCGAGATTTTATGTATCAGTTTGAAAGAGATTTCTGCTAAATTACGGAAGTTATCGTGTCTAGAAGAAAGTGGTAACACAATTGCTTCGGGAAATTCCCTTCAAAATGCCCACTTTGACATCATTTTTTGAAATATATTCTGCCTTTATCAAAAAATCGATCATTGCGGTGCATTATATAGTTTCTGAATAAGTGAATATACAAATTAAATGCGTTTGAGAGCAAAAATGAATTTAAAAATGAGTCAGAAAATAAGCAGTTTGGATTTCAGTGCATGCAATGATTTTTCCAACACAATCCGCTTCGGAAATTCGGTTCAAAATGCCCACTTTAACAGTATTTTTTAAAACATACTTTGCCTCTATAAAAAAATCATCCTTTACGGTACATTATATAGTTTCTGAGTAAGAAAACGTACCAATTGGAAGCCTTTGAGAGCAAAAATGAATTGTAAAATGAGTCAGAAAATAAGCAGTTTGGATTTGAATACCCCCTTACTTACATGATTTTTTTCTTCAACCGCTATGTATTTTTAATTTGTTTTTACTGTAAGTATTGGTCCTATCCAAAACTTGCCCATATAGATGTTGTAAACAATATTAAGAAGATATATGATAAATTCATGGGGATTTTATATCTTTTGAATTGACGGAGTTATGGATTTTTTACTTCTTCAAACCCCCTTTTTGTTTTCGTTTTTAATTTTTTTTCGCGGTACGAATTGGTCCTATCAAACACTTGTGAATATAAAAGTTGTAGATAATATTTAGGAGATTTATAATAAAATTAATTGGAATTGATATCTTGAGAATTGACGAAGTTATGAATTTCTTTCTCTCAAAAACCCTATTTTTTGCGCCCCTTGTGCTCATTTTTAACTTTATCAAAAACCTGTGATACATAAAATTTTGGCCCTATTTTTAGAAGTAATAAAAACTTTAAACTGATTTGATATGTACAAAAATTAAGATGTTATGGGGGTTTTCGGTTTTCACAAAACCCCTCCTTATTTCCATCCCCTTGGTCCGATTCTGCCCATTAACGAACCTGACCGAGATTTTATGCCCTTTGATATTATGTATCAGTTTGGAAGAGATTGGTGCAGAATTACGAAAGTTATCGTGTCCAGAAGAAAGTGATATATATATATATAAAGTTTTTACTGAGGGTGGTTTTGGGTTCTAGGGGTCATGATCGGTGTAGATCTGCAAAAATTTTTCAGAAATTCCAACATAGGAACGATCCCAATAGGTAGTATTTCATACGAAATCTACCTAAAAATCTGAAATCTTGTATGATATACTTGGATCCATTCGGATAACTGGTGATAATTTCATCGTGCTGCGTTCCACATTCTAGGAGAAGTGTAGTTGTGAAAGACAAACAGCCAGTCCTCTTTAATGTAATACATTCATAGTGTATTTTTTCTTATATATCGGAAACATGTGCAAGGGGACATGGTCCCCTTTGATTTTTTTAATTACTAATTCAGTAATTTATACCTTTTAGACATATTATTACAGTGAAACCACCCTGTGCGACCACCTCCATTAAGAGACCACCTCCCTGAACGACCATTTATTCATGGAATGAAATTTATTCCCATAGGCTCAATACTGATTTTACCTCCATTCAGAGACCATCCCAGATGAACTCCCTCCATGAGCGACCAATTTCTTTAAAGAAAATTCCTTTTTTACCTGGTCGCTTAAAGAAAGTTTTACTAGAAAAATAATTCCGGAGAGCGCATTATTCATCAAACTTCTAAACTAAGTTTAGATTTTTTTTTATCCCGGTAACTTTTAAGTGTTTAAACCCCTTTGTGCCCTTTTAGGCAATGAATTTAACTCTGATGACAAATTAAGAATGACGGTCAATAAACTCACCTGCCCTATTCTGTTTTCAAACTCTCAAAGAAATAGATAAATTAATGAAATTGTCATTATTTGTTCCTGTCCAAAAAAAATTGCATTTATTTGCTGAACTTCGAAAGGACTGGGAAATAAAAGTTTTAAAAGATAAAACCGTAAAATCAAAGCAAACGTCAATGTATTCATTTTTTAAACTCTACAGTAATTAACTTTTGTTTTGATACTTAAATATTTATATTTTTTTCCTAATGTAAAAAATAAATTTTAGTATGATTGTTACGTTTTTTCAACAATTAAAATCTAGATTTAAACATGACCTCCATTAAGAGACCACCTCTCGGAGCGACCAATTTTTATTGGAACGGAACGTGGTCGCTTTAGGGAGGTTTTACTGTAAATAGTTTTATAGAGAAAAAATATTTAATCCAGAGAAAATGCAATTCTTGCCGTAAAATTTGAAAATTTAATTAAAAAAATTAAGAAGATTTTAAAACCATACTTGTCTTACAATTTATAATTTTTTGCATGCGTTTCTTATAAGTGTTTTCGGTAATCGCAAGGAGCAGATTTCAAAAAGTTAATTAGTTTAAGAAAAAGTAAATAAAATGCCATTACCTATGTACAAAAAACTATTTACTTAACATTTTTATTTCTAAAATAAAATCTATTTATATGACTGAAAATCTGATCCTTGATTAATTGGAATGCACCATTAGAATCGTTTATTAAAAATATCGACCGATTTGGAAAATATATGTTAAAGTTTTAGCATTTTGATCATATTGATATACAGGGTGTCCATTCTCAACGATGTCCAATGGCTAATTCCTAAACCGTTAGTCATAGCCATATAGTTCCAATTAAAAAAAAAAAAAAAAAAGAGAAAAAAAAGGAAAAAAATTAAGGGGACTTTCTACATTAGAAAAAAAAAGCACATTTTTATGATTTATTTTGTAAGAAAACTGCATGATGGATCTTTTTGAAATTTTAGCAGTTTATTGTACATATCTTAAGGTATACACAAGAATTTTTTAATTAGATTTTGTTGCTTCTACTCTAAGTTATAAACAAATATGTTCAACTGCTTTGGAAATTTTCGTCTGGACGGTGGGCATGATAGCGCCTTGTAGAATTATCTGAAACACAAAAAAAAAATTTTTTTCGTAAACTTCGTGAGTATAGCTTCTAGTTAAATTATAGGAACCCATAAATTTATTTAAAAAAAGTTATGCAATGGTTGATTTAAAGAAAATTTTTTTTGTTTGTTAAAAAAATTCGTTCGTTTTCGTTAATAACTTTTATTATTATTATTATTATAGTAAAAGCTTTAATTAATATCGAAGCAATTAAATAAGCTTTAATTTAAAAAAAATCAAGATGATCCTTTGGGTAGTTTTTTTTTAAATCTTGCCCAACGTGTCAAAAAATGTGGTTGAACATATTTGTTTATAACTTAGAGTAGAAGCAACAAAATCTAATAAAAAAATTCTTGTGTATACCTTAAGATATGTACAATAAACTGTTAAAATTTTAAAAAGATCCATCATGCAGTTTTTCTACAAAAAAATCATAAAGTAGTCTTTTTTTTTTTCTTTTAATGTAGGAGGTCCCTTTCTTAAAAAGTTGCGAAATTAAAATTTTTATGCGGTTCCCCGGTCTTATAAGTTAGATTTAGTAAAAATTTCGTATTACACTAACAAGTAAGTCCAAAAAAAAAAATTAAGTGAGGTAATTTTTTTTTTAATTCGTTTAAATCAATAAAAACATTTCCTAAAAAGTTACGAAATTTAATTTTTTAAACGGTCCCCCGGTCTTATAAGTTATATTTAGAAAAAAAATTGTATTACACTAACAAGTAAGACAAAAAAAAAAGGGCTAACATTAACATTGACCGAGTTATAACTGTTAATTTTAAACTTATACAAATTTTCTGCATCTGATCAGACGCTGATGAGCTGAGCAGGGGTGTATTGGAGTGTATAAGGAGGTATACGCCGCATACCTACTAGATTCTATTAAAAGGCTCCGTATACCATCGATTTCTCAAATAAAGCTATAGTGTATACTCTAGCCATGAACATTCCTGACTTTAGCGTTTAGCGTATACCCTCTGTTTTTTTTTACGACTACAACACTGGAGTTGAGACCTGATTCAAGGGATCGTACACAAAGTGCTTAAAGTATTAGAGGAATTTATTTCTCGTGTATATGCACGTTAACTGAAAATGGTCACATCGTACAAGTTTTATGATAGTGTTAATTTTTATTAATTACATTTCAGATTGGTTAAAATAATTGTATTTTAACAAATGTTTGTAAAGTTTGAGACTTACTTTTCATCATTTCATTTAACAAACATTTTTTTTTTTTTTTTTTTTTTTTAGTACAAGTTTTATATTTTGCTTTACCATGTCAGAATGAAAATAGATTTCAAATTTATATTGTAATATTGATTTTACTCTCAACTATTTTATATATATATATATATATATATTTGACGATTATTTATATTTTTAATAAATTTGTAAATTATCCTTATTTCGCAGTAAAAAAGATGTTTCAACTTTAAACAGCTATTACTCAGTTTTAAACGTAAAAGAATAGGATATTTTTTTTGTCTCACTTTTCTTAGTGTAATAGGATATTTTTACTAAACGTGACTTATAGGACAGGTGAACTGTATAAAAAAAAATTAATTTTCGTAATTTAAGAATTTTTTATTGACCTAAATCGCTTTTAAAATCCACATTTTAAATTTCAATTTTTACCTCATTTAAAACATTTTTGTAAGCGGAACTGTATTCCTATGACTAACGCCTTAGGAATTAGCCATTGACACCATTGAGTGTGGACACCCTGTTCTGAAAAAAAAAAAAACCCTGAAAAAATGAATTTAAAGATTGGAACTCCGAAGCATTTAAACGAAAATCGATTCAGTAAAAGGCCTTTTTCCGCATATTTTTAGTTATTGGACCTTTACGATATTCACGGAATATACTATGGATGTCTAAATTCCTTTTTAGCCAAGTCCAGTCACCTTTCTTTTTCTTTTTTTTTTTTTTTTTTGCAAAATTAAGGGTATCGAAAACCACCAACAGTCAATCTTCCGCCCGAAATATTTCTCAAACTATTATTTTGAACAACCTGGTAATTTATTTATCGGCATATTTGTAATTATATGTCCGAATAATTGAATTTAAATCCGGCGAATTAGACGGCCAAGGAAGTACGTTAATTTGATGTTGGCTAAGCCAGTTCTTGGTGGACACTGACCTGTGAGAAGGTGCCAAATCATGTTGGAAAAAAAAATCGTCACCACACAGATCTTCCGACGATAGTATCGTGGAATGCTCAAGGATTTCTTGATATGTATATCTCAGAATTAATCCTTTCGTTAACGATACATAGCCTTCCAGGACCACCTGCAGTCATGCAAGCCCATATCATTACACTGGCTTCAAATTTCACTGATCGTTTCATGCAGTCCTTGTCATACGCTTCTTGCTTCATTCGCCATGCACGAACACCTTGATCACCATATGGTACGCAAAACACACTCGCATCACTAAACAATATATTTTTCCAATCATCCAGACCCCATAAAAGTCTTTTTTTTTTTTTGCACCACTTCACTCTCTCCCTTTTCTTGAAATCCAAGTTTATGGAGACATCTTAGTGTTGTAGATTTACTCACGCCAACACCGTGTTCTTTCCACTTTCGATGCAAATATCTTACACTTCTAAAACTTTTTTTAGCAATACTCTTTAGCTTTCTGTCATCTCTCTGAGTAGTCTTTGACTTTCGGCTGCTATTCAGATGCTTGTTTTAAAAATGCCCGTCATTAAAATACTGCTTTATTGCTCTATTAAGACTTGATTGAGAACATTTTAAGTAACAGACGTTATATTGCTGATTACGACCTTCTTTATGCGAATCAATAATACGATGTTTTTTAAACTCCATTATGTCGGACGAACGACTCATGTTTCACAGAAAATGAAAACAATTATGATGCAAAGCGTTTTTATAACTAAAGAAGAAGTCCCGCATCCAATTTTATGCTTAATTTATGGACCCTTCTGAACCAATAAGGAAAATTAATAAGCATTCTAATTTTTCGAACCACCTATTTTAGTATTCTAATATTTTGAAAAATGAAAATAAGTTTACAAAAATACAATATTCACTCAAAATTTAATCTTTTACAGTTTTAATTTTCTTTAATAGCATGCAAATTTATTAAAACAGCAACCGTTGTTCTTTTTCAATTTTACTACACTGAAATAAAGCTAAATGCAATTCCAAATACAAATGAATTATTCTAATTTTTTGACTTGATTGTATACTGTGGGTGACATAAATTGAGGATAATAATTTGACTCGGGAACCTCTTGGTGGATCGAGCTAATCTATTTCGCTGCTCCATCTTACAGTTCGATTCGCAAGTCCGATCGTTCGCTGTAAAAAAAAAAAAAAAAAAAAAAACGGACTAAAAAACGGAGATTCTACTAGCAATCTAGATGCCAGTACTATTTCCTTTTTTTTTTTTACGGAAATTTCCCCCCAATAAATTACAGAAAAATTTCCGTTTTTAATCAGGAAAACGGGCATTTTTCTGTAATTTATGGGGGAAAATTTCCATAAAAATACGGAAATAGTACTGGCGTCTAGATTTTCAGTAAAATCTCCGTCTTTTAGTCCGTTTTTCTTTACATTGTTGGTCCCGCGAGCCATTTATGTCAATTTCCGGAGTTACATGGCCATGGGTTTAGCACGTTTCTCAAACGTGCAAAATTTTCGCTTTTTGCCGCGCGTTCTAGCTAATATCTTGGGGCTTGTCGTATTTTCTAGCAGAAGACACAGTTGTAAACTTGGGATGAACATTTCTTTAATTGGTTGATTAGATTTTTAATTATAAGTGGTCAAGATCCGCCTAATTCCCGGGGTCTGTGACATATCTAGGGCCTTAACCACAAATGCCTACAAGAAGGACTTAGAAAAGCAATTTTAATCTTAAGGACTGTCCGAAAATGTCTGAAAGTAATAAGATGTATTGCTAAGAAACAAAGTTACAAGGGGTAAAACTGGTTTTAGAATGAGATTAAAGTTAAAAGAAAGAGACTTCGGATTTTAATTTAAATTTTTGAAATTTAATTTGAATTTTGAGTTTTAAAACGGTTTGTATCCATTCATATACAATATCGTCTGCATGCTATTCAACAAATATATAAGAATACACTGGAACTGGCGAATTTATAGAAGGACAAATCAAATTAATTCCATATTATAGATTATTAAAACAATATGAATATTCCAAACACATTAACGTATGTGTTGTTTCTAAAAAAGTTTATGAAGGGTTAATTAATGGAAAATGTTCATATAAATCGATATCTTTCCTACTGACCATAATCTCTGTTATACATTCATTCACTCTTGTATTAACACTCGAATTAAAATATTAGGAAATTATTAATTTTTATTAAACATGGTTATACACAAATATTTTTTCCTTTTCCGACATCTCTCATTTTTCTTTTTATGGTTTGAAATTTTCATTTTTCTATGATTTTACTTTTACACTGAAATGAAATTTTATTTTATGTAAGATTTCTTTAATATAATAGTTATTTTTATAATTATATTTATGTTCTGACTGATGATATGACTGACTGTTCAGTCTCTTTTTAGGAACTCATTAAGTCATATTAATACGTCGTCAACAGAGCGATGTTTCGCCAAATAATGAAAATATTCATCGTTTCTTAACTAACAAGAAGGAAAAATCATACGTCAAGCGTAGATATGAAACACTTTCCGACACATTCAAAATAATATAACAAAACTTCACCGTTTAATATTGTGAAAGATAATGTCTAATTAAACATATCAGAAAACGCATAACTCCATTGAAAATACAATTTAAACGATTCCCATCTATAGTCGGAAAATTATCCAAAATCTTTTGTTCAACCCTGTATATGATCTATAATTTTGCATACAGGGTGATGAAAAAAAATTTACAAAATGTCATGGCAAATCAGGCGTACAGCAAGGATAAAAAATCACATAGGAACATAGTGTCGCAAACCACTTATTAGTCGCAAATACAAAGTGTTTCATCCTAATTGAACCCGCGTTGACGGTAATAATTTCGAGAAAAATAAAGACATTGTAATGAAAATTCAACAATATGTACCTTGTTTTATGTGAAATGTGATAACACCAGGAAAAGATCTGGAAAAACATGTTGCTCAAGCAATCGATGATACCGTATGGATTGATAATCACAGTCCAAAATGTGATGGGGCGTCAAGCGCATTCTGCTGGCGCGTATAATGCAAACTTTTACCACTTTTGTTTGGTGTGATCACATTTACAACAACGGTGAGAATGTCTGTTAAATGTTTTATTATGATATACTTCAGTTTTCTAAAAGTTATTACTCTAAACCCAAATTGGGTTAGGATGAAACACCTGCATTTGTGACTAAATAAGTGGTTTCCGACACTATGTTCCTATGTAATTTTTCATCCTTGTTGTATGCCTGATTTGCCCTGTCATTTTGTAAACATTTTTTTGAATTACCCTGTATATACTACATAGTATTCAAAAATTTAGTTCAGATAGGAAAACACATAACCTAGTTGAAATTTCCCTTCAGCAATTTCCGGCAATAAGCAGAAATGCACTGGAATTATTTTTGTGCACCCTGTATTTGATCTATAGAATTTATACACATTGAATTACATGCAAAATATTAGTTAAATTTAAAAATGCATACCAGAATTGTAAACTCACTTCCAGCAATTATTGCTTAAACAAAGTACTGTAAACGAATTATTTTGTGTGTTCCTGTAAACGAACGATAAATGTAATGAAAACCATACTCTATAGTAAGCCTCTTATATTGAACCTCTAAGATGTATATCAATTTCAATATATTTGGAATAGTGTAACATCATTAAAATACACTGCAAACGTTTTTCCCCCATTGACCATACACTGTGAAAAAAACGGAGATTCTACTGGCAATCGATACGCCAGTACTATTTCCGTATTTTAACGGACATTTCCCGCCATAAATTCCAGAAGTCCGTATTTTTAAGGGAATTTTTCCCCATAAATTACAGAAAATTTCCCGTTTTTCTGGAATTTATGGGGGAAATCTTCCGTTAAAATACGGAAATGTTACTGGCGTCTCGACCACCAGTAGAATCTTCGTTTTTAGTCTTTTTTTTTTTTTTTTTTTTTTAACAGTGTAATGTAATGGAATTCTTTTGAGTACCTCTGTAAACGAAATATTACTGATACACACTTCATTTTCAATACCGAGCATGCCATTGTAAACCTCAATAACTTATATAGATTACATGGTAATCCGAGTATATTTACGCAAGTTAGATCGCGTACAGACAGACGAATAGAAAAACAGAATTCATAAACACTTTTCAACTTTGTCTGAAAGTGTTAACAAAATGAGCTCCATTTTTTAAAAATTATGATCCATAGGAGGAGTACCTACAGTATATACCGGGTGTCTCAAAAATGACTGATGGATTTTAAAATTCAATAACTTCCAAACGGTGACATATATAATAAAAAATCTTGCAGAAGGGTTATATATAATGTCAGGAGCTTTTGTACTGTGATTCTTGAATTTAGTTCGAATTTCAAACAATAGGTGGCGCTGAGAGCAATAGGCGCTCAGTCCAGACCCGATTTTTTGTACTTCGGGATCCATTCAATACATTTTATTCTCCTTTTTTTGCATGGAAGAAGAGAGAGGCTGAAAAATTGCTCCTGGATTTTAGCGGTTATTGCTTGCTGCACCATCTGTCGATACTATTTGTGACTAAAACTGAGAATCACAGAATAAAAACACCTGACATCTTACATAACACTCCTGCAAGAACCGTTTTCACCGTTTGCAAGTTATTGAATTTTAAAATCCATCAGTCATTTATGGGACACCCGGTATATATTTTAATTTTTCGAGTAATCACATTCCTTGTTATAGTTACATACGTTATTTTTATTAGCAAAAGTACATCCATCTTATAAAGTTACACTTCTGCACGCAATTTGTGGTGTATTTAAGCCGGTGATCGGATAACGGAAGATTTACATTTCGGGGCTTCTAACAAATCTTCTAAGTTATTTTTACTTGTTTTTCGTATTAAAATTGGGTGTACCTTACTTACATATCTTAGTTTTATTAGTAAATGTAGATCTGCTTTATAATGCCACACTTCTGCCTGCAAGTAGTGTCGCATGCTAGCTGGTGATAGGATATCGAAAAACTTACATTTCAAGGCTTCTAATAAAGCTATTTTTACATGTAAGTGATTATTTCACACTAAACAGAGAACACTCTACACTTTTATTATAGACTTTCTACCACATTTCTCTCATGGTTTTCAAGATAGGTTAATGACTTCCAAATTTTACTTCTGTTGGGAGAGGGAGGGGGGCGGGGTGTCTAGGAGTTCCGCAGTCACTTTCAAAGCGCATAGTTGTGTAGCTCCATAACTCTAGTTTTATTAGCTCGAAAGTTTTTAAAATTGCATCCCTAGCATTGTAAACTACATTGTAAATTAAAGAAATCCGTTTATCAAGTTCCTTGTACTTTTCCCCCTGCAAATTAAGCAGAAAATTGCTATGTTTTAGCCATTATTTTTCTTTTGGTGGAGTATTCTTCAGTAAAGCTTATTCAAATTTGCCTTGCCTTCAATAATTTTCTATAAAATATGTGAATTTAAATGAACATTTTAAGTAACATTTTTGAAAAAAAAAAAAATTAGAGATTTTTCAAGTGGAATAACTTATTTTCATATTGTTTAAAGATACTAGAACATTCACCTTTTTCTACTGAGTTTCCAAATAAGGCAGTTTTCAGTAAAATTATGTGTTATGTACAAATGTTCGGTCTTGTAGATAGAAATGTGAAACCAACATATTCTTTCAAAATAACTGAAACAATATGTTATGTACACATGATGTCTTCTTGCATCAAAAATAGGTGACCTTCAGTAACATAACAAATCATATTCAGGGGAAAATATCCCGAAAAAATACCTAATTTAAGGATAGTAGCGAAATATGTAAATTTCAGTTTCATGAAAAATTCTGTAAAGAAAAGTGAGAATTTTTATTTCTAGAAATTGAACACCAATGCCAAAAAAGTGTTGTAAAATCGTGAATAAAATAAGCATTCTTCTTACTAACTCTGACGCTAATCATCTTATAAAAATGTGACAAGTATCACTCGATTAATAATAACGTCTACTAATTAATGCTGCACTTAAATTTTGCTTAAGGGGTAGTCTGCATATAAAAATTGTACCAAATAAAAATGTTTTAGCACTAACACATCATGTTTGGATTCGTCAATAAATTTTTCATTCGGATACCAAAAGGAAAGTCTTTCGGTCAAGTCATCGTCAATATATACAGGACGAGATAGCACACGCAAGGAAATTTACAACACAGAGAAATACAGCCGGGAGCTCCACAAAGAGTGTGCAACGGAGCCAGCTAGATTCGCACCCGCACTCACCTACAACTCGCAAGCGATTAGCGATATGATGCCTTGACCACTCAGCCACGGTGGGACCAAATAGTTGGAAAATTGTAGATTACTATATCTTTGTTGCCATTTTCTCATGAAAAGTGAAAAAAAAATGTATAAAATATGTAATGTGAACATTAAAAAGGTCCACAATCTTACTTAAAAGGCGACGAAAGTAATGAAAAAGATGTTACAAGTTTAAAATATACATTTTATTTAAGACTTCTTAAAAAGAAGTTTTAAATAAAATGTATATTTTAAACTTGTAACATCTTTTTCATTACTTTAGTCGCCTCTTAAGTAAGATTGTGGACCTTTTTAATGTTCACATTATATATTTTATGTTAAATCAATGTGAAAAATTGCATTTCGTCTTATGATTTAAAAAAAATTGTAATTAAAATACGTGCTATTTTGAAAATATATAAATGAATGATTTCTGATAAAAAATGGATCGATTATTATATATATTTAATTTTAAGTATCCATATTAATGTTACAAAGAGATGAAGGTATCATTAAATAGCTGATTTTCTTTTTGTCTAGTTTATGAGATCGCTTTTTGCTGGGTTTGTGCATTATTCCGCGATAGTGACGTCCTATGCATACTTTTTTATAGCTGTTGTTTAAGAATGTATCCTAAATGTGGAATTCTTCAGCGGATGCAAATAATGCATTTTATATAGAATAAAAGCGTGTATTTTAAGTCTTAAAACTGAAATATGTTTTGTAGAAGTGCATCATTTTCACTCCAGCGGCTTTGAAATTCTTCACCAGGTGAAAATGCTTCACTTTTGAAAATAACGCAATTGAAATCACACACTGGTAAACACAAACTTTTATAAAACTTTAGTGTGCCTTTATAGAAGACGTAGGTTAAAATAATATTTGTTTGAGAGTTAGACTATATAGTAACACTATATAGTAGACTATATAGTTTGAGAGTTAGACAATATAAGATGCATTTTTATTATAACTAATTTTATAGGTTTATTATAAATTAATAAAACAGTTCCTTCTTAAACATTTTCTTTCGTCAAATTTCGACGGGTTCCACCTCGTAATAAAAACAATAATTTTTTCCCCTCATCGGGGCCAACACTAGCTTCTGAAAAAGCAAAATTCTTGCTTCCTGTTTTTTTTTTTTGCCTAAATCACCGAAAAGTATAATTTTTATTGATTAAATATTTTTTTAAAGCTCGCAAAAAGTAAAAAAAAAAAAAAAAAAAACGGGGAGAAAAAGTGACATTTTTTGCTCAAAGGACCATCATTCTGTGAAAAATCAACTTTTAAAACTAAATGTTAGTATAAGCTCCAGAGAATGTAATGCCCTTTCATAATAGGGTGGCCCAATTTGTTTGAAATGCTTGTGACCGGAGGAAAACGCTCGCCCGATAGAAAGGCCATGGTTCGCACCTGCAATCGCACAAGACATATTATTCATTTTTTTGCACAGAAAATTTAAATGTATAAATGAATTGTCAATAAATATAATGCAAAAAGTCCTAGGGTGATAATCTCTTTTCTTTGTAACCGAAAAAACAAATATCGCGTAAATTTTGGGTCAGCGATTGGGTAAATTATGGATGATGAAATTTCCTAATTTGAATCATACATTATTCATATTAGTTTGAAATTTTGTCTATACATTTTTTAGAGTTTTTAAATTCGGTGTATAACTTGTGGAGGGATTTTATATATGTGTTATGTGTTCCAACAATACAAAGTATTTTCTTTTATAAATTTACTTCTTTTAAATTTACACATTTCATTGTTTTAATTTTTTTAAACTGTTACTTAGCAACGGAACTACACCTAAAAATATCTTAAATGTGAAACTATGTGTAATTGTTTGAAGTCAAATTAACGTCAAAAGGGATGAATTAATGCCTTTTTGTCTTTACATATAGATGGATTTGACCCCAGAAATAAATACAGGCTATGTTCTATTTATTTTGTTTGAATATTTTTCTTATAAATTAAAAAGTTCATTATTTTCCTAAGGAATAAATTGACGTTTTTCTATAAAATGTAACAATCTTTTTTTTTACCTTTGCCAAGAAAATCAGATCCCGGAATAATAATTTATCCTTAACAGTTAATTTTGATTTGGAAGATTTTCATGTGCAAGAAGAAAATGAAATAAAAAATAGATATGAATATGTCTTCATACTGGAAATAAAACGAAAATACGAAAATAAGGTGAATTTGACCTCATATATCAAAAATAAAACGAATAAGCTTTGAGGGTGAAATAAAAGAGCCTTGTGTTATGATATCAATTCTTATTATTTAAAAAATAAGTTACCAATATTTTACGGTTTATCGTCTGCACACTGCTAACAGAAATGTTTAATTTTTAATCGAAAATTTCAATAAAAAAAGCCCTTTGAAAAGCAAATAGATAGTAAATGTCAAAATTATGCACCGCAAAATTATCTCTGTCGAAAATGACGTCATTGTATCGGGTAATAAATATTTTCATTCTTAAAAACCAAACGTTAACTAAATTACCTGAAAAAATATTTTTTGACGAGTGTTCCCTCTTAATGCCGCTTCATTTCAGAAAATATGAATAAAAATTATTTTTTTTAAAAAAGGAAATTACATTTTCGTTCATAAAAGTTAAACTTTTAATGTAATTGCGTCAATGTAAATCATTTTCCGTGCACCGATATTAAAAAATAAGGCTCGGAAGTGTAAAAAGAAATGTAAGATTTACGATAACCATTAGCGCATCCAATAAAAAGTTACATGCGCAAATTTAATGAGACCACGGGGGGTTCAGGGGGGCGGAACCCCCCCCTGAAGAAATCTACTTTATTATCTAAAAAAATACCAGAATTAGTAGCTCATGAAAATTTCAGAATATCCTTACATAACATCATTTTCAATTTAACGCTTCTAATGTCTGAAAACTTAGTATTTTTATTCCTTTAAATAAATGCGTAGTTTGAAAACTTTAAATTGCGTTTTGCAGGAAGTTGAATATTACCCAAAGTGTGTTTAAGAACAATGACTTGCAGAGCTGACGCTGAGGCTCCTGATCTGCAGATTTACTAGTTTAAAAAACGGGACTCACGATGGGGGAAGGAAGAAAAGAGAAGGGCTTGGAATTTGTATTGGCTCTGCAGGATTTTTGAACACTTTCCATTATAGTTGATATATTTTAATATAGCATGTTCTGTATTGGAAATGAAGTGTGTGACATTTCTAGTTCATTTACAGGGTACATTCCGTTACTTAACGGTCTATGAGGAAAAATCGTTTGCGGTGTATTTTAATGATGTTACACTGTTTTTTTGTGATTGCTATATATCACTTAGGTGCACTACGCGAGGCTTACTATACTAGTATTGGGTGTGAATAGCATACATCATTCATTTACAAGGATACACAAAAGAATCCGGTTACAGTACAGTCTATTAACAATATATGCTGGAACTGCGTTTTAAGATATGGTAGGGTTTTTTAAACTACTTTTTTACCTATTACTTGATGTGTATAAATTCTATAGATCATATACAGGCCAGCGCACAATATCTCTTTCCTTTTATTGATGGAAATTACTGAAGGGGAATTTGCAACTGTACTATGCGCTTCCTAAATGAACTACATTTTATCATACTAACTAGTATATATATACAAATCTATAAATCATATACAGGCCAGTACAAAAGAATTCGGATATTTTCATTTTCCGACTATTGATGGTAATTCCTGAAATTGGATTTTTCAAATGTGTTATGTGTTTTCCAGGTTGTTTACTTAGACATTATCTTTCACCTAAACGGCAAAGTCTTGTGAACTATATGTCTATGACTAACGGTTTAGGAATTAGCCATTAGACACCGTTGAGACCGGACACCCTGTATATATATATTCTCTCAAAATTTTCCATATTGCAAATTAATGAAATACTTCCTTATTTTTGAAACAATGCATAATTGTATTGTTCCTTTATCTTACACAATGTTCACCAAATCATTTTAAATTCAGTTTGAAAAAAATCTGCTACTCCTTTAAAGTAGATTTTAATACACAGCCTTTTAATTTTTTAATAGTTCTGGAAATGATTTTGCTATCCCTTGAAAATTAAACATGCTTTCAAATTTCTATCCAGAAGAGGAAAAATTTAAATATTTTAAATTTAAACATTACTAAAAGAGGCGAATAAATAAAGAAAAGAAATTATTCAGGGTTTCTAAGAATAGTTATTTATATTCCTTTGATAATAATAATTTTATCTCTGCTTAATTTATACACCTTTCTGCATCAAATATTATTTCTTTTTCGTTTCTTTTAGAATTTTTGCGTTTAAAAAAAAGATTAAAAAGACTTTAATTTACTTGTTTTGAAAATGTTATTCATTTCTATATTTATTACTTTCTTCTATCTTCAATAGAAGAAAGTATTGTAATCGAAATTTTTTTTGACTTCCGTTTTTCGGCGGATTTATACGTTTTAGGAGTCAGAGATCCCCCAAAACATGTTTATAGAAAATGTCTGTCTGTCCGTGTGTCGCCATTGTACCAGCGAAAAGTGTATGAAGTTATGCGTAGAATTGAACCAAATTTTCTTTTTAAGTTTGTGGCTATGGCAAGCAGGTCCTGCATTAATTTGTAAAAAATCCGCCTGTAGGGGGCGCTGTAATAGCAATTTTTGTGGCATTTTGAATATTGTACCATCGAAAAGTGTATGAAGTTATGCATAGAATTGAACCAAAATTGTTTTTTAAGTTTGTGGCTATGGCAAGCAGGTCCTCCATTAATTTGGAAAAAATCCGCCGGTAGGGGGCGCTGTAATAGCGATTTTTGTGGCATTTTGAATATTGTACCATCGAAAAGTGTATGAAGTTATGCATTTTCTCTACAAAAGATAGTTGACAAGGGAAAAAAATGTGATAAGAATTATGTGAAAGCGCAACAAACTCGTTGAAGAAAAATCAACAACACCCAAATTCCAAGGCGCTGTAGCTGCATTATGTTCCTTGCGTATAATTTTTCCTGAGAAAAATAAAACACACACACACAAAATAATAATAAAATGAAAATGTGATATTTTACAATGCTAACAAATGTAGAAAATAAATTCGATCAACTAAAAAAAAAAAAAAAAGAGAGAAAACAAACTTCTTTGACAATTTTTTTTAATATTATGTTATTTCAATTCCTAATATTAGTTTTAATATTATGCTTAAAATTAATATTAAGTTGATTAAGGGGTCTTAGGGCACTTAAAATTGGAAAAAATGAAAAGAAAAGACCATTTTCAACGTTTAATATCTTAAAATGTATGTAATTTTAAAACACAATTTTAATTGGGATGAAAGATATAAGTATCTTCTTTCATTTCTTGTATTTAAAAAATTGCAAGATGAAGAATTAGCATTTATAGGGGGCTCCAAACTGTCCGACATTTGACGAGCAGAAAATTGGTATAACAACTTACGCGCGCTATTACAAAATAAATATTGCAACTAGAATGAAATTTTTGGTGCCTACTTATACCTCACATTATAATAATTACCCTGAACCTAAATAAATTTGTATTTAAAACATTTTTATATTTTTAATACAAAGCTGTGTTTAGATTTACTTACTGAGTTATGAGCGATTGTGGTCACATGACGACCCACTTTTCTCCTGTCTCGCGGTGTCGTACTCGGAAATTCGGTTCAAAACGCCCACTTTGACTGTATTTTCGGAAAGATTTTTTTCGTTTACCAAAAAGTGGAACACGTCTTTCGATTACATAGTTTATGAATAACAACACCTGCTAGTTTCATGCGTTTCCGAACGAAAATGAATTTAAAAAATGTGTCAGATAGTAGCACCTTTGGATTTGAAAACAGCCTTAACGAGTGTTTTCTGTCATAAGTTCTCAAAAGATTATGAGCCAATATCGTGAAAGATTGACAATAATTTTTGAAATATAACTCTTCATTGAACTAGTTTAATAAACTACATTATAAAAATGTCTCTAATATAGTTATATTAAAGACAGTAAATTTTATTATAAAATTATTTTGCGTATAAAAAATAGAAACAAAATAAATGTGGTAAATAAACGTTACTGTGTGATGTTCAAAAGCAAAATATCTATTTTTATTTTCTCTCTCGCGCTCTTTTATTTGTTACTGGGCATTTTTTTTTTAAATATAAGATAAAATAATGTTTAAAGTTCTTTATATCCAATATTCAAAATTATTTTAATGTTAAGATTACGCGGTCAACGCACTGCAATTACCACTTAAAAGGGAAAAAAAGCATCTTAATTGCAGAATTTCTATCATTAAATAAGACGAATATTACATTTGCCAATAGCGGTGTGAGATACTTTTCGCAAAAACTCCCACTGCTCTGACGAAAACTAAATATCTACATAATGTCGTAGTAAAAAGCATTTTCCAAGGAGTCTCAGGACTCTTAAAATTGAAAAAAAAAAAGGGGGGGGGGGGGAAAGACCATTTTCAAGATTTAATATCTTAAAATGCATATGGTTTAAAAACACAGTTTGTATGGGATGAAAGCTATAAGTATGTTCTTTCATTTCATGTAGTTAAAAAATTACAAGATGGAGAATTAGTATTTATTAGGGCGCTCCAAACTGTCAGACATTTGTCGAGAAGAAAATTGGTAAAACAGCTTACGCGCAGGATTACACAATAAATTTTGCACCCAGAAGGACATTTTTCGTGCCTAATTATACTACATACTGTAGTAATTACCTTGAATGTATATAAATTTGTATTTAAAGTATTTTTATATTTTTAATGCAAAGTTGTATTTAGCTAACACAAAATTTTGAAAATTTCAACAGTATAATCACCTAAAAAATAATTTTTTGAACAATAAAAATGAAATTTTGGGTTCAGTTTATACAGACTAACATGAAATATATTGTTTGAAATTTTCACGAAAAATTATTCAGAAGTTTTTGAGATATCCTGTGCGTTATGCCCAAAAATGTCATTTGGAGAAAAATGACTTCAAAGTTTTGGAATTGCCACTAGTTCAGATATGAAGCGGGTATATTTCTAATAGCCATGACTTCTGTTCTAATATGAATTTCAAGGAAAAAATTATATCAAAATGTTCATAAAAGATAGGAGTTTAGCATCTAAAAAAAAAATTAGAATTTCGAAAATTTTACAGCTTCAAGAGTTCTGAGACTCCTTAACGCTTTTCAAGATAGTTAAAAAGTATTTATGTATGCAGATTGTCTGTCTGTCTGCCCGTATATCCGTGCTCTAACTCTAGTAAACATACCCGGTTTGCCATCTAATTTTTATAAGCTAATGAGAAGAGTTAAAATATAGATAGCAGCCATTGTGAGAATAGTCATAGAATGTACGCTATTGAAAATGAAATGTGTAGCATTTCCAGTTCATTTACAGGACCACGCAAAAGGATTCCGTTACATTATGGTCTAGAGGAGAAAAATTGCTTGTGGTGCATTTCACTGATGTTACAATATTTTTAACATAATAAAATTACTATGTGTCTCTGAGGTGGGGGATTACAACTTGCTGGCTCAGGACTATAGAATGTCGCATTTAAAGTTCGTTTACATGGACTCACAAAATAATTCCAGTACATTTTTATCTAGGGTTAAATCGTTTGCGGTACATTTTAATGATCTCTTGATACTACAAACATAATAAAATCAAGAAGGATCACTGAAGCGCACTACGGTATGTTTTCTGTAGATTATGGAATGCGTAGCATTTATCTTTCATTTACAAAGACGCACAATGTATTCGGTTACAGCAATTATGATCGATAATTACTGGGTTTTTTTTGCTGTGGTGTGCATTTTTAAACTTATCTAACTTTTTGTGCATTATTTTCTGTGCAAAGTTTGTGTAGATCATATGCAGGGCTGCACGAAGGAATTCGCTCGCCTTACAGGATACGGACAGCAAATGCTGAAAATGGATTTGTACAGTGTTATATATTTTTAAATTGCTTATTTAGATATCTCATTTAATTGTATGGAAAAATAAAGTTTATTAATAATATTCTGCTGGAAAGTGTTTCATAATTTATGCCTGGCGCATGATTTTTTGTTCTTGTTTATATACATACATATATATATATATATATATATGGCTTATGTATATACATTATCTTATTTAGAAAAGAAAACTGTGGAGATTGCTTGCTAAGCGATTTCTTTCACTATAGGATTCATAATAAATATTTCCTGATGTTGTTAAATTTTTTGTTTTTATGGGATATAATTTATATCAAAATATGATATAAATATTAAGAAATAAAATAATATCTTATTCTCATTTAATAAAATTATTTGTGATACGATACAAAGTTTATAGTTTAAAATTATGTAATTTAAATATTATGGATAAATGGATAATTATTTGGAACAAATGCATATAAATTAAGGAATAAAATAAATATACATTTAGTTTTCTTTTTGTATTTTGTGTAGTTTTAATTAATAAAAATGTAGAGGTTTTTTTTTTTATCAACAAAAAATAAATTAACATAAGTATTATATGTTTGTCTCCTATTTTTAACTGGTAACTGTATTGGATGCTATTCATTCTGTTATATTGGATGATGTATCTTCATGTTGTGAAAAGATGTGATTACAATTCATTATTTTCTCGTCTAAATCAATTTTTCTTTCTTTGTTTCTTTATTTAGCTGCCTGTTATATGAAATAATACATTTTTTAGCAACACGTGGTATTCCTGCTAACTGAAGATTAAATACTGCGTGTTGCTCTGTTTGTCATTCTTATTTTCCTTCATTATATTTATCTAGTACATTTTGTTCCATTTGTGATTGATTCCTTTTTATTTCAATTTTGTTTGGTATCATTCATATATTAAAATGTTCAGGATTGTCAATATTTCGAGATTTTCTAGTGGTTTCTATTTGCCAATTAGCTTAACTTTAATCTATGATTTAGTATAACAATTAATGTATAATATAATTACATGCCATCTTCATTGAGAAATTTTGTTAATATTGTTATATGAACTTGTCAGATAAATCTTGATTCAAAGGTATTATATATATATATATATATATTAATTAAACTTTCTGTACGAAAATACCATTGAAAGATAATGAAAATGACCAATAATATGAATACACAAACACCACATAAACCAGATTTTATGTAAAAAGTATAGTCTTTGTACTAACTTATTAGAATTAAAATGGAAGAAATATATATACAAATACATATATGAGGCAGAGGCATAGAAACTCACTGCAGCAAATAAGAGATAAGCTATCTGCAATAGAAATGGATGCCCTAAGAAGATCATGTAGAATTTCAAGATTACAGAGAATACGAAACAAAGAAAATAAGAAAGTTATTCATTAACCCTTAAATACATAGTGTAACTCAGAAGTTACATGATCTTTTTTTGCCCTGTAGCGCTTCTGTTGGTCTTTTGGTGAACTATTACGTGCTACTTCAGCGTGATAACATGCATTTAAGGTCGTGAAGTCTGTTTTTGTTCCGATTTGTTATCGCGGCGAGGTTGTAACATCTTTTGTTGATACTGCTTGCAATGTGCTCGACTGGCGTTTTTTCTCGATCTTTATAAGGTAGTCATTAATTCTGCAAGCTATTAAAGGCATTATAAAAAATATTAAATCGTTGAAGAGTTGTTATTGAGCAGTGTAAACAGTTTAAAGTAAGTATATAATTTAAAATGATCATTTTTTGAGCAATTTTTGTTATGTCACTGAGGAGTGAGATTATGCCATTACGTCCAGCAGAAACATAAATAAATTTTTTGACTATTTTTCTAGTGGATAATTAACAAATATAGACTCAAATATAATGTTTTCCGAACAGAATTAAAAATCATGCATTAAAGGGTTAAAGTTAACTCTCTTCAAGAAATTCAAATGAAAGAACTAATAACGTGTGGATGCGTAAAAATATGTATGATAAAGGACCTCCAAAAATTGTTATGGACTTCAGTATACTGCAGTCCATATACAAACAAAACAAAACAAAACAAAACAAAAATAAATAAATAAAAGAAAGGAGGAAAGAAACAATGGAAGACAGAAAAACACGGAGAGAAGACGTAAATGGGACATAGACAGAGATTGGAATTACGCAGGATTGTAGCAGCAATCGGAAAGTGTGGGGGGAAATATTATCCTGGAAGTCGGGAGGAGACGCCAGTTACCATTAAGCGAATAAATATATATAAATAGATTCTTTTAATATATAAAAAATAGTAATGTTTTTAAACGTAGTAAATAGTAAGCTCTAAAATTATTTTGCATCAATATAATGAAAGATTGAGCATCATTTTTTAAGTAACTCTTCATTGAATTATTATGTAAATACATAAGATGTTTATTATTATTATTATTATTATAATTTCTCATATATATTAAACTATCTGTCGTATCCAACTGTCTGAGAATTACTTCTGTTTTTTTAATTTTTTGAGTTGAATGAATAAGATTAAATGACATTAAACTGAAAAATATGAATATAAGTTTATTTTTACCGATAGTAAGAAGTAATAAAGCAATGATATTTATGTGGAAATTCCAGGACGTCGTTTTGGGGTATGAGTATTTAACAATTTTGAATATAATGTTATGTGATAAATTTTATAGATTTTTTTAAAATGGTAGCAATATGCCTTTAAACGGGAACAACATTCCCCTGTTTTCAGCGCTGTCACTTTTATTTTTTTATAAATTTCTTCATTTACACTGTAAATTAAAATGTCTGAAATTCAGACACTTAAGTGTCTGAAACGGAGTGTTCAATTTTCAAACATTTTAAAATGTCTGAATTTTTTCAGACACTTTTTGCGTCTCAATTTCAGACACTTCATGTTAGCAATATTTAATCTTTGCTATCATAAAATTTGCGTGATATTCGTTTTTTATCCGCAAAAATTAATTATCTATTTCTCAATATAAAAAGCATAGGTAAGATAAATTGGGCTTACCTTATATTTATGTATATCCGTTTGACATCCGTTTGTTATCTGGTATTTTTCCTCCGGAAAGGGTAAATGAATCTATATCTTCTTCCTGTATTTCTTATTTATCCGTACATGTGACTGATGGTCTGAACTTCATGTTGTTTAAAAAGACGCATATTTTGAGTGACTTGTGAAGTTAAATTTGTGCCGAAACTTATAAATAGAAAAGTAAAATTAAATTTAATAAGAGCTTTAACATACACATCTCTCAGTTTGAGAGTTTGAGTTACAAGTAAGAGTAGAGAAAAAAATACATGAATAAAATAGCATTAGCAATAAAGAACAGGAAATTAATCCCATAAATCAGCATAACAAATAATTTGTATCAATATTTATATTTACGATAATTTAAAGTGAAAGTACATAAATGTCTTATAGTTCATAAGTATTGCGAAAATGTTTATAATAAAGTATCTGTTTACGATTGCGCAATCACTTTTCAATTTCACTTCCTTCTTTTAGATCATAAACACTTTCGATAATTACTTTTGTAAATCACATTTGACACATGAAAAAACAATTTACTTCGCTTGATTATTTTAATGTCCTTGTTTGGAGATTGTATTTCGCAACATATCTGTCAACAATTCCCCCCTTAATCTCCTAACGAGGATTGTTCTGTAATTTCAGTTTGTTTCTATTATTTAGAAATTCAGGCTTGGGCTCTGGTTTCGTAAGTATGTCCACCGTCATTAACTTGCTTGGGCAATAACGCAATTCAATAATTTTATCTTCTTTCAGCTGTTTAATCACATTATATTTGATATCAATATGTTTCGTTTTATTAGAAAACTTTTCGGATTCTATCATTTTTATGCAAGATTTATTATCTTCATAAATTACTATAGGCAATCTTTGCGGTATATCGAGATCTTTTAATAGTTTTAGCAGCCATATTAATTCTTGTGTTGCGCTCGCCGCTGCTACGAACTCTGCCTCTGCAGATGATTGTGCAACACACGTTTGTCGTTTTGTTATCCACTGTATTGGATTCTTTCCTAAAAGGAACAAATTGCCTGTTGTCGATCTTCTTGTTTTTAGATCTCCACCCCAATCTGCATCAGTATATACTTCTAGGATGGGTGGTTCTTCCGTGCTGATTACTAAATTTAAGTCTTTTGTTGAATAGAGATATCTTATTAATCTTTTAACACCTTTCCAATCTCTTTCATACGGCGTTTCGTTTTTTCTGCTCAAAATGTTTATACCTACTAAAATATCGGGCCTACTTATTGTAGCAACATATAACAGCGCACCTATTGCTTGTCGGTACTTAGTGTTGTTTGGCATTTGTGTTTCTTCATTGTCTAATCGTTGAAAGCCTGTTTCCATTGGAGTGCCATATGGCTTAGAATCTTCTAAATTAAATTTTTTTGCGATTTCTATTATTTTTGCTGTTTGATTTAGTTTAAAGCCGTTGTGAGTCTTTTGTATTTTTATCCCGAGGTAATTGGAAATTTGACCTAAATCTTCAAGTGCGTACTTAGATTTTAGTTTATCTATTATCTCATTTATATTTTCATCTTTTCCTGCGATGAGAATATCATCTACGTATACTGCTATATAAACCATGTTTTCCCCTTCTTTTCTTATAAATAAACAATTGTCAGCATTGCTCTGTTTAAATTTTAATTCCTTTAGTGTTTCACTAATGTTTGAATACCATGCTCTTGCAGCTTGTTTTAGTCCATATAGGGCTTTTTTTAACTTACAAACCTTATTGGGTTCTGTAGTGTTTATATACCCTTTAGGTTGTGATACATAGACATTTTCTTCCAATTCACCATGTAAGAATGCAGTTTTGATGTCAATCTGCCTAATATTGAGATTGTGGTATGCTGCGGCAGTTATGAAGACTCTTAAACTTGTATGGGAAACTACTGGCGCATAAGTTTCATCGAAATCTACTCCGTACTTTTGTATAAATCCTTGTGCGACCAATCTCGCTTTGTAACGCTTGATTTTTCCGAATTCGTCATATTTCGCTTTAAAAGTCCATTTCGACCCAATTACTCTTGCTCCTTGTGGGGGATCAACTAAACACCAGGTTTCATTTTCATTAAGGGAATTCATTTCCTCTTCTGTTGCTTTTATCCAGTTCTGTTTTTCTATAGGATTTTCTATACTCATCATATCTTCCCAACTGTTAGGTACATATACTGGATCGTGCCGGACTGCATAAGCAAACCTGTCCGGCGGCACACCTCTATTGGTTCTTTCTGATCTTCTCACTTGTGGAATTTGTTGTTGTGACGCGGGTGGTGGACTTAGTTCATTTTGTGTTGGTGTCAGATCTATTTCCATTTCATTCGTGTCTTTCTGTTGTGTTTGTTTGTTTGTTTCCGCGATTAATTCTTTTCTATCTAGATTTTCGTTAGTATCTGGATTATTTTTATTTTCTATAAATTTTACACTCCTTTCCAATATTACTCTTCCGTCACTTGTATAGATTCTGTACCCTTAGAGCGACTGTCGTATCCGACAAAAGTGCCTTTTTCTGCTCTATTATCTAATTTTCCTCCCTTTGATTTGTGTATGTAGGCGTATGCAGTACAGCCAAAAACTTTGAGATATTTGAAATTTGGTCTCCTATTCATCCATAATTCATAGGGTGTGGTGCTTACCAATTTTGAAGGTAGCCGGTTCTGTAAGTGATTCGCGGTACATATGGCTTCCCTCCATAATTTGTGCGGGAGATTTGCTTCATTTAGCATACTTCTAACCGTATCAAGTAGGGACCTGTTCTTACGCTCTGCGACACCGTTTTGGCTTGGGTTAAATGGTACGGTAAGCTGATGATGAATCCCATTTTCTTTTAGATATTTTTCTATTTCGTTAGCCGTATATTCACCACCGTTGTCCGATCTGATCTCAGTAGGCATTTTTCCGAATTTGTTTTTCACCATTGAGACGTATTCTTTCAATTTTTCTGAAGCCTCACTTTTATTTGCTATTAAATAAATTACACAAAATCGTGTATAATCATCGATAAAAGTGACGAAGTATTTCCCCCCCCCCCCAATTGTGGGTGTATTTATAGGGCCGCATACATCAGTATGGACTAACTCGAGCCTTTTTGTAGCTCTATATACACCTGATTTAGGAAATGGGGTCTCGCTGATTTTTGACTTGATGCATACCTCACATTTAGCATTATGTTTGCAGTTGTTGATTTTAGTTCCCTCAACTAAGTCCTTTGATAACATGGGCTTTATTGTGTCATAGCTCCTATGCCCCATTCGCCTATGCCACAAATCTATGCAATTTGCATTTGAGCAGTTGTAGGTGACATTTGCATAGTGCTTGTGATTTTCATCTTTACTAACATGTATTTCGTACAGATTGTTTTTAAGTTTACCTTGAAGTATAACGTCGCCTTTGTGAATTATATCACATTTATCTTTTTCAAATTTGACTTTGCAACCGTTTTTAGTTGCCCTACTCACTGACAGCAGGTTAATTTCTATGTCAGGAACGTATAGTACGTCACGCAATATAACTTGTTTGTTTTTATTTTCGGTATGAATTATTACCTCTCCAGATCCATATGAAATCAGTTTATTACCATTAGCGACTGTGACGTTTGTTTCATTATTATTTGTAATTTTGGTAAAAAATTCCTTTGAATTTACTGACTGGAACTGCCACTGTCCACTATAAAAGTGCCTTTATTTTCGGACTCTTCGGTTAGTAAAGCGACACTGTTGTTTTCATTTACTGTGTCTTTTTTTTCTTCAGGTTCCGCTTTTTTATGCAAATTATTTTCTTCATAAACTAGTGATGTTGAATTGTTTTTATTTTTATAGTGTCTATTATTAGTGTAACTGTTGTTGTTTTTCGTTTTTAGAAATCAGCAGTCTTTATTTGAGTGATTTTCATTTTACAGTGTGAGCAGTACTTATTGCTGCCTCTTTTCTGTTCTGAATGATTAAATTTACCTTGGGTTTTATAGGCTTTATTGCTGTTTTCGGAATTTTCACGATTATCTACTCTACGAGTATATTCGTCCGTAAGCTTGCTTTTTATAAGTTGTACGGTTAACTCAGCTTCATCTCTGGCCTCCAGGGCAGTAACTAGGGTATCGTAGGACGGTGGCAGCGAGCACAGCAGCAGTGCTGAAATGTGCGAGTCAGTTATGTGTTCACCTATGGCTGACAGTTTATCCACTATCTCTAAAATTTTAGTAATGTGGGCTGTCATATTGCCACCTTCAGTTAATTTTGTACTGTATAGTTTTCTTAGTAAGTAGAGCTTACTTGAGAGATTAGATCTCTCATGGATTTGTTTAAGTGCGTCCCATGTTTGCCTAGCTGTATTTAAATTTTTGACATGCACTATTTGACTGTCGTCAATGGACAAATTTATTAACCCCTTCGGGACGGGAGCCTTTTACGAAATTTTTAATCTTTTGTCACCGTTTTTTAAAAACAGAAATTTGTGTCTTCTTAAATCGAGAAAATGCGCTGATTAAATAAGGCAAATTTTACAGTAAAATTTTACTGGTGAGGAAAAACAAGGATTCTGAGTGCTTCATGCGGCACGTATACGTGTCGCGCGCCCCCAAGGGGTTAAAGCCCTTGCTTTTCTGTCTTTCTTGGTCCAAGCATCATTCAATGGAGTGGGGGCCTCTTGTGTGATAACTTCTATAAGTTCATCTCGAATTAATAGCATTTCGACCTTGAACCGCCAATTTGTATAATTGTTGGCGTTCAATTTTTCAATGGTCGTGCTATCTTTTGTAGAAGAAGCCATAATGTTGCTAAGATTCGTTTTATTTTTTCTAATAAATTACCCTATCGGATTACCAGATTTGTATTCTTATTTTTTCAGTGACGATGTTTGTTTTTATTGAGAATTTTTTTTTTCAGTTTCATAATCAATTTGTTAGTAATATTTAATCTTTGCTATCATAAAATTTGCGTGATATTCGTTTTTTATCCTCAAAAATTAATTATCTATTTCTCAATATAAAAAGCATAGGTAAGATAAATTGGGCTTACCTTATATTTATGTATATCCGTTTGACATCCGTTTGTCATCTGGTATTTTTCCTCCGGAAAGGGTAAATGAATCTATATCTTCTTCCTGTATTTCTTATTTATCCGTATATGTGACTGATGGTCTGAACTTCATGTTGTTTAAAAAGACGCATATTTTGAGTGACTTGTGAAGTTAAATTTGTGCCGAAACTTATAAATAGAAAAGTAAAATTAAATTTAATAAGAACTTTAACATACACATCTCTCAGTTTGAGAGTTTGAGTTACAAGTAAGAGTAGAGAAAAAAATACATGAATAAAATATCATTAGCAATAAAGAACAGGAAATTAATCCCATAAATCAGCATAACAAATAATTTGTATCAATATTTATATTTACGATAATTTAAAGTGAAAGTATATAAATGTCTTAGAGTTCATAAGTATTGCGAAAATGTTTATAATAAAGTATCTGTTTACGATTGTGCAATCACTTTTCAATTTCACTTCCTTCTTTTAGATCATAAACACTTTCGATAATTACTTTTGTAAATCACATTTGACACATGAAAAAACAATTTACTTCGCTTGATTATTTTAATGTCCTTGTTTGGAGATTATATTTCACAATATATCTGTCAACACTTCAAACGTCTGAATCGCACCCATTTTTTGTAAGCATCATACGTAGCCATGTTTGACCACGTTGAATCCTGGAAAAATATTTGGCTGTGGTCCTGCACCCTCCACCCCCATACAGCCTGATTTTTTTGGTGCTCCCAATTTTGGTATGCAATTTTTGTTAGGATGATAATTTAAATCTTTTACGACATCGTATTGATTATAATCAATATTTTGAACTTCAGTAGTAGAACAAAATTAAAAACAAAAAATATTTATTTAAATATTAGATTTTTTTAATCATATTTTACTTTAAAAGGTCAAAATATTGATTATAATCAGTACAATTTCGAAACAGATTTAAAATATAAGCTTTACAAATATTGCACATCAAATTTGGGGGCACTAAAATCATAGTGGGGGGGGGGGGGGGGCACTACCCAGTATGTCCATGCTTTAATCAAGAAGTTCTTTTGAAAAAAAAAAATGCAACCCTGCATTATGGTTATCTAAATTGAGATGTCCGGTATTCGGGACTATCCGTTGTGAATGTTAATAGACATTCCCGAATAGCGGACACCTCTATTTAGCGAATACTTTTTAAATCCGCAAGGCATAGATATTTGTATTTTTTTTTTACCTCACAAAAACAGACATCTCCGATTATCGGACAAATTCCGCGGTCCTGCAGTGTCCCTATTAAGGTATATGGATAAATATATGCATATATATTTTATAATCTTGTTCCACTCTAAAAGTTCAAAATATTTAATATACTCGGCGGTTGAATGTCGAAAAACATTTAAAATATCAGATGTACGAAAATTGCAAGTAATTTCCACCCCCCCCCCCACCAAAAAAAAAATGAAAATTCATATAATTTTAAAATTAGATTTTTTAAAAATTATATTGCCACATAGGCAATTTTACATATATATCAGATGATAATCACAACAGCTATTTAACCATGAATAAAAAATAAATATTATACTTTAATAATATTGAGAAAAAAAATACTTCTGTATTTTGTTAAATATATATTGGGTTTTTAATCTTGTCCTACTCTAAAACTTCAAAACTTTAATTATAATCAGTGCAAGATTTAAGATATCAGCTTTACAAAAATTTCATACAAATCCCGACCCCCTCACCGAAAAAAAAAATAAATAAAATCCTTATCATTTAAAAATTAGATTTTTTAAAATTTTATATTGCCACATGGGCAAATTTTTATGTAGATTAGAGAGTAATCACAAAAACTATTCAGCTATCAATAAAAATAAATAAATAAATATTCTATATTAATAACATGAAGAAAAAATAACTTATAGTCTCCAACCTTCTTTTGTCTTAAATATATATCTTAACATCTGTCATTTTTGTATTTTTCGTATAAATTTATGTTTCATCTTCTACATACTTCCTTTTATTTCCTGTTAAACAAGTTTTTGAATGACTTAATATTTACAATGTTAAAAAGTAATTATTATGACAAATTAAATTTTACATTATTCTCATAACCATGTAATTAAAGATTACAATTCTAGGATAGAAAATCCTTTTCATTAGAAATCTTTAAAGCAGAAACAAACGCTTATCAGTAAATGTTAATTTGAAAATGACTTACGGAATGGAAGATACACACACGCAGCGAAATCGAAATAAACAAATGATTTCGTTTTTCCTGACTCATCGTTGTGACGTCTGTTTGCAGGTCAAAAGATTTACATGTTAAAATGTTTAATCGCTTATAAATATATGTAAAAAATACTTGAGATATACAGGGTGATTCAGCTCGTCGGTGACAAACTTTAAGGATCGATAGAGCACACCTAGACGAACATTTTTGAATAGGGAATGTAGGGTCCCTGACGCGATGGTAAGGCGCTAGGCGCTTTCGAAAATTTGGGTGCCGAAATTCGAAACGTCATAAAAACTAGGGAAATGGTTAGATTTTCTTGCTTGTTGCGTCGAAATGATTCTGTTTGTTTAGACTTTCTTCAGTACCAATTTGATAAGCGTATCTCTTAAAACATGGATAGGGGGCGCTGCAGGCTTTGGAGAGCTAGACAACAACTTTAAGCCCGTTATTTTGATAATTTAACACATGCTCGCCAAAGTTTATACTCTAACTTAAAGTTTGAACCCAAAAGTAGAGCCCTGCAAAAAGCGTAAGAGCCGGAATAAAATGTCAAAGTACAGGGTGGTCGAAACTCGAAGGCTCCTAGGAGATAAACAAACAGATTTCTTGACTTATGGCATGCATTTTCATGATTCTGTTTGCTGGGGCTCTCTGAAACTCAGTTGAACGGTACAAAAAGAAACATCGATAGGGGGCGCTTTGGGCAAAAAACATAATTCGTTGACATTTCGGACGCTAACTGGAAACGGGGCGCTACGATCAGTTAGTAATAATGAAAACACATTTTCTACCTCTGCTCAACACTTCTGAATAAATTTAGACCAAAAACATCAATGATACTGGAAATTTATTTACAAAAAATAACACTACAGAAGATGCTTGAAATTTCGACCTTGGGCCATGATGCAGGCTTCGCACCTCCGTCGCATTGAGGAGTGTGTGTTTCCAACAATGCCAGGAGTATCTCTGATCTGCCCTGCAGCTGCCACAATGCGCGCCACAAGTTCTTCAGCACTGCTGACAGGTGTATGGTATACCTCGGCCTTCAGGTAACCCCAAAGGAAGAAATCCAAGCAGGTGAGTTCTGGTGATCGGGCAGGCCAGTGAACTGGACCCCCACGCCCGATCCACCGCTGGCCATACCTTGCGTTTAGATGGAGACGCACGTCGTTCGTGTAATGGGCCGGAGCTCCATCGTGCTGGAACCACATCTGGCGACGCGAACCTTCGGGTACGTGCGCCTCATCCAGAAGCTGCGGCAGCACTTGATCCAGGAAAATCAGGTAATTTCCACCTGTCAGCCATTCAGGTAACAAATAAGGGCCAATGAGGCAATCCCCCAGAATGCCGGCCCACACATTTACTGAGAAACGCTCCTGGGCTGCTCGGCTTCTGGTTTCATGTGGATTTTCATCACACCACACATGACTGTTGTGGGCGTTCCACATTCCCTCCCGGCTGAAGGTGGACTCGTCCGTAAACAAAATGCTGTTTACAAAACGGGGATCCCTGGATCTCATCGCCAAGTACCATCTTGAGAATTACACTCGAGGGCCAAAATCCTGCTCTCTGAGCAACTGCACCCGCTGGATGTGGTAGGGGTGCAGATTCCGGGAACGTAAGATGCGCCACGCAGTTGCTTGCGAAATGCCAACATGTCTGGCGATATCTCTCGTGCTAAGACCTGGGTTGTCCTCAACCAGGTTAAGCACAGCCTCTTCGTTGTCGGGGGTGCTCACTGATCGCTCCCGTTCAGGCCTGCCTCCGTCGAAAGATCCCGTTGTGGACAACCTCTGGTGTACTCGAGCGAAGAAGGCATGGCAGGGGATTTGCCTGTTGGGGTAACGCTCGGCGTACAACCGCTGAGCGGCTCGTCCATTACAACCAGCAGCGCCATACGCCAAATGCATGTCAGCCAATTCAGAGTTTGTGTACCGTTCCATCCTACTACCGATCTGCAGACAAGTAACCCGAAGCTTAAGTAGGTACCGCACGTTCAAAAGACGTGTCTGCGCATACAACTACGTCATCTCGCGTTGTCGTCTATGCATTACGTATCTTTTGCATATCGATATGGTACGATATCTTTTGCATAAATCAGCAAAAAGCACCTTATGTAAATTTTATTGCGCGCATTGTGCATGATTGAAACCAGCTATGTTTGTTAAAAAAAAAAAACAAACTGCAGTTTTAATAGCTTCTTATGATAAGTAAATTACTCTCTTGTTTTGTTTCTAACTGATCGTAGCGCCCCGTTTCCAGTTAGCGTCCGAAATGTCAACGAATTATGTTTTTTGCCCAAAGCGCCCCCTATCGATGTTTCTTTTTGTACCGTTCAACTGAGTTTCAGAGAGCCCCAGCAAACAGAATCATGAAAATGCATGCCATAAGTCAAGAAATCTGTTTGTTTATCTCCTAGGAGCCTTCGAGTTTCGACCACCCTGTACTTTGACATTTTATTCCGGCTCTTACGCTTTTTGCAGGGCTCTACTTTTGGGTTCAAACTTTAAGTTAGAGTATAAACTTTGGCGAGCATGTGTTAAATTATCAAAATAACGGGCTTAAAGTTGTTGTCTAGCTCTCCAAAGTCTGCAGCGCCCCCTATCCATGTTTTAAGAGATACGCTTATCAAATTGGTACTGAAGAAAGTCTAAACAAACAGAATCATTTCGACGCAACAAGCAAGAAAATCTAACCATTTCCCTAGTTTTTATGACGTTTCGAATTTCGGCACCCAAATTTTCGAAAGCGCCTAGCGCCTTACCATCGCGTCAGGGACCCTACATTCCCTATTCAAAAATGTTCGTCTAGGTGTGCTCTATCGATCCTTAAAGTTTGTCACCGACGAGCTGAATCACCCTGTATATTCTTTTTCAATGATATATATATACATAAATTTATAAAAATTAATTGATTTTTATTCCAAAAGCAAAAGTTTATAAATATATTTTTTGATTTCAGTTGAATATTGTTCTGTTAAAAAGAAAGACAACCCGAAAATCCCGGGATCTGACAGAAAAAATCCCGGGATTTTCGGGATTAAAAATAGAGCAGGATCCCGGAATCCCAGGATACGGGATTGTAATCTTTAGGTAGGAAGTAAGAAAGCATTAGGAAATCTTTCAAAGCTTTTTTTTCTTTATATCATTGTGGTCGTTTAGTGTGAGATAAGAATTAGAACTGAAACTAAGAACTCCCATGGAAAACAAGAGAATGAATTTAACTTAAAATGTAATATTATTACTTTAAGTTAGGGAAAAAATATGAGAATTTAAAATATATAATTTGTAATAAAAGCAACGTCATAATTTAAAAACTATATACTTCTAGAATTAGCGAGCTTTTTGCAAACAGATTCAAAACTAATACCATTTTATGCAATTTATGAAATTATTTTGATCAGTGCTATTTAGAAAATTATAAAAAAACACTAATTTTAGTACTAAAAAGAAAAATTGCGACACTTACTTTAATCCTGTTGCAAGTAAGATAAATTCCTCGATTTGAAATTTTAAAAACTATTACAGTGAGGAACAAAGACCTGCATCTTTTTAGAAGTAAATCCCTTAATACATCCGGCTAAGCATACTTAGAGAATGAAATGCTTCATCCTCAAAATATACCCCGCCAGACAAAAGTTCTTTTTTATCAGCTTTGACAAAGACGAAGTCCAATAACACAATATCGATACAAATTAACACGAAGTCCGTTCCACACACACCTTGCCACACACTTTGTAAAGTTCCCGGATGTAATCTTCAAGTGTTGTCTCTATCCCGAATTATATCGACGACAGCTTATAAGAGACATTGGGTGTCAAGCACGCAAGTCAGACGTATATATTCAATACATAAATAAACTAAGTGAATACGAATTAAAATCACATAACTTCAAATTTCGCAATAAACGAAATACGCATACATAAAACAAACTTTCAGTTACAACGTACGTTCCAACGAAAGACATCTAAAACGCATGCGCAACTGAGAGTGCCCCCTGGTGGATACATTCCAGAAGATACATTCTCCCTCCCAGTATAGTGAAATTTCATCAATTATGTTTTCTTTATGTCTGATAATTAAAAATAAATGATATTTCTTTTCTTATAAATGGCTATAGAATAATTTTACGTTAAGGGAAAATGTTACTAAGAATTTTACTTCAGAGAAACCCACCTTCCTTTGAACACTTCGTAGAAGACAATTTTAATTCTTTTCTTCTTTTGATATTCATATATTTCAAATTTATCTCAAAACGGTGTGTGTGTGTGTGTGTGTGTGTTGGGGGGGGGGGGGTCCATTGAGAAAAAAAAAGTTCTCTATTTTCAAAAATGTCGTTTGAAGCTTATTTTTGAACGATTAATTTTTATATTTATTTTTATGTTTGTATCTTTAAAATTTTCTTGCACGAGGAGTTCTGTCAAAATATTCTTAGTTTGCCTATTTCATGTTTATGTTCTGCATTTTAGAAAAGCGGATTACGCTGTTGACCCCAGACACAATTGTTTCAAAATCTTATCCCTCCCTAAATTTCTTTCTACCGGTACATCTCTTAGTATTTAGGGGGAGGGTGTGGCTCTTCCTTGGCCATACGTGCGTACGTCCATGATTCCGAGTAATTTTTGAAAATAAATATATTTTATGAAAAGCAATTACTGATTTATTTATTGCGCCAAAAATAACTAAGTCCCAAAACTTTAGTAAGCTAACTATTTCAATTTTCCAGACGTCCCACAATCTAAACAAATTACTTTTTTTTTATATATAAAATACCAAATTTAATGGATAAAAATATTTTAAACATCTGTTATCCATTCGAAAACAATTTTCTGGTGGTGCTGGCATACATATTACAATGCAGTTATACATACATACAGTCATCACACATATGATACAATTGTATCGCATTTAGACCCTTAAGTGTCTAAATTTCTAAATGTCTTAATTTCAGACATATCACCATTTTCCAGACATTTTTATCAGTTCATTTATGCCATGATCATAGTAAGACACTTATGTGTCTTAAATTTAGACACCTGTGATGTCTGAAATTTCAAATTTAGATACAAGTGTCTGAATAACTTTTTCAGTCACATATGTGTCTTAATTTAAGACGCCTCTATTTGCAGTGTACTCACAAATTTACGCTTGAATTTTGTTTTCTCTTAAAGCTAAAAATTGTGTAATTTCTTTCACAAATACTGGAAGATAAATTAAAAAGGGGTTTTATGCTAAAATTAAAAATGTGTTTCAGTTTTAGATTTACAATTTCTAAATAAAATCTCATATTATAAAAAATATCTAATGAAAATTTCAAAAGAATAATAATATGGAATGTAATAATGTATCCTGGATTTCTTTATTTTGTGAATATAAAACTAGAAACAAAACAAATGTGATAAATAAACTTTGCTGTATGATACTCAACAATGAAACATCTATTTTTATTATTTTCTCGCTCGCGTTCTTTTATTTAAAGCTCTACTGTAAATCAATTTAGTTGGATATATATATATATATATGACAAATTGAAAACTGATACTGCAGTTGGAAAATAGTCCTAAGTTCTAATTTCTGATTTAGACATAAACCAAAATTGATGATGGTGTACTTATAGTTTTAAATTGATTCTGAACAAAAGTTTACAACAAGTAAGCATTTTAAAATTGGATTTACTGAAAAAGAATTCCAGAATACTCGTGACTCATTACATGAGTCTCTCGCTTTTGAGAAATAATTGATATGAATTTAAAAATTTTAAATCAAATTTTGTTTTAGCGAAAACTACTTATATACCATGGTGGAAAATATTTATTGTGGAAAAGAAAAGCGGAAATAATCGTAAAACTAAGTAAAGGAGCAATATCGAAAACGAGAGAAAAAAATCGTGATTCCGTGTCTCTTTTTGTCCTCCCTAGCTGGTAGCCCCAGTTTCTAAATTCGAAGATATTACAGGGTTCCTACAGGGAGGTAAGATAATCACCAATATTTTCTTAGAGAAAAACTTGCCTTTTGCAATCGCGTGATTATACTGGGTGGTCCATCTGTTGGTTCTATTTTGAAATATGAATATTTCACAGGTTATTTGTGTCAGCTGTCATGCATCATGCATGTATGAACTGTCAAATGTATGCCATTTGTAATTATGGACTTGTTGACAACACAACAACGGTGCAACGGCACACGCTGCTCGCCAAACCATCAGCTTATTGAACGAGAGATTTCCAGATCACGTAATTTCAAGAGATTCTGATGTGAATTGGCCGCCATGATCGTGCGATTTAACCCCAATGGATTATTTTCTTTGGTGTTTTCTGAAAAGTAAAGTGTACGCCAATGCCTTTTCGCACAATCCAAGACCTCAAACGTAACATTCGGGCTGAAATTTTGGCCATGGATCCGCACTGTAAAAAAAAAAAAACGACATTTTTACTGTACAAAGTACTGTTCATCTCGCGCACAAACTCGATCACAGTGAATGTGCTGTATCTTTTTTTGGTTTCCTGACTATATTAACATGGAAAATACAGTAGTTGCGTAAAATTAACAGCACAATGTGCTGGCAATTTGGACGCCAGCAGTTTGTGCTGTAAAAAAATGCGTCCAATTTGCCAGCACATTGCGCTGTTAATTTTACGCAACTACTGTATTTTCCATGTTAATATAGTCAAGAAACCAAAGAAAGATACAGCACATTCACTGTGATCGAGTTTGTTCTGGCAAATCTACAGTGGTTTTTTTACAGTGCGCTCATTCTGGGAAAAATCATCGAAAATCTTGATGTTCGAATGATGGCATGTAAGCGGAGCCGCGGTGGCCACATGTGCGATATTGTATTCCATACATAAATGGCATAGACCCACCTCCCGTGTTCAATAAAGAATTTCGATTTTCACTCATAAAAAATGCGTTTTATTTCATAATAAAAAAAGGAAAAAAGGACCAACAGATGGACCACCCAGTATAAGTTGAGTTATTCAACATTAAAATAGTGGTATTTCAGCTGAAAGTGTAGGAACCCTGTATTAAAGCAATAGAGAAACGTGAATCATGCGTACTGAATAAAAATTGCAGATTAAGGAGTTTTATTCACTGCGCTTTCAAATCAATCATATCGACATAGTCAAATCCTGCTGCGTCTGAGTTTTTTCGTGATATTATTGAATTCCAGTACACACTGACAAGAAATAACTCGGAATTATAACGGAAAAGGTTAAAAAATTAATATAACTTTTTAGAAAAAATCATAATGTTTTCAATCGAAGCATGTGCATTAGTATGTTAATTGATTTTTTTAACTGTTGCACATGAATTGTAACGTTCTAGTGAATACAAACTCGTACCATCCTTGATTCAAAAAACACAAATCTTCGCACCGTTTCACTGTGTATTAATTAATTAATCATCGAATTATTAATTAAATAAATAATTTATTGATCATTGTTAATTATTTATTAAAAATATTTAATTAATGTTTAATAATTATTTAACGTTTAAAATAATACTAAATAATTACTAATAATTCAATACTTACTATTGAATAATAAATAGCAAGCTCATATTTAATTAAAAGTTCATAAATAATAATTGCTTATTATGAGCTTTTATTACTAATTACAACTCAAAATTCAGACTTTTTATTTTATTATTTTATTATAGAACCAATGTACACATGCATGAACGCTTGCTAAACATCATTTAATGTTTCAAGATACTGAACTTTCTTTCTTATATTTCAAACGAAATGTGTACAATAATGACAGTATATGAATATGACATGAGTACACAATGATAATGAGTACATATTTATTGACTGTTCTTTGTTCCATAAAGGTCATTCCATGTCAAATGACCTAAATTCATATGCGGTCCCTGCTCTAACTTCTTCAATTTTGATAGAATAGCAAAATGATGTATATATAGGACTAAGATGGACATCTGCAAACTGCCAGAGTCGGAAAGTCGTATAATTGGTATAGCAGTGGTCTTTCAAAAAATCACTATTTCACTGTCAAGAGGAAAAAATGAATCACCAGGTCTGTCATCACTGCTCATGACACAAGTAACCTTACTTATTGAAAATATGTGGTCTAGTGCAACTTTTTGTACTGAAAAATATAACTCCAGTATTGAACTTTGGACTAATAAGAGTAGATTAAATAACTCGGATTTCGGGCTACCCCCGTGGGCCGGACTCGGGCTGATTTTTATTTACAGGACTTTTCTTTACAATACTTTTCAATATTTTCTTGAGGACTCGGGCCGGACCAGACTCTTTTTTTTTTCGAGCCAAGCCGGGCCTGGACTTCTTTCTTTCTAGAGGTCTGCACGGGCCGAAATTTCTAGGCTCAGTCTCAGCCCGGGAATAATGAAGTTTAGGTCTGGCACGGATAGAAGCCAATTAAATAAATCTGGCCCGAGTCCGGTCCGCAGCCTGGTGAGGGATCAGGTTTTGCACCAGGCCCGTGTTGACTTCTAAATTCATCCCCCCGAGCCCACGTTGAACTGGCATTTTATTTATTTATTTTTGTAAAAATTATAGCGATGTTGTACATTTGTTTAGCGAAATCTTTAGAAATTTAATTCGGCTTAGTAAATTACAAGAGATATATTTTTTAAAATCTACTCTTTTTTTTTTCTTTGGTAGAGATTTAAAGCTGTGATTTTCTTTTATCATCTTTTCCATTCATTCTAATCTACCTTGATTTTCTTACTGAATCTTGTTAATTTCTTTTATCATCTTTTTATTTCATTCTAATCTACGTTGATTTTCTTACTGAATCTTCGTTTGAATATAATTGTATAAGTCAGTTTACAGTTGTCAAAGTTTTATTCAGTGTTTATGTATGTAATTGTTTAAGTGGTCATTAATACTGTTGTTATTCTGTAATCCATTAATTTTGAACATAATCTGAAAATAAAAGGTACGCATAAATAAGTGTGCTTTTGAGTCATTCTAATTGTAGGATAATGTTGCTTCAACAATATCGGCATGTTTTATAGAAATTCAGTCGGGCCGGGCTTGCGACAAATTTTTACTTTTATATACCGGGCCGAACATTTAGATTTTATACCAAGTCGGGCCAATAAATTTTTTTACGTGCCAGTCAGGGCATAGGCCTGGGAATTTTGGCCCATGCAGAGGAATGCGCGTGATACAGAAAACTGTAGTGCAGATGTTTCGTAGTGGATTACGGTAACGTTCACAAGAATCGAAACTCCCGCCGCGTGCGAAGAGCACTGATTCGTAAGATTTTTCAATACACAGAATGTGCCAGCAGCTGGAAGTGTGCCACAGAATGTGCGAGCGTTTGTGAAGCGTGTATTGAACAAATCATGAGTGAACTATTAATTTAACACAATCAAACTGATTGGTAAAGTTATCATACGAATTGATTATTTCCAACTGAGCGAAAAAATGCCCAGGCCGGGAATCGAACCCAGAGCCAAGGATCTGGGTTCGATTCCCGGCCTGGGCATTTTTTCGCTCAGTTGGAAATAATCAATTCGTATGAAATCATGAGTGGTTCAGTGGTACGAAAATGGTATAGCAGTTCATCTAAAGATGGAACCATATAGTAGAGATATACTTACATTTAAGCTCGATGGATTGAACTCTACTTGATGAGGAATCAGTGGACGACAATCGCTCCATCTCTGGTGACAATCTATAAGTGCTGTAAAAGATAAGTTACATTTTGTATCCGAGAGTTTTCCTTTCTGGCAAAAGTTGGATTTAGTTTGTCGGCCATCCTTTGCACACGAGGGTAAACAAATCGAGAGCTCTGTTTAAAGTGAAATCTGACCCACTACAAAAATCCATGCCTGAGTCGGATTTGACTGCGGCACCTTTTGTCTAGTAGCCGGTATCCTAACCACTACACAAGCAAGTGGGAAACTATATAAGGATTTTACGCTAATGATACTGCCAGACAATTTGTTATTATTTGAAAATCATCAAAGGTATTCAATATCGGGATAAAAACTAACACTATCTGGGTAAGATGAATGTTTCAGAAATTTTGGCAACTAAGCTGAAACATACTACAAGTTTTGTACTTCAGTGTACAGTAAAATGTTTTATTCCATTACATTGCACGTTATTTAAATTGGCCAGTGAAACATTTTGTACGCATCTTTTACTTAATCCTTTGTACCACCGCGTTACATATATGCAACATACCCAAAAGTCAATGTTATTTATATGATGGTATATTTCAAGGACGATTTTGTTTATTGCTGCTAACTCCCAACACAGCGATTGATATAAATTGTTCATAGAATTCTCATCAGACTTCGATACTGAGTTCATTTTTCATGCCAAAGTTTTAATTATGATTTTAGCAGGTTAGCATCGTTATTGCTAAGATGAACTTTGTAATTTTTGTTTAATTAAAAAGGCTGACGACGTCCAAAAATAGTTTTTTTTTAAAAGGTAAGTTCGCATACTTTACCATTTTGTATTAGAAAACAGACAATATTTATGTGAAGTGCGTAATTATCTGTTTATTGCAGCTTGCAGCTGTGGAGAAAAAAGCACCTTTCAGTCAATAATTTAATTTTTATGTTCTTTTTTTTTTTTCTTTACATGCTTTAAATGATGCATTCTAACATCTGAGGAGATTTTTTCCAAATAGAAGTTGTCGAATGACAAAGGGTTAAAGAAGTAAAAAGGTTGGTATTTTTTGAAAAATATATGAACAAATGGGATATCAGTGAGATTTATAATATATACGAGTATATATGTTTGATTGTTTGTTTAACGTACATATCAAAAGGTAGTGTTAAAAATGGTTGAATCTATACATTTAAACTATTTGAAAATGAATAATATTAGCTTTGTTCCTATTTTTATTTTCACGCCGATTTATTATTTTAAGAGAAAATAACAAATAAAATATCTAAAATATTTGAAGTAGCTACAAATTAGAAGCTGTTTAGCCCATAAAAGGTATTCTAAAATATTTCAAATGATACTTTAATATTTTTTTTTTTTTTTTTTTTTTACGGTGCCTTTGACATGCCGTATTATTATAGAAAAATTTCTTTCAGAAGTTTAAATAATAGTTGTTTTGAGTTCTTTGAAGTGGATAAATTATATTCAGAAAATTTTGTTGGATCCTGTTATTCGTTTATAGTGTGATTCATAAAATGAACATTTTTTAAAGGAAAATAGTTTAAAAAATGTTAGCTAAACAGGTTTCGGGTCTTTAGCTATATTAATGTTTTTATTTAATAAATAACAATGAAATTATCTAAAATAAAAGGTAACTTGAGGTTACTCACACTCACAGCATAACTCCAATTCAGAAAAAAAAAATATCAAAATGCATGTAAATAGCTGCATTTTGTGTTATGTGTAGGCAATTTGAATTAAAACTCAGTAGGACTTTTAAAATAAAGACGTAATTTATTCGCATCATTTAATAGTATAGACGTTATTTCCAATGAATTGGACCGGTGTTTTTACTCCTGCGGAGATTTGTAGCAGATTTAGTACCGATGTTAATTTTTTTTTCTAAAATTATACATTACTTTCGTCAATTCGTTATTATCAATCGTGGTTTTCGAGACACCCGCATACCCTATGTTATTTAAAATATTTTTTTTAAATATTGTAATTTAGAAGATTGATCCATTAAACTTTTACAGTCAAGAACTTTCATATTTGTCAACTAGGGTGACCCCCGCCATATACACTGTAAAAAAAGACAGATGTTTCTTAAACTACGAAAATTTACTATAATCACGAATGAAAATATTCGATAACCGCTTCCAAGTCACTCAATATTCCGGAAAGAGTTTCTTTATCTTAAAAAACCCTCAGAAACCAATTTATTTTCGAAATTTAACACTAGAAAGACCGAGAATTTTGCTCAAATTTTAGAAAAATATTTCACACCAGAATTTTTATTTTAAATAATTAACTTACCCATTTATCTAGATTTATTGACTTTGTATCATTTATACTAGTTTTATTAAAATATTTCTGGTTCGAGCCGAGATATATTCATTTGGTAGCAGTCAAAATGACTGCTCGTGGGCTATCTAGTGTTAAAGAAGAATATATGAAATTAAAGTTCTCTCTACCCGGAACATCGGTTTTTCGGATGCTATCAGTTCTCAGTTAAACATTTTCAGCTGCATAACTGAAGTTGTGCATGGAATTGTAACAGAATAATTTTAATTTTAATGTTACTGTTGTTAATTCTGTATGTTTGTCAGTTAAACATGTTTGCTGAACATGAAAATAGTTACTCGAGACCTAATAGCAATCCGAACAACCGATTTTCCGGGTAGAGAGAACTGATTAATGCACTGTAAAAGCTACTCGGAAACGTTTCCGAAAACTACGGGCAGCTAATAAAAATTTATTTTTATAAATTCTTCTTTAAATTTCAAAAATAAATTCTTTTGTGAGGATTCTAAAGATAAAGGTACGCTATTCGGAATTTTGGGCGACTCGGAAGAAGTTATTGTACATTTTCGTTCGTGATTATAGTGCATTTTTGTTAATTAAGAAACATCTGTCTTTTTTACAGTGTAGTTGATACCCTTCTAGTAGTTGATAAAATTTTTGAAATAATTGCGCCATTTCAGGCGAAAATGAGTTTTATACAGAGAACTAGACATAACATTTTTGTTTGAATGTTAGTGCGCCTGTTGTCACATTGTTGTCAGCTGTCTCCTGTAGGAGAAGCCACCTTATGAAATTTTTTTATTATAAAGTGTAGTCTTAGTTTTTGATTAGTTGGAGACAATTACGGTAAGTTAAAATAATCCACTTCCATCTAGCTTATTTCAACTAATATTTTTATAAGAATTATTGTTAATCACAGCCAAAGGATGATATTATGAAGATTAATTTTTAGATTTTCGATTGACTTCTTTCGCCTGATCAACCAATGGGAAAATGGCAATAAAAAAACTATTTATTTATTATTTTGTTGCTATTTAATTTCAGCAGATTCATTTTTGTCTATTATAGAACATTCATTAAGGGTTGTAGCAATCCTGTTAGTTTACTTCTAAAACTTAAAAGGAGGGAAATATAATAAAAATCGTGTAGTACTGACTCTATTTGATCAACTACTGGCTGGCGCTGGGTCACCATATAATGCAAATGCAAACTACAAATTATCGGTAAATTAAGATTATTAGTACCAGGGCTTAATTTCTAAGGAAAAAAAGTACCGGAGCCCTAATATTATGTGGTACCGGTACTACAACTGTACCGTCACTCCAATCTGCTCATTTATATCTCGTACATTATTTTCAAAATTTAAAGTATTTTTTTTTTTCTTTAGCAAAATAAATTTTTTTTAAAATATCTATCAACAATCAGCATATACTTAGCTATCAACTATTCCACTTTTTAGCTATCACTCCTTCCGAATAGTAATCTTTGCCCAGTTTTGGTGTTAATTAATTGCATAATTCTACGATTAAATAGGGTAAGGATTATGATTCGGAAATAGTGTTAATACAAAAAAAGAATAGTTCGTAGATATGCATTTTTTCATAAAAATGCATAGCTACGAATTGCACTGGGCTCCGGAGCCCAGTATTTATGAGCTCCGGTGAATTCTGACCAATATTTAAATATTTACTGAAAACAGAGAAGTACTGGAGCTGGACTCCGGTGGGCTCCGGCGCAAATTAAGCCCTGTAGTACTTCTTATATTAACTGCTCTTAAATTTCTTGGCCCGACTATTTCAAATTAATTTTACGGAAATTTGTTTTCGAAATGTTTTTTTTTTTAATCCTAAATATATCTATTTACTTATCTCTGTCTTCGTTAACCCTTTGGACTTCGGCGTCTCTTATACAAATTTTATTCGGTCAGCACCACTTTTTAAAAAGAAGTTTCCTTCAAGTACACAATTTCAAAAATGCTCTGATTAAATACGGCAAATTTTATTTTCCTTTATTACTGGTGCCAAAAACAATTTTTTCAAAGAAGGATGATGTCGCCGCAGCGGTTCAAAGGAGTTCAACAACGGAGTTTAAAGAGTTAATGTATCCCTGTATATCTATATTTATATATTTATATATACAATTTTGTATTTTTGCTTATATTATAAATATTTGCAGTCGTTCCTCCAATATGTTACTGCATATATTGGAGGATGCAGTAGCTCGATTTTTGGCCTCAAACTCTCTACTATCAATATATAATGTGTAAATAATAAATATATTTTCTTATTTAATGACAGGGATGAAGATTCACAGTATCCTGGGGCATTAAGTTGCGGACTAGTTATTTAGTATTGGAAAATATGATGCTATTTGCCTTTTTCTTTGCACAGAAGTAAATATTCGCAGGCATTTTATAAAGAAAATTGCATCATTTCAGACGAAAGTTGTTTACATAAACTTTTAAAATATAATTCAATTGATATACTATCTCTTAGGGTTAAGTTTGCGTAAACTGTAAAGAAAATAGAAAATTCTAGAAAGAAAAAACTTCTATTGTTATAATGGAATTCCAGGAAAAACTTCGTATCATATTCTATAATGCCCATATTGTGCACAAAATAAAATAACAGAAAATAAAAAAGTTATTTTTTTCACATAACAATACCACCCGCTTCTGTTTGCCCTAAGCTAAGAAAGAATAAAGCGTTTGCTTTTGCAGTAACTTTATAATTGACTGCAGCAAGGTTACTTATTTATCTTATGATCGATCGAGGAAGCAATTTAATATAGTAATGCCTGTCAAGGGTATAAACTAATCCTGGTTGCTAATATTTTTGGCGTTACTCTACGATATTTTTATGTTGCTGTTGTTTTGTTTATGAATCCTTTAAAACTAATGAGCTATAATTTTGAAACATAATAATATTTAAGGTGGCTATACCATGTGGTCTTTGAAAATACAAATATTTTAATTAAAAATATAGTTTTCTACCTCGACTAATTTATAAAATTATTCTTTATCCATCAAAGGGCGTGCAGAACAGATTAATGTGAAAAAATATATAACTGAATTATTTTCTACCTTAATGGAGAAATAAGAGTGTGTAAGTGTTCAACATTTAGCTAAAATGCTTTTTATTATTGTTGTTATTATCATTAACTGTGAGAAATTATCAAAGAATTATGTTATTATTTCTATTTTCCATAGAATATTAAATAAAATTTATATATTTAGTGGGAATTATGTTGTAAATCGATAAAAATAGAATAGTTACCATTTTTACAATCCCAAGGAAGTATTATTTTTCTATTGTTGATTGCCTTTCAGGAAAACAAATAAGTGAGTATAGGTTAATTTATAAGGAGTCCACAAAAATCATTCGGACCCAGGGATAATACCAAATGGATAAGGTGGTCGTAGATTTCAGAAGAATACAGATTAAGGCTGGGGGATGCTCTCCAAAACGAATTCTGATTATTTTTCTTATTCTATCGTGTCTTCTTTCTTTTCTTTTTTCCTTTCCTTAAATCTGAATGTTTATTTTTCCTAAATGTCTTTACATTTTGCGAAATCACAGTTACACACAGCGTAAAATTCGTTAATTCATGACTTTTATTTTAAGAGTGAACGTCAACTAAATGGAAAAATGTCTCAGGCTAACATTTCACAGAAAATTATGGAGAAAAATGATGATAGTAAAGCTACTTTTATATAATTTTGTAAGATGGAAAATAAAGCTAGCTTTTTGTATCAGAGAGCTTAAAAAAGTATAAAAAAAGAATAATGAATGAAAGATCCTTGATAAAGTTCTTTTGACAGTAACAGTTTACTAAAAATTTGCAACTTTATTCCTTACAAGCATGATTAATCAAAGCCTATTTATTTGTTCTTCTCGTATAAAATAAATTAATTTTTATTTTTTATAATAATAAATACGTATATACACTGGTCATTAAAATTAAAGGATAATGAAAAAAAAATATGCTTACTAAGTTAATGTTGCAACCATCAATGCCGCAATTATTTATGTTAATTAAATACAATTAAACACAAAATTGCACTTCCGCGCATACGTTAGCGCTGGAAATGTGCAAATTCAGTGATTGACAACGTCTGCGCGATGGACGCATGTTGGAATTCTGGCCTATAGTGTTGTTTAAAGTGAATGTGGTGTCTGAGAGTGATCAGTATTCATTAGTTACGGCTCAAAGGCATCATTTAAGTGAAGGTCAAAAGTGGCAAATAATTGATAGAATCGGGGGAGGTTAAACACAAATGGAGGTCGCCCAAGATTTGAATATCCCTCAAAGTGTTACATCAAGAGCTTGGATCCGCTTTTTAAGCACTGGATCCGTTGATAGACAGCTTGGGCAAGTGCGACCAAGACCAGCAACTGCATCCGAAGTCCGTTTTCTGTAATTGTCGGCTCAAAAAAACCGCGAAGCGACTACAAGAGATTTAGTTTCAGACATTCAGGCTGCCACAGGAACTCGAATTAGTCGCTGTACTGCTGCACGAAGGTTTAACGAGCGTGGACTGTTTGCGAGAAAAAACCAATAGTTTGTGTCCCACTCACTCCAGCTTCCAAAGGGGCCCGTTTAAACAGGTGCCGTTGTCCTGTTCAATGGAGCCAAGAAGACTGGGCCCGAGTATTGCTTACTGACGAGTCCAGATATAGCCTGAATACTGATTCTAGACGTGTTTTGATCTGGAGAGAGGAAGGAACAAGTAACGTGCCTTCCCTTGTCCGTGAAATATCCCGTTTCCGAGACCGCGGTTTAATAGTTTGGGTGGGAATCATGACAAATGGCCGCACTGAGATGCATATATTTCAAGCAGGTTCTGTAACCACTCGGAGAGATGTGAAGGAAGTATTGGAGCCCCAAGTTAGACTGTTTAGGAATGCTGTTGGCCCAGAGTTTTTACTAATGGATGGCAATGCTCGGTAGAATCGAGCATATGAGGTGTCAGAATACTTGCAAGCAAGCAAGCAAGCACCCACCCTGGGAACCCGCTTTTGGCTTATGGTTAGGTGTAACCCCCAAGCCCAGGGCAGGGAAAAGTTTTACTACCTGCGGAAACAATCCCAGAACCCCAGTCTCCGGGAAAGAAGACTTCAGAACGACCCGCCTGACACGCCGAAGAGAGCAAGTGCAAGAGGGCAAGTGCCAAACAGAAGTTATCACTCGAATGGATTGGCCGCCTAACTTATCTGACGTGAACCCGATTGAGCATGTGTAGCATGACTTAGAGCGCCGACTTTCAGCGCGCTAAATTCCTCCCCAGACAATCCAGGAGCTGAAAAGTGCACTTTTCTTTTAGAAGAGTGGCGTGCAATTCCACAAGACTTGATCAACACTTTGGTAAAGTCTATGAAATCAAGATGTGAGTAAACATATCTACCCGAGGTGGCCATACACCAAATTAAAGAAAAAAAAATTCCACAAGAAGTGTCATAATTTTTCCATCATTTTCCAATTTGCATAATTTTGGTTTTAATTTTAATATTTTGAGAATAATCAACTGCCAAACATTGTAATTTATGTTAACTAATGCTTTTGTAGAAATTTCTATTAATAATTTTTCATTAAGTATCAGTTACGTTTTATTTCTGTCATTATCCTTTAATTTTGATGACCAGTGTATGTTTGTAAAAGCAAAACTTATTTGATTATTAAGAAAATAAAGGCTAACTCTTAAAATGATGGTGTAAGGAAAATAAAATTTCTTAACAGTCTTACCGATGGTATTTCGGATCAGGGTTTTGCATCGGGTACCGTAACCTGAACTTATCCGCAATCGGGTTGCCTCTGGATAGCTTTAACTTTTTTCATTGCTGCTTGGGTTCGTGTCAAGTTGACTATAACTATCTTTTTTGTGTGTTGGGGTTTTGTCTCTTGGGTTAACTGTTTTTTGTTTTTAAGAGAGTCTAGGACATTCTTAAAAAAAAAAAAACTATGTATTTGTACACGGATGAGTTTATTATACACACACACACATACATATAGAGAGAGAGGAAGCTCGGGTATTATGGAATGGTCGCACAATATGGAATGCTTCAATGTCTCGCGCATACGGTGTTTCAGCTAAGCGTAAATCTGGTATACGACTTCCTGGTACTCTCATGTGGTACTGTGCTCAGTTCTGTTTGGTTACCTGTTGTTGGAGCGACACGCTGAAATAAAATCTTATTCTGAATTTTTGCAGGTAAATTTTATAAAATTCGTACTAATTATAAAATCTCATTGTCAGTGATATTAACCAAGTAATATTAACCAAGTTCAGTATAAAGCTGAACAGTTATATTTATTGCTATGTTAGCCAGTTTTCCTTTACGCTAACTTGTTCACGGGTGAAGACGAAGAGGCTATGTTTTTCAAGATGTGTCGTATAATTTGGAATATCACCTGTATAACCGTTTCAAGACGAGTCTGAAAATTAAAACAATATTTCAAAGAATCTTATGATTTATAGATGATGTACTAAGGTTTACTCATTAACCCCTTGGGTACATTTGACAACTGAGACTCGTCATGCATTTGGCCACTGGCGCTTATTTTTATATTCTATTCATACCACTATTTAAAGGAAAATATTTTTGTAATATTTTTCTCTTGCACATACTGTCAAAGTGTATATGAAAGATTTTTGTTTTGAGAAAGTAGTGCGAGATAGAATTAAAAAACAAAAACGCCAGTGGCAGCCCTGAAATAAATCCGTACCCAATGGGTTAAATAATTTTGGTTATTCCTTTAAATCGTGGTTTTTCTTGCAATTTTAATATTTCTTATAACCCTATTCCATATTACCCGACTGGTTTCCATTACCTGAAAAGTGTAACTTTTTTAAAAAGCTAAATATTGATATGTATTTTTTTCGTCCACTTTAAACGCACTAAAAATGCGTTAAGAAATAGTCAAAGTTTGTTCAACACTAAGTTTTAATGTATATCAATTTTTTTTATGTTGACTTACATATCAAAATAAAATGGTACTCCATAATACCCGAACTTCCCTCCCCCTTCTTTCTCTATACATACATATTTGTCATATTTGTGTCTGTGTGTGTGAGTATATTTTTCTAAATAACTTATAAAATTTATATTAGAAATATAAATGTACACTATTTTTCCTTAACTGGATTAAAATATAATTTTTTTTTTTCATTTAAAGCTCCGGGCATAACTTGACCCGTGCAGAACACTGTTTCGGATTCTTTTACTCTCATCTAAAGAATGTATCTACTCAAAGTATACTTCAAGAGTAACTAAGTAATACTTCTCTTAAGAATGTGGAGCATGCAGACAAGTTCTTTTACTTAGCACAGTTGATGAAATATGGATTTTTTTCTTCACGACATTTTTATTATTATTGCTACATGTTTGACTAAGAATAAGAGCTTTTGCATTTTGTTCCGAAAAGGAAGTTGTGTAACTTCTTATCAGTAAAACAGTGTCCTCTTGGGGAAAATCATTTTGACAGATATTTCCCTGGAGGACTAGCTTTGCTAATGCTGAAAAGACGTAGCAGTGCAGAAAATCAATCCTCAAATATCTGCTAGCATATTGATTATTTTTAGTGTCGAGGGTTGGAAAGAAACTGTTGAGAGATATATGGCATTCTTTATACACAACGTACACTTGAAAAATCTTCTTAGTTGAAAAAGGTTTCAAGGGACTGTTTTATTATGAGGTCGTAAAAAAGTAGACTTTGTTATAGGGTGGTGCAATAAAAATGCAATTGAGGAATATATATCTCCAGGAGAGAGAAATCAATCATCCAGCTTGCACATTAATTGAATATATTTGTCACTGTGTAGTGAAAATTTATTAGAGCATGATAAAAAATAGATGATAAAAAAACAGGGACATTTATGGGTGGGAGAGCAATGAACCATGGGAGGAATTTATTGCAAATAATAATAATAATAAATACATTATTTATGCATAAAATACAAAGCATTATCTAATCATACACAATATTTCAGTAAAACGTTTACATAATATTGCATTCATGTTTAAAAATATGCTTTTTTAATGCATAGTTATTTATATACAATTACCCTTTTAATTATTATCACAAGCTCTATTAATCATCGCCATTATAAAAATTCATATTTAAAAATATGCTTTTTTAATGCATAGTTATTTATATACAATTACCCTTTTAATTATTATCACAAGCTCTATTAATCATCGCCATTATAAAAATCCATATACAGCAATACACACACCATATACCATTTATATACAGGGTGGTTCAGAAGTATATGTCAAAAATGTAAAGGCAAGTAGAGGGGACCTACATAAGCAGATTTCGTATATGGAATGGGGGTGCGGAAGTGTAGCGTTGAGGCAGTAGAGGACGCTGTTGAGTTAGGCGGATGAAAGCGCTTCGCTGACTTGAATCGCCATTCTCCGCTCGGATTTTGAGCAACGTGCGTCGCTACACCAATGCGGAGCTTGCCAACAAGCGTTTCATGCATGGGGCTGCACAAGGAAAGGGAGCGGTTACTCAAAGGAGAAAGGATGTACATGGAACGATTCCTGGGTATCTGCTGGATCTTCAAGCATTTGAGCGTCATCATCGGGAGTTGTGCGCGAGTGGATCATTTTATGCTTCGAGGCGTTATACGGGCACTGAGAGATATCTCAGAATTCATGCAGTGGAAGAAGTAGTATTGCGTACAGTAGAGGATAGTCATAGCTGCCAACTTTTACGCTTTTTTGTTACCACTAAAATTCAGTAAAGATCTTCGCCTTGTTTAATCGTGAGATTTCGACGTTTAAATAAGGTAATATTTACTATAAAATTTTAGTGTTAGGAAGAAAGCGTAAAAGTTGGCAGCTATGCGATAGTCCTCCGACTAGCTCGAGAGCTGTTGGACGTGCGTTGGGTGTGAGCCATTTTGTCGCGCAGCCCCTTACATGAAATGCATGCCAGCAAGCTCCGCGTTGGTGTAACGATGCATGTTGCTCGAAATCTGTGCGGGAAATGACGCTTCAAGTCAGCGAAGCGCTTTCATCCGACTAACTCAACAGCGCCCTCAACTGCCTCAGCTCTACATTTCCGCACCCACATTCCTATACAAAATCTGCTTATTTAGCTCCCTTCTACCTGCCTTTACATTTTTGACATATAGTTCTGAACCATCCTGTATGCACCGAACTGCCATTGAATTAGAGATAGATAGTTAATGTGCGGGCCTACGCATGCTCGAACGCTGCCATATGTTAAATGAAGTTGGATGTATAAGCCTCTATAAACCACTTTTAAAAGTCACATAATGTAAGGAACTCGCGATTTAAACGCCTACGATTGAAGATAAATAATAGGTACTTGCCACGTGAATTATTCAATTTCAGAAAGAGCTTTGCAGTGCTTTTTTTCTTGTTTCACGGTAAAAGTATCGCAAGAATACGCGAATAGCGGAAAAGTGAGTATTAATTGGGAAAACTACAAAGAATAGGAAAGCTTGTATTTTTAAGATTCAGCTGTATCGTTTGCAGCCAGTGAGAGCAAGCCTTAGCTCAGCTGACCATCGAATGGACTTTATGCGCGTGGCGTCGCACCTCAGAGCTGGCGGTATTTTGATCCATTATTCTAACTACTGTACGCCAGAATGTTAATATGTGCAGTCGCAAATACCGCTAGTAGACAAGCTTTAGCCTCGGCCCAGGTTGCGTGCATAAAATTTAACCTTAAATTTTGCCAATTTACCGAATGTTCTTGGATGCAGAATAATATTTTGAAAGTATCTACTGCTACAAAAATGATTTTTTTTGCAATATTTTTAACAAATAAAGATTAATAACACGTATTCCATAGAGCAACTATGCTAATATTCAAAATTAAATACCGCCAAAAGAAGAATTTTAGCCTCGAACTCAGGTCGTGTGCATAAGGTCCATTAAACAAGGAGAGGGGAAGGGATACAGCCCATACAGTCAGCTAACAAGATGTGCAACGCTTGCTGCACCAAATGGCTTTCAGAAGTAGACGACGCGCCAGAATACCACTGGCCTATGCATGATACCGTGTTTAACGTCTTGCATGGGCCAGAGAATAACGTGAATGGGCCATTCACGGTTAGAGCCGAGTAACGTGAGTGATGCTTCTCGAACACGACTGGCTCACTCTGATGGTTGGCTGAGAATATTGCATCAGATTCAACGAACTCGTATATCTAGCATGCCCTTGAATGCTAGCATGCCCTAGCATGCCCATGAAACCACACAATGTCTTGGCGGCTCAGCCAAGCCCTGAGGTGAGGTACTTTGCTTTGGCAGTGATTGGAACTTATGGTTATGATACTTATAGAAAGCAACTTCTTTGCTTCTAAGTACGTGGATTGCAATCTGGGCGATCACTTGCATCATTTTATGATTTTCTGCAATCTAGGTAGAAGAAATAGAATTTCAAGCTGAATAACTGCCCTTATGAAAGGTCCCGCTGGCAATCACCTGGTTCTACGAGAACTTCACTAATGTCTCCTCACTGAAATGACTATCAAGAATTTCAGATTTAAATCCGTTTTGATAAAATTGGGATGCGTGTGAAAATTTGTGCAAGTACAGGGTTAGCGAAATTAAACTTCCGCTACTCAAAGGGCCCTGTAGACCATTCTACTACTCCGAATAGAAAAATATTTGGACAACAGACACTTCGAAGGATGAGCTCGAGATTACCGAAATAAAAAAAAATAGTTTAAAAAATCGCTACCAGGTGGCGCAGCGGGCAACCACATTGTAGGAACATATGTAAATGTCACGCACGATAAAAGAAAGAAGTTCGTGCCCCAATCAGATGAGCCGACGTTGCCGAAGAGAGCGCTGCTAGTCAAACTGCACTACCGCAACGTTGAGAATGCAGAGAGCAGTTGTGAGAAAGTTCTGCCGTCTCAAGAAACAACGATTTGGACCGATATCGTGCTCTTAAAGACATGATGATGAAATTTGAGTGAACAGGACAGTTAGGCGATTTGCCGGGAAGTGGAAGTAAAAGGGTACCACCGCCGTCGTAGAGGATATTGCTACAGTGGTTGTGGAAGCAAGCACTGAATCGCCTCATGGAACTGTCAGTGTACCGACGATTTCACGTACCCTTGATATGCCCTTCTCCACTGTCCGACAATTCGTAGAATTCTGAATTTCTACCCGTATAAGATATAAGCCGTTCAGCAATTGGAAAGGCAAGACCCAGACATTCGCAAAACATTTGCGCTACAATTTCTCGCGAGAATGGCGGTTGATGATTCCTGGCCATGGAAATTCTGTGCCCATTTACTGTCCTTATTGTGTTTCTTTTGTGTAAGACCACTGGTCCTTCAGTGTTTCGGGATCTCAGTTTGTCCTGTCTTAACACGATATCTCGTAGCGCCATCTAGTAGCGATTTTTATAACTTTTTTTTATTTAGAAAACTTCGAGCGCATCCTTTGAAGTGTCTGGTGTGCATTTTATTTTCTCTTCGGACTAGTAGAACGGCCTCCAGGACCCTTTGAGTAGCGGAAGTTTAATTTCGCTAACCCTGTACGTGATCACACATCAGTGTTTTTAACTAAATCATAGAAATTTATAGCATGTATTTGGCATGCCATGCCTTCAAAACTCTTTCGTAGATAATTTGAAATCATGCTTCATCGTGTAGCAGTCATTATCAAGGGCAGAGAAACAACAACTTTTTAATTAATCAGGACTGTCTGATTCAGTGGCATTTCAGAGTATAAAGACACAATATTTAATATATGAGTACAAACTTCAGATATCAAAATGGTATTATACGTTTGATTTTTACATTACAGTATGCAATTATAACGTATAATTTGAAGAACTAAGTAAGCACAAATTAGTATACAAAATTTTTGAAGTAGATAATAATGTAAAATCTTTAACTTCTTAACATGCATAAATAAATAGCGATAGTACAATATTACAATATACCAAAATTGCTTTCACATAACTATGAGTTGTATTGTTAATTATTTTTGAATTATGAAACACCAGTTCACTAACTTGTGGTTACTTGGACACCCCTCCCCCAACAAAAAAGGCTTTAAATCTGTTCTACGTTTATTGTGATGAAATTATTGTCGTGAGTCACCAATATTCTAAAAATTAGTAGCCCTAGCTAGCATCTGAAGGCCCGACTACATTCTAGCTCTTCTCTCTTTCTTCTTGTTGAGGGTATGTTGAACTGTGATAAATGCAAGTTTTGGGATCTGATAACTTTCACCTCAGCATCTTTGCCCACTGTGGTTACACACTAAGTAAAATAAAAAAAAATTACCCTTTATAGTTAATCCTTAAGAAAAATAACAACATTGTTAGATATTAAACTTCTTAGTGCAGTAAAATTTTTTATTAATTAATAAGTGTGCTGATAACCTAAAATTGGTGCTACTTGGACCCGCCTCTGAGCGCAGTCCAAATAATCCCTAACCACATTTTTTATTTGTCCATATTAAAATTTCTCTGTTAAAGTCACTTTTATTTCATTAAATGGTTCAGTTACTTTTCAGTTGAATTTATTTATAGATTTGAAATCAAAAATTCCCGAAATTACAAAAGGTCTCTTGGGAACTGAAAATACAGCTCATATTCAAAATATTAGAATAATTACTTTTTTTAACAAATTGAAAATATCGTTTGGTAATTTAATGTCTTTTAATGCAAATATGCAAACGATGTTTTTATTAAGAACTTGTTGTTGATTAAACTTATTTATTATCTTAAAATTAATATCATTTTTGAAAAGATTAATGGAAAAAAATTATTTTGATAAGTCAAAATATTAGAATATTTATTCAAGTGGTTCAAAATATTAGAATATTTCACATTAATTCTCCTTTAATTATCACCAATTCATAACTGGTGGCGTCATTGATTAAATTCAGACGATTTTATTTAAAATCAGTATTCTTTTTGCAGTTTGTTTGGTTTTTCGTCTTAAAATGGGTCGTGTGGTGAATGATATTTCTGAATCTATTAAACTTCGTATGATTGATTTGTATCGGCACGGTAAAAATCAATGTTATATAGCGAATTATTTACATTGTTCGCAATCAAGAGTTAGTAAAATACTAACACAATATTAAAAAAATGAAAATTTTCAAAATAATCGCCGAAATGGCGAGCAAAAACCAAAAACTTCTGCTAGAGATGTCAGGAAACTGAAGCGTATAGTTAAGAAAACCGTTTTAAAAGTGTACGATTCTTGCACCGAAAATGGAAAGAAGAAGGAGTTGAGGTTTCTACATCGACAACATTAAAACGTCTCCATAAATTTAAGTTTGAATATCGTATACCGAAATCAAAACCTCTCATGACTTCAAAACAAAAGCGTATAAGATTGAACAAGATCAATCAAGACATTTATGGAGCAAAAAAGATTGGAAAAATATATTATTTAGTGATGAAAGTATGTTTTGTGTTTCATATGGTAATCAAGGTATTTGAGTTTGGAGACTGAAGCAAGAAACATTTGATAAAGAATGCCTTAAACGTTCCGTAAAATTTGCTGCTAGTGTCATGGTTTGGGGTTGCATGAGTGCAGAAGGACCTGGAAAGTTTTGCATCGTTTACGAAAATGTTAATTCTCAGATATATCAAGAAACTTTGGAATTTTACATGATTCCATCATCAGAAGATTTATTTTAAGATGATTTCATCTTTCAACAAGATTTAGCATCACCGCATACCTCGGTGTCAACTAAGAATTGGTTCCGCCAACGCAACAATAAGGTACTTCCTTGGCCACCAAACTCACCAGACTTTAATTCCATAGACAACTTATGGTGTATAATGAAGTAAATCGTCAAGGAAATCCTCCTTCAAGTAAAACTGTGTTAGTGGCGCGTATAAAGTCTATTTGGACTAATATTGATACAAATGTTTGTAAATACCTTGTATATAGTATGCAAGATCTATTGTACGCTGTTATGAAAGCTAAAGGGGATGCTACAAAATATTAACTACCATTTACTTCATATTCATAAGGTAATATTGTTGCGTAAAATAAAATATTCTAATATTTTGAACCAATCTAAATTTTATTATAATATCTCGATGTGTTTCAGAAAGCTGTATACCGAATTTATTGTGAAGTATTTTATATTTTGTAAATGTTAAATCTTATCTAAACATTCCAGATTTAATTTATAAGAAATTTAATTGCATTTACTTAGTATCGAAAATAAATAAATGAAAAATATTTTTTTCTTATTACTTTTTCTCAATTATTCTAATATTTTGAATATGAGCTGTAGCTGATTTTACGGATGGAAATTTAGAAGAATGATTAAACACTGTCAGTCCAGGAGAAATGTCTTATAAAGACTTCCCAGACTTCTTTCAAAAAGGTGCGCCAATAGACAATTTGCATCATAAGTGGTGCGATATAAAAAAGAGAACCACTCCACCGATACTGATGGAAAAGGTTTTTATTCAGTTCCACTCTAAAATAACTTTCTCAAGTATTATTTCATCTTAATAGGGCGAGTTAGCGAGACATAAACGCGTAATGAAACATCTCATTCAGCGCCACAGAATTTAAGATGTATTTTCGATGCATTTTATAACTTTAAAATGACACTACGTATATTTTATTTCCAGATCTTAAGATTCTCTTAAAGCCCTTCGCCTATTATATGGTTTATCCCAGGTAAAACGTAGGGGATACTTGAACCCATATTTCAATAATATATTACACAGAGAAAATTTATAATGTTTAAAGTAGGCCGACAGTCTTAGAAAATATCCCAAAGTAGCAAAAATAAATCGTCAGCACAATTTATGTTTATAATTGTGTCAGAAATTTACAAATAATGGCGCGTTTTAGGCCCAAGTAACCCCAAATTATGATATATAATAACTATACCGTTAAGAGAATATTACTAAAAATTCATTTACGTGACTACCTTTGACAGTAACATAGTTGATGTGGTTACAGCCCCCTTCCCTCTCAAAAATGAACACAGTGAAATGAAAAAGAGTATTTATTGTTTTTCTCTTTTTTTTAGATAAATTTGTAATTTTTTGCAGTTATACAACGGACAAGCCATTCAAGCTAGCCTCATTAATGCAAGTGACTCCATAGTATAGCCAAAGAGAAAGGGGGATGGTGTTACATCCCCCTTCCTCCATCGAAATGATCACATTGAAATGAAAAAAAAACTGATTTTGTTTTTTTTCTTTTTGAGATAAATTTGTAATTATTTTTCTGTCATACAACGAACTAGCCATTCTTGTCAGTCCCATCTTAGCGCACGGTGACAACACAGCATACCCATATGGTATACATAAAAATTTTTTATCCTTTTTTTCTGATTTACCAAAATGAGATTTTTAAACTCTCTCATGTATAGTAACATTATGAGGTTGCACTGGAAAACAACACTCAGAGAAATGTGGATATTTTATTTGCACTCCTTTATCACACATAAGCCCTGTATGGAGTTCACTAATGCTTATGAAATACAGCAATAGATAGCAAAACAATTTTCTTTTCAAGTATTCAGTTGGAAAATACTCCTTTGACAAAACTGCTTCTGTTCAGCTTGAGAGTTTTTCTCAAAGAACTTCTGCACTTGGATTTAAACAAAATCATGATTCTTTACAACATTGTTTATGTATTTAAAGTTTAAATTATCAGAAATATATATTGAATAACTCGTAATGATAATATTACTACTCGCAATACGCAGTTTTATTACTTTAGTTTTTTGTGTTGCTTTTAAACCTCATATGAGGTTTGTTTTTTTAATTTTGTAATAAACGTGCAATTTTTAAAAATTCTTAATAATCCATTTTAAATCTATTTTAAGTGCAAAGTAAATCTTTCTTCATTTAAATATATTTAATGCCTAAAAGGGTTAAATGTCAGACAACATTTAAAGAATCTGAACTAAACGCTTAAAAAATAACAACTGAAAAAGCATTTTAATATTTAATGAATCAAATTTAATTACCTAAAATATTGTTGTCTTCTCGTTTCATAAAAGATCATTTAAACTATTTGTAAGTGATTACATTTACCATTCTTTACTATAAAACCATGGAAGAATAAAAAATAAACTTTTCATGCTTATAAAAAACACATTAATTGAAAAATTTTTCTGCTTAAAAAAGCTGCATATATCACAATAGCATTTATAATAAGCTAAAAGGTCTTTCTCCAATAAAAATCACCACTAGAATAGTTAATTAATAAAATTTAAATGATCTAAAATATTGACGCCTTCCAGTCATATGCAATATTGCTTAAATTACTTGTAAATGATTAAATTTACAGTTTTTTACTATAACAAGCATATGAAAGGATAAAAAAAGGCCTTTTATGCTTATGCAAAACCTCATGCTTGACAAATCTTGCTGCCTGTTGTCTGTAAAATTCCTTTCATGCGAAAAAAAAAAAAAAAAAAAAAAAAAGAAGAAAGAAAGAAAGAAAGAAATCTGAATATTGTATAAAAGCTATTATTTTTAGCAGATTCAACGTTCTTAATTTTAAAAAAAGTAAAGAGCCCAGGAGAATAGTTAATTAATCACATTATCTAAAACACTATAGTCTTCGAGTCACATACAAGATTATCTAAACTGTTTGTAAGTGATTACATTTACCATTTTTTACTATTCCAGGCATGCAAGGTTTAAAAATAAGCCTTTCATGTTTGAATCCTGTTCAACAAACGCGAAACTTAAGAACACATTTTGTGACTCATTTTTAAACTCAAAAGCATAAAACTGGGAGGTCTGACTATTAAATAGATTTGAAATAGGATAGCGTTTTTAATTTGTTGCGTTAAAGGCGGTTTTTGTTATGTAATGACAGGTTTTTCTCCTTTTCCGCACAGTCGCATACGGATATTCGGTTCAAAACTTATGCGTTTCCGAACAAAAATGAAATCAGAAATGTGTCAAAAAGTAGCTGCTTTAGATTTGAGAACAGCCCTAAAGTCCTTTCATACTGAAAAATTCTGAATACCTTACATCTATTATACACGAAAAGATCTCTCTTTCTCGAATAAAAAATCAAATTAAATAACCTAAAATGCATTTGTCTTCGTGTCAAATACAAGCTTGCTTAAACTTATTTGTTAGTTATTAAATTTACAGTTTTATACTGCAACAGTATAAAATGATTTAAAAAAAAATGTCCCATTCTTGACAAGTGTCTGTAAAAAATTTTCATTTTCGTGCTTTAAAACAAAATTGATATCTTACAACAGCATTTATTATAAGCTAACACACTGTTTGCTGTTAATTTAAGAAAAAGTAAAGAACCCAGTAAAATAGTTAATCAAATTACATTAAAATACTATCGTCTTCAAGTCACATACAAGATTGTCTAAACTTTTTGTAAGTGATTACATTTACCGTTTTTTTTTTTCTATAACAAGCATGGAAAGATTAAAAATAAGTCTTTCATGCTTATGAAAACCCCCATGCTTGTAAAAATACTTTCATACTTGAAAAAAAGGTACTGAACATTTTACAAAAGCATTCATTATAAGCTAACCTATCCATCTTTCTTTAAATTGAAAAAAAAAAAAAAAACAAACAAACAAACAACAACACTAGAACAGTTAATGAATTAAATTAAATTATCTAAAATATTTTCGAGTCTTTTCTTCTTATAGTCACATAGTGAGTAAACGGAATTATTTTTAGCGATTATATTTATCATTTTCTATTATAAAATGCATGAAAGGATTAAAAATAATACCATGAGATGAAGAGTCTAGTCTGAGAAATAGCCGTTACTAGTTTGTAAGAAACGGCTGATTGTAATTCATCATTGGAGACGTTTTCGCCAAAAATCGAAGAAGCTTAAGACGTAACGTCAGCGTCTAGTTAATTGATTGCCTGGAAAGAACAATTATTCTTTCAAAAAGAGAAAAATACATATGCTGGGCCGCAAATAAGATAATTTTTCAAAATTACTGTTAAATAAGTGTAGCGTCAAATTATTAATGTATGGATTGCTAGTAGCTAAAATAATTAAATGTTCCCTTACAGTTATGAATTGTTTAATAACATGATTTTATGTTCTCAAAAGAAAGCAGAAAGTCATATAATTAAATAAGTCTTCGGGAATATCATATTACCGAAAACTGTCTTTTACAGTTTTACCATCATTCAAAAGATTTTACTTTTAAAAACATATCAAAATGACGGAATTTTGTTTTTAATGAAAATAGCACATTAACCTCTAAAATAATTAGGGATAACTTAGAATTTGCATTGCATAATTATAAGAATCCATCGTGTAAAATTAGAAATAGCTTACTGTGAAAATAGAGACTGTAATTAGTTTTCACTTAAAAAAAGAAACTATTTTGTTTCGCTAAAAAGACCTGAAATTTGGGTTTTTAACTTTATAAGGATAATTTTTATAATTAGTATTGGAATTAACTCTCCAGACATGGAAGGTTTTTTTTTATTTCTGTGTATAAAATCACGGGTATTTTTGTTCCCGATTATAATAGTTGTAAGGACTGTATTAATTGAATGTAAACAGAAAAACTTAAAATTACGTACAGACATGTAATTTTATAAATATTTAGCATTACATGATAAGGGAAACGTAATTGTCACAGAGAAAACAACAAGAAAAAAAGTATAATAATTGAAGAGTTCCGATGATAAAGGTGGTAAGTGAAAAATCATCATTTTGAGAAAGCACATTTTGAAGCACACTTTTATCAAGTAAAACTGCAATTTTTTATTGTCAAATGACTCCTTTATCAATTAAAATCTCTGTGAGTATTAGGTTTTTTCAAATAGTAATTTAACAGATTATAGAGGACCACTGATTATCTTCAATTATACGACTGACTCATTTTTTTATTTTGTCACATACTATTTTTATCATCTGAGATCTTCAATTATTAGTATACTACATCTTGAAGAAATGTTCCGTAAACGAACCAATTTTTCAGTAAAAACAAATACATAAATACAGATAATTTTATTAAACAGTTTAAAAACACATAAAAAAAACCTTTTCAGTATTTTCTTATAGTTCTTTATTCAGATTGGGATAACATTAACTACAGGCGATACTTAATGCAAGAAAAAAGAAAAGTACCGCTTTAATTCATGCTATGCTCTCTAATTGAAGAACTTAGATGATAAATGTGGCAAGTGATACAATCATCATTTTGAGAAAACACATTTTGAACCACTTTTATCAACTAAAATTACAAATTTTCACTGTCAAATGCCTCCTGTATCAATTAAAATCTCTGTGAATAATTATGTTTTTCAAATAGTAATTTAACAGATGGTAGAGAACCATTGATTATCTTTAATCATATGATTAATTCTTTTTTTTTTTTTTTTGGTCACATACCACTTTTATCATTCGAGTTCTTCAGCTTGTGATTTAGAATTGGGATTATGATTGTCATTCGGGGAAGAGCGGGATTTTTCTTTCTTTCTTTCTTTCTTTCTTTCTTTTTTTCTTTCTTTCTTTTTTTTTTTTTTTGAAACACTGTACAAGTACATTGCTGTGGATGAAGTATTAAAATTTTGAAATTAAGAAATAGAAAATTTTTGGAATAAGTTACATGAAAATTAGAAATTAGACAATTTTCACCGGAAAACTTATTAAATACGAGAAGTATAACACTAGTCTACATGATATCAGATGATTAAAAACCAATAACTGCCCATAATGCAATTTTTTTATGCTGATTATAGAACTGTTCTAATTTTTTATTCTATCACGTATAGTTTGTTTGCAATCGACCCGAGTTGATTTCAAAAATTCCTCGCTGAGAACAAGCATTATGTGGTAGTCACACATAACGTAAACATACTTCTGGATACTTGCCAACTTTTCTAACGACTTTTAGAATACAGTAAGATTGGCATGAACCACTCGTAAACACCCCAAAATTTTGCTTCTACCATTACACATCAAATTAAGATTAATGAAGCGATTTATAAATACTCTACCACAAGATGGGTATTGTTTCAAGTACCTTACTATGAAATTTCCCTTCATCACACAGAAAGTATAATCGGGAATTTTTGTTGGTCCTCAAATCAAAAATTCTCTGCCGGCCCGACCTACAGGCGGAGGTAGATTTCGAAGTTAAATATATTAATTGCTCCAACAACAACTAAATCATGATTAGATATAAATCCACTTTAACAGTTTTATCTGGGCGCTTTTGACGAGTTTTTATTTCATTTTTATATAATAGCTGGTTTTATCAGAATCATGTTAAGGCGGTATTAAAAAAAAAATACTTTTCCATGCTCAACAACTCGAAATTTTCTGGCACATTTTCAGATTAATTTTTAATAGAAAAAATACGAAACTTGCTGACGTGATTTTTGATAAAATTGATAAGCGACATGTGTTTTTATTTTTCTTTCAATTAATTGAAACTTGATTAATAAACAATTATTTTCTCAGTAGGGCAATATTTTTCGTTTCTAACACAATCGCTTCAGGAAATTCTGTTCAAAATGTCGACTTTGACATCATTTTTTGAAATATATTCTGCCTCTATAAAAAATCGATCATTACGGTGCATTATATAGTTTCTGAAGAAGAGAATCTATCAATTGGATGCGCCTGAGAGCAAAAATGAATTTAAAAATGAGTAAGAAAATAAGCAGTTTGGATTTGAATACACCCTTAATAAGATTTTCTTCTTCAACCGCTATGTATTTTTAATTTGCTTTTGCTGTAAGAATTCGTCCTCTCAAAAACTTGTCTATATAAATGTTGAAGACAATATTAAGAAGATATATGATAAATTCATAAGGATTTCATATCTTGTGAATTGACGGAGTTATGGAAATTTTTCTTCTTTACCCCCCCATTTTTTTTTTCGGTTTTTTTTTTTTTTTTTTTTTTTTTTTTTTTTTTTTTTTTGGTACGAATTGGTCCTATCAAAAACTTCTGAATATAAAAGTTGTAGATAATATTAAGGAGATGTATAATAAAATTAATTGGATTTAATAGCTTGAGAATTGACGAAGTTAAGAATTTTTTTCTCCCATTAACCCTATTTTTGCGCCTCTTGAGCCCATTTTTAATTTTATCAAAAATATGTGATACATAAATTTTTAGTCCTATTTTTAGAAGTAATAAAAACTTTAAACTGATTTGATATGTACAAAATTTAAGAAGTTATGGGGTGTTTTCGTTTTTCACAAAACCCCTCCCTATTTCCATCCCCTTGGTCCGATTTTGCCCTGACCGAGATTTTATGCCCCTTGATTTTATGTATCAGTTTGGAAGAGATTTGTGCAGAATTGTGGAAGTTATCGTGTTCAGAAGAAAGTGATATACATACATACATACATACATACATACATACATATAAACGGTTTTTAATTAATTTAATAGTGCATTTTAATTATGTAATTACTTTCTATTTATATTATTTTATATTATATTAAAAGTTATTTAACATTTATTTTAATATGTATTAACTGCATCCTATGGTATCAATTACTGTGATTTCTTATCTGTTTTATTAACCTTAATCTTTACGATATGGGTGCCATGTGAGCGTGGATTTATTCTAAAATATTAATCGGTATGGTGTTTATTATTTCATTTTATATCCTATAAATATTTAAATAGGTTTTATTGTTTTTTCCAATTCATATTATTTGTTTCTATTCTGTTTTCATTTTTAATCAATTCACTTGATTTTAATGGTTGTTAGGGCACAGGGGAAAATAACTTTTAGCTTTAGCTTATTTTTCCCACAGAAAACAACCATATTGCTTATATCATTGAATTCTGTGCCCTTGAAAACGTAATTCAATATATAAGCATTTCCATTATTTGTCGGTGTCCACTTTCTTATTTTTCTTCCATAATAATTCTTATAAATAATTTAATCTTTTTTTTTTTTTATATATACTTACAGCTTTAATTCATAATATTATGGTTTTTGATGGTGGTAGGTTATGTTTAATTATTGGTTATAAATATATATATATATATATTCCAACATAGGAACGACGCCAATAGGTAGTATTTCATACGAAATCTACCTAAAATCTGATGAAGGACAAACATTCCGAAAAAAAAAAAAAAAACGATGAATGAGATAGAAAAAGACCCATGGACCGCCTTCAAATGTGTTACCAAAAACTTTTTAGGGAATAAGAAATATCCAAATCACAGGAATATTGTTGAAACAATGCTGGAAAATTTTTTGAAGTTGGGCTGTAATATGAGTGTAAAGATGCACTTTCTGCATTCCCATATCGACTCCTTTCCAGAAAATCTGGGACATTACATTGAAGAGCAAGGTGAGTGCTTTCACCAGGATATCAAAGAAATGGAGAATAGGTACCGGGGAAGATGGAATGTAAATATGATGCAGAGTACTTTTGGATGTTGAAGAGGGACATAAATGATGAAGGAGGATCTGCAAAAAAGACAAAAAGAAGACAGTTTGTTTAATTAAACACTGTTTGCTTTTCGTTTGTTAAAGAAATAGCATGAACTAGTTTTTTACAGTATTGTTAACGTGTTTAATGAAATAGTTTGTATAAAATTGTGATAAATTTTTTATTGCATCAATTAAAATATTGAAAACACAACTTCTTATTTTTTGTAAAATCCTGACGTGATAGACAAAAATGGAAATCATTTCCGGAATCAGCATCAAAAATTGATCCAGGAAAACTTGATCATAAGAAATCATCTGACAAAAAGTTAAAAAATGCAGACTAGTGTAACATACTGAGAATTTAATAATTATAAATAAGGAGCTTGGTGCAATATAATAGAAGCGTAAAAAATACAACGTTAAAGTCACCAAAAATTTTAAATTTTAAGCATACCGGTTTCGGTAGCATATAGCATACCTTCCTCAGTGCTCAGATGAGCTGATGATCAGTGCCTTCCTATGAGCACAGAGGAAGGTGTGCTATATGCTACCGAAACCGGCATGCTTAAAATTTAAAATTTTTGGTGCCTTTAAGGTTGTATTTTTTACGCATCTAATACTGAGGATTTATTTCTATATTAAAAATCACATTCCCATGTGATTAAGAAAATGATCAATTTGAAAAACTTAGATAATAGTCCGGGGGACGGTGACATCGAATGCCCCGTCATCACGGAAGTGAAATTTTTTTATGTAAATCGATATTAAAAAAGGCATACGAACAAGATGAGTTAGGTATGACTAGGTTTGACAAGCCGAAAATATGTTTCACCCATTTATGCCTGAATTTTTGTTTTCTCAAATTTGTTGGTAAAATCACTTTAAAATGTCGCAAAATGAACTAGAAAAATACTTTAAAAAAATTACGCTAAAATATTTTTTTATTTATTTGATAAAATGTAAACACTCTAAATATGGGAATATGCCTAATATTTATAATAGTATAAGATGCATAATTATATGTTCGTCAAAATTTATATAAAATAAGCTTTTAAATTGTATATTATATACTATAATTAGAATTTCTATGAACTGCTATAAAAAATTATATTTATTTCTTTACAGAGACTAATAACATTGTAAGTACATTAATAATAATTTAAAAATAATCGTATTTGAGGCATAAAAACAATTTATTTCATAATCATCTTAAAAAGAACTTTAACATAAATAACTGCCCCCTAAACGGCTAATAAAAATATGTACCCATTTGTGGCTAGCGCTCTATATTTTGCACGTTACAAAAATGGTTAAAAAGTAGGCTTGAGCATATAATTTCACAATTTTAAAAAAATGCGTATTTCAAAGATGTCTACAAGCTAAGATTATGACTTATTTATTTAGATCTTTGCAGTGGTGGAAAATTGGCGCAGAGGAGGAGCCTATTGACACCACTAATATTTTATAGTATTATTCCCTTTAATAAAAACACTGAAATTCTGTCATTAGATAAGCCGAAAAATACTACTAAAATTTAGTGATGCCAATAGGCTCCTCCTCTGCGCCAATTTTCCACTACTGTCTTTGATATAAAAAATACAAATAAACTTAATTTTTTACATTTCGCCATCTCGAAAAATAAAGAATCTATAAGCACCGAAAAAAGCCTTCATTGACGCAAATAAATATCCATTTTATGCTGTCATCTCTCGGTAACAGATAAAGACAATTATAGATAATTATTTCATACAGTTTCCATGTTATAAAGAAGAAGAAAATTATACAAATTTATTAAAATTCGAAGCGTCCTAAAAATGGTACGCTAGGCACAAATGGGTTAATTAAATTACACTGCTCAAAACAATTAAAGGATATTGCAGTTTTAGGGGGATTTTGTATCTGGTAAACTGTTTAGCTGATTGATACATGGTCGACAGACATAGTAGGTTATATGAGAATAAATTACACATGTTTGGCAGAAAAAAAATGCATTTTATTGCGCATTTGTGTACTAAAGGAAAAAAACACAATTTGTGCATATGAGAAAAAAAGAATAAGAAAAGGTGTTTCCTTCAAAGAAAATCATTTTCAGTAGGGGGTATGGTTTCCACGGGCGGCCAGCAACGTTGAACATCTTTGAGGCATGGACTCAATGAGTCTATTAATGACGAGTTGGGGTATTCTGCCCCACTCTTCCAGAAGAGCTCTTTCCAGTTCTTGGAGAGTTTGTGGGGGTTGTTGGCGGCCAGAAACTCGTCTTCCTAGAGCGTCCCAAACGTGCTCGATTGGATTCATGTCTGGAGAACACGCTGGCCATTCCATTCGAACGATTCCTTCCTCGAAAAGGAAATCCTCCACCAGGTTTGCACGATGTGGCCTGCAGTTATCGGTCATTAAAATGAAGTTATCTCCGATTGCTGCAGCGTAAGGGACTACAATAGGTCTGAGGATCTCATCCCTACATCGGCGACCAGTCAGAGCTCCATCTCGAATGATGTAGAGGTCAGTGCGCCCGTCAGTGGAGATGCCACCATACACCAACACTCCTCCACCGCCAAATCTGACACTTTCGTGCACGAACGCAGGATTATTCCTACTGCCACGGTCCCTCCAGATGAAAATACGCCTATTATCCGGATGCACAGAAAAACGGGACTCGTCAGAAAACAGAATATTGCTCCATTCATTTCTCCTCCAGTTGACATGCTCGGTTGCCCACTCCCTGCGGTCGCGACGATGCCTTGATGTTAATCTAACACATACCATCGGTCGGCGAGCATACAGACCTACAGCATGGAGCTGGTTTCGGAAAGTCTGAGTTGAAATCGTGGTGCCTGTAGCCGAGCGAAGGTGTTGTTGGAGAAGAGTAGCGTTCATGATTCGGTGTCTCCGAGCTGTTAACGCTAAATACCGATCTCCATTGGGCGTTGTTGCCCGTCTACGACCTTGCCCTGGTATTCGGCCTGCACATCCACTCTCCAAAAAACGGTTCCAAATCCTGGAAATGACACTTTGTGAAACTCCAATGGCTTGCCTACTTCGGCTTGAGTTTGGCCCCCTTCTAACCTACCAACAATTCTCAAAGCTTCTGAATCTGTCAAATGACTTCGCTGAGACATCGTACTCATCGAAACAAAGCAATCACTGAATGCCGATCATCCTTGTCTTCATTCTCTTTTATCCAGTTGAAAGTCAAATTTCATTCGCTGCCGCTGAAACGACGTTTTTGACGTCGAACTCAAAATTTGCATACTCCACAGTTTGAAAACCAGAAAAATTTGCATTTGTGATTCTCTTCTTCTAATTTCGGCAAAAAAAATTCGTTTATATCTTTATTTTATATAAAACTTCAAATATCCTTTAATTGTTTTGAGCAGTGTATTATTAAAAAGCTTTAACGTTTTACCGTCATCGTGGATATTGATAACGCTTAGAGCATTTTATAGAAAATTTTGTGCTCTTTCAGAAAACTTGGTATGACAAACTTTATTCTGCGGGAAAAGTCTGACATACCTATGTCGGTGAAGCGGCCGGTGATAAAATTTCACATTTATTTTGCTTTGAATGTTTACCGGTGGCTCCTTTATTTCGCGTCTAGACGCTGGCCAAGTTTCAGCTTTCCGCGAAAACGGTAAATCATTACAGCTTTTTAATAATAATTAACCCTCTCGCTGCGCAACCCGAAATTTCCTCAGGCAACGTAAAAGTAGCAAAATTTGCGCAACCCGAGATTACCCCGGGGACGAATTTTTTCTGTCTAATTAACCCTCCTTGATTATTCCCACCAGTTATTTTTCTATTGTAAAGTTTGCCTTATTTAATCGGAGAATTTTTCCGATTAAACTAGACAAAAATTTTTGTTTTGAAAAACCGGTGGCAAAAGAATAAAAATTCTTAAAAGACACTCGTCGCGAAAGGGTTAAATAGCAATATTTGAAGCTCTTTTGATAAAAGAATTGCGCAGCTAGAGGGTTAATTTAATTAAACTTAATTTCGGCTTGTCAAACCAAGTCATACCTAGCTCATTTTTTTCGTATGACTTTTTACTATCGATTTAGGGTAGTCCGACCAGTAAATGAACACTTAAGCACATTTAAAAAGAAAATGATTTATCATATTTTAGTAAACAGTACCTATTGGCGTTTGTCAGTGCAAATACATTTGTTGGTTTACAAATGATTAAAAAATAAGAAAAGGAATTTTATATTTTATTTATTTGGGATGCTAGAGGGGTCTTAATAGGAATCGATACAAAAAACAAGTAAATGAACAGTTGTTACCATTGAATGAACGCTAAATTTTCCAGTAAATGAACAGGCAGCAATTTAAAAATACTTAAATTTCACAGTTCTTTATTTATTTTACAACTTGTACAAATAACTTATAACATGTTTTTACTGAATTGCGGTTTTTTAAAACCCAGAACAATAATTTATTGCCTTGAAAATTTGTCACTTTTAAGTTTTGAAATTAATCATGAATTACAGATTTAAAAAAAAAAAAAAAAAAAAAAAAAAAAAAAAAAAAAAACCCTAATTCTATTTCCTGAAATCAATGGCCCTGTACTTCTCTATTTCAGTAATAACTCCAGATGAACGGGAGCATGTTGCAGAAATATGTTCGGGTGTTTTTATTAAGCCTTTCATATGATCCTTAAAATACCAGATCTTATACTTTACTGGTGACCACTTGCAATTCCACCACATGTGGACCTGTTGTCCACATATTGTCATGGTGCTTACTTGATATTTCCAACCTTGGATGCTATTTTTAAAAAAAAGAGCCATTCATTTCTCCCCTGGATGTTTGTCTATAAATTTGGATTCTTGGATTTTTCCTTCCTGTTTGTTTCATGACGTTGTAAACATCACCTTTTACTTCATCCTTATGCATTGTAAATAAAATTTTCCCTTTCCAACTATCCAATGTTCAAGGATTTTTTCTTCTTCAAAGGACAATACAGGCAATGTCCCATACGCTTTCGTTCAATTGTTTGCCCTTGCAGTCTCATAGACAACGTTGCTTTTGGAATACTAAAATGAAGAGGCGCCTTCTTCAAACTCAGCTGACCTGAGCCTTATAGCTTGTACAGCATTTTCAATGTCCTTTGTAGAGTATACTTGAACTTTCCATATTTCCTTTTTGAGGAATCTTCTTGGTTATCAGATAGAATATTTCAATCAATCATCTAAAAACATAGAAAAAGTAAGATTTAAAAGTCACCAATAATTATTACCTTTAAAAATATGTGTATATATATTCTTTTGTTACGTTTTTATATCTGTTAACTTTTCATTTTTTACTATTGTTGAAAAATCACTTAATTCAAAATATAGGTACAAAAGAAGCCACAAAAACATAAAGCTCAAAACAGTTCATTCACTAGGAAAAGTAGCCTAATGTATTCCTTCCAATGAATGAACAGCTGTTCATTCATCGGATTTTTAACATTTTCCTAACCAATTATTAAACATCCCTATTCTCAAATTGTACATATTCTACAATGGTTAAAACAATTAAAAATGTGGCTATAATATATATATATATTTAATGTACAATAAAATTAGCGCATAATGCAAATAAAAACACTAAATTCTCATCAAACATATGAAATGACATAAAACTTACCTTATTATTTCAGCATAGAAAGAATGTGCTTTTCAGACATAAAAAATAAAACATGTTCTCAAAGTAAAGTAATGTGACTTTAGTAACCAATCAGGAATGCAATAGCTTCCTATTGAATAGATTTAAGGCAATGTTTTAACTCCATATAGTGGGGAGGTTTTCAACCTTATTCCATTAAAGTATATACAAATTGTTCATTCACTGGGGGCTGTTCACTTACTGATCGGAATACCCTACATAAAAAATTTTCAATTCCGCGATGACGGGGCTTTCGATGTTACCGGCTCCCGGACTATAACGAACAATTTCAAACCAACAGAGTTTTCAAGTATGATTCTAAATTAGCTTAAGAAATATCTAACTTTTTATGTTTTTTTTCTGGTATTATCTTATATCGTATATCTGGTATTATCGTATATCTTATTCTTATATTCTATTACATAGATCTTGACTAATAGGCAGCTGTTTTTTTTTCAGATAATTTGCGTCACCATAAGTGTTTTTTAATATTTTTAATTTCTGTCTATTCTAATGCGATGTTTATTATTCAAAGCAAAAAGAGTGATGAGTGATTAATGTTTCATTGCGTTTCCTCAAAAAAAGGCGTTGTAATCGGTTTTGTGACGATGAAAAATGAATTTAACACTACGAGTTCCAAACTTTAAATCTGCATATTTCCTAAACTACTTGACCGAATAACTTGCCGTTTGGTATCCCAAAGTAAAATTTACCAAAGAATCCAAATTTGATGTCAAAATCAGATGTTAGTGTTAAATTTTCAAGTTTGGGGCAATTTCTCTATGTAGACCATCTCTAAGCAAAATTTATGGATAGCAGTAATTAGGAGACGTTATTATTAATAGATTAGTACAAGTCACATTTTTTTACGGTGATTTGCTTCCGAGCTATGATTTTTTTTTTCAGAATTGTACCATGCAAAAACTATTCACCAGAAGGTCAGTCGATTTAGAGGTTGTCGTAAGACAATGAAAGCATTTTTCTACAGCCAAAAAAAAAAAAAAAATTCTAAAAACCCCGTAGAGGGCGTAAAATATTTTTTATAGAGAATATATAACATACAGGGCCTGAATAATGCAGGGCATGCTGGACAGGTGCCCCGGGACTCCATTTGAGGGGGGGCCCCATGGAAGAAATCATGATTTTTGCTTAGAGGTTGGCAAATGGTTAAAATTTACCAAAAGTGACCAAAAACATTTTCAGAGGTTTAGGAAGGGAGAGCGGTCTTCCCCTTCCGCTGTCAGCTTCCCGTACCCCCCCCCCCCAAAAAAAAAGAACAAGCTACATAATGAGAAAAGTAATGATTACAATTTAATTTAATAACATTATAAACATCATAATACCATTTATAATGACCAATCGGGAAGTCTGAAACTCTAAAGAGAAAGTTAGCAAACACACTCCCGTCAACCAATCCATGATTTTCCCCCTATTACTTTTTCTACTAGTATTTTCTTAAAGTTGTGACCATCTTTTTGTGATATCCCGTATATAGATGCGAATATGTAAATAATACTTGGTAAAACATTTATGTATATTACAATATATATGAAATTTATTACTGGTCACTTAAGGACAATTCACGAACAATTTCTATAGCCATATAGAAGGGGACCTCCAGAATGAGGCTTTCCCCGAGGACCTAGATAGTCTAAGTCAGGTTCTGATAGCATGAACTGCACAATTTATCCATCTAATGAGTAAAAAACATGTTCAGTATTGTTTCGGTGTAAATGCCCTCAAATTTATTTGTTTATAATTTAACTCTGTTTATCTTTCATATTGTCAAACATAATTATAAAACTGATTTCTTTTGACAGAAAAAATCTAATCTGTTTATCTAAATTGTTTATAACCCTGAATCAATATTTATGAGTAACATTATGATTTCAAGGTCATGTAATATAGATTTATTTACTTTATAATAATTTTGAATTGATGGTGATTTATTAGTTTTATAATTACTTGGATGTCATTTAAATGAATATTATAGCTATTTAGAAGATTTATAACTGCATACTGTAATTTTTATTTTGATGTTTATTTTATATAATATGTATCATTTTTAAAATGGTCAGTCTTGACTCTGTAACCAAGCAGAGAACATGTAACATGTCCTGACTCTGTAATCAGAGATGCCAATTGTTAAATCATGGCTCTGTTTAATACAGAGTGTATAGTGGAAGTCCTGACTCTGCAACCAAGCAGAGAACACATTTTTTTTTGTATTGGCTCTGTTAAATACGGAGAATTACTATTATGGAACAATTATTAACTTCTAATGATGAATAGAATTTACATACTATTTCAGTTTTATTTAATAAACTATTTAACCTAATTGCTCTCCCATCTCACTTGGATTTTGAAAATTTATTTGTCAGATGACTTTCGGCGCCAACATTTATTTTTGGTGCCGAGTAACCCGCGAAACATTTTTTGGAAATAATAGTGAGCTATTGTGAAAGAGATTTGTGATTAACAACTGTGATTTATTTTTCAACATGTGATTAGTGTGTGATTTATATTTCAACCTGTGATTAGTGTGGAATTATTATTGTGCCATTTGGATTACGACATGCCATCTACATTACCTGGAATTAACAGGTAAGAAAATATTTTTTTCATTTTCTATGAATGGTTAATGTTTTAAAATAAGAATTATTCTTTATTTAAAATGGAAAATCTTGAAAAGCTGAAAGCAAAACGTTCTGTTGAACGAACGAGTTTCACGAAATTAATTACAAAATTAGAAACATTATTAAATGATGACATTGATAATACGAAAACCGATGAATTATTAGAGCTTCAAGAAATATTTCTCTTAAAAGAAACGGCTTTCCAAAGTTTGAATCGTGATATTGAAGCTCAAATATCCGACTTAAAAGAATATGAAAAGGACATTGCTAATAGTGAAAAGTACACTGACCAATTGATCAGTGCTAAATTTAAAATTAAAAATAGATTAAGAAAATGTAAAAAGGATAATGTTTCTATGATAGCAACTAGTCGTGTAAATTCATTGAATGGTTCTGCTAGTGGAACAGAAACGAGTTCTGCCATGAAATTGCCTAAATTAAATGTTCCAAAATTTTCTGGTGAAATCGAAGAATGGGTCGAATTTTTTAACTGTTTTGAAACATCGATACACCAGAATAAATCACTATCTAAGATAGAAAAATTCGCTTATCTAAAATCCTTGTTATGTAATCGGGCCTATAATGTGGTAGAAGGGTTTCCTTTGACAGAACAAAATTATGATACTTGTATTGATTTATTAAAGGACCGTTTTGGTAAGGTTGATGTTATTATTAATAAACACATGACTAATTTATTAAATATGGAACCAGTTAAAAATTGTTCAAATTTAAATGCATTAAGAAGATTGCATGACATGTGCGAAGTTAATATTAGAAGTTTAAGAAATTTGGGAGTAACATCCAGTTCTTATGGACAATTGCTAAATCCTATTTTGCTAAAGCTATTGCCCCATGAATTAGTGATTGAATATCATAGAAAACGTGATACTAGCAAAGAGTCAGATGTAACCGATCTAATTGCCTTTCTGAAATGTGAAATAGAATGTAGAGAAAAGGCTTTGTCAATGACAAGTTCTAAAAATGATGCATCCTCTTCTTTTGTACATAAAAATAAAACTGAATTTCGTGAAAAGAAAACATCAAATAAATATCAACATGCTAATACCTTAAATGCCAATATTAAAGTTTTTTGTGTATTTTGCAAAGGTAATGATCATTTATCTTCCGAGTGTAAAAATTTAGCTGATGAAAAGAAAAGATTAATGTTACGTAAGGAGGGTAGATGTTACAAATGCTTTTTGAAATCGCATTTATCTTCGCAATGCCGCATAAAATTAAAGCCATGTCTAAATTGTAAAAGCACTGAACATAACAAATTATTTTGCTTTAAGAAAAGTTTGAAACCGGAAATTAATGAAAATCAAAATCAAACAGTTGTATCTAATTCTCATTGTAATTTTAGAAATTCTAAGCATGCTGTTTTATTGCAAACATGTTGTGTAACTGCTCAAGGTAATTCTAAATCAAAGGTAGTTCGATTATTACTTGATTCTGCAAGCGAAAAAAGCTTCATAACAAAAGCATTAGCTCGTGAATTAAATTTGCCTGTTTTAAGAAAAGAACATTTAACTGTATTCGCTTTTGGCATGGATCAAGGTCGCGAAGAAGAATATGATGTTTTTAAAATTAAATTGCGAAGTAAAATGAATTATCATCGTTTTATAGATGTTGAGGTGCTAGCTACCGATTTGATAAGTGCAACAACATTGAAGGTTCCCAATTCTGACCCTCTAGTTATAAAATACATTGAAAGTAAAAGATGGAGGTTAGCCGACCCTACGCCCGAGGAATCCGAAGTACAAATTTTACTTGGAGCTGATTATTTCTGGAATGTTCAGAGAGGTGTCATTGAAGAAATTAATGACCATTTATATGTAGCTAATACACTTTTTGGGTACACAATAGTGGGAAAAATAAACTCTAAAGGTAACGAAACAGTTAATGCTCATCTTGTATCTGTTAATGAAATAGAAAATTTTGATTTGCAAAAGTTTTGGAAACTAGAGTCTTTGGGTATTTGTGATAGTAAAAATGAATTATTTTCACAAAAGGATTTAGATGCTCTTGATTTATTTAATGATAATTTAAATTTTGTAAATGGAAGATATGAAACTAAACTTTTGTGGAAAGTAAATAAAAATGAATTGGAATCCAATTTTGATGTAGCTAAACATAGACTTTGGGGATTAAAATCAAAATTGTGCAAAAATGAATGGTTACTTAAGGAATATGAGAAAATATTAAATGAACAATGTGGTTTGGGTATAATTGAAGAATGTGAGTTTAATAAAGATGAAATAAACACGTATTACATGCCTCACAGACCAGTAATAAGGGAAGATAAATCGACAACTAAAGTAAGAATTGTTTTTGATGCGTCATCCAAAGATAAGGGGGCAAAATCGTTAAACGAGTGCTTATTTCCTGGGCCCAATCTAAATCCTAACATATTGGACATTATTTTAAAATTCCGTCTCCACAAAATTGCTTTCTTGGCCGATATAGAAAAGGCATTCTTGCAAATCCAGATACAACAAGAAGATAGAAATTTTTTGAGGTTCCTGTGGTTTGACAATATCACTAGTAACAATCCCATTTTGAAGGTTTTTCGCATGACCCGTGTAACTTTTGGTGTAACAACTTCACCCTTTATCCTTTCTGCAACCATCAAACATCACATTGAGGGGTATAAAGATTTGTTTGGAAAAATAGTTAATATGCTGGATACTTCCTTATACGTTGATGACCTGTTTCATGGAGCTGATTCAGTAAATGAAGCTTTTGTTTTATCAAACGGTGCAGAGAAGATATTGAGTGAGGCCAATATGAAACTCAGAAAATTTAAAACCAATTCTTCCGATTTAAAATTTTTATGGAAGGAACATGGAATAAACTTTGAGGAAGACACTCTTGAACAAAATCTTTCGAAGGTATTGGGAATTATATGGATAACAGAAAGTGACACCTTGAAAATAGACATACAACCACTTTTAGTAGAATTTGACCATAAAATTATTACCAAACGTATTGTTTTACAAACTGTGGCAAAAATTTATGATCCTATTGGACTCATTTCCCCTTTCGTGATAAGAATTAAATTTTTAATGCAAGAACTCTGGGAACATGGAATTGACTGGGATTCTACATTACCAGATTCTTTAAGTGGAAAATTCAGAAAATGGCATAATGAAATAAAAGACTTGGTAAATTTTGAAATTCTTAGAAAATATTTTGTAACTATCCCAAAATTAAATCCTGAAACCGCTCAACTTTTCATATTTTCTGATGCTAGTTTAAAGGGGTATGGGTCAGTGGCTTATTTACGTGATTCTTCTTCTTGTGAAACTTCATTTGTAATAGCAAAGTCGAGAGTAGCGCCTCTTAAGAAAATTACATTGCCGCGCCTCGAACTTCTTGGGGCACTTACGGCTGCAAGATTAGCGAATTATTTAAAGGAAATATTTAAAATTGTGAATGAAAATATATTTTGTCTAAGTGACTCCCAAATTACCTTGCACTGGATTAAAGGAAGTGCTAACAACTGGAAGCCCTTTGTGGCAAACCGCGTACGCGAAATTCAGGAACTTGTTGCTCCTGTACAATGGAAATTTTGTAAAGGAAAGGAAAATCCTGCAGATGTTCTCTCTCGTGGTTGCTCTGCATCTGAATTGATTAATAACGAGGTATGGTTACATGGTCCTAGCTGGCTGAAGGAAGAATCGTTACCAGTATTTCCCCCTGAAACTCAACCTAATCTACCTGATGAAGAGGTCTTGCAAGAACAACGTAAAACGCTTGTTTGCTCCATATCCCAAAATATTCCAGAATTTGAGCTTTTATTTAAATTTTCATCCTGGTCTAAATTAAAACGAATTACGGCTTGGTGCCTCAGATTCATCAAAAATAGTACATGCCCATCTGAACGAGTCTATGGTTTTTTGACTGTTCCAGAACTTGAAAGGGCAACAAATGCTATTGTGAAATTAATTCAAAACCATGAATTCGGAGACGAACTGAAAATTCTAAAATCCAGAAAGATCCTAAATTCTAAAAGCAAACTCCTTCCTTTACATCCATTTCTTGACGAAAATGATATTCTTCGTGTTGGAGGTAGGCTAAAAAATGCAAACTTGTCTGAATATCAAAAACATCAAATCATTCTCCCTAAAAGGCATCATGTTACAGACTTGATAATAAAATATTTTCATGAGAAACATCTTCATAGCGGGACTCAATTGACAATTTCAGCAATTCGACAAAAATTTTGGATAATTAATGCTAAAGAAGCTGTGAAAAGAGAAATAAGGAAATGTATGAAATGTTTCCGAAATTCATCACACCTTTCATCTCAGTTGATGGGAAATCTGCCATCAGCACGCGTGACACAAGCTCGAGTATTTTCAAGAGTAGGAGTCGACTTAGCCGGCCCCTTTTTGATCAAACCTCGTAAGGGACGTGGTGTGAAACCCTTTAAACATTATGTTTGTCTGTATGTTTGTTTCGTAACAAAAGCTATCCATCTTGAGTTAGTCACTGATCTTACAACTGAAACCTTTCTAGCCTCATTGAAAAGATTCGTGGCTCGACGTGGAAAACCTCTAGAAATATTTTCCGACAGAGGTACAAATTTTGTAGGGGCAGACCGCGAAATAAAGAGAATGATGTCTCTAATTGCTTCTGATGAAAAATTGCACAAGTATCTTACTGACGAAATGATAGTATGGAAATTCAACCCACCTTCCGCCCCTCACTTTGGAGGCCTTTGGGAAGCGGGAATAAAACAAATGAAAAATCATTTGAAGAGAACAATTGGTGATCAGATTTTAACTTATGAAGAATTTTTGACCTTAATTGCACAAATTGAGTCATGCTTAAATTCAAGACCGCTTGTCGCTGAGTCTTCTGATCCAAATGACTTTACGGCTCTGACGCCAGGACATTTTATTATAGGAGCACCCTTGACCTCCTTACCTGAGCCTGATATCTCCTCTACCTATGTAACTCCTTTGGAACGTTGGAAATTGCTACAAAAGATTTTCCAAAGTTTTTGGAAAAGGTGGTCGTCAGACTATCTCTCACAATTGCAGCAACGTACAAAGTGGTTTAGAAGCAACCCGAACTTAAAAATCAATGACTTGGTGTTGATAAAGGAAGAAAACCAGCCCCCATTAAGGTGGAAATTGGGCAGAATAATTGAACTATTTCCTGGTGATGATAATATTGTTCGTGTTGTCAAATTAAAGACTTCTACTGGTGAACTGAAACGCCCTATCACAAAACTGTCTCTTCTACCGATGGACTAGAACTTGACTTTATTTTAACTAACTTTATTTATTTATTTTTTTTTTTTTTACATGTCTAATTTTTGTAATTTTCTGAACTATTTTGTATATTAATGTTTTTTTTTCTATTTTTAGTTGTTCCAGAAACTGTTTTTTATAGAAGTAGTAGGATTTAATTGCATTTCATTTTAGTTATACTTAACATTTAAGGTAATATTTTAATTTTGTATTTAATATTTGATTATTTAGTATGTGATAGTGGAAATTTGGTAAGTTATAATTGTTTGATGAACTTCGTTCATGGAGGCGGAGGATGTTTCGGTGTAAATGCCCTCAAATTTATTTGTTTATAATTTAACTCTGTTTATCTTTCATATTGTCAAACATAATTATACAACTGATTTCTTTTGACAGAAAAAATCTAATCTGTTTATCTAAATTGTTTATAACCCTGAATCAATATTTATGAGTAACATTATGATTTCAAGGTCATGTAATATAGATTTATTTACTTTATAATAATTTTGAATTGATGGTGATTTATTAGTTTTATAATTACTTGGATGTCATTTAAATGAATATTATAGCTATTTAGAAGATTTATAACTGCATACTGTAATTTTTATTTTGATGTTTATTTTATATAATATGTATCATTTTTAAAATGGTCAGTCTTGACTCTGTAACCAAGCAGAGAACATGTAACATGTCCTGACTCTGTAATCAGAGATGCCAATTGTTAAATCATGGCTCTGTTTAATACAGAGTGTATAGTGGAAGTCCTGACTCTGCAACCAAGCAGAGAACACATTTTTTTTTGTATTGCCTCTGTTAAATACGGAGGATTACTATTATGGAACAATTATTAACTTCTAATGATGAATAGAATTTACATACTATTTCAGTTTTATTTAATAAACTATTTAACCTAATTGCTCTCCCATCTCACTTGGATTTTGAAAATTTATTTGTCAGATGAATTACGGCGCCACCAAGTATGATGGCCACACGTTAAGGTTCAAGCAGAGAGAACCCATGGACTGCGGCATCTTTATTGTGGCTATGCTGTGCTTTTAATCTTTTATGACTTTCATCGGATGTCTAGAGGTGATAGGTCATCGGGGAACATCGTTGACATGTTCATCTCTGTTTCTTTCTTTTGTTGAGACTAACTTTTCTTTTGTTGCTGACCACAGAACGCTTGGAAAAGAAAGGCCAGTTGCCATATTTATGACTTTCGTGGGACATGTTTGAAAAAAGAAGCAAATAAACGCTGCCTTACTTACTACCAACTGGAATCGTAACGTAGCATGTTAAATGGTTTATTGTAGTGTATGCGTCGGCAAGTATATATATATAGTATATATACGCATGCTATGCTGTCTTTAAGATCGGATAGATATCTTATGAGATCACTGTCTTTATCAACTTCTTTTGCCCTAGAAGTAAAATCCTTATGGCACCCTTCAAATTTCATGGTTTTCTGAAGAATAGTTTTTGCGGTAGCCTTTTCGGAAATGTGTAATTTAATTTGGGGAACCATGTATTATTACAATATAGTGAGACTGAAGTTTCATGGCACTGCCATAAGTAAAGATTTTTTAAAGAAATCTCCATGCCCGTATTTAGATTATATCTTTATTCTAATTTAGTTAGTTATTTAAGCTATGAGGTATTCCCTACGGCTTTTGCCGGCATGACCTCAAATGATCACAAAAATGGCGTTATTTCCTTGGGACAAGCACAAATTCAACCTTCCTCCACGAGGAAAAAAGGCAGAACCCCTCTTTATTCTAAAAACAGCAAACAATGTTACATGATAAATAAAAATCGTATCAATAAAAAAAAACAATCGTAATCTAACAACGAATCTTATATTCTTATTATAAGAAATAATACATTAAAACAAAATTAAAACATATTGCTGTGAAAGTGCAGGGATCTTTAAAAAGAAAAATGTAATGGGGTTTTCCCATTACCTAACTGTTTTGTACTTCTCAAAATTTAATTTCTTTTTATATTATGTGAAGAAAAATGTAGGTGACCTTTTTGGAAGACACTTTTATTGAGACACAAGCAGAGCAGGTTTTTGTTAGTTTTTGGAATAGTCACGTCGTCGCCTCTCGTGAAAATCGCACATTGAGCTTAATTCCTATTTATACAGCACGTTCCAAAGAGATGGTAATGGATATTTAAGATAGCCTTCTCTGATGTTTATGACATTCTCGCATTTAGTCTGTTTTTGGAAAACTTGCTTTATAGTTCCACAAAGGCAGCTTTTATTAATGTTTGCTTTTATTCTCCATTCATTCTTTAATTTTTTGTGGAATTTATGATAAAATCATAATGGATTATAGCTATAGCACAAGGTCATGCGTATTTATGGACGTATTTGTAATGTTACTCTTATTTTAATATTTTTTTTTCATGTTTGAAATAAAATATAATAAACCTTTAATACACAAAATGAGGATTTAATTACTATTTCACAGAACTTTAACTAAAACGTTTTCATACATATTTGAAATAGCCAACAAAAGCTCATACGTATATAATTAAAAATTTATTTAAATTTCCAGATCCAACTTTTACAAATGTTAATAATTAAAATAGATATTATTTCTAATTACTAATCTTTTAAAAAATCATTAATTTAATTAATGGTTAATAGAAATATTAACAAAAAGAGCGGGTGGGGATTGTTAAGGCTCCTGTCCCTGCCTGCGATGACACTCACGAGCTAATGCTAATCCTATGGCGAGCTCGAGATATTAGCAAACGATATATTAGAAAATCTGTCAAATATCTAGGTTGCATTTCGACATTTTTAAATAATTTTTTTTTTTTTTTTTTTTTTTTTTGCATTGGATAGCCGAGGTCTATTTCTACATCGTACCTTTTTTACTTTTTCGATTTGGGTCGCAGATATTTTTTATAAAGTTACTTTCACTTTCAAAACCGGTTCTGAAAATGAAAATAACATTCTAAAAAAAATGTGCAACCAAAATCGAAAAAGTAAAAAAGGTGCGATGTAGAAACGGACTTCGGCTATCCAATGCAAAAAAAATTATTTAAAAATGTCCAAATGCAAAAGAGATATTAGAAAAATCCCTCCCCATGGGATTAGCATTAGCTCGTGAGTGTCTTCGCAGGCAGGGACAGGAGCCTTAAAGGAACCTTTTATTCATCAAGTAGTATTGCTTATGTTGCTACAGGAAGGATGCATTCAGGGAAGACGTTTGAAGGGAAAGTGATCCGAACCACCGTTCTCCTTCAAGGAAAACCCTGAAAACCTTACAAAATCACTCCTCTCAGACCACGTAGGCTTATTAACGTAAAGAAATAGTTCATAACTTCACATTTTAGTAGCTTAGCGATGATTTCGATATCATGGAAAGAAAACTTGGACTAACTAGCTTATTACCCGACTGCCAAGAAGGGTTATGTGTTTCACGCGTATCTGGGTGTGTGGATTTCTTTATACCCTCGAAACATCCCAACGTCTGGATGGATTTTAACGAATGATATCTCTATCGATTCCTCTTAATCGTCCGATAGTTATAGGCTAGGTTTTCTTTTTATAAATTCAAAATGGCGGCCGTAAAATACAAAATGGCGGTAGAGACGAAAAAAATTTACGCACCATATTGAATGCCATATCATTGGATAGATATTTCAAAATGAAGATGATCTTTCATTGACTATTTTGCAGCCAGAAGCTCCGTTTAAATGTTACGCAACCTGGAAGTTGTATAGGTAGGATCTCTAGCTTTACTGCAACTCTAACCTTCATACATCTATAGGCCTCATCAAAACAATGTTTATAGATAGGAACTAACAATTAAACATAATTTAAAAGTCATCAATACAAGTAAATAAAAAAATAGGTAAGTAATAAAAATAGTTTCACATTGATGAGAAATAATTAATTAGTGCACTTTTTACGCAGTCGGGTTTTTTGATTTTTTTAATTTAATTTTTATTTGTCTATTGACTTTAGTGATAATACACCGCAATAATTATAATACAGGGTGAACCAACAGTCTTGCTCTGATTATAATAATTCATTACAAATTAACCGTTTGTATAATAATGTAACTTGTTGTATCATTGGATAGGTTAGTTTTAGTAGTTTTTTCGTGCAATAGAAGGAAGCATTTCCGCATCGGTAGATTGGAAGGGATGGACCAACACCCCGACCTCCGCGCTCTCCAGATAATAATTCTCTGAATTTTTTCTTTGGGGGCTATATCAAGGACAGAGTCTTTGCCATACCAATTGCTGATGGCGAAAAACTGAAGACTAGGATACAAGCTGCTGTGTGTACTGTAACAGAAGGCATGTTAAAGAACACTTGGCGGGAACTAGAATACTCCTTAGACATTCTCCAAGCTAGCAAGAGGGCACACGTTGACATTTACTGAGATACGTAGTCATATAAAAAAAATTATATCAGCACTTACAATGTATCCAAACAAACGCATGTCTAATTATAATAGTTTGAGAACAATAAGTATTTATGATCAGGACAAGACTTTTGGTTCATCCTATATATTAATTTCATCAACCATTTTACAGATATTCAATTAGAAAAAATCCTGTATCTAAAAATTAAATAAAAGTCACAAGTGCTTAATCTAAACTTTTAAATACATTGGACAGAACCTGATTATCACAAGGGCAAACAGACCAGTTATCCAGGTACTCCACATCTTAAAAAGGCCCCAAAGTAAAAATTTTGCAATTTCTAATTGATCACAAATTGTGGTTAAAAACATGTTATAGGTACTCTAAATTGGATCTTTGTCCTAGGGCCACAGGTACACTGTAAAAAATTTATGTAACATTACTCCATTAAATTGGTGGCATTTTATTGTATAATTTAATCCATATAACTAGTGCTACGTTACACTGATGTGTAATATATCACCAGTTATATGTGTTTAAATTACACCATTATATAAGTTAAATTACTGCATGAAATTAGAGGCAACATTTTGCCACCCATTTTATGGAGTAACGTTACATAAAATTTTTACAGTGTTAGTATTAATCGGGCCCTTTAGATTTTCAGATGTAAACTTAACAATTTGTAGATAATTATATGACTTTTTTATTTCTACTTATGCTTCATTATTTGACTTTTTTATCTTTCTTTTAACTATTCACTAATGTTGTTAATGGTCACTAGAGAAAAAAAAAGAAAGAAAGAAAATAAATATATTTACATTTTAGAAGCTTAATGATGTTTTTGAAATAATGGAAGTAAAACTTGTGTCTAAATATCTACTTTTGCTGTTATAGGAACAGTCTATTGAAAATCATCGATTAGATACTGATATATTGAATGTATATTCGTATGAAAAATAAATAAATAAAAGACGATTGTAAAGTGAAATCATGAAAATAAAACTTGTGTCTGAATAACTAATTTTGATACTGCATAAAGACTTTATTGAAAGTCAATTAATTAGGCAATGATATCGGAAATTTGATGTGAGATAAACAAAAAGGAAAAAAGCAACAACAACAACAACAAAAAAAGATTTGATTGTGAAAATGAAAGATAAGTCAATAGCATCATCTAAAAAAATGTTAGTATAAGATGACATAAGCGGAGAATTCTATACTATTCAGGAAGTAAAGACAATAGAGCTATTTCATTGCTTTAAAAACCCATGTTAAATATCTTTTTTAAATAGCATACATCACTTGAATAAAAGCCTTATTTTATTATTTACTTATCATTTTTTATTGATATTCTACAAGGATGCGAGATGGGCAAAAAACGCTTAAATATTTTACATATCTTTCAAAACAAATATTTTCACGAAATCTTAAAAAATAGCATGCACTAAAAATTGGGTTATCTTAATTGTGAAAGAAGTAGGAATTTCCAAATAACACCAAAATTCGATTACTTGTATATTTCTTTGTTAAATAAGTACTTGTTCAGCAGTATTAAACATTGATTAATATTTTAGCATACTCTAATTTCCGTTTTGTAATCAGCGGACCAAATAAATCTGTTTTGAACCAGACAATTTTAATTTAAATCAAAACGTGTTGTTTGTTCTGCGTATTATACATCGGAAATTAGGATAATTATAGTTTTTCATTTGTTGTTGTAATACTGATGCTTATGCTTGTTTATTCTCAGAGTTCATTAGTTAAATGTCTCCTTTAACAAAATAGGTCAAAAAAAGGAGCAGGTTTTTTTAAATAAGACAAGATTCGGAAATGTTTCCTAAAATTAAATACAAAATAGTAAAGGATCATTTTTATTTCTGAATATTTCTCGTTCAGGTCAGAACAATCTCAAATCGCTTCTTCTTCGTGCCTTTTGAAGATCAGAGAAATGTTTCCGAAATCATTGATAACTGTGAAGTTTTACAAGTTTGCATTCAATTTTCGTTAAACTAACCGTATCACGAAACGTTTCGGAAATTTTTGCGGTTTTAACGATTTTATCAGACCTAATTTAGGCGTGATCGTATCCCATTCTCAGAAATGAAATTAGTTTTATTATTATTATTATTATTATTATTATTATTATTATTATTATTATTAACATCATCATCAGCATCATTATTATTATCAATGTATTTTTGAGTTGGGATTATTTGTTCTCATAAAATAAACAATAGTGAAAAATATTTTAAACGATCAAATCATAAGTGATCCTTTTTTGGAAAAAAAAACAACAACTACAAACATTTTTTTATATCTACTATCAGAAAAGATATAAAACACGAATTGAAATTCCATATATGTATTCCGGTAATGTGTGCATTTGATAAAGCACTGAAACTGGAAAAATAATTTTTTTTTTTCCTGGGTTAATATTTATATCCATTCATTAGAAGGAAAAATTATTAATTTCGAAATTTATTAAATTATTAGAAAAGTTTCAACAGCAATAATAAAATTAAAGATATTTTGGAAAATTCAATAATCTTTGGAAATCTGAAAATAATTCTTTTTAATCTTTAGTGAAACTATGAAGACTTATTTGAAAGCATTCTTAAAACATGTGTCTTTAGGAACTCTTAGCAAAATTTTTACGATACCAGTCAGCTTCCTATCAACAGAAAATATTTTTCTTTCTTTGGTCTAATGAATTCCGGAAAAGAAGCTTTGCTAGACTATCACAACAAGTCAGAAACAGGTATAAACTGGGTCTGAGAACCAGAAAGTTGTGTGCTAAAAATATAAAATTATCTTGATACTATCCCATCTGTGTTGCCATTTTAGACCGGAAGGAAATAAATCAATAATTCTTTTTCAACTAATTTATCACTAATAAATTTTCATTTGGGCCTGACTTTTTTTGGCGCTTTTTTTAAATCCCTGTTTTAAACCCATTTTAAAGTGTTAGATTGAATTTTCCCACCTAAATTTAGTTTCTCAGACAATATTTTAGTTATGATTTACACCAAATGTATAAGATTTAGCTTCTTTATAACTTTTAGCTGTTAACAAGATGTAGAATTGTGAGTAAGGAGGAATTCAATTGCAGTATTTCATTCATGCTACAGACATGCTTGAACGGTGCTTCTTGAATTTTTAAACCTAATTATCAATAATATCGAACGCTTCTATTAGCGCAATTCTTATTTTGTTATTTGCTTAATTACAGTAGAAGATATTTATAACGCAAATCTATATAACGCAATTCTCCATATAATGCACAACTTCTCAGATGTAAACAATGATTTTTGCAGTTAAAAAGCACCTGCATTTTCCCATTGTAAAATATTGCTACTCTCTAGATCGACTAAATTTGATAAATTAGTTCAACTTTATCTTCTAATTTAAGACCTTTTTACTGAAAAAAATGCTATTATTACAATAAACATTTTTGAAAATGTCTAATATAAGAGATGGTTGTGTCAGTTATATTTGAATTATGTTTATAAAGTAAATTTAACAATGTCTGACCTATATTATGCAAAAATTTATAATTTGGATAACTCTTGGTAACAAGGAATGCAGTATAAAGATATTCTAATGTATTTTGATATGTTTCAGACATATTTGACCATGTTTACAAGGTGAATTTAATGATGTGATCCATATAACGCAAAATTCGATATAACTCACAACTTTGCGTTTTTAGGTTTGCGTTATAAAGATCTTCTACAGTATTAGATATTTTTCTATAGAAAATCATTATATAGTTCTTAAATTTGGTTCAATTAATGGAATGCGATGCTATTAAAATTCCACTTATGAACAGAAATTTTTAAATAAGTATAGAAAAATGTTGTAGAACTTATAAACAATTGTTCTTTCAGTAGATCATTCATGCATTAAAATTTTTAGAGCTTTTGACAAAAATTTAGCTCTTCTTAGCATTTTTCTTCTTAAAAGGTTTACCCTTTTATCCAGCCATTTTTATCGCTTTCTACATGGATGAGTTTTCAAAACTGTATCCTATACTGCATTTGGAACTACAGGGTGTACCAAAAGACCCTGACACATTTTAAAATTCAATATAATATCCAGTAATTGTCATACAGGAGTGCCGTTTGGACTAAAATGATTCCCACGATGAAAAGTTCTTTGCGAGCGAATAAAGAATTAGTCTTAAACTTCGCCCATAGATGGCGCTGAGACTTAAATTATCAGAAAGAAGCATAAAAAATCAAGACAATCAGTTACAGATAATTTTATTTTGTCAAAAGCTGTTACTGAGCAATAATTTCTGCAATCTATTAGCAGAATTCAGTGTGTGCACCCTTTGTAGCTCGAACCACACCCAAACGGAACTCCAGTTTAATCCACGTGTTCGCTAGCATTGATTGAGTAACTGACTGGATCACATGCGTGATTATCGTCTTCAATACTTCAATATCAGCCACAGCAGAAGCATACACTTTGTTCTTGACATAACACCACAAGAAAAAATCCAGTGGGGTTAAAACTAATCTGAAAATCTGAAGAAACGCACATTTGAAACCAAACATGCGGACAGGTGGCGCCTTCTGGGATCGAAGTTTGGAACTAATTATTTTTATTCGCCTGAAGAAAACTTTTCATCATGAGAAATATTTTAGTCCAAACCGCACTCCTGTATGACAACTACTTGATTTTATATTGAATTTTAAAATGTGTCAGAAACTTTTGGGGCACCTGTATTGTTCGTTTTCGAAAACCGCACCTAGCACTCTGGGACAATTCTACTAACCAAAGGGGTGTTACGCTGAGCTGGGTATTTTCCGAAGTTGTTCATTTGTTGGTTGTCACTAGGATTGGTATTAAGCCAAACGCAGCTAAACAAACACTGATCACCCCTATTTTGACAAAATTAAAAAAGATTTTGCCAAGAGATTAAAAGAGTAAAAAAGATTTGCCCAAAAGCACGGAGGGTTTTGCTGTCTGAAAACAAACAGTACAATCCTTGATTTTTGTAGCAATGGATTTCTCCAACATAAAAATATCTGTTTAATTTTCCTACTTACACGTGGCAAATTTTCATGAGAAAAGAAAATAAATATGAAAAAAAAAAGACCCAATGCTACAAAGTGGGCTCAAAGTGCATCATAAGAAAAACATTTCTCTTTTAACCAAAAAATTAGATCTTTCTAATAGAATAGATAATAAAATGTATGCTGAATCTTGGCAAGTAAAATATTTTATTTAGTTTCAGTTTTTTCATCAAAAAGCTGATAAATTTTGAATCTAAAAATTACAACCAAACTTCATGTTTCATGCACTTGACAAAGCTGACATAAATTTATTGGATTACATAAAGTAACTAAGAAAGTGTTAGAAAGGTGTGAAAATGGAAATTTTTTTTTCTTTGCTACACGCTTGCTGCACAACATTCGGTTTGTATCCAGCATTCTAGGAAATATTCCTCTAAGAATTAGTCTTAATCGATCCTAGAAAAAATGTTCATATAGAGTGTATAAAATCTACCAAGTTTTCGAGTGTAGTTCAAAAAAGAGTTGATTAACCCCTTAACTGTTTCACTTTTTTTGACACAATAAATTAAAAATGGGGGCGAAACATAACTTTTTTCATACTAAAATACTTGCCTTACACAATAAAAAAATAGCTGATAATTATTAAAGAGAAATTTACAATTACAAATTCGTGGTATCAAAAAGCTTTTAGTAATGAAGCAAGCAAAGTCTTCATGCCCGAACTAGGTTCGAGCAAAACAGTTAAGTGCTTAAAGGGAGGGAGGGGGATCTTCTTTTTTGGCGATTCACGAGATTTTAGCGATTTTCTTCGATTATAAAGAAATGAGATATCTTGACATATTTGATTACATTTATTAACATTTCATTTATATTTGGATTTTTGTGTATAAAAATATGAATTCCCTTGTACGACGGAGAGTATACCTGCGGTTGCGCGATGTGAACTACCGATCGGGCGACCGTTTTTCTCCGGTCAGAAGCATTTAAACAAATTCGGGCGTCAAATTATGAAATAGCACTAAATTCTTTGGAGTTCATACCAACATTTAGTTTTAAAAGTTTATTTTTGATATAATGGTGGTTATTTGAACAAAAAGGTCATTTTTTTCACCCTTTTTTTTACCTGTTGCGAGATAGGAAAAATAAATAATCAATGAAAATTATACTTTTCGGTAGTATAAGCTCCAGCAAAAACTATTGTATTTCTTTTTTTTTCTGAAAAAGAAGGAAATCGGTCTAAGAGTTCTCGAGAACACTGGTCGTTCAGTTTGAAAAACACCGTTTCGAGGAAAATAAGTTTAAAGCTTTACAATAGCGTTACGTTAAATGAGCAAAAAAGATTGTAAGTAATTGGAGATATAAAAGTTAAAAACATGCATAAAATTACTTAAAAGGTGATCAAAAACTTATAAACATGTTAGTATACCCTGAGATCTTTCAAACGCATATGCGTTCATTTTCAAGGGGAAAAGGTGACTCTAAAGATCTCGGTGTATACTAACATCTTTATAAATTTTTGAGCACCTTTTAGGTAATTTTATGCATGTTTTTTAACTTTTATATTAATGACAAGATGAAAAATGCTTCACAGCACTAGTTTTAATACAGTGTTTTGATTTTAAGGAATTGGAGAATCATTAAATATTTTAGGGAAACAAACTACGCACTCCAGGGATGAAAAAAATGCAAAGAAAAAAAAAGAAAATGAATAAATGATGCTTTCTTTGAACTGTTACTTTTCTTTTATAAAAATCTCAGGGAAAAAACGAAATTGGTTTCTATAAGAAATGACCATTAAACCGGAAGATACAGTCTAGATTTTTTTTCTGACTCAGATTACGAGCTAACCTACATCATTAAACTCAGGATGTATGTCCCATTTCTCCGAACCCCTGATATATTTTGTTTTCTTGATATGTATAGATAAAATTAATTCAGAATATTAGGGATTATAATACAGCTTTTTACAATTTCAAAGCAGTATTTTATACATTTTGAAATTTCACATCTTGAGATAATTTATTAACGTCGGAATTCGAATATTTCAAACATCTTATAACTTTGTTTTGAATTGTAAAGGCTGGAAATTTTTTTCCGCCATTCATCAAACGGTTTCTACAAAATCCCTGCCGGCCGGCCTACAGGCGGAGGTAGATTTCGAAGTTAAGTATACTAATTTCACCAACAAAAACTAAATCGTGATTAGAGATTTATCCACTTTAACAATTTTATCTGGCCGCTATTGACGAGTTTTTATTTTATTTTTATATAATAGCCGGCTTTATCAGAATCATGTTTAGGAGTGTATTAAAAAAAATACTTTTTCATGCTCAACAACTCGAAATTTTCTGGCACATTTTCAGGTTCATTTTTAATAGAAAAAATATGAAACTTGCTGACGTGTTTTTCGAACAGATTTATAAGCGATCTGTGTTTTTATTTTTCGTTCAATTAATTAAAACTTGATTTATGAACAATTATTTTCTCAGTAGGACAATATTTTTCGTTTCTAACACAATCGCTTCGGGAAATTCTGTTCAAAATGCCCACTTTGACATCATTTTTTGAAATATATTCTGCCTCTATTAAAAAATCGATCATTACGGTACATTATATAGTTTGTGAATAAGAGAATCTACCAATTGGATGCGTTTTTGAGCAAAAATGAATTTAAAAATGAGTCAGAAAATAAGCAGTTTTGATTTGAATACACCCTTAATAAAATGAATTTTTTCTTCAACCGCTATGTATTTTTAATTTGTTTTTGCTGTAAGAATTGATCATATCAAAACTTGTCTATATAAATGTTGTAGACAATATTAAGAATATATATGATAAATTCCTGGGGATTTTATATCTTGTGAATTGACGGAGTTATGGATTTTTTTCTTCTTCAACCCATACCCATTTTTGTTTTCGTTTTTAATTTTTTTTTCGGTGCGAATTGGTCCTATCAATAACTTGTGAATATAAAAGTTGTAGATAATATTAAGGAGATTTATAATAAAATTAATTGGATTTGATATCTTGAGAATTAACGAGGTTATGAATTTTTTTCTCCCCAAAACCCTATTTTTTGCACCCATTGTGCCCATTTTTAATTTGATCAAATATCTGTGATACATAAAATTTTGGCCCTATTTTTAGAAGTAATAAAAACTTTAAACTGATTTGATATGCACAAAAATTAAGAAATTATAGGTTTTTTTTTCGGTTTTCACAAAACCCCTCCCTATTCCCATCCCCTTGGTCCGATTTTGCCCATTAACGAACTTGACAGAGATTTTATGCCCCTTGATTTTATGTATCACTTTGGAAGAGGTTTGTGCAGAATTGTGGAAGTTATCGTATCCAGAAGAAAGTGATATATATATATGGTTTGTGGTATCCATTTTTATTGTCATTTCATTCACAATATTGCGGTTTTTGATGGTGGTCGGTAATGTTTAATTAATGGTTATATATATATATATATTTTTTTTTTCAGAAATTCCAACAGAGGGGAGAATGTAATAGGTAGTATTTCATACGAAATCTACCTAAAATTGTACAGGCCGTACTTATGTAAGTAATGCGTTCGGTAAAGTTTTACGTAACTTGAATTTTACGTAAGTAGGATTTGTAAGTTGATAGGCAAAATTTTGTAAAAAACTGCAATATTTATTACGTGTATATAATTTTATAAATAAAGCATCATGCGACAGTATTTACTCGCATATAAACTATAAACGTATGAAAAAATATAAAAATAAACTTAAAGAACACTTTTCAAATATCTTATGGAATACGGGATTTATAAATCTAACATTGATGAATTGATTTATAACAATTTTGAATCTACGTCAAACGACTATTAAAATAAGAAATAGTTAAGGAAGACTGACTAATTTAACCTATTCTCCATCAATTTCTGATGGCAAGACATATGAATAGCATTCACAAAATAAAATAATCCTTGATAAGCATAAACTGTATTTATTATGAATTAGATTACTTACTATGAATAACTAACAATAAAGATTAAGTCATTTTGTTATAGATTTGGTTGTATATACCAATAAAAATATCTCTATCTAATATATTATCTATATTACGGTTGTGGTTTGTATCTATATATTTTATTTATAAAATAAATATCAAAAGTATGCAACTGCGTGTCAAACGCGCTAATATGTTCATAGATGTAATTTTCGGGATTTATTACGTAACTGCGAATTTATGTATTAAGTCGGGGGATGCCTGTATTTTGATTAGCTACATTAGTTGCCCATGTTTAAGCTTGTATTTATTTTTCAAAAATGTTCCAATTTCTATATAATTCTTTATTTATTTTTAAAAATTAAATAAAAATAGAAAATTATAGCGATGTCATATTGCGCTATGCTCTGAAGAGTTATGGATTTTCTCTTTTGTTTAAAATTTATAGTAGCTATCCTTCTTAAAAGCAATCGAGTACGGACCCTACTGGATTTATTTTTTCCAATTTTTTAGTTCTAAAGTCATTATTTGCAATCTTTATAAGGAATTCTATTAGTTGTCATAATGGTGGTTACCTCAATAAGATACCAACAAAAAGTTGAATCGGAGAAAATTAAATTGATAGACAAATACTGAAACAACATTCTTTATTACAACTATTAAAATTTTATATAAATCTAAAGTATTTTACATCTATTGAGAACACAAATCCACATCAGCTAAAACTTCGTTCGATGTAGAATTTCTTTTCGCTCATTATCTCTGAAATTGACATTTCATCTAAACATGATTGCTAAATCGAAAGCTATAATGTAATATAGACTATTAAAAATTTATCAAAACTGAGTGCGCATTGTGATCTAAAACATCAGGAAGATAATTCCCAAATGAAGTATGTAGTTGCATCGTTCCCTGGAGCAAAGATCTTTATTTTTCAGGAGACAAATCACGACAGCGGGGTAAAAAAATAAAAAAAGGTTAAACGGACTATTCTTGTTAGATGTTTTAATAGCAAGCACAAGGAAAAGTTGGAAGTCGCCATCGTCAAATGTCACCAGGCGCTGTTAGTGACATTTTTATTACGACGAAGGATTGAGTGTCTGATTAGTAAAAAATGCCTGAAACGTCTAACTGTAGTTAAAGAGATTTTAGATATCAGTGTAATAATTTTACATTCCTTATTCCTTAGAAGTATCATTGTTGATAAGTAACAGAAAGGTTCTAATGTCATTCTAAACAGATTATTTTTCAACGTTATATTTGCATGTTTCCTTTGCTCATTGCATTATTTTTCAGTTGGCTTCTAGCATCAATTATACTATGCTTTTATACCATATAAAATATATGAATAATATATATTTTTTAAACGCCTCAAAGCCGAGAATAGTTAAGTGACTAATTGTGCTTTAAAATCGCTAAATAAGTGAAGCATCACGGAATAACATTACAGTTAAAGATATGAAGGGCAATTAGAAGACTTATTTATTTATTTTCTATATTTCCATCATCTGACACTGTATGTTATAAATAGAAAGACGTTTTTAAACTGGAATCATTCTAGAAAGAGGCAAGTAATTATAAATTCGGAGAAGAGCGATAATATAAACATAAATCAGTATTACAGTATAAATTATGTGCTTCTAAAGGATTAAAATGTCGCAATTGTTAAACAAATATAAACTAGTGTATTAGTAATGGGTCACTTACCTATAATGGGCTACCTACTTTGAGAAATGCAAAACAAGTTTATGTATCAAACTGACAAGCATTTGAAGGATCAAGTGAATAGTGTAAAGCATTTTCTTTAAATATACGATGAAAAAATTTATGTAACGTTACTCCATAAAATTTGTGGCAATCTTGCTGTCTCCATTTTATTGAGTAATTTAACCGATATAACTGGTGTTACGTTACAGTGATGTGTAATATTACACCAGTTATTTCAGTTTAAATTACACCATTATGTAAGTTAAATTACTCCATAAAATTAGAGGCAGCATGTTGTACCCAATTTTATGGAGTAACGTTACATAATTTTTCTTACAGTGCACAAGAAAAGAAAATTTTGCTGTCTACGGTAGAGGGCTTCAACATGTGGCCCGCGTCCCACAAAAGCTACCACTCTTTTAGTACGGTTTAAATAGCCTGAGTTCATATACTTTTAAAACCATATGCAATATTGTATAAAAACCTTTTTTTTTTTTTCTATTGGACGTTTAATAATTTGGGAAATATGTTTTTAAGTATAAAATAACCCTTTAAGCTCTGGTTGGTGAGTTTCTTTAAAATACCCAAATGTCACATTGACACCAGTATTTTGAAAACAAAAAATTCGGTTTATTACATACACGAAAAAATACATTAATTTATTTTAAAATAAATTTGGTCGAATATTCCGGTGCCATTGTGACATTTGGAGATTAAAATTAAGTGGGAAGAAATTCGCCCACCAGAGCTCAAAGGGATAAGCATATAACGACATTTTGAGGTTAGCCCATTTGAGAGTCATGATTTTAAAAGTTGTTTCAGTAATGACCATAGTGTCCCATAACTGGAACAAAAGCTGGTTGTTAATTTAATCTTTTATTGTTTAATTTATATTAATTTATATATTTATTAGACACCCCATATGCTCCAATCGGTTATATAATGGTCAGAACAAATAATGGACCACCTCGATCATCATCGGTACCTATCTGTGTTATTAATGGGGCAAGCTAACATTTTACTCTGAAAATTAAAATCCGCTTTTCTCATTTATTTTATTTTATAAAATTACATTGCTATCAACCTTCCGGATTCTTTTCCAATTGAAAGAAAAAATCATTTTTAACGAGAGATTTCATTTAATAATAATAATAATAATAATAATAATAATAAATACAACATACAAACAAGATACATTTTATGACAGGGTTCGTACGGGTGCTTGAATTTCATGACTGAGAAATTCTTCGGTACCAGTATTTTCTTATGGAAAATCTCTCCTGAAATAAGGCGAAATTTTGTCCGGTTAAACTAGATTTATTTTTTCTATAAAAAAAATCTGATATTGGTCCTTGAAAATAACGGTACCCGTACGAACCCTGTTATGAAATGAATCTTCAGGTCAAAATATTTTTTTTTTTTTTTTTTTTACATTATGAAAATAACCCGGAAAATTGGCAGCTATGGGAACATAGACGAAAGGAAACATAAAATTGCTCCGAAGAACAAAGATAAAAAGCTACCAAAGATGTTGAGAAAGGAATCATCTTTTGTAAAATAGCTAATTTGTATAAAATTTCACGCACAATATTATAAAGAAATACTAAAAATGAATGAAACATATTTAGATAAAAAAAAGTGTTCAGAAACAATATTTACTGTAGAACAAGTACACAGCATTACGTCATGAATAAAAATCATGGAAAATGTTTACATTCCCACAACAAAAGAATTATTGTTGTACAGTATGGGAAAATTAACAAAAAAATGTGAAGTTTTTTTTATGGATGAAACATTCCTCAAAAAATTGTCTGAAGTTTTTTTAAGGCGTCATCCTTTTACTGTATTGAAAGCTAGCCAAAATATTATCACCCATAGAGACTCAATGTCTAGCAATAAATATTGATAAGTGGTTTTTGGATGTGGAAAATTAATTAAAAACGAAGAGACTTGATGAAATTTTATATAATCCAGGAAAGATTTTTAATTCTGAATAATATATTTTTTTCATTTTAAATCAGGAAAGTTTTTGGTAAAAAGGATCAACATAAATATATATAATTGAAGGAGAAGATGAAAATTGAACTTGACAGTATTGTTGACAGAAATTACTGCCGAAAAACTTGCACTGATAATGGAGAGGTGAATAATAATTATGAAAAAATTTTAAAAATATTAATGGCTGTTTTCTACAATTTGAAAACAACTTAAAACAAAAAGTAGCAAACTTCAAGATGGATTACAAAGAGATACAGATACAGATGTATGATTTTCCCCAAGTTCTGTTTTATAAGAATATAACTCATGATACAATAATTGATGGGTTCAATACAATAGAATCTATGGAATAGAAAATAAATAGGAAGGATCGTCACAGAACATAAACACAAAAAAGGTTACATTTTAAAAAAACTGACAAAAAATAAATTGAAAGGGGAAAAATAGATCAGAACCATTTTTCGTTCCACCCAGTATTTATTTCATAAGAACCATTTTAATGGACTGGTGTTACATTTGACAAAATTGCAGATCAGAAACAGGTTTTTATTGAAGCAAGTCTTTTTGAATCGGTGTAACATTTCACGCTTAAGAGTCCACTTCAGTCACGGCAAAAAAGGAAACTTTGATTTTAATATTTTTGAATGATTTTTTTTTGCATAGGATAGCTGAGGACAGTCTACAACCGGGCTAGTTTTTACTTTTACGATTTTGGTTATAGATTTTTTTTATATTAGGGTAGTTTCAATTTCAGAACCGGTTCCGAAAGTAAAAGTAATTAAAAAAAAATCGGAAACCAAAATAAAAAAAAAAGTAAAAACTAGCCCGGTTGTAGATTGTCCTCAACTATCCTATGCAAAAAAAATCATTCGAAAATATCAAAATTCAAGCGAGATATTTGAAAATAAGTTCCCCATAGAATTAACATTATCATCCGGGTCTTTTTGAGTAACTAGTATGGCCTCTTAAACCGTTCAGGCTATCGACTTTTTTTTTCTGGTGCAAATCAAACTGGACTTTTTAATTGGAAGATAAATCTTCAAAACATTCAAATGTTTAATAAGTTCGATTTTCTACAAAGTTCCGAAAATTAAAAAATATTATTTACTATATATTACTATATATAAATAGTAACAAAAATTTATATTAAACTTCAATCAACCGCCATTTTATGAATTTTTGTTTTATCTTATAGATTTGTGGTTTTGTAACGAATTAATTTAATACATGTTAAGAATTCGTAGGACTTTTTGTTTCATATAATTATTAAAAGCGTAATCAATTACACCAATCGCTTACACCAAACACCGTCGTTATGAACTTTGGAGAAGTTTTGAACAATTAAAATAGAAACATTTTTATATGACAATATTTACATACTTTGACGCAAGTATAATAAATTGAATGTCAAAGAACCATATTCTTCTATGTGTATAATTTAAACGAACAAACAAACAAAAATTTCCCGAATATAACCTAAAAATCACCCCCCACCCCTTAAGTTACTACGTCAGCTCTGATGTAAAATGTCAATAAATCGTGATAGTTTTACTCAAGTTTGTACAAGGTCTGATTACCGCACAAGCCGACTAAGCGTTTGTGCTTGCAACAGACAAGCCCCCCCCCCCCTCCCAAAATGAGTAAAATGATATAATTTTCTTTTAAATCTCCTAGAAAAAAAATTATTCTAAGCCAGATACCTCTATAAGCCCCTTAGATGAAAATATATTATTTAAGGCATTATAGTATAGAACAGTAAAAAAAAAAAAAAAAAGTTAACCCGAGTTTTATGAGCCTTTAAAAAAAATTCAGGAAAATTTTAGAATACTCCCGAAAAACTATCCTAGGTAGTATCTCGGTTTGAGCATGGCCCTAAAAAAATGCTGGGACTTGGGTAAACAGGCAACATTAATTGGCTCTGAGTTATTTTGTGCGTGTAAATCTGTTATTCCTCAAAAGTTGCCATTATTGCGCGGAAGGAAGAAAATCTTGAAAAAGTTTAGTTTTTCTACTTTTTTTGGAAAAATAAAGTTACATTGAAGTAAAATGTGTAGTATCGTTTACTCATATAAGAATCCTTTAAAAAACAAAAAAAAAGTTTTAATATATTATACTGTTATATGTATATACAATATACCATGTTTTCTGGAAAATAAGACCGGGTTCAAACTACTTACGATAATTATAAACTCATAATTGTGGATTTCAATTAATAAAATGGATATTTTTTTATATTTACGTCAAAATGACGTTATTTTCACAAACATTTTATTTCACCAGCTCAAAAATTAAACACTAGGGCCCCTAATCTCATTACTGGCGGAACGAAAAATCGGAGTATAGTCAACCGACGAATTTACTTTTTCAGTTTTATGATAAGATGTGAATTTATTTTTTACTGATAGAAGCGTTCTGCCATTTTGATTTTAAGATTCCAAAGGTATTTTCTGATGTACTCATGAAGTTATTTTCATTCGAACATCTATACATATCTTCATTGAAAAAATAAATCTTTGCTTAAAACTAAATGGACATTGAAATTCTCCATCATGGTTGCGTACATTTCTAAAGTCGGAGTACTGTTTTAGAAAATAAGTGCTTTATGAAACTGAGACGAGATTAGTTTTGGAGGAAGGCCTTGTTTTCGGAATAGGCTTTGTATTACATGTATCTTTGAAAACGACGCTAGGATTTATTTCCCAATTAGGTCCTATTTTCGGGAAAACACTGCAATACAGTTGATTACAAATCATTCTACATTCACCGGAGCAAGAGTATATCGGAAAATCAAAATTATCAGGTAATCGAGAAGACATTATCAAATGTATAGTCTAAACTGTACAAATAAAGTGTTCGGCTTAGAACTGGACACTCTGGGTTTTTGAGTTAATGAATGGGTTGCTACCCTGGTTTTCTATACATATGGTTTCCAAATGATCCGTTTTATTATACCAGTAATTCCAAAAAATGATTTTTGTGGAAGGTTTCTACAACATTTTCAACATAAATAACCTTTTTTTGTAGGTTTCAGCAGTATTTACAAGAAAAATTAAAGAAAATGAGATTAACATACGAAAAAAGGGATATTGAAAAAGTGGAGCGATTAGGAACCTTGCATACACAAGCGTTCATCTTCATGGGTACTACCATCATTTTTATTCTGTAAAAGAAATTTAAGAATACCCTGTATACGATCCACAAAAGCATTTTTCCAAAATACTTTCTGCTACATCTTGTGCAGGATCCCTCAGGCCAGTGATTAGGATCCTGCTGGAGCTCGATATGAGCGAGGTGACTGTGCAATTTTTTTTCAGAGTTTTCCTGATACGAGAACGATAATTCGGGTCACTTTCCCTTCAAAAGTCTTCCCGAGCAGGTATACCTCCTATAGCAATATGGCCAAAATTGGCTTATACTTAACAAAATCACCATCGTCTTCATCTTGGTTTCCTTTTTTCAAAATACGACTTTTACCTTTCTTGAATCCTATTTTCAAAAACAATTAAACTAACGTTTAAGAAAGGAAATTATAACACCATAACACTATTCGCAATTTAATTATAGTAATTTAATAAAACAACCGTTGCTGAGCTTCTCCTTCCTGCAGATTTGCACTAAACACTTTGTTCTATCATTATATAATAAAATACAGGAAACTCGCGTGCAGTTTATTTGCCGTAGGCGAAACTAATAAATTTGCTCACGCAAAATTTACGTTATTGTGGATCTGAAAATGAAAAAGCCATAAAAATCATATAATGAATAATGGGAAATGATGATAAAATCTATTATTTTTTCAAGAATTTAAACTATTGTAAATATTGTATATGTATACACTTTATTAGCAGATGTCCAATTCTCTATCGCATCTATAATGCACGCGAGATTTTATAATTTATATTTTCCCATAACTTTGCAAACACGTCATAACCTACTATATTATTTTTCCAAATATTTCAAATTTATTTATTAAAAATAAATGTAGGGATGGAAAAGAAGTAGTAGGACTATTTTATTAGCATAATGTTATTTTGAACACTTTTGCAATTTATATTGCCTACTTATATCCATCAGATAAAAAATTAAAGAGCGTTTTGAACTTTTTGGGGCATTCTGTTTACAGATAGTATATGTGTGTGTGTGTGTGAGAGAGAGATAGAGAGATAATACTTAAAAGCAGGTTAAAAAAAGTTGATCTTAAAATACTTGAGGATTATATGGAATTATATGAGTGAGGTATCTGCTGGTAATATGGCCACCCTAAATTAGAAATTCCAAGTGCCATTTTTTGGATTTCACTCAAACTAATATCATTGTTACGGATTGGTTACATTAACAGCATTGGTCATTAGATCATGGAACTATTAATAAAGTGGAACTGACATATCCTTAAAATAGTGAAGCTTGAACTGCAACCGCTTTCGCAGGGGTTGATTACTGACGGAGAAAACTCCCACCAGTAAATTTATATAGAATTTTTCTCATTATTTAAACTCCTGATTACTGCAAAATTTCAGTGATAAATAATGGCAGAAAGAGATATTCTTTTTTACTGGTGGAAGTTTAATTTGGCGGTAGCCAGTCCCTGCGTTTCCGCCATATTGTGACAACCTAGACAACCTCCCATCAGTATCAGTGTAAAAGATTATAATACCTGCGCAAACTGAAACCAGAAAAAATAAATAGAATTTTTTACCATACTTGTGAGATAATATTTCCATGAATAAAGCTCTAAAATAAAGGGAAAATTTCAAAACAAATTTTACTGGTTGGAAGTTTTCCCCAGCGGTAATCAGAAACCATTGATCCGATTAAAAAAAAAAGCCGCCATCTTGTGACAATTTCTTCAGTTACTTCACTCGCAACTGGTAGACAGTACGCTATATGTTCGACCCAGGTCGGTGGCTCACGATTAATATTCTATCTTGTGCTGCGTTTGTAGCCTTACCAACATATAATAGTGAGAAATTTTCCAGGCTGGGTATCGTTCCATGTGGTTTAGTCAGTAGAACGCCAGTGCGCTGTACTGATGGCCCGAGTTCGAGTCCCGGCATGGAATCTTTTTCACTATGTTGGCCTTTGCGCCTCTTAAGCAATTATTTTGAAATTTGATTTTCATTTGAAACACTATATGTCTCATCCTCTTTATTCGTAACTCCATTCATTAGATATGTTACGTGTTAAATTTTTGACTCAAAAGATATCATGCTCTGTGTTTACTAATTCAGAGACCTCGATGCTAACTTCCGCGGGTTCGATTCAAGCAAGCGAAGTGATTATGGATGATTTTCAAATTTGGGCATGAAAATGATATTCCGACTCACTGTCCTGTCAATAACTCCTTGTGGACCTCATGCTATTATGAACTTTTATTTAATAAATCTTTCTCTAGCTTCATTGATCTTAAATAAGTTTACAATTTCAATGAAACTTAAATGAAGTGTGAATAAGGATAGATCAGGTTGAGCTCAAGATATACATTTCAGTAATACCAGAAAGTTCTCATTTCCGAAAAAAATTGAACAAAGTGAGAAATATGATTAAAAAAATTCTAAAAATTTTCAATTAAATATACTAGTTCAGGATTTTTTTTTTCATAAATGACAATTTCGAGGATTAGTGCAAAACTTCTAACTAAATGTAGTTTACAATAGAGAGATTTCCTAATTACCAGATGTTACAACGATTCATAAAGTCTTAAACAATGTCTGTAAAGTGGTGATACTTAAACTAACTATAAAGTAAATAAATGTTTAACTGTATCTTTATATAAACAATTCAATAAAATAATGATAAGCAATAACAATTCACTATGTAAATCCAATTTAAAATTACACCACTTTATACAAAATCGAAGTCTTTATTGATACAAGTGAGAATTTTAATTAGTACGGCATGTTATTTTACAAAAAATCGTCAAAAAAAAAGAAAACTGCAATTTTCAGGCATGTTTATTTATTTAACACAGAGTTAATTAAATCGTTATTGAACATTTTTTATTTTATATGTTTGAAGATAATTTCGTAAATAAAACATTTAACTGAAAGTGTCAGTTTTATATCCCTCTATTTGAATGTATTTTCTTGAACGGATTTATAGTGAGCTTATAATATATATTTATATAAATTTATTTCTGAAATAAAAGCGAAGCGTTATAGAAGGTGGCTGTAATCAATGCACACGTGTATAAAGCACAACTATAAAATTTTTAAGCTACACACAGAAGAAAAAAAAAAGATCTTACAAAGAAAAAAAAAATTATTTTTTCCCGCCAGGAACAAAAGTGGCGCTTCAGGTTGAATTTGGATACTAAAAAAAAGAGAATAGAAATTTAATAAAAAGAACCTTTCATGTTCATGTGAAACAATAGTGTGAAACATTGCCTCTTTTTAGGGTTCCGTTTATCTCAAGAAACCCTTATAGTCTCGTTTCTCTGTCTGTCCGTCCGTCACAGGCTCGTACTCGGAAGCTATTTAAGGTACAGGCTTGATTTTTTTCTTTTTTTCTTTTCTTTTTTTTTCTTTTTCTTTTTTTTTTTTTTTTTTACATAGAAGTGAAATTTTGAAAAATTCTTAAAGCGAGTTCGTTCTTTTTCGATTTCAAAACATAATCTTAAATTCAACAAATATCGCCGAGAACCGATGGGCCGAGGTAAAGCAAATGTCTCCCACGCAGTAGATTGTGGGTTAGAATCTCTCAGGCGGAGCTTCAAAATTTTAGTTTTTATTATTACACTTCATTTTTAGACGGATTTAATTAAAAGAACATTCCTATTTTTTGGCAATTTTAAAGGCTTATTTTATTTTTTGCGCAGCGGTAATTTTTAAAATATCTTTTATTTCAGATAGGAAAAAAATCTGAAAAAAAAATACGGAGTATTATTCACTTATATTAAAAAAGAAATGCACATTTAGTAATAATTAATGCGTAACATGTCAGACGATATAATCAAATCCATATTTAATATAAAAAATCCTCATTTTTATTAATAATTAATTCGATACAGATGTATAAATATTGGATTCCTCTGGAGTATTTTTTTGTTTGCTGCTGCCATCTACAGTCAGTGTTTTGAAATAATACGCTTCTTATGGACAATTTTTTCAAGTTATCTATAGGCATTATTGAGGAATTAAAAGGTATTTTTTTTCTTTTTTATTTCGAATTTTAATATATGTTAACGTTCTTTTTGGGCGCCATCTGATGATTTTTTGAAAAGTGAAAGAATTAATATGGATATTTTCTGATTTATTTCAGCATTTTAAATATGTTTTAAACAATTTTTTTTGTTTTTAAAAATATTATTTTTTTATACCTTCGCTAATTTTTTTTAAATTAATGAATTTAGAAATATTCGGATTTTTTAATTTTATTTAAATAATTTTACTTGAATATTTATAGTTTGATTAAAATGTATTTTTTAAATTATTTTAAAATTAAATGTAATGGTGCTGCCATTTATGTAGGATTTCAATAATTATAAATTAACAATTTTGATTTATTAATTTAAGGATAAAGTGTTTCAAAATACATATTAAACGAAACCATCTGTGTGATCTGCGATCACACTTACCCACTTGTTTGTAGTTGCTACTTTACTGCCCAAATTCTGCTTGAAGCTCTACTTTCCTTCCTCGTGGCAAAACTCGTTACTATTTTCTTCTTGTTATACGAATTCATCATAGTCTAAATAGTATTTACACTAAGTTTTGTTGTGTTTGATCCAGTCGTGGATTTTTTATAATCAAGCGCTCTAAAGAATTCTATATTAATTGTGGCCAGCTTCTATTTAAATTTATTATTCAAGAGTTCCTCTTTCTTATCAAAACATTTGTCTGCATGGTCTTTTCTCTTTTGGCAAACGCGCTGTAACGTTTAGAGTTTGTAAATATGTTCGCAAGTCCACCCGTTAAGACTACTGTAATGGCAGCAACAGTACAATGTTAAAATGAATAAATAAATAAATAAAGTTACTAAGAATTTTTTAGGAGACTGGTATGCCTAGAACTTTTTATGTAACTGCAACAAAAAAAAATTCATGTAATTATCCCGGGTTACCGATAACATTTTAGTAAGCATACAGATTTCTGTAGCTCTACAAACCTAGTTTTGTAGATTTACATCTTTTATTCTTTACAGCGTACAGATAAAATTTTAGTAAACATACAGATTTCTGAAACTTTTACAAAAACTATTTATGTAGATTTACATCTTTTTTTTTTTTATTTTACAGAGTACAAAATTAACTTCTTCACCAACTAATTCTTCACAGTTTTTTAAAATATTTTTCTTTTATAACCTTCCCTATTTCTGCTCACTAATCTTTTATTTAATTTTGTTTTTCTTTTTTGTCTTCAAACACTGATTCGTCACCCTTTAGGCTTTAAAATTTTACCCGCAGTAACTTATTACTAACATTATGCTATAATGTGTTATAATGTAATGTTTGAACATTTTCTGTCAATGGTTTCAAACGTTACGTTCTCTTTTGTTACGTTGTTATTTTTTCATTTTTATAAATCTTTTCTTTAAATTTGAAATTCTTTTAGACGGTTACATAGAACAACTCAGAGTGTTAGGATCAAATGTTTACCGCATTCATCATCGCATAGAAGATGCTTTTGTATCCACAACATCCGGTTCCCGTGCATTTTATATTTCCTTTATTTTTCTTCACTGCACCGTTTTTGTGTTCAAGATGCTTTCATTTCAACTAGGCTATTCAGTTTGGTTTCCTTTGATAACTTCCAGACATTTTTCAGTGGTATTTTATAAGGCGCAAAAAGAAATGAAAAAAAATGTAAGCACTAATTCCTCTTACTTAGTTTTCTTGTTATCTTTTACTTGGGACCTATGGCAGATTCCGTTGTTTACTAACAGTATTTCCAAAGTTAATAAGTATACAATTATCTTTTATATCTTTGTCAGAAGATTATATTTTATACTTTCATTATATGATTTCATCTTATATCTTGAAAATTTTCGTGAGATTTCTTTAAATAATTCGTATTAAAAAAATTCTTTGGAGCTTATAAATCCTAAAAACTTAAATATTCATTATGTTGAGATTTTGCTTTCCAGAATTAGAAACAGAACTAATTCTATATTATAAAGTAAAAACATGTACGTGAGTAACGTTGACGTCATTTTGACGGTGCCATTGACCTGGGCAATACATTTTCCTTTCACTTTTTTTTTCTTTTAACTTTTGAACATAACATAGGAAAGTTTTAATTTTTATACCGTCGAGTAGGGAAAAATGTACTTTCAAATGCAATTTATTTGAAAACTGTAATTGAGTTTACTGACTTTTCATGGTTTTTAAATAATTTTCAAGCGTAATTATATACATATATATATCTAAATTCTTTTAATTAGCATATAAAATAATTTATTATGTTTTGTTTTATTACAATAATATTTTTAATAATTATTCTAATTCTAAATTATTTACTAATTTTAAACTGTCAAATTTTGCTGTTAACTATAACTGCTTCTTATACCACGTGAAAAGGGATTTTTCATGTAAGTTTGTTTAGGTGGATAATCAGCAATTATTGCTCTGTTTCGTAATAAATTCGTATCATTTCTCTATATTATAATAGTAAGCCTTTCACTTACATGTACTTCTTTAAATGTTTGTTTAGGTCTGGCTTGTTTATATCTAAATCTGTTGGATACGGTTAATTGGGCAATGAGAGAAATAGGCTTTGAAGCATAGCTTCCTATTTCTCTTTCAGAAATTAACCGTACTTTACTTATGATGTGAAAATATTGCCCCTGAAGACGAGTTTCACATCATAAGTTCCATTTTTATTCATGTCTCGTTCTCTTTTTTTGCATTCCTTTTGTAATTTTTTAATTTAATTTATATATTTTCCACTTTGATATACTTCATTATGGATAATAGGTTTAATGTACTATCAATGATTTCGTTTTTTTTTTTTTTTTTTTTTTTTTTTTTTTTTTCTGGTCATTTTTCATTTGTTAAAATGTTTTAATTGAAAACACTTTTACTATATATGCCAAATATTTCTACTTTTTAATGTTTTTTACGCATTCAACTTTCTATTCATATTAATCTTTTTCCCAAATTTAAAATTTATAATGTTTGACTCTTATTTAAAACTACGTTTACAAATGTTTGGATCTTTTCTCAAATCTTCATTTATAATTACTTCATTTAATAATTTGTTGTTCCAAATTTAAAATTCACAATGTTTGAATTTTGTCTTAAACTTAATTCATAATTTAATATAGATGATCATGGCCTATATTAAACTTCATTTCAATATTATCCCATTCACTGTTGTTCATTATTTTGTATAATGTCAGAGTTATGAATTGTAGCTAAATTTATTAATTTAATTTTAGTAATTGGAAATAGATGATGATTTGTAATTATATAATAGTTATATATATATATATATATATATATATATAAATATATATATATATATATATATATATATATATATATATATATATATGTATGTATATATATATATATATATATATATATGTATATATATATATATATATATATATATATATATATATATATATATATATATATATATATATATGTATGTATGTATGCATGCATGTCCGTTTACAGAAGTTTAACCAATTTACAAACAATGCAATGTAAATAATTTTCATTTGTTTCTGGCTAATATTCCATAATAAAATTTAAACTTAACAAATAAATAAATGAATAATTAAATGAAATAAATAAACCACAAATTTAACAGATATGTAATCAAATTAAGCACTTAAACACGGAAATAATCAGAATAAAAGAAACTGTTGCAAGTAGTGAAATTTTGGCGATTTCTTTGGCTATGGACGCATAGCATGTGGCTAATATGAGAAACTTTATCGCTTAAAAAAAAATTTTAAACTTTATTTTAATACGAAATTGATATTTTTCGTATAAAAATGCTTTTCGGTGGATTAGCGGTCAATCTAAAAAAAAAAATTATTATATAAAAAAATTCTATTACAGTTTTCTATTAAAAATTGTTTTGTTTTTCTTTGTGCTGTACATTTGTCAGTATGTTCAATAGCAGTGGAAGATCGGTTTGGAATCGTCTGGTAATAGTAATAATATAAAATAAATAAAGACCTGCGAGAATGAAGTTTTCTTTTTCTTAAATGTTTCTGTATGAAAAATCCACTTTTGTTAGACACGGAAAATATCTACATTTTCTCATTGCAATTGTAGGACATTGGTTAAAAAAAAAAAAAAAAAAAAAAAAAAAAAAAAAAAAAAACTGAGGTTGTCGTGGTTGACAAATTGCAATTCAAACATTTCGTTCTTTGCCAGTTTTTCTCGCATGTTATTATAGTAGAGCATTAATGGAAAAATGATAGAATGAACATTCTGAAAATTGAAAAGCATAGTGATAGAAGTTGTAATGTCACATTTTGTCAAAAATTGCTTTATTATATATTGGATGAAGTTATTATGAGGCAATCTATCATATGAAAAACCTATACTACTAAGATTCTAATTAGGCGTGAAAACATGAGACATAATTTTTTTTAAATTATTTATCTATTTAAAAATTTTAATAATAATAATCCATTTTAATAATTTTACATTAAATGTTAACACATTTTTCTAAGTGCGTTTAGTACTCCTGTTAACATATCGAACATATGCTACGAAGAAGAAAGTAAATCAGCATAAATTCACAACAAAAATTTTACACTCCAATTTACTCGAGATTTATTTTTTGTTACATAACATCGTCTTCCAGTAAGGCCTCAAAAAGTATTTTTCTCCGCTAAACAACGCGAAACTTTCTGACTTATCTTTTAACATAAAAGCATGATATTTGCAGGCATGATTATCGAACTTATTTGTAATCTAACAGTTTTTTCATTTTCCGATAAAAATGAATTGCATCTTGAACTGTAAGCGATTACTGTATCAAGACGTCACTTGTTTTTCTTTGCTGCACTGTCGGTCCGGAAATTCGATTCGAAGCGCCAACTTTGACAGCATTTTCTGAAAATCTTTCAGCTTTTACCAAAAAAAAGAAAAAACCTTCGATTACATAATAAACCATATAAGCGCACCTGCCAATTTTATACGTTTGTGAATAAAAATGAATTAAAAATATGTAAAAAATTAGCCGATTTCGATTTGTGAAATCCTTAAAATCTATTAACATTAACGTTGCCCAACGTCTCCGAATTTTAACGAAATTGGGAGACTACTAAAGACTAAAAATTTTTAGACTAAAAATGGCTACTATAAGCGAAAAACTCTTTAGTTACAATAAAATCATGCTACAGTATCTTTACGGGTATCATTTGAGGCGTGTTTATAATGATACAAGCTTTTTAGGTAGCTTTCATTACAAAAAGCTACCTATTGCAGCTGTTCGGAGGAAAGCGATTTCAAAAAAATTTGGTATATTTTCATCGTTCAAAAGTTGATATATATATATATATATATCTGACCTTTGTCATACTGTAACTCTCGAATTTATGAACCGATTTGGATGTAATTTGGTATGTACATAGTACATACCAATGTCTCGACCGAGTTCGTTGGCCAGCTTCATCCGCCATTTTGTTTCAAAATGGCGGCCATTTAAAATTTTCTTAAAAATTTTAAATTTGAAATGTGGTACGAAAGAATTGAAAATGGAAAAATATTTTTTTCTTATGTATTCGACCTTTATAGAAAGATTTCGGAGCAGTTTTTTTTTCGTCTATATATTAAAAAATGGCTGAGTTATAGCATTTTGAATTTCTAGCGTGTCTGACATTTTGAAACGTCCTGAATTTTGTCACGCGATAAAAGGCGTATTTATGAGCCGATTTGGATGTAACTTCGTTTGTACATAGTACATACCAATGTCTCGACCGAGTTCGTTGGCCAGCTTCATCCGCCATTTTGTTTCAAAATGGCGGCCATTTAAAATTTTCTTAAAAATTTTAAATTTGAAATGTGGTACGAAAGAATTGAAAATGGAAAAATATTTTTTTCTTATGTATTCGACCTTTATAGAAAGATTCCGGAGCAGTTTTTTTTTCGTCTATATATTAAAAAATGGCTGAGTTATAGCATTTTGAATTTCTAGCGTGTCTGACATTTTGAAACGTCCTGAATTTTGTCACGCGATAAAAGGCGTATTTATGAGCCGATTTGGATGTAACTTCGTTTGTACATAGTACATACCAATGTCTCGACCGAGTTCGTTGGCCAGCTTCATCCGCCATTTTGTTTCAAAATGGCGGCCATTTAAAATGTTCTTAAAAATTTAAAATTTGAAATGTGGTACGAAAGAATTGAAAATGGAAAAACATTTTTTTTTTATGTATTTGACCTTGATACAAAGATTCGGGAGCAGTTTTTGTTTCGTCTATATCTCAAAAAATGGCTGAGTTATAGCATTTTGAATTTCTAGCGTGGCTGACATTTTGAAACGTCCTGATATTTGTCACGTGATAACAGGCGTATTTATGAACCGATTTGGATGTACTTTGGTGTGTACATAGTACATACAAATATCTCGACCGAGTTCGTTGGCCAGCTTCATCCGCCATCTTGTTTCAAAATGGCGGCCATTTAAATAATTTAAAAAATTTAAAATTTAAAATGAGATACCAAAATATTAGAAAATGAAAAAGATTTTTTTGTATGTGTTTCACCTTAATACAAAGATCCCGGAACAGTTTTTGTTTCGTCTATATCTAAAAAAATGGCTGAGTTATAGCGTTTTGAATTTCTATTCTGGCTGACATTTTAAAACGACCTGATTTTTGTCACGCGATAACAAGCGTATTTATGAACCGATTTGGATGTTACTTGGTCTGTACATAGTACATACCAATGTCTCGACCGAGTTCGTTGGCCAGCTTTATTCGCCATCTTGTTTCAAAAGGGTTGCCATTTAAAAAAAAATTAAATTTAAAATTTAAAATGAGGTATTAAAAAATTGGAAAATGAAAAAGATTTTTTTATGTGTTTGGCCTTGATACAAAGATTCCGGAGCAGATTTTGTTTCTGAAAATTTGTTCTTTTGTTTACACTGTAAATTAAAATGTCTGAAAATCAAACACTTAAGTGTCTGAAACGGAGTGTTCAATTTTCAGACATTTTAAAATGTCTGAATTTTTTCAGACACTTTTTGCGTCTGAATTTCAGACACTTGAAACGTCTTAATAGCATCCATTTTTTTTGTAAGCATCATACGTAGCCATGTTTGACCACGTTGAACCCTGGAAAAATATTTGGCTGGGGTCTTGCCCCCTCCACACGCCTCCCCCCCCCCCCCGGCAGCCTGATTTTTTTGGTGCTCCTAATTTTGGTATGCAATTTTCGTTAAGCTGTTTATTTAAATCTTTTACGACATTTTACTGATTATAATCAATATTTTGAACTTCAGGAATAGAACAAGATTAAAGCAAAAAATATTTATCTAAATATTTGTTTTGATGATAAATATGATTTTGAATATGATTTTTTTTTAAATCTTATTTTACTTTAAAAGTTCAAAACATCGATTATATTCAGTACAATTTCGAAACGGATTTAAAAAAAAGCTTTACAAATATTGCACATTAAATTTGGTGGCACTTAAATCGTAGGGGGACGGGACACTGCTTTAATACCCATGCTTTAATCAAGAAGTTCTTTTGCAAAAAATGCAACCCTACAATATGGTTATCTAAATAGAGATGTCCGGTACACGGGAGTATCCATTGTGGAGGCTAATGGACATTCACGAATAGCGGACACCTCTATTTAGCGAATACTTTTTTAATCCGCAAAGCACACGCATACATATTTGTATATTTTTACCTCACAAAAGCAGACATCTCCGATCATCAGACAAATTCCGCGATCCCGAAGTTTCCGCTATTAAGGGCTTTTAAGATACATGGATAAATATATATTTTTTTATAATCTTGTCCTATTCTAAAAGTTTAAAATATTTATTATACTCGGTTGAATGTCGAAAGAGATTTAAAATGTCAGATGTACGAAAATTGCAAATAAAATCCCCCCATCTCCCCAAAAAAGGAAAATTCATATAATTTAAAAATTAGATTAAAAAAAATTATATTGACACATAGGCAATTTTACATATCTATCAGATGATAATCACAACAGCTATTTAACTATGAGTAAAAAAATTAAAATATAAATATTCCACTTTAATAACATTAAGAAAAAATTACTTCGGTATTTTGTTAAATATACTTTGTGTTTTTAATCTTGCCTTACTCTAAAAGTTCAAAACTTTCATTATAATCAGTGCAATATCGAAAAGGATTTATGATATCAGCTTTACGAAAATTGAATACAAAATCCCCCTCCCCCCACCTCCCTTCCCGAAAAAATTTTTAAATTCTTATCATTTAAAAATTAAATTAAAAAAAAATTATATTGCCACATGCCACTTCAGCAAGTTTTTATGTAGATCACAGGGTAATCACAAAAGCTATTCAACTATCAATAAAAATAGATAAATAAATATCCTACATTAATAGCAAGAAGAAAAAATAACTTATAGTTTCCAAGCTTCATTTGTCTTAAATATATATCTTAACATCTAATTGTCATTCTTGTAATTTTCGTATAAGTGTATATAAATACAGTTACAAAAATCACAATATTAAGTATAAAATCTAGTTATAGCTTTTTACTTTTTCCCATTATAAATTTCAAATTACTTTTCTACTAAAAATAATCAAAAAATCAATATTATACTTGATTTCAAATCAAATACATACGTATATTTTTACTGGCAGTTTTAAAATTAAGGAGCACATAATAGATGAATCATGACAACGTCATACGTTTTCAGGCACTTTATTTATCTCATTTTTTAATCTGCGGTTTTACGTTAGGAAGAAAGATCTTTCCAAAGCTTTTTTTTTTTTTTCTTTCATTGTGGTCGTTACGTGAGATAAGAATTAACCATTGAAACGAAACTGCGATTGAAAGCAAGAGAATGAATATTCAACTTAAAATGTCTCTCTTTTAGTAATATTATTACTTTAAATTTGGGAAAAAAAGATGAAAATTCAGAATACATAATTTGTAATAAAAGACAACGGCATAAGTTTAAAAATATATACTTCTAGAATTAATGGGTTTTTTCGCAAACAGATTCAAAACTAATTGAATTTCATGCAAGATTTTATTTATACTATAAATAAAATCATAAAAGACACTAATTTCAGTACTATAAAGAAATTATGACACTTACTTCAATCGATGTTGCAAGAGGTCAGAAAAATTCCTCGATTTGAAATTTCAAAAACTACCCCAGTGAAGGAGAAGGGCTTGCATCATTTTAGTACGAAATTCCATAATATATCCGACTAGCCATATTTAAAGAATGAAATGTTTCATCCTCAAAATAGGACCCGCCAGACAAAAGTTTCTTTTTTTTTTGCTAGCTTCGACAGGACGAAGATGAATAACACAATATTATTGATATAAATTAATACGAATTAACACTAAGTCCATTGCACACGCTTTGTGGTGTAATCTTCACAACGCTTTGTGGTTGTAATTTCCGGGTGTAATCTTCAAGCGTCGTCTACTTCTGTTCTGTGTCTATCCCGCCCTTATATGGACGACAGCTTCTAAGAGACATTTGATGTCAAGCACACACGTCAGATGCATGTATTCAATAAATAAATAATCCAAGTGAATACGAATTTAAATCACAGAACTTCACATTCCGCGAAAGACGAATTAAAATACACGCGTACATAAAAACAAACTTCGTTTGAATTATAACGTATACCAACTTTGAACGAAGACATCTAAAACGCATGCGCGGCTGGCAGTGCCCCAGTGCCCCCTGGTGGTTATTGCGTCGGAAGAATCAAAACGTCTTAAATTAAGACACGTTTGAAGCAACGAAGTGTCTTAAAATAAGACGTTTGCGGATATTTTAGACACTATTCTCAGTTCATTTACACCATGATCATACTAAGACACTTATGTATCTTAAATTAAGACATGTATAATGTGTTAATTTTCAGATTAAGACACTTGAGTGTCTAAAATTCTTTTTCAGTCACATATGTGTCTAAATTTAAGACGCCTCTATTTGCAGTGTATATCTTAAAAAGTGGTTGAATTATAGCACTTTGCATTTCTAGTATGGCTAACATTTTGAAACGATCTTGTATTTGTCACGCGATAACACACGTATTCGCCTATTTCCATGTGAGAAAGCATGTGGATAGTATACATCAACATCTCAGCCAAATATAAGTTACTTTAAATAAAAGCAGCTTGCATAAAGCTGACTAATTTCGTGAAATTCTCATTCATAATGATTTAGTATTGATAGAAATTAGTATTGAATCTCCTATATTCGGTTTCCACTAAATTGAGCTTCGTGTGTTTGAATAATATAAGTTGGCTTTTTTAAAATAAGGTATTTGAAAGCTACCTTTTCCTCCCGGCATTGGCCGGAAGGACTTTTTTTCTTTTAATTCAAAGAAATTTTTGCTTACCAATTTATGCTTTTTTCTCTCTTGTTAAGAATACATAAGAATTGCAATTTATTAAATTAATTTATTTTTTAGACCCCTTTAAGGGATCTCGGGACTCTTAAAATTGAAAAAAAAAAAAAAAATAAAAGAGACCATTTTCAACACTTAATATCTTAAAATGTATATGATTTAGAAAAACAATTTTTATTGGGATGAAAAATATAAGTATATTCTTTCATTTTATGTATTTAAAAAATTGAAAGATGCAAAATTAGTATTTATAGGGTGCCCCAAACTGTCAGACATTTGTCGAGCAGAAAATTGGTATAACAGTTTAAGCGCAGATTTACAAAATAAATTTTGAAACTAGTATGAAATTTTTCATGCCTAATAATACTTCAGACTTCAGTAATCACCTTGAACCTAAATAAATTTCTATTTAAAGCTTTTGTATATTTTTAATACAAAGTTGTATTTATGTAATACAAAATTTTGAAAATTTCAACAGTATAATCACCTAAAAAAAAATTTTTATTTTGAACAATAAAAATTAAATTTTACAGACAAACATCAAATATATGTTTTGAAACTTTCATGAAAAATATTAAGAAGTTTGTGAGATATCCCGCGCGTTATGCTCAGAAACGTCAGTTGTAGAAAAATGACTTCAAAGTTTCGAAAACGCCTCTTCAGCTATTGAGCAGGTATAATTCTAAAAGCCGCAACTTCTGTTCTAATGGGAATTTCAAGGAATCAATTATATCAAAATGTTCAGAAAAGATAGGAGTTTAACATCTAAAAAAAATAAAATTTCGAAAATTTTGAAGCTAGATCTGAGACTCTTAAGTAAATTAAACCCAGGCGCAGGAAAACACTACTTTTCGGGTGGACTACTTAATGACGGATTATACAAGTAAAAGTTAAATTTAGTAAATCAAAAAACCCGACTGCGTAAAAAGCGAACTAATTAATTATTTCTCATCAATGTGAAACTATTTTTTATATTACTTACCTATTTTTTTTATTATTTACTTCTATTGATGACTTTTAAATTGTGTTTAATTGTTAGTTCCTATCTATAAACACTGTTTTGATGAGGCCTATATATGTCTATGAAGGTTAGAGTTGCAGTAAAGCTAGAGATCCTACCTACACAACTTCCAGGTTATGTAATATTTAAACGGAGCTTCTGACTGTAAAATAGTTAATGAAACATCGTCTTCATTTTGAAAGACCTATCCAATGATGTGCCACTCAATAGGGTGCGTAAATATTTTTTTTCGTCTGTACCGCCATTTTTTACTTCACGGCCGCCATTTTGAATTTATAAAACAAACCTAACCTATAACCATCGGACGGTTAAGACGAATCGATAGAAACATCATTCATTAAAATCCATCCAGCCGTTTCGAGGGTGTATAGAAATCCACATACCCAGATACGCTTGAAACACATAAACCTTCTTGGCAGTCGGGTAATAAGTCGAAAAAAAGACGAATATTACTGTTTCAAAAATGTAGTGGAAATCAAGCCATTTGAATAACAAAAAAAGTAGCGGAAAAGTTGTGTTAAATCTACCTCTGATTAAATCCATTGACGTCTACACTCAAAATTTTATTTTTAGTTATGCAATAAGGAGTTACTCAAATTTATAATAAAAATCTATGTTCGTGCACTTTTTATATAATTGTAAATTTTTTCTGTTAATGATAAGAAATCTGAAAAAAGGTACTTGCAATTAACATTAAAATTTGTCGTGCTTGAAAAAATTTTTATGCTCTTTGGAATTTTATTTTTAAAGAGAAAGACCTGTTAACAAGTCTAATTAGTTTAATAAATATGAGCAATACGTAGAAAAAATAATTCTATTTGCACGAAAGTCCCTTGTTTATGAGTTTCTAAAATCCTGTCACAGTGAACTTTGAAAGTCTCAATAAGAAGCCATAAATTCCTAATTTCATTTGATTGGTCACGCCATTTTTACACGGAATACCAATTTGCATTACTCTATCTTTAAACATACGTGAAATATGAAGTAAAATGCGTCCAGGGACTTTGTTAATATTGAAAAACGCAACTTGAAAATTGAATAAAATTGGGGCTGAAGGTGCTAATGCAATGATTCAACAATAACTTGTAAAGCAGACTAACAATAATAATCAGGAAATTCGTAAATATATCTTTTATTTGTTATATTTAGCATGCATGCAATGGCAAAAGAGAGAGATAGCGTGACAACTTAAAGTCAAAAGTCAAAGTCAGTAATTTACATGAAATGCGTCTAAGTGTGTATTGGGGGTGTCAGGGTTTGGTTTTGGGGGATTCTACTGATGATGGAAAAACATATGTTTCTATTTATGAATTTTTAATAATCGCATTATTAATTAATAATTAATATTACAAGGACATATTACAAAATATATGCATGCGCATTAAGTTTGGGCTTTTACAAAGTATCATATAAAATAAAAAACAACGAACTATATAAATTATTGTTGAAGTTAGGTACAAAAAACGGTTGTTTATTTAAACATTGATTAGTTCACTTTTTCAATAATTTATATCTCACTAATCAGTCATTCAAAATTTATACCAGTTTCTCTTTCCCGATATTTTGTCACGGGGAATAAAATGCAATAAAATTATAGCGTTGACATTCAACATTTATAAGTTAGTTTCAATTTTAATAGGCAGATGACTCCTCATTCGAAAAAAAAAATCACTTACAACTGTAAAGAAATTTATATGAATTAAACCGCGCTTTTATTTATTTATTTATTTATTTTGTTCTTGCATTAAATTAGAACGACAGTTATAGTATTTCGTATTGTACAGTTGGTTTAAAAAAAAAAAAAAAAAAAAAAAAAAAAAAAAAAAAAAAAAAAAAAGCAGAAAACCGAATAGATATTTATTACTAAATTGTCGCAGTGAAAAATGAAAATAGGCGTTTGATTGGGAATTATTTTTTTATTAAATCTATATTATAAAAATAAGCTGAAGGGGTCGTCTTCATATTGAAGTAGTGACTAACTTTAAAATTTTCAACATTAACACCCAAATTTGATATCGTATTTCGATTCCAGAATAAATTTTAACTTTAGATAATAAACAGGAAACTACTCAGTCAACAAGTTAAGGAATTATAAGGATATAACGTTTATTAATTTTTAATATTTTCATTAATGTATCCTGTAATAATTATTTTTTCGAGCAGATGTTTTTTTTTTTTTCGGTCATGTTAATATTGAGAATCGCAAACACAATTATACGATTTTCATATGTATTTTAAAAAATATATATATGTAAAATAGGATTTATGAAATTAATATTAGATTCTTATCTGTGATTCTCTTTTTTTAAGGAATTGATTTCTATAAGCTTCTAATACTCATATGCAAAACCTGAACTCCATCGGATGAGTCGTTTTTCAGGTATGCTTAAAAAAAAATCATTAGTGCAGAACTTTGGCGGGTGTGTGTGCGGGCTTGTGAATGTGTGTGTGTGTGCGGGGGGGGGGGGGGTGTTAGTCACTGAAAAAAAGAAAAGAAGAATTCCATAAAATAATTAATAAATGTAACATCAGCCTTATTTATTTGTTTGAATATTGAAGCAGTTTAGTTAGTGTTTTGTGACACAAATAATCCTTTCCATTGAAAAGCATTTATAAAATTTGTATCAAATCTGAAACTTAAAGACAATATTTTCCTTTCTAAGACGATCTCCCATATTGGCCCACTTCTAATATTTAATATCTCTGGAACTAATCACAGAAACTTCCCGCCAATTTTTACCTACGTTAATTTGAGGATCTAATAGATTCAGGTTAGTGTGTCAAAATTAGGGGTTTCCATACATTACTATTTAAATTTGTTACTATTTTAATATAAAGACGGATCCTATTTTTTTTTTAAATATAACTTTAAAGACGAGATAATTCCCAATCAAATGGCTATTTTCGTTTTCCTCTGCGACAATTTGGCGATTAAAATTTAATGCTCTTTTATTTAAGGGGTCCCAGGACTCTTAAAATTGAAAAAAAAAAGACATTTTCAACATTTAATATCTTAAAATATATATGATTTTAAAACACAATTTTTATTGAGATGAAAGATATAAGTAAGTTCTTTCATTTCATGCATTTAAAAAATTTTAAGATCCAGAATTAGCATTTATGCGTCCAAACTGTCAGACATTCGACGAGCAGAAAATTCCTATAATAGCATACGCGTACGATTATAAAATAAATATTGCAACTAGAATGAAAATTTTGGTACATACTTATACTTCAGATTGTAATAATTACCCTGAACCTAAATAAATTTGTATTTAAAGCATTTTTATATTTTTAATATAAAGTTGTATTTAGCTAATACAAAATTTTGAAAATTTCAACAGCATAATCACCTAATTTTTTTTTTCAAGAATAAAAATAAAATTTTAGGTTCAGTTTATACAGACTAACATGAAACATATATTTTGAAAATTTCATGAAAAAAATATTCAGACGTTTTTGAGATATCCTGCGCATTATGCCCAAAAACGTCATTTGGAGAAACTGCAAAGTTTCGGAAACGCCGCTTCAGCTATTGAAAGGGTATAATTCTAAAAAGTCATAACTTCTGTTCTAATGGGAATTTTAAGGAAACAATTATATCAAAATGTTCAGAAAAGATAGGAGTTTAACATCTAAAAAAAAAAAAAATACGAGCGACCGGTTTTTGTGCCGCGTAAGGTGCTCAGAATCGGGGATTATTCTCACCAGTAAATTTTTATTGTAAATTTTGCCTTATTTAATCCGAGCATTTCCCCGATTCAATTAGGCAAAATTTTCTGTTTTAAAAAACCGGTGATTAAAAATTAAAAATTCTGTAAAAGACGCTCGTCCCGAAGGGGTTAAGAGTCCTGAGACTACTTAATTATTTAAGGGGACCGGGTAAGCTCTATCTCGGGCATGTTAAAATACACCAACTTTATGTACCTTTTTCTCAGAATTGGTGAAAGATAGAGGTCTAGATTTTTTTAGAGCAGTTTGAATAACATGCTTTACGTATTTTAAAAAACCATTTTCTTTCTAAGTGAAAATGAAAATTAATTATTAATTATTTATTGAAAGACATTTTTAAATTAGCATTTTTGGTAAGATTTCACTGCCTAAAATAAATAATTCTTAACAAATCAATAAATCCCTGTGTTAAAGTATGCACTATAACATAATATAAGTATTTAAAACAAATCTGAGTTCTTAAGTTTAATAGATATTGAAAAAAAGGAACACAAACTTGAAAAATCGAAGTTTTGAGATAAAAGCCAATTAAAGATGTGAAGCAATGTTGCCAGTGGACAATTTTTTTTTTAAATTCTGATTTCTTGAATGGCACCACTGTTTTGAAATAGTAAAGTTCACCTTATTTAATAACATATTAAGTAAGGCGAAAACAGTGGGAGTTTTACCACTTCAGAAAAGTGGTGCCAATCAAGAAATCTGAATTAAAAAAAAGTAACCCACAGCTGTGAAGTGCTTTTAGAAAGAACGATAAAAATCCCACACTTATATATATATATAAACATGTGTAATGCATCATTGAAAAGATAAAAGTTTAAACCATTTAATGATATTAAAAAGTAAAAATCGATTTTTTGGTTGAATTTCGCTTACGCGGTCACCTTAATTCATTTATTTATTGGCTGACTGTACGTAATGTCGGAAAGTTTAACATAATCTATAAAGAAAATTTTATTTTTCTCAGTTATTCATAAGTAAACAAAAGTGAAAGGATCTTCCAAGGATTTACAGAAAAGAAAAGGATTACACGTTAGCCTGAAAGTCTATAACTAGATAACGCATGATTGCCAGCATTTTTCAAATCTTCCATTCACGCCCGCCTACAAAATATCACCCCTCATAAAATTGAAGTTCTACTTCGTCATCTACTTTCCACATTCCTCTCGAATTCCGTAACCGGACGCTCAACCAGAGTCACCATAAAAATGTCAGCAGCTGCACTATCTGACGAATTAAACTGCGAAAAAATGCCATGATAGGTTCCTTCACCCTCACAGTTTTATCTCAGTCTTATTCATTTTAATTTGATGCTTTTTTTTTCGTAATTAATTTTACATTTTGCTCGCGTTTCTTTTAATTCAGATGGAACTGCGCCTCATTATTTACTTTACTTTTGTTTTGATTATATTCTTTAATGTCTAAAAAAGACTGTAGAAAATAGATTGTAATACCAATCAAAAATGGAGACAAAAATGTTTTTTTTTTTCTATTTTCATAGTGCTGATTTATGGGTAGGAGAGAGGGCTCGTAGACTGACAGGATTCGAAATAAATGAATCAGTTTTATTAAATTATACAGGGTGGACCAGAAGTCCTTAATACCTTTTGAAATTCAATAAGAAAGCACTATCTGATGGATTAAACTGCGAAAAAATGGCATGATAGGTTCCTTCACCCTCACAGTTTTATCTCAGTCTTGTTCATTTTAATTTTATGCTTTTTTTCGTAATTAATTTTACATTTTGCTCGCGTTTCTTTTAATTCAGATGGAACTGCGCCTGATTATTCACTTTACTTTTCTTGTGATTATATTTTTTAATGTCTAAAAAAGACTGTAGAAAATAGATTGTAATACCAATCAAAAATGGAGACAAATTTTTTTTTTTTTTTTTTATTTATTTTCATAGTGCTGATTTATGGGTAGGAGAGAGAGCTCGTAGACTGACAGGATTCGAAATAAATGAATCAGGGTTATTAAATTATACACGGTGGACCAGAAGTCTTTGATACCTTTTGAAATTCAATAAGAAAGCACTATATGACGAATTAAACTGCGAAAAAATGCCATGATAGTTTCCTTCACCCTCACAGTTTTATCTCAGTCTTATTCATTTTTATTGGATGCTTTTTTTTTCGCAATTAATTTTACATTTTGCTCGCATTTCTTTTAATTCAGATGGAACTGCGCCTCATTATTTACTTTACTTTTCTTGTGATTATATTTTTTAATGTCTAAAAAAGTCTGTAGAAAATAGATTGTAATACCAATCAAAAATGGAAACAAAAATGTTTTTTTTTCTATTTTCATAGTACTGATTTATAGGTAGGAGAGAGGGCTCGTAGACTGACAGGATTCGAAATAAATGAATCAGGGTTATTAAATTATACAGGGTGGACCAGAAATCTTTGATACCTTTTGAAATTCAATAAGAAAGCACTATCTGACGAATTAAACTGCGAAAAAATGCCATGATAGGTTCCTTCACCCTCACAGTTTTATCTCAGTGTTATTCATTTTAATTTGATGCTTTTTTTTTCGTAATTAATTTTACATTTTGTTCGCGTTTATTTTAATTCAGATGGAACTGCGCCTCATTATTTACTTTACTTTTCTTGTGATTATATTTTTTAATGTCTAAAAAAGACTGTAGAAAATAGATTGTAATACCAATCAAAAATGGAGACAAAAATGTTTTTTTTTTCTATTTTGTAGTACTGATTTATGGGTAGGAGAGAGCGCTAGTAGATTGACAGGATTCGAAATAAATGAATCAGGGTTATCATACAGGGTGGACCAGAAATCCTTGATACATTTGGAAATTCAATAAGAAATCAAGTAATTGGCGTACGAATGTGCAGTTTGAACAAAAATGCTTTTTCGAAAATTTTGTTTAAACAAAAAGTATTTAAATAAAATGCCCATAGCGGGATGCTATATCTTCAAAGCCAAAAAAAAAAGCATAAAAAAAACAAGCTGTCACAGACCATTTATCGTTATGATAAAACCCCAGGTCTGTCAGGTAGTGTTCATGGGCAACCAAGCAGTAAAATCGCCTGAGATTCGGCCATTTTAAACTCAATTCAGAGATTTAATTTTTTTGAATAACGCTGAATAAAATTTACCTTTTCAGGGACATCGTGAAAAATAAAAGCCATCTTGAGAGATGAGATATATAGAAATATGCATATATTTTGAGATATCTTCAGTTGGAATTCCGCTGATCGCACGAGAAGTTGTGTAAACAGAAATAATTCATTCCTTTGTTATTCAATAATAAAAAAAAAAAATAAGGACCATGGAGGAAATAAAATTACTCATTCACGCAAAGCAATTAACTATCTGTGCACGGATACACTATTAACCAATCAGATTTTCAAACATGCAGCAATGACGTTATTTCTTTATTTGATGTTAGAAATTGGAAGGTTTCTTTTTCAGGATATTTTTGTTTTTCTGGATATCATTTTCATCACATGCGACGTCATTCGCCCAAGCCGAATCAGAGTTTATCAATCGCCGTGTTTGAACTCTGATATATTTTTAAGATCTCGGATGAGAGGAATCTTTTTTCTCTTCTGCTTTTGGAAAGTGTTTTTGAAGGAGATAATCTTCTTTATTCTTTGAGTTTCGCGGTTTATATCAGATTTATTTCAAATGAATTAAAGAGGGAGGCGTAGCGTATTTTTTATGTAAAGAGAGTGGGAGGGATGACTTTTTTCGATGATTAGTTACGTTTTCGTCAGAAATTAATGTAACTCGTTTTGCAAACGTTGCGAGTGTTCTGCCTTCTACCTTTAATTTAATATGTATTTACTCAGAATTTGCAGAATAAATGTTGAAATTTAATTTTTAGAATTTTGAGAAAAATATTGTTTTGTGTAGTCCTTTAGTTATGATATTTTTTTTAAATAGAGACAATAGTTATTATTTATTGTCTAACAATAGTTATTGTTAGACAGATGTATTTTTAATAGCGAAAAGAGAGTATTAGTTTTAATTTGCTATTAAAGAAAAGTAAATTTTTGTGTATTTATTATTAATCTATTTTTAAATAAAATGATTATTTTTTTAAGATTATTTTACCAAAGATGATTAATTTGTTCTTTTTCATAAAGATTAATTTTGATTCGTTTGTTATTCTTTTTTTCTTGTTTTTTTTTTTTTTTTTTTTTTGGGGGGGGGGGGGGGGTATGAGCTCTCACACCTAGCTGCGAGTTTGCTACCATCTACCTTTATTTTTAATGTGTTATGCGACCCTATCTCGAAAATTATAAGAGACGGCAAAAAACGTCAATTAGAAAAATGTAGAGCGTCCTCGATTTAGTTTGAAATGATGACTTACATTTAACAATTGTTTGAATATAATTCCGGAAGTACAAGTTTTTCGATATCCAATCACCAACTGGCATACGACACTAATTGCATGCCGAAGTGTTGAATTATAAGACAGATGCACATTTATTAAAAGAACTAAGATTTGTAAGCGGGGTACACTTTATTTTAGCACGAAAAAACATGTTAAGAATGTTCAATGTTTCCACCATTGAGGCACATGCGGAACGTACGATGAATTATTCCCAATGATGGACACATTGAGCATACTTAACTTGATTTTATTAAAATAAAAACTCTACTTTACTTACACGTGTTAGCTTTATTTGTAAATGCGCTTCTGTCTTATAATGCATACTTTTCCATGCATTAGTGATGTATTTAAGCAGATGATTGATATAAAAACTTTACATCTCAAGGCTTGTAATAAAACTATTTTTACGTGTGAGGTGAGACATCATTCCGTACAAAATCAAGGACGCTCTACACTTTTATAATTGACTTTTTGTCGCTGTCTCTCGCACTTATCGAAATAGAGCTGATAACTTTCAAATTTTGCCACTATGTGCGCTGCTGTTGGTTGCATTAGATCGGACGTAGTCACATTATTATACAGTTATCACACTTGCATATATGTTGCTTTCTCCGTTGATGAAAAAGAGACTTTCTTATGTAGCCTGTATAATAATGATGCTGTTTCTAATCGATATATTTACATGTTTAGTACATGGATTGTATAAATATGAATATGTGTATATTTTTAAGAAATAATGTAACACGTAAAATGCAAAAGTGATGGTAGTTAGATGGAGTTAAAGATATCTAAAAGGCGAAACTTCACGTCAGCGATCGCAAATGTGTTAAGACGTCGCTGAGTAGATAGATTTTAAAGAAAAATTATTCATTAACGCTTTTAAAATAAGATAATCTTTATCTATCATTTATAATCAGACTGATTAAAAAATCTTGCATCATTTCTGAAATCTGATGTGGTGTCTACTTTTTCCCCCCATTTCCTTTTCCATTTGTATCTAAAAAATTATAAAAGTTGCATTATGTCTAACAAGCAGAAGGATTCGGTGTCTTTATTCTTAATTTTTTACTCATATTACTGCTTCGGATGAAGAAGTTAATTCACTTACACAAAATCATTAAGGATTAACTGTAATCAGTAATATGACCTACTCTTTTAACCCTTTGATTACGGACTAGGAATGGCGACAATTTTTATATTCAATCGTACGAAGTTTTAGAAAATTTATGGTACATTTCTCTTGACCATATCCTAGTATAAGTGTACGGCAGAGATTATTTTAAAAAAAGTAGTATAAATAGAATAAAAAATAGTCCACTGTGACGTATATATCCTGACCAATAGTCAAAGGGTTACAAAAAACACCGCTGAAAATCAAATTATTAGAATTTCATGAGTAAAAGAATAAAAAATGAATATTAAAAAAATAAGAAGTTTTGATGAAATTAAAATGCCCCATAATTGTTGGAAATCATTAATTGTGCATTTGGAAAAAAAGAAAAGGAAAGAAAAGAAGAGAGAACAAACACCCCACATATTTTAATTTTCAAATTGTTACATAAAGGAATTAGAAATAGCCATTCGACTGGAAATTATATCTTTTTTCAATTTGTGTTAAAAGAGGCTATGGGCTTCATGCTAAAATTGTATCAAACTCTAAAAGTTTCAATACGAACGCCTAATTTTGACATCATATTTGGCTGTTTTGGTAATACATGAGGATACCAATCAGAACGTCATTCGGTCAAGTAGGTTAGGAATTATGAAGGTTTAAAGTTTGGAACGCCGAATGTTAAATTCATTTGTATTCGTTTCAAAATACAGTGTAATGCCGGTAGTTTTTTAAGTGCAACTCTAGATACTACTATATAAGAGTTATTTGTATAACTCACTCCGACCTCCTGGCGGAATGAGCTGTAATTTTGCATTCGCATATTTCAAGACTCTAGAAATTGATTTCTGTTTAAAAAATTCATACGTTACGTTTCATATTTTTTGAAAATTTATTTAAAAAAAACGCATATTCAAAATATTATTTTTGAAAAACATATGAATTGTAAAGTATACATTTTTTTTAACAGGAATCGATTTTCGAAAAGCTTTAAATATTCAAATCCAAAATTACAGCTCCTTCTGAGAAGTAGTTCTTGAGTTATGCTTTAAAAAAGCACCGGTATTCCAATCTGCTTTACAACGATTGCAAATTAATTTAGCATTAGAAGTTTGAAACTTTGAATCTTCTTAGATCCTAAGCTACTTCACCGAATGACTTTCCGTTTAGCATCTTAAGATAAAATTTACCGAAAAAGCCAAATATTATGTCAAAATTACGTATTCGAATTAAAAACTTCAGAATTTGGTATGATTTCAGTGTAAAGACGAACCCCTAAGATAATTTTTTAAACATACACTGGACACTAACAGAATTTCCAGTTGAATGGCTATTTCCGTTTTTCTCCTATGACAATTTAGAGATTAAAATATAGTCTCTTTCTTTATTTTCATTTTGGCCATCTGCACCTTTTAAAAATTGTAATATTTCTTATGAAATAATATTTTAATATAGTTAAACTAAACATGTAGTTAAACACTGTAAAAAAAAAGAAAGACTAAAATACGGAAACTGTACTGGCAATCGAGACGCCAGTACTATTTCCGTATTTTAACGGAAAATTTCCCCCGTAAATTACAGAAAAATTTCCGTTTTTCTGGAATTTATGGGAGAAATTTTCCGTTAAAATAGGGAAATAGTACTAGCATCTCGATTGCCAGTACAATTTCCGTATTTTAGTCAGTTTCTTTCTTTCTTTCTTTTTTTTTTTTTTTTTTTTTTTTTTTTTTTACAGTGAAGCATAACGTAATTAATAAGAAGGTAATCTACCTCCTGATTACGGCCAAGTTTGCTGCATAAGTAGTGGAAATAGCACAAGTTTTGAAGGCCTTTAAATTTGAACACCGCTATTTCTGTATGGTAATATTTAACTTATTTAATGACAGAAGATCTGTAATAAAATAACTTGAGGATATACTATACGGAGGTGCTGGTATTTATAGCTTAAAAAGTGAATGAATACTGCTACATGGATTTCGACGTTGATATAGTTAAAGTGTTAATTTAATGATAATAATTATTTTTCTATTAACCCAATGCCTACTTATTTGATGTTCTTATTCTTATGTTCATATTCTTCTTATCCTTATATTTCTCTTTATTCATTCTCTAAAAATATTGTTAAATTTTTAAACACCTAGTTCGATTAATTTACGCTTTGAAAATTTCTCCATCTCCAAGAAAATATCGATTTACTCTATTTCTAGAATTCTGGCGCAAATTTCTAGAATTCACATGCAGAATATAAATTTAAAATTGATTGCCCTATTGAATTTCGTGTTGCAAGTAACATTATCTAAAATTATGTTTTATCATGTAAGGTTAACTTTGTTGACAATACAAGAAAATGGCGTGTCATACATAAATTATCAAAGTATGTTTCCCCAAAACTCTAAAATCTGTTTCAGGCTGTTTTTTTAAAAGATTAAAAATTTAATAAATTCATTTAGTGTAATAACATAAAAGTATTAAAAAGAGCGATGCATTTTTAATGAACTCTATTATTGAGTATATAAATTCACTTTTCAATCTAATAATATATATTATTAATTAAAATACAATTATGAATGATATAATTCATTGCTGGAAAGAGATTAAAATGCATGGTTTTACTTTTACATGAATTTTTTCTCATAAATCCTAACAAATTTGGTACTGTCTTTTCCAGAATTGTTGATATTTTATCACCAGTTTTCACAATAGAAATCTTTACCTAGTTTAACCGCAGAAGTTCCCTGATTGAATAAAGCGAAATTTACTGGCAGAAATAATCAAGGATTCTGAGCAGCTTATTTCTTAGGTATATATGACGCTCGTCGTGAAGGGGTTTATGGTCGTGAAGTGGCATCTACATGTTAAAACGAACCCAAACTTCATTTGTTTTCAATGGCAATACCCAATTTTAACAAGAAATTTCAAATCTCCAGTTCAAACTATGCCTAGACACCAAATTTCAAGTCATTTGAATGATAAGTTTTTGAATTATAAACATTCAAAATTCAGTGCTTCTAATGTTAAATTAGATTTTCATATTTTTATTAATATCTTCTGAAATTATACTCCTAATGTGCTAATTTTTTGTGTAGCAATAATACTAAAATACCCAAACATATATACGTTGAATTTGCAATTTTTATAATTTTATGATATGAATCATGAAATAAATATTTGAAAAAATTATGAATTGCAACCTACAATTTTTTTGATGTATTTAGATTTATTAAGTCCTGCTTTATAGAAATCCAAAATTTCACATTTTTCTTCCAAGTAGTTTTCAAATTATGCTTAGAAAACGGCAAAATGATGGTTTAAGACAGAGGCCGTCTATGATAGAAGTGAGTAGATATTTTGAAATTTCTTATGCTATTTTGTAATCTAGTAGCAGTGTTGCCAGATTGACTACCTTTTTGTCCCCAGATTGCTGGTTGTCACCGCTTTTAGGAAATAGAAATATTCGCCCTATTTAAAAATAGATTAAAAATTCTGAATAATAAGCGAGTTATACTATTTTTAAAAAGTGGTGACAGTCAAATAATCTGAATTAAAAAACTCACCAATCTGGCAACACTGTCTGGCAGTCTTCAAGGACTGCTTGAGCGGCGCTTAAGATGCCTTGATCAATAAGAGGGCTCTCTCGGTCTATAATCGAGTACCGAACTTCAATTTGGATACAGCCTCTAAAATACGCTCATAAATAATTAATTTCTCGGAAACTTATCGTACGAATTGCATAAAAATTTGTTTTTAGGCTAATTGAAGGTTGTAGAGTTCATTTATGCTGCCAGAATTGTGTACTGCTATTGAAAAAAAACAAAGTTATGGTTCGTTTTAATATGTAGATGGCCCCTTAAGCAAATTTCATATACATCATTTAAAAGTAGATTTTATTACCAATCGTGTGGTACCAGTAACTTTCTTCTACGATAATTTTTTGAAGAGTTAGTGTGGGTGTTTACTTTTTATTCCACGATTGTACATGTTATTCAGTCAAAACTACCCGGAGACGATAATAATACATTCTAACTCTGAAAATGAATTTATATGAAAATTATGTAGGTTCTATAGATCAGGACATGATTTCTCGTGCTCTTCAGTGTCAAAATGTCAATTTCATATTTCCCCTATAAAGGCTCGTTCATTAATTATGTGACAATTTAAGAAGTGGGAGATCCCCAAAGTGTGACACAGTGTGACCGGAGGAGGGGTTGTGTTAATGCGTTCTGGTATCACATTTTAAGTATGAAAATGGTTAGGCATTATTTGCAATCCAAATAATAAAGTTTATAAAGAATGTGTACTTTACATTTTCTGATTACAATTAAGATAATAAAAATAAGTGTCATAATTATTACATTACAGATTTACATTTTTATTTTATATGGTTTATGTTGTATTGTTAGTAAATGCACGTATTCTAAATCAGTCTTCCTTTGTAATTTGGTAATTTTATATATGTATAAACGAAACTCCGACTGGTAATTCTTGTATAGTTTTTTTTACAGTAATCGCAGGGTTAATAGCTTGAACTTTAAAAATATTTAAAAAATATATATATCCCCACAAAATTACATCTGCCCTTAAAAAAAAAAAAAGTTGAACTTCCAATAATCATAATGATGATTTGTCTGGTGAATAAAAATAAAACGTGTTTTCTAGTAGATATTATTTAAAACTTACAAATAAATAAATAAATGGAATTTTAATCAAGCGTTTGAAATTTATTCTAGTACATGTTAAAATAAAAGAAGTATATTTGAATTAATATTCTTAGATTTTATAAGATAGCTTTTTGTCTAAGGGAAAATATTATGTACAACAACAATATAATTTTTATTTTTTTCGAAACATCCACTGAGAGATGTTTGATCAAAATAAAATAAAATAAGAAACTTTAAATGTATTCTTGGCTTGTCATCCTGACCTAGAAATAATAATTAAAAAAATGTCAAAAAGCTTTCTCCCCTTTCCCCTATCAAAGATAGAAAGTCAGAATTTGAATTATAGATACTTGGCGAGAATATGCATTAAAGAGGAATAAGCTTACGAGTGCGAAGGTTAAAATTAGTTAAATCAATACTTTAAGTTTAACAAGGTTTACAGTTGAAGGATTTCATTTTCATTATGCAGCATATCAATCCAATCGTGAAATCTATAATTTTTAAATAAAAGAAGAATTATTGGGAGATGAATTGTATATCAATTCTTCTTAAATATTTTTTGACCATACATTCAAAGGCGGAACTAAAATCTTCGTTAGAATTTTGAGCCATTACTCAATGAAATATCCCCCCCCCCCCTCCCCAAAAAAAGGAAAATTATGCATCAAGCATAGATTATGAAACACTTTCCAACACATTAAAAATAGTGTAGCGAAACTTAACCATTTAATAAGGTGATACAAGGTAATATAAGGTGATATAAGGTAAACAACTTGGAAAGCGCAAAACACCTTTAAAAATCCAATTTTAGCAATTACCAGCCATAGCCAGGAAAGTATTTAAATTTTTTTGTGAATCTCTGTATATGATCTACAAATTTTTATACATACTACATAATATGCCAAAATTTAGTTCAGTTAGAAAACGCACACCACTTCGAAAATTCCTCTTCAGCAATTTCCGTCAATAAAAGGAAATGCAGTCAACTTTTTGTGAAGCCCTGTATATCATCTATAGAAATTATACACACAAAGTAATAGACAAAACATTATTTAAATAAAACTCATAGCAAGCACTTGTAGCAAGTATCGCTCATAGACAGTACTGTAATCGAATTATTTTGTGTATTCCTTTAAATGAACGATAAATGCTATGCACACCATATTCTACAGTAAGCAACTTGCAGTGCACTTCACTGCTGTATCTCAATTTCGGCCTGTTTTAAATAGTATAATATCCTTAAACATTGCAAACGTTTCCCCTCCCCTCATAAGATCTTAATTATAAGATCATTAGATTAAGAAACTAAAATTTTAAGGTATTCCAGGTTTAAGATTGAATAAGGCGTCCATCCAGTTGCCATACTAGTAGCTATTGGTAACGAATAGAGCTAAATAAACCGAATTCTTGGGTATTTTTAGCTTCTTCTTACTTTTCAAAATTGCGAATTTACCTTAGTGGGATGATATTTGGGTATTTTTCTCACTGTTTAATTAGTTCAACGCCAAATAGAACATTAAAAATGCTTTGCACGCATCCTTTGGAAGACGGGATGTACGGGGTTTTATCTTAATCCCTTGGGGACGAGCGACACGTATACGTGCCGGAAATAGGCCTAAGGATCCTCCTTTATCCTCACCAGTAAAATTTTACTGTAAAATTTGCCTTATTTAATCCGAGCATTTTCCCGATTTGAATAGGCACAAACTTCTGTTTTTTAAAACCGGTAGCAAAGTAATAAACATTTCGTAAAAGGCTCCCGTCGCGAAGGGGTTAAATACACGGAATAAATTATCAAAAGTCCTGTTTCATAGCAATGCATTGTCTTGAAGCCGCTTTACTGAAACTCCCCGATCACGAAATCCAGTGTTAACCTATGGGAAAACTAAGAAGCACGATGACTCATGACTTAATATAATTATTAAAATACGGTTTCACCATCAGAAAGTAGGCATCAGATGCCAATGAGTGCGTTTTTAAAAAAAATTTCCATAAATTTTATGTATCTTTAAGATGATGATAAAATTTCATCAAATGGAACTTTCAAAGATTATAGGGATTTTTTAAATAATTAGAATTTACGGAGAAAATTTTTAAAAACGCACATCATCGGCATCTGACGTCTACTTTCTGATGGTGATAACTGTATTTTAATAATTATATTAGGTCGTGGGTAATCATGCTTCGAAGTTTTCTCTTAGATTAAAATGGAATTTCGCAATCGGGGTGTTTCAGTGAAGCGGCCCCTTAACCCTTTCAGGGGCAAAGCAATTCCATTGCTAAAGCGTTGAAATCAATGATTGACACCGGAATTTGAAAACAAATTTATTCCTAAATAAGAAAAAGCTATATTTCGGTATATAATAAACCGAAATTTTTTTTACTAAAGTTCTGGTGTCATTGTGTCACCTGGGAATTAAAATTAAGTGGTTTCATAAAAATACAAGCGCCCCTCAAGGAGTTAAAAAAATACTATGTAAATATGGGTTAGGCTCTCTTAGAAAGACCTCACGAAGGGAACATCCCTGCGGTCGATATCCCACACATAGATAATCAGCCAACTCACCCTCAATGAAAATATTGATGGCACACGTATTCGTATGCTATGCGGGAAATATTACTGGCACATATACCTATGTACCACGGCGTTCATTGCGTTAAAACTTTAACAAAAAAATTTAAAATATATATATTAAGGAAGACCCACAAAGGAAAAAGAAAAGGCATTAATTTAAATAACTGGAATTTATTGCTTTGAGGGCATTAGCATTGGGCTCGTTTTGTGATAGTTGGCATTGTAATTGTTTTTCTGAATACCTGAAAGAACAAACGGCAAGGGATAAGTGCCAACGCCCTTGAAACACGTGGAATCAACCATTTTATCTTACAATGTGTTTTACGATTTTCAACAGGGTCGATCTGTTAATAGTATATAGGTCATCACAAAAGGAAGGAGTTTCACTACTTTCAAACTCGTGAGCCTTTATGTCCGTTAAAAAAATTTAACTAAAATTCTGCTCACCCAAACAGTTTTTTCAAGGATGTCTATCGTGATTGTTTCGACTTTTTTTAAACATAGGATGAAATCATAGGCTATTTCTTAACAAAGATTTTATTCAAAATGTTTAAATTATTTTTAAGCAATCCAATAGAAATTTCTGGCGAAAAATGCTCTCATGTGAAAAATCATTCATGGTCTTATCTTTATCCAACGAGTTATTCTTAATCCGTTATATTCAGAGGTATAGTTACAATTTCAAAAATGTTTTAAATAATTTTTCCATTACATTAAAAGCCATTTAATTCAAAATAGTTAATTTTTTTTAAGTTAATGAAATTGAAATTTTATATGGTCCCAGAGTCCTAAAAGTTCTATTTTGAAATAAAAAAAAATCTCCATGTTTTAAATAGAAAAAAAATTCATTTTTTCACGACTATAATTTACCGAGTTATGATACTTATTCATAAATTTTACGAAATTTTAGCGTTTTCAGGCACTAAAAAGAAAACGCTGAAAATCCATACAATTCAAACTACTATAACTCGTTAAGCTTTAATCGTATTCAGAAACCGTAAAATTTTTTTAATTTCGCCACTTTTATATGAAAAAAAAAAAAACTATTTTGAGGTAACCAGCTTTTAATATGATGGAGAACTGTATTGGAAATATTCTTGTAATTGAAACTATCTAAAATTAACGGTTTAAGAATTAACTATTGAAAAATAAGGGAGTCCATTGTGAAAAAAATTGAAAGCAGGTTAATAAAATAATTAATGTCAAATAATCCATTGTTTTCCAAATAATTTCTGAATAAAAATTCCTTCAGCATTTCAACGGACTTGAAGAAAAATGGAATGATAAAATATATAAAATCATTATTGAAAAATATCTTTTTTTCAGGGTGTCATTTTCACTGGAAAAGGGACATGATTTTCTCATTACGAAAAAGTTATGCCTAGTTTCTTATGCAGGAATACATCTTAGACCTTCCTGTGACAGATGGCTACATTAGCCGAAAAAAAGATAATGTCAGGCTCTCTAGAAATTTAATGCATATAAAACACTAGTAAGTACATTTATCATCTCAAAATGCAATAAATTTTGCTTGAATTCACAACAGCTTTTTCAAGACTTTGTAAATATAAACTAACACGAAAATGCATAATTCTTGTCAAATATTTAGAAGCATAAGAGTTATTTATAGGCATCTATAAATCTCTACAGAAAGAAGGGTCATTCAATTATTTTGACAAAGAGAGCACACCAAAAGATAAACGTAAGGAAATCCTTATAGTTTTTAAATATAAGCGCTAATTTTTTTTTTTTTTTTTTACATTTTCCGTCGTAGGCGAAAGTGTTTATGAATTCAGTTTGTCTGTCCGTCTTTCTCTGCTCCAACTCCTTAAATATACTCGGTTTATCATATAGTTTTTACATGTTATTGAAGTTTACTATAAAAAGTTCCGTATTTAAAATGAAGTGTGTAACATTTATTGTTCGTTTACAGTAACACGCAAAAGATCTCCGTTACATTATAGTCTATGGCAATCGTTTGTGTTGAGTTTTACTAATGTTACGATATTTCGAAGATAATTAGATTGATATGCGTCGCTGAGGCGGACTACAACTACAACATGCTTTCTCGGGAGTTTAGAATAAGTAGCATTTGACGAAAAACGTCTGCGATACATCAAACGCAATGAAATTAAAATGGATCACCAAGGTGCAGTACAACACATTTTCTATAGGTTATGGGAGTGCTTAGCATATATCGCTAATTTACAGAGATGCACAAAATAACTTGGTTACAAGATTGACTGTGATCGATAAATGCTGAAAGTGCATTTCTTTAAGTTTCTTTTGGTTCATTTTTTAACCCTTTATATCTCGCAAAGTTATTATTCAGAAAAGATGCCAATTTCTATTTCCACATTTTTTGGTATGGAGGAGGGGACTTAAATATGCAACGAAATTTTGGTGTTGATTTTGAACTGTTAAAAATTAGGTTCATTGTTAATATGTAAATTGCCCCTTATTACAAAGTAAAACACATTTAATTATAGAAAATACAAACTAAAACGGTACTTTTCTTTTTTTTTTTTTGTTTCCTTCCATTTTTTAGGACTAAAGTCATAGTCCTGATTTTTATTTTTGTTTATTTATTTATTTATTTATTTATTTTTTGGCGTAGTGTACTTATGTAAACAATTATACGTGTGAAATAACATTTCTTTATGTTACACTTTAAATGAAAATTACTTTTCTTTCTTTGTCGCTAAAAAGAAAAAAAAACTGTCTTACTCTGTAATTTTTATCTCTGAATCGAATTATCAGTAACTAAGGGATCAGATTTTCACTTTTTTAGAAGTTTTTGACAGCTAATAGCTGGCTTGAACGTGAACAGACACAGACGAGTATCAAATATAAAATGCGCTTTCCGGCGTTTTGCAATTTTCTTTTCTTTTTTTACCTAGCCTTCTTTTCAGTGTGTTTATAAATTATATAATTACGAACTAACGCCCCTTATTGTCGCCCAGTGGCGTGGTCAGTAAGCGGATTCTGCTGCCATGCTGAGGGTCCGGGTTCGAATCCCAGGGTAAGACATGGATGTGATTGTGTGTTTAAAGTTATATATATATGTAATGTAATGGGAAAAGATATAAAATTGTTATGCCTGGTTTGTGTCACCTGTTTCTATGTATAAATAAAGATCATGCGACAGCCAAAGTTGCTATAGGCCTCAACACTCTCAGAAATAGAACTCTCACTTTTGACGATTAAGCAATCCTTGAGCTGTATTTCGTCGTTTTTGACGATCATTTCCTATCAACATCACGTGAATTTTAACGAAACGTAAACTCTCAAATATTTGTCGAAATATTTGCCTCAATCACGGTTAGACTCAATGCATTTTAAGGAAACAGTTGCTGTACCTCCTCAAATCCTGCGATTTTAGCAAGCAGACATTTGCTTGTTTATGTTAGTTCTGTAATAATTTATTTTAAAACAGCACTTTTTAGTGCTTTTCAGAAAATACTGAAATATAGGTAGTTATTGTTTCTTCATTAGTTATTTTTTTAGCTGTTAAAATTTTTAGGAATACTTATTATTATTTTTATTTATTTATTTATATGTTGTTGTTCGTTATGTTTTAATTCAAAAAGAATAAATTTCCTGTGTTCTTCAAAACCATTCAAAAAGAAAATTTGGTCAATAAAATTTCAAACTTCCAGGATATCTTTTTCTAAAATTTATTTAAGAAGTATATCCTGTTTTCAATCAAATTAAAACTAAACATAATTGACCCCTCTCCCCTTTATAAACAGTAAAGGGTTAAAATCTTATCCACCTACTCAAAGTGATAAAATCTCACGCAATATGCACTTCACAATTCGTTATTTGTGAACAACAAATTAACCAGACCATATTCTAACCATTCATCGAACAAAGAAAATTTCACTAATAAATTATTTAATCAAGCCATATTATAATTACTCATTGACCATGAGAAACCCCTAATAATAAATTAGCCTTACTTAAAACTTTCAGAAATTATACCAGCACCGATATAATTACAATCTACCTTATAAAAATATAAACCGCAGCAGAATTCATTACATAATCTAAAAGCTCATCTATACAAGTCCCCAATAGCGAGCTCGGAAGAGCAACGGTCTCCCACGCCAAAGGCCGCGGGTTCGAATCACCCCGAGAAAAACGAGAAGGGAAGTTTTTCTTCCCCCTGTGAATAAATACAGGACCTTCCAAACGGTTCGATAGATGGCCCCACCAGCCCTCTTTTGACGAAATTTACATCGTCAAGCAAGAGAAGAAAGTAATTTCGTTAATTTGACGAAATATTCGCTTGCAGTATTTCCCAGGAAACGGTTTCGTCAAAAACATAGAAAATTTCCTGAAATTTGAGTATTCATTTCTGAGTGCGAAAGCAATCTTCACTTCAGTGGGCTTCAAATGTCAAAGTGTCAAACGCTCCTTATTGGGAAAAAATAGATTGTTGGTGCCAGAATTTCTTGAGCTTATCATCCTTTTCTCGAAATTGATGAAATATTGCAAGGTTATTAAGTTTCACAGCATTCAGCTAACAATTTATACATATTTATATCAGACAAACTTTTATTTATTTCTTATTTTTACATTGTTTACGTCTGAAAAATTAGAAAATATAAACTATCACTCAGACATTTACCATTTATTTTCTCTTTCTTCGTTTAAATCTTTCTTCCTTTATAAAAAAGCAAACTATATTAAAGCTTTGATATGGATAAAACTTTTCTAATGCCTTTATTCGAACAATTTTTGATTTCTTTTATTTTCGTGATTTCTAAATTTGTGTTTTTCCTGTTATCATCAAAAAGTGATTTGAAATCGTTCAAGTATGCGATGTCTGATTTCTTCGGTTATGGATTGCTAACGCAGCATTTATATTTTTAGCTATTTTTGTTGTGTTTGATTTTATTGCAAAGCTGTAATTTAAGATTTCCTTTTAGTTAAAATACGAAAGAACATTTTCTAACTATCACAAAAGTTATTTCAGGGAATGTCTTTTGTGATTTGAGGTTAAACGAGATGGACACGTTTATGGAAATCTGTATTTTAAAAACACTTTAGTTTTTTTTTCTCGAAGTTTTCTGTGTTTGTTTACGTTAAGCATCATGCTTCTAAGGAAAATGAGGGGGTTGGGGTATACTACCCAGATTAACAACAACAACAAAAAAAACTTACCCAGAATGCCAGAATAACCCCTTAATTCTCGCGCCCGTGATATTCACGGGCTGTGTCTTTTAATCATTTTATTCTTTTTTGTTTGACTCCCACCAGTTTTATAAAATAGTGCAATTGGCTTTATTATGGTATCATTTTACCTGTCATTAAATAAGGTGAATATTTCTTTTTAAAAAAAGTGGTGCCAATTGCCAATAAGCAATTTGAATTTTGAAACCGTAATTTAATGTGACCGTTAAGGGGTTAATTGATGTGAGGAACAGATGGTTATTAATTTTTTGGTGTCATGGAAGAATAGCAAAAATAAAATATCATTGTAATATCTAAAAGGTTTTTTTTTTCGGTCATTTTGATTTCGTAAAAAGTAAAATATGTATTGTTTTGCACAGTTAATCTATATTTTGCGGTATATCTTTTTAATACAACGCATAGACCACAGGCTGTTTCTCTCTAGAATCCAAATTAACTTACTGTAGTACTGTGCTACTAAAAGGTTGTTTAAAATTATATAATGAATTGAGGAGCTCACAACCATAGTAGACTAAGTCTATTTTGAAAAAAAAAATGAGATAGTCCATTTAGAAGATGCATAAAATCTGTTTTATCCACTCCCACAGTGAACCAAGTCTGTAAACAGATGACACATATACGAGAAAGCATTTGAAAAAAGATTTGATTCACTGTGGGAGTGGATAAAACAGATTTTATGCACCCTCTAAATGGACTATCTCATTTTTTTTTAATGGACTTGGTCTACTATGGTTATGAACCCCTCAACTGTAATATTGTTTAAATCAAATTAATATCATTTTAAAGCAAACCATGCAACACTCCACAATTTGGTGAGATCATTGTAATACCACATGGGAAGTAACAGTACAGCAGTACGGTAGTCAATGACAACAAGTACGTTCGTGTACTTTCCATTAAAACTTTAATACAGGGTAAGCAGAAAATCCGTATAAACTTTAACAATTCATAAAAAGGGAGAACAAATAATGATGAGGAAGCGCGGTTTGCAATAAGCGTATTTTTAAGATGCGAGATTTTTTAAAAAAAAGTTCAAACAAGTTTGTTGTTCAAAAATTCACAGGTAGCGGGAGCTAACTTGAATGAATCTTCCGAAAATAGGCAAATGAGAAAGATTATAAAAGAACTATTCAGTACTAATTAGCTACTAAGCTTCTCAGTGGATATGCTATTCAAACGCAGAAGCGGCAACTAATGCTTTGCAAAGATTCCACCAACAAAAAAAATCTAAAGTAGAAAATTATGATAAATTAATAAGAAAATTATTTCAAATTGTTGGACCATTTGAAATCACGAGTGCGTCCATCAAACCCTCCCAATTTTTCGAATTTAAAGAAATTATTCGACGAGTAATTACACTCATCCATTTGGACATGATGCACTCTGCAGTCTCTCGCAAATTGTTACTCACCTCCAATCTGTTTTATTCTGCACCGTAGGGCATTTGGAACGCTTGCTATTATAACATGAACGATGATCACAATAAACATTGTCAATTATTTTCAGTGTATGTTCATTTCTTTTCTGCTTCTTCGTTTACGATTCGTTTATTATTTTTCGTTATGAAAGTGTGTTAGCTAACACAGCTAGGTCTCCATAGGTAACATTTGCGCAGTGACGTCTTCTATGAGCCAAGTTGATGATTCATTCGAATGAATGATCCACAAAGTCAGTTCCTTTATTCTCATTTGTATATTTCCGGAAGATGCGTTCATGTTAGCGTCTTCTATTGGCGATTTTTAAGCTGTAACTTCTATTGTTGTTAATCCGTCATAACTAGAGATCTTGTATAAGAGAGTGATTGGACGATGACGAAATGTCTGCTATTTATGTTAAAAAAAAGATAGATCACCGTAGAACGCAATATATTTTCATCAGCCCCCAGCAGTTTTTATTCCATTCAAATCACAGAAATTTCGTTTTACATGCCTTCAGAGAGTCATGAAGAACATAAATGAGTGATTTGCAGATAATTTTGGCTTTTAAGTCCCTTAATAATAACTTTTATTTTAGTACACATTCTTGGTCTTCTTTTATTTCTTATAATGTAATATATGCCATTGCATGATTGCATAACAATATTAACGGGATAAGTAAGTGTTGAAGGATTTTGAGGTTTAAAATGTAGCATTAAAGTCCTTGCCGTCACATGTCCCTGATGTTGATTTTTAAGTTTGGAGCTGTCTGGATAAACTTATTTCAAGAAAAGTAGTTCTACTTAATTTTTTAATGAAACTGGAACTATTCCTTTGTATAAATAGGTAATAAAATTGAGGCTGCGCGCATTTTTACGGTTATTATTACTTTTTGAACTCTTTCCCAGGGTTTTAGATTCATTATCGTCCCTCTTTCTAAACTTAGGCAGAAAATCACCCCAGATTTAGCCACAGTGCCTTTTTCAACTTTTTTCTCATACAGAACTATGCTAGAGCAAAAACGGCTAGTTCTTTGACACGAATGTTTTTTCAGAATTTAAATCAGCATTTAAATATTAATTTGAAGCATTCTAGCTATATTGGTAGCCTTACCGTCTCCAAGATTTATTCCTGAATTTTTAGAGATAAATTAAATATTTTTTGTTATTTAGTTCAATGTAAATAATTGTTGCTGAAAACCAATGAACATTGTGTCTACCACTTGGACTTAACATGACTTGCCTAAAAATAGGTGGTAATTTTCCTTACCGTCCCTGTTCTATTTCACTATTAAATAGATGGTAAGAGTCTCACAAGGATAGTACAGCATTAAACACTAATGCAGAACACGAACATGTTTAATTATAGCAGCAGGAACAAGAAAATTTAAAACTGGAAGTTTAAAAATGTTATTTTATTAACTCATTAAAGCCGGTTGGTAAGAAAACTTGCCATGTAAAGCGAACAAAACTTTTAAATTTTAATACCAGTATTTTAGTTTGGAAATTTTCACATTATCTAATCTCAAATTTTGAGCGATTAAAGAAATCAAAATTACAATGTGGAAAAAACAGGTGTCGAAGAATTAAATGTAAAAGAGGTTCGTCCTTAATGGGTTAAGTTGAATTTCATAAATCTCTTATTCTGGAAAGTTAAAATTGAGGGAGAATGGCTCAAATATGAGTGTATTAACACTAGAAAGACCGAGAATTTTACTCAAATTTTATAAAAATATTTCACACCAGAATTTTTATTTTAAATTATTTACTTATCCAATTAACTAGTTTTTTTCTTTGTATTTTTTAAACTAGTTTTATAAAAAATATTTCTGGTTCGAACCGAGACATATTCATTTGGTAGCAGTAAAAATGACTGCTCGCGGGCTTTCTAGTGTTAATATGAATTCGCAGAAAATTCATTTTCTAAGAATTCTTTTTCCCTAAAGGGAAAATGCAGATATATTTATGTTCTTCATGAATCTCTGAAGATATATAAAACGACTGTTCTCTAATTTCAATATAATAAAAAAATATTAGACGTTGATGGTATTGCGTTCTTCGGCGATCCACCAGTTTTCTAACAAAAGTGCTGGATATTTTGTCAATGTCCAATCTCTTACTTATGTAGGATATCTAGTCGTAACAGGACTGGGTGTGGATGCAATTATGCCGCAAATTTTAATGGTTTGTAACCTTGATCTGAAAAAACATATATAAATTTTAATCTATAAAATGCAGGTGTTGCAGAAGGCTAGTTCTATGGGTTTTTGTAGTGTAAGTCACATAGCTCATAATTGCTATGCTTGTTGGCCACCGTTATTTTTGAAAAGTTTTATAGGCCTTATTCAATTAATGAGATATCTCCCACAAAAGAAATAACATCTTTCGTTCTAAAATACTGGTAGCTAAAAATAGCAGCATGTGACTTACACTACAAGAAGTCATGGAAATAGCCCAGAAACAAAGGTTCAAAGGAATATCTTTTGCGATGAAATAACGTCAATAAATTAAATCTATATTAGCACCCTTTTCAAAGGTTTGTATGCTTAAATTGTAAATGCGCTTTATATCTTTTGTCAGTACTTTTTGCTACTTGCTTTAATATTTGGTAGTAGGTTAAGTACTGAAATTGTTTGAGCTTAACAAATTGGTTATACTAACTTTTAACATGGAAATATTCGTTAATTTTTTCGAAGAGGCTTTCCGTCCATGTTGTTGTTTATAATAGATTTTTAATCGAAGTCCAGAGAAATATAATGTATATTTTTCAATTAAATTCAGTAATTAGAAATAAAAAAATTAAATTCACAAATTTTTTCCTTAGCAAGAATAATTGTACTGAAAACAAAAGCGAATATTTAGTCCGTAAAAAATATGTTTCACATTAGTATGTATTATTCTAATGAAAAAGCATGCCCGTGAGTAAAGCTAATGTCATGTTGACGAGCAACAACATGAACAATCAATTTCATTTTATCGCAAATTTTTAAATTTCCAAACATTGAATAATTTAAATTTTTCATACCTGCGAATAGAAAAAAATGTACTTACAAATGTCATTTCTTTGAAAACTGTATCTTTATTTATTGATTTTTTATAGTTTTTAAAATATATTTCAAGCATGGAATTTTTTTAAATCTATCTCAAAAATAAACCTGTATCCCGATTAGAAAAAATTAACCCGTTTGCACTTCATGTAAATAATTTAGCATTTGTTTTTTTCCCATGTAATATTCCATAACTAACTTTACAAACGAAACTAAAACACCACAAATAAATACATAAATACCGTATTTTATAGAAATAACGCCGCACCCGTCGTAAACGTCGCACTCCTCAAATTGGCCTGAATAGGATTAAAAATATCGTAATCGCCGCACCCGTTGTAAACGCCGCATCCGTCGGAACGCTACTTTTGTCGACGGCGTCACATTGACCTAACTTTAATCAAAGTTTTCTGAGCAGTGTAGATGCCTCGTTTTTAATATCTTAACATGTCTGAAGTTTTATTTAAAATATTTAAATCCGATTTTAAATATTTTTATGAGTTTTTAAATTAAGGAAACTCAGTTGGTATTTTAAAAAAATCGTAAACGCCGCACTTCGGAAAAAATTAACTTTAAAACTGGTAAACTCTGCGGCGTTTTTTCCATAAAATACGGTAAATAAAACACGAATATAACAGACATGTAATCGAACTACGCGCTTTAGCACTTAAAAAATCAAAATAAAAAAGGTTGCTTTAAATACAGAAATTTTTCGTGATTAACCACTGGCATATGCTGCTAATACAAATGCACCAAAAATTCTTTTTTGGTGGTAATTGGTTGTTAAATTAATGAAACATAATAAATGTAAAAAAAGCTATTACATTTTTCAATGAAAAATTATTTTTACCTACGTTATGTACAACCGCAGTATATTGGACGTCTTTAACCCTGTTACCCGGATTAGATAGCCTGGTTATAATTAGAAATATCCAAGTTGCAATCTCTAGTTATACAGAGTGATTCAAAAAACGTTTACAAAATAACACGGCAAATCCGGCATACAACAAGGATAAAAATTCACGTAGGAGCATAGGGTCGCAAACCACTTATTTAGTCACAAATACAGGGTGTTTCACTCAAACTGAACCCGGGTTGACGGTAATAATTTCGAGAAAAATAAAAACATTGTAATAAAATGCAACGAATGCACCTTGTTTAGCGTGAAATGTGTTAATATCACGAAAAGATCTGAAAAAAGGTTGCTCAAGCAATCGATGATAACATATGAATTGATAATTACTGTCCAAAATGTGGGGCGTCACGTGCATACTGCTGGAGCGGATAATGCAAACTTCTACCACTTTGTTTAGTGTTATCACATCACATTTCCAACAAAGGAGAGAATGTCTGTTAAATGTTTTATTATAATATGCTTGTTTTCTGAAAGTTATTACTGTCAACCCAAATTGAGTTAGAATGAAACACCCTGTATTTGTGACCAAACAAGTGATTTTCGACCCTACTTTCCTATGTGATTTTTATCCTTGTGTGTGCCTGATTTGCCATGTCATTTTGTAAACATTTCTTTGAATCACCCTGTATATATATGTATTTTAGATCTTTCTGATTTTTCGGAACACGCGAACACGTAATTTTTCTAGTGGCCTCTTAGAACAATGTTTTCAAACTATGGTATACCAGTTATGTTATTCACACATTCTAATGCATGATATACCATGCATTAGATACATGAATAGCATAAAGAAAATTATTGCAAATTGAAAATGACACACCTTTCCATTTTACTCTATGATACCATCTCAGACTTGCAGAATCTTCATGATGAAGATATTCCTTTATTGATGGACTACGGCTTTTCCACTATTGATTGAATTTGACATATATAATCTGTGTTTTGAATGAGTTTAACGTCATTTAAAAGAAAAAAAAAAACATGTGAGAATAACCTCTTCGTCTCACATGGCAGCCAAATTCAAGAATAAACTTAGTATGAAATCTGCTTGTCTAAATTTAATAAAATGGAAATGACATGAAAAAGCTATCTTTGTTAAGTAGGTCCACTCTTTACATTCGAGATACGATAGAGTAAACTGTAAAACAAAATATGGTAATTCATGGGTATTTTCCGTAGTTTTACGGGAAACGCCACTTTCTCAAAAGTGTTGGCAGCTGGGCAAAGTTTTTTTCTTTTTTTAATTCAGATTGTTTAATTACTACCCCTTTATTGAAGTAGTAATATGCATTAAAAAAAATAATTATTTAACGATTAAACTAGGTGAATATTATTATTTCAAGAAGTGCTAGCAATCAAACAATCTGCATAACAAAAACGCTCAGTTGGCATTATTTTTTTCGCGCTAAACCTTGAAATTCCGTAAATTTACGGCATGAAAGTATAATTTCATGTATGTTTTTACAAGAAAAACCCGGTTATTTAAGGGCGGGAATCTCCGCTGTCGGTCGTTCCCCGTAATTTTACATGAATATTGCTTATAAGTGTATGTAATCCAGAAGTACAATTGAGAGATAATATTTTTAAAAAAAGTCCCATTGTTGTGTTTAAAAACACGTGATGGCATTTTTAAGCAAAACCTATAAGTAATGTTCCAAGTTCTACGTTCGATAAAGAGCACAATAGATAGATAAGAATGTATTTACTAGGAATAATATATATTTTCCTTCCAAATGCACCGCTCTCAGATTGTAATGATTATTATAAACAGTGAGAAACAGGTTACATACATATAAAAAATATTCGAATCCTGCAAATCATTTTTTCTGTTGTTGCAATCGTTATTCCTCAGTTAAAACAACTGTGATCTGTCGATAGCGTCAATTACTTTAGTATAACTGGCAGAATCGCTCTTCTTATTACAGTTCACTGAATATTATTAACTGCAAACTTACCCCTATCCTTTACATGTGTCTGATTCATCCCAATTTGTTTATCAGATTTAATACCTTTTATTTCTAAATTAGTGTGAAAAATAATTGATCACTCTGAACATAGACCGAGTGCAGCGAAACAAGGCAAATAGAACCTTCAATCCGTAATGATACTTTTCCTGGATCTCCTTCATTGTCTTAATTACTCATTAAGACGATGCTTCTTTTCTGCTCTCTTTCGGAATGCATCGAATCCTACCGGATTAGAGTTAAAGTCATTAGTCATGGCATTTAACGGATCATGCTCGTTTGATTCTATTAATGAAGAAGTTTAAAAGAAAGGCTCTTTATGAGAGATAAAACTAAAAGAAAATGTCTTACGCTTATCCAGTAAGCTGTTTCTTAAGTTTATCTGATAAAGAATTCAACACCCACTTCTGAGACACAAGAAAACCAAATTTAAACATCAAAACTGCTTAAACATTTCTTTAACCCTTTATGCATCGATGGTATTTTTAAGTACCCTTAAAAGAATTATTATAAAATTTCTTTAACACACATCGATTGACAGTAATACAATTTAGAATGAGTTATATATAAACACTTTACTTTATCATGTTTCAAAAGCATTATATGTTATACAAGACAAAAAAATTTTTTTCCAGTTATAACTGTTTTGTTTTTGGATGTTGAATTGCATTGGGTTTAATTTTTGAAAACAAAACAAAACAAAAAAAATATGTTTATACATTTATAATTTTATATAACGGTAAAAACCAAAGCTGCCAATTTGTACGCTTTTTTCTAACCACCAAATTTAACAGTAAATTTTGAATTTGTAATTTTAAATTCGCGATTAAATAGGGAAAAAAACTTCTATTAAATCTTAGCGGTATTAGAAAAGTGTAAAAGTTAGGCAGTTTATACTGGAAACAATATTTTAATGAAATTATTTGAGTAGCATTGCAAATAAATTAAAAAAAAACCTCTATAAATGCCGAATTCATTTATTAATTTTAAAAGACGAAATTTTTCTGACATTATTTTACAATTGTAAAAATTTTTCGAAGTATTTTCAGAAGTTCGAGAAAAACGCTTTGGAAGGTGAACATTTCATAAATTCATAACTTTTACATAAATGAATTAAGGTATAAGTGATTATGGATGAATCTGGATAATTTAACTGAAGTGGCCTGAAAGTTGAAGTACGGGATAGAGTCCTTCAAGAGTCCGGTTGTACCCGACCCAAACTCGCAAATTCTGCTTAAAGTCAATTCGAAATCCAACACACTAAAACCCAAAACAGATCCGAACACGAAATATTTAAACCCGAAACCGAACTCTAGATGAAAGAAAATGAATCCGCACACTTATCCATACAATCCATACAATTATCGACAAGTAATCTACAGTTACAACTCTCATATCAATTTTATGAATATTCTATAACACAGAACGCATATCCAATTAATATTCAAATATATATTTTCTTCATTAAAAAATGTCAGGGTTTTCTTTCGGAATGTCGGGTTAGCCCGAACTTGACATGAAAGAATCAAAATTCAACCCGAAACAGACCAAAACTTAAAACGTACACCGCAAAAAAAAAGAAAGAAAAAAAGAAAAGAAAAAGAAAAGAAAGCATCAAACTGACCTGATGATCGGTCGGGTTCGGTTAAAATAGGGTAATTCGACCCGGTGTAGGACTCTAGTACATGGGTAAAAGAAAAAGTATTCCATATTTAACGATTAAAAAAAAATCAAATAATCCACACTTTCTTATGTAGTGAGTCAAAAATGAATTGTATATATCTTAAAAGTCTTGAAATTATTTGATTTTATAAATGAATCTGATAAATATAGTTTGTTATGTAAACTTTTACAGGCATTTATAATATTACAGCAGTTACCGATTTCGGAATTCAATAACATGTAAACTTACAAGAAAATATCCAATTCAAAACTCACTTTTCTGCTTAAATATTGTTTTATAATTACTAAAATTAATATGGTAACGTTTATTATTATAAGATCAAAAACAAGCTGTACGTCTGCGAGTAATAAGGAATGCAGTAATTATGCAAAACACGAAATGAAACTATTACCTTTGTTCTTTCATTTTTCGCTAGACAGAAATCTAGAAAATTACTGGAGATGATGAAGAAAGAGAGAGAGAGACGAAATTAAAATTTTACTTTTTGTTGATAAAATAACTGAATTAGATACATTTCTCTTTTTAGTTTGATTTCGTATGAAATGTTACCTATTGCGATTTCTCCTATGTTGGAATTTCTGAAACATTTTTGCAGATCTACACCGATCATGAACCCTAGAACCAAAAACCACCCTCAGTAAAAACTTTATATATATACATATCTATCTATATATCACATTTTTATGGGCACGATAACTTCTGTAATTCTGCACAAATCTCTTCCAAACTGATACATAAAATCAATGGGTGGAAAATCTCGTTCAAGTTCGTTAATGGGCAAAATCGGACCAAGGGTGTGGAAATAGGGAGGATTTTTGTGAAAACCGAAAAAACCCATTACTTCTTAAATTTTATACATAGCAAATTAGTTTAGAGTTATTATTACTTCTAGCAAAAAGGACAAAAAATTTATGTATCACAGATTTTTGATAAAATTAAAAATGGACTCAAGGTGCGCAAAAAATAGGGTTTTAGGGAGAAAAAAAATTCATAACTTCGTCAATTTTTAGGATATCGAATTCACTTAAACTTATTATAAATCTTCTTAATATTATCTACAACTTTTTTATTGACAAGTTTTTGATAGGACCAACTGTTACTGCAAAAAAGAAAAACAATATATTAGCGAAAAAAATGGCGGGAGGTTGAAGGGAAAAAAAAATTCATAACTTCGTCAATTCACAAAATATCCAATCCGCTTAGATTTATTATACAACTTTTCAATATTATCTACAATTTTCATATTGACAAGTTTTTGATAGGATCAACTCATATAGCAAAAAAAAAAAAAAAAAAAGAACGGGGTTGACGTAAAAATTACCGTAATAAGGGTGTACTCAAATCCAAACGGCTTATTTTCTGACTCACTTTTAAATTCATTTTCGCTCTCAAACGCATCCCATTGGCAGGTTCTCTTATTCAGAAACTATATAATGTGCTGTATTGGTCGATATTTTTTTTTTAAGGCAGAATATATCTCAAAAAATGCTGTCAAAGTGGGCATTTTGAACCGAATTTCCCGATGCGATAGTGCTGGAAACGAAAAAAAAAAAAAAAATAGTCGTAAAGAGAAAATAATTGTAAATCAAGTTCTAATTAATTGAACGAAAAATAAAAACACAGGTTGCTTATAAATCTCTTCAAAAAAATCACATCAGCAAGTTTCATATTTTTACTTTTAAAAATCCCTGCCGGCCCGGCCTACAGGCGGAGGTAGATTTCGAAGTTAAGGATACTAATTTCACAAACAAAATCCAAATCATGATTAGAGATAAACCCACTTTAACAATTTTATCTGGCCGCTTTTGACGAGTTTTTATTTCATTTTTATATAATAAGTGGTTTTATCAGAATCATGTTAGGGCGGTATTCTAAAAAATACTTTTCCATGCTCAACAACTCGAAATTTTCTGGCATAACTCCAGATTCCTTTTTAATAGGAAAAACATGAAACTTGTTGACGTGATTTTTGAAGAGATTTATAAGCGACCTGTGTTTTTAATTTTCGTTCAATTAATTAAAACTTGATATATAAACAATTATTTTCTCAGTAAGACAATATTTTTTGTTTCTAACACAATCGCTTCGGGAAATTCCGTTCAAAATGCCCACTTTGACATCATTCTTTGAAATATATTCTGCCTCTGTCAAAAAATCGATCATTACGGTACATTATATAGTTTCTGAATAAGCGAATCTACCATTTGGATGCGTTTGAGAGCAAAAATAAATTTAAAAATGAGTCAGAAAATAAGCAGTTTGGATTTGAATACTCCCTTAATACGATGATTTTTCCAACACAATCCGCTTCGGGAAATTCGGTTCAAAAGGCCCAATTTGACAGCATGTTTTAAAATATATTCTGCCTCTATAAAAAATTGACCATTACGGTACATTATATAGTTTTTGAGTAAGAAAAGGTACCAATTAGAAGCCTTTGAGAGCAAAAATGAATTGTAAAATGAGTCAGAAAATAAGCAGTTTGGATTTGAATACACCCTTACTAAGATGATTTTTTTCTTCAACCGCTATGTATTTTTAATTTGTTTTTGCTGTAAGAATTGGTCCTATCCAAAACTTGTCTATATAGATGTTGTAGACAATATTAAGAAGATATATGATAAATTCATGGGGATTTTATATCTTTTGAATTGACGGAGTTATGGATTTTTTTCTTCTTCAAATGCCCTTTTTGTTTTCGTTTTTAATTTTTTTTTTTTTTTTTTTTTGCGGTGCGATTGGTCCTATCAAAAACTTGTGAATATAAAAGTTGTAGATAATGTTAAGGAGATTCATGATAAAATTAATTGGATTTGGTATCTTGAGAATTGACGAAGTTATGAATTTTTTTCTCCCAAAAACCCAATTTTTTGCGCCCCTTGAGCCCATTTTTAACTTTATCAAAAATCTGTGATACATAAATTTTTGGCCCTATTTTTAGAAGTAATAAAAACTTTAAACTGATTTGATATGTACAAAAATTAAGAAGTTATGGGTTTATTTCGGTTTTTACAAAACCCCTCCCTATTTCCATCCCCTTTGTTCGCTTTTGCCCATTAACGAACATTACCGAGATTTTATGTCCCTTGATTTTATGTATCAGTTTGAAAGAGATTTCTGCAGAATTACGGAAGTTATCGTGTCCAGAAGAAAGAGATAACACAATTGCTTCGGGATATTCCGTTCAAAATGTCCACTTTGACATTATTTTTTGAAATATATTCGGCCTTTAACAAAAAATCGATCATTGCGGTGCATTATATAGTTTCTGAATAAGCGAATCTACAAATTAAATGCGTTTGAGAGCAAAAATGAATTTAAAAATGAGTCAGAAAATAAGCAGTTTGGATTTGAGTGCATGCAATGATTTTTCCAACACAATCCGCTTCGGGAATTCGGTTCAAAATGTCCACTTTAACAACATTTTTTAAAACATATTTTGCCTCTATCAAAAAATCAATCATTACGGTACATTATATAGTTTCTGAGTAAGAAAACGTACCAATTGGAAGCCTTTGAGAGCAAAAATGAATTGTAAAATGAGTCAGAAAATAAGCAGTTTGGATTTGAATACACCCTTACTTAGATGATTTTTTTCTTCAACCGCTATGTATTTTTAATTTGTTTTTGCTGTAAGAATTGGTCCTATCCAAAACTTGTCCATATAGATGTTGTAGACAATATTAAGAAGATATATGATAAATTCATGGGGATTTTATATCTTTTGAATTGACGGAGTTATGGATTTTTTTCTTCTTCAAACGCCCTTTTAGGTAGCTTTCATTACAAGAAGCTACCTATTGCAGCCGTTCGGAGGAAAGCGGTTTCAAAAAATTTTGGTATATTTTCATCGATCATGACCCCCAGACCCCGAAACCACCCTCCGTTCAAAATTGATATATATATATATATATATATATATATATATATATATCCATATATATATATATATATATATATATATATATATATCTGACCTATGTCACACTGTAACTGTCGTATTTATGAACCGATTTGGATGTAATTCGGTGTGTACATAGTACATACCAATCTCTCGACCGAGTTCGTTGGCCAGCTTCATCCGCCATTTTGTTTCAAAATGGCGGCCATTTAAAATTTTTAAAAAAATTTAAAATTTGAAATGTGGTACCAAAAAATTGAAAATGGAAAAATATTTTTTTCTTATGTATTTAACCTTTATACAAAGACTCCGGAGCAGTTTTTGTTTCGTCGTTATCTTAAAAAATGGCTGAGTTATAGCATTTTGAATTTCTAGCGTAACTGACATTTTGAAACGTCCTGAATTTTGTCACGCGATAAAAGGCGTATTTATGAACCGATTTGGATGTAACTTCGTTTATACATAGTACATACCAATATCTCGACCGAGTTCGTTGGCCAGCTTCATCCGCCATCTTGTTTAAAAATGGCGGACATTTAAATTTTTAAGAAAAATTTAAATTTGAAATGTGGTACCAAAAAATTGAAAATTGAAAAAATATTTTTTTCTTATGTGTTTGACCTTGATTAAAAGATTCGGGAGCAGTTTTTGTTTCGTCTATATCTTAAAAAATGGCTGAGTTATAGCATTTTGAATTTCTAGCGTGGCTGACATTTTGAAACGTCCTGATTTTTGTCACGTGATAACAGACGTATTTATGAACCGATTTGGATGTACCTTGGTGTGTACATAGTACTTACAAATATCTCAACCGAGTTTGTTGGACAGCTTCAGCCGCCATCTTGTTTCAAAATGGCGGCCATTTAAAAAATTTAAAAAATTTAAAATTTAAAATGAGGTACCAAAAAATTGGAAAATGAAAAAGATTTTTCTTGTATGTGTTTTACCTTAATACAAAGATTCTGGAACAGGTTTTGTTTTGTCTATATCTAAAAAAATGGCTGAGTTATAGCAGTTTGAATTTCTATTGTGACTGACATTTTAAAACGACCTGATTTTTGTCACGGGATAACAGGCGTATTTATGAACCGATTTGTATGTAAATTGGTCTGTACATAGTACACGCCAATGTCTCGACCGAGTTCGTTCGCCAGCTTCATTTGCCATCTTGTTTCAAAAGGGTTGCTATTTAAAAAAAAAATGTAATTTAAAATTTTAAATTAGGTATTAAAAAATTGGAAAATGAAAAAGATTTTTTTTTATGTGTTTGGCCTTGATACAAAGATTCTGGAGCAGATTTCGTTTCTGAAAATTTGTTCTTTTGTTTATATCTTTAAAAAAATGGTTGAATTATAGAACTTTGAATTTCTAGCATGGCTAACACTTTGAAACGATCTTGTATTTGTCTCGCGATACCACACATATTCGCCTATTTCGATGGAAGAAGGCATGTGGATAGTATACATCAATATCTCGACCAAGTTCGCTTGCTAGCTTCATAAGCTATCTTGTTTCAAAATGGCGGCCATTAAATAAAAAAATATATATATATTTAAAGTGAGGTGCAAAAAAATTAGAAATTGAAAAAGGTTTCTTTCTTAAGTATTTGACCTTGATATAAGGATTCAGGAGCATTTTTTTTTGTCTTTATCTTAAAAAATGGCCCAGCTATAGCCGTTTCAATTTCTATTGTGGGTGACATTTTGAAAAATCTGATTTTTTGCCTGCTGTATATATCAACCGATTCCGATGTGAGTGAGCAGGTGCACAGCAATTACTAAAGTCTCGAACAAGTTCACTGGTTAGCCTCATCCACCATGTTGTCTTAAAATGGCAGGCACTTTAAGAAATCACCGAATTTGGCAGCCAAATATAAGTTACTTTAAATAAAAGCAGCTTGGATAAAGCTGAATAATTTTGCGAAATTCTCATTCATAATGATTTAGTATTGATAAAAATTAGTATTGAATCTCCTATATTCGGTTTCCACTAAATTGAGCTTGGTGTGTTTGAATAATAAAAGTTGGCTTTTTAAAGTAAGGAATATGAAAGCTACCTCTTCCTCCCGGCACTGGCCGGAAGGACTTTTTTGTTTTCGTTTTTAATTTTTTTTTTTTTTTTTTGCGGTGCGAATTGGTCTTATCAAAAACTTGTGAATATAAAAGTTGTAGATAATGTTAAGGAGATTCATGATAAAATTAATTGGATTTGATATCTTGAGAATTGACGAAGTTATGAATTTTTTTCTCCCAAAAACCCTATTTTTGCGCCCCTTGAGCCCATTTTTAACTTTATCAAAAATCTGTGATACATAAATTTTTGGCCCTATTTTTAGAAGTAATAAAAAACTTTAAACTGATTCGATATGTGCAAAATTAAAGAAGGTATGGGTTTTTTTCGGTTTTCACAAAACCCCTCCCTATTTCCATCCCCTTGGTCCGAATTTGCTCATTAACGAACTTGACCGAGATTTTATGCCCCTTGATTTTATGTATCAGTTTGGAAGAGATTAGTGCAGAATTCTGAAAGTTATCGTGTCCAGAAGAAAGTGATATAGATAGATAGATAGATAGATAGATCGATCGATCGATAGATAGATGTATATATAAAGTTTTTTACTGAGGGTGGTTTTGGGCTCTAGGGGTCATGATCGGTGTAGATTTGCAAAATTTTTTCAGAAATTCCAACATAGGAACGATCCCAATAGGTAGTATTTTATACGAAATCTACCTAAAAATGAATCTGAAAATGTGTCAGAAAATTTTGAGTTGTTGAGCTTGGAAAAATATTTTTTTGAATACAGCCTTAACATGATTCTGATAAAACGAGCTCTTTCAAAAAATGAAATTAAAAATTCTTCAAAAGCGGCCAGATAAAATTGTTAAACTGAGTTTATCTCTAACCTTGGTTTAGTTTTTGTTGGTGAAAGTAGTACTTAACTTTGAAGACTACCTCCGCCTGTAGGCCGAGCCGGCAGGGATTTTTTTTATTTAGATGCGTTTCATATTTTTATTATTTCAGTTATCAAATTAAATATTTTCAAAATTGCTTCGGAAGGAAATTATTTTTCAAGCAGATTTTTGGACTAATTTCCTTGCTTTTAGAGCGACAGCTTCAAAAATTAAAAGTCCTTCCGGCCAGTGCCGGGAGGAAGAGGTAGCTTTCATAATCCTTATTTAAAAAAAAGCCAACTTATATCATGCAAACACACGAAGCTCAATTTAGTGGAAACCGAATATAGGAGATTCAATACTAATTTTTATCAATATATTGAATGAGAATTTCGCGAAATTAGTCAGCTTTATCCAAGCTGCTTTTCTTTAAAGTAACTTATATTTGGCTGCCAAATTCGGCAATTTCTTAAAGTGCCTGTCATTAAAAGACAACATGGTGGATGAGGCTAAGCAGTGAACTTGGTCGAGACCTAAGTAATTGCTGTGCACATGCTCACTCACATCGGAATCGGTTAATATATAGGAGTGCTGTCGCATGCAAAAAATCAGATTTTTCAAAATGTCACCCACAATAGAAATTGAAACTGCTATATCTGAGCCATTTTTTAAGGTAAAGACAAACAAAAAATGCTCCTGAAACCTTATATCAAGATCAAATACTTAAGAAAGAAACCTTTTTCAATTTCTAATTTTTTTGCACCTCACTTTAAATATATATATATTTTTTAATTTAATGGCCGCCATTTTGAAACAAGATGGCTGATGAATCTGGCCAGCGAACTTGGTCGAGGTGTTGATGTATACTATCCACATGCCTTCTTACATCGAAATAGGCGAATACGAGTGTTAACGCGTGACAAATACAAGATCGTTTCAAAATGTTAGCCATGCTAGAAATTCAAAGTGCTATAAATCAACCATTTTTTAAGATATCAACAAAATAACAAATTTTCAGAAACAAAAACTGCTCCGGAATCTTTGTATCAAGGCCAAACACATAAAAAAAAATCTTTTTCATTTTCCAATTTTTTAATACCTCATTTTGAATTTTAAATTTAATTTTTTTTAAATGGCAACCTTTTTGAAACAAGATGGCGAATGAAGCTGGCCAACGAACTCGGTCGAGACATTGGTGTGTACTATGCACAGACCAAGTTACATCCAAATAGGTTCATAAATACGCCTGTTATCGCGTGACAAAAATCAGGTCGTTTTAAAATGTCAGCCACAAGAGAAATTCAAAATGCTATTACTCAGCCATTTTTTTTCAGATATAGACGAAAGAAAAACTGTTCCGGAATCTTTGTATTAAGGTCAAACACATACAAAAAAAATCTTTTTCATTTTCCAATTTTTTGGAATCTCATTTAATTTTTTTTATTTTCTAATTTTTTTAAATGGCCGCCATTTTGAAACAAGATGGCGGATGAAGCTGGCCAACGAACTCGGTAGAGATATTTGTATGTGCTATGTACACACCAAGGTACATCCAAGTCGGTTCATACATACGCCTGTTATTACGTGAGAAAAATCAGGACGTTTCAAAACGTCAGCCACGCTAGAAATTCAAAATGCTATAACTCAGCCATTTCTTAAGATATAGACGAAACAAAAACTGCTCCCGAATCTTTTTATCAAGGTCAAACACATAAGAAGAAAATATTTTTTCAATTTTCAATTTTTGGTACCACATTTCAAATTTAAATTTTTCTTAAAAATTTAAATGGCCGCCATTTTTAAACAAGATGGCGGGTGAAGCTGGCCAACGAACCCGGTCGAGACATTTGCATGTACTATGTATAAATGAAGTTACATCCAAATCGGTTCATAAATACGCCTTTTATCGCGTGACAAAATTCAGGACGTTTCAAAATGTCAGCCACGCTACAAATTCAAAATGCTATAACTCAGCCATTTTTTAAGATATAGACGAAACAAAAACTGCTCCCAAATCTTTGTATAAAGGTCAAATACATAAGAAAAAAAATATTTTTCCATTTTCAATTTTTTGGTACCACATTTCAAATTTTAAATTTTTAAAAAAATTTTAAATGCCGCCATTTTGAAACAAAATGGCGGATGAAGCTGGCCAACGAACTCGGTCGAGAGATTGGTATGTATTATGTACTCACCGAATTACATCCAAATCGGTTCATAAATACGCCTTTTATCGCGTGACAAATTTCAGGACGTTTCAAAATGTCAGCCACGCTAGAAATTCAAAATGCTATAACTCAGCCATTTTTTAAGATATAGACGAAACAAAAACTGCTCCGGAATCTTTGTATAAAGGTCAAATACACAAGAAAAAAATATTTTTCCATTTTTAATTTTTTGGTACCACATTTCAAGTTTTAAATTTTTTAAAAAATTTTAAATGGCCGCCATTTTGAAACAAAACGGCGGATGAAGCTGGCCAACGAACTCGGTCGAGACATTGGTATGTACTATGTACACACCGAATTACATCGAAATCGGTTCATAATTACGGGAGTTACAGTGTGACATAGGTCAGATATATATATATATATATATATATATATCAATTTTGAACGGAGGGTGGTTTCGGGGTCTGGGGGTCATGATCGATGAAAATATACCAAAATTTTTTGAAATCGCTTTCCTCCGAACGGCTGCAATAGGTAGCTTTTTTGTAAAGAAAGCTACCTAAAAATCAACAAGTTTAAGTTGTTGTCTTTTACAGGCTTAGTTTTCCTTTATTTTTACGTTTGATTTCCACGTATTTAAAGCAAAGCAAGTAGGTGGTGGTAGGTAGGCAAACGTTTGTCTTAGTTGTCTGGCATATTAATGAGAGATTTCAGATTCAGAAGTCAATTGCATAGAATTGGTATAACGATGACATTGGTATAGCAGCTTTAAAATTTTCATTTTCATTTTTTCAGTAGATTAAATAATCGGGGTTATTTTATAGTGGGTTATTATTTTATATATTTATTATTATATTGTTATTTTAGTACGTGTCGTATTAGCTAAGTTTGGGGCAAAAATGTAAACAATCTTTTGTGTTTGTTAGGCAGAAAAATTGATATAGTGAAGAAATTGCTCTTACTTATTAAAAAAATCCGATACTAACCTTTAAATACAAGAGTGGTGTAGAATTTATGTTATTAACCCGGGAGAACTCGCTAGTGAGAATGCCCAATTGCTTTTCTTTTACTTTACATTCATATAATATCAACTTTTTTTGGTTGGCTTAGTACTTTTATTCACAAAATAGGTAAAATAATTGTAAAACATTTTGAAATTTTAATTAACATGAAAAATGATTTAAATAAGAGTCTTAAAAAAGTACGACTGTGAGAGAAAATCTCATGCAGCGAGTTCTCCCGGGTTAATAAGTGGAAGATTAGTAATCGGAAATAGTGCTGATAGTTGGGCTGCTACCTCAAGGGTTTTGCCTCCTCTACCATACACGATATTCAGTCCGTGTTCTTAAATTTAACACATTTTGCAGAAAAAGTGTGTGTATATTATGAATATACCTTTGGATAATAGGTTCAGCTTCATTAAAGGGTCTTTAGATGGCCATTTTATATTCTGATTAACCCTCTAGCGCATGATTTTTTATGTTTTATTTCCTTAATGGACATATTAAACGAAAAATGCTGAAAAAATTATCACTCTTATATTTTTCCGTATTTTGTATTTTTTTAAATGGTTACCAAATGGCAACACCATGCATTAAGCGCATTCTAAGCATATTCTACGATACTTCTCTGGTCTTTTTTCTATTCATTGCCGGGTGGCATTTTCAGCACTGGATTCTGTCTCTTATTATTCCAAGGCACGAAATTACTTTTGATTTTAAAAGTGTCATTAGGCCACTGATGTTTAATAATTATCAAAATACAGTTCATGATTTACAGGTTCAACAACTGGATGAGTTAGACTAGCACTGACTCAAACGCTAACCTCCAAGTCATGTTCACTTGGCAGACTAGTTGTATTTTTTTTCGCAATAAATATCAAAATTGTACGCAAATATTGATACTGCTGCGAAAAATAACAATTTAAAACCATATTTATGCGAGATTTTTTTGGAGGGGGGGGGGAGGACATACAGCTTCATATGGTGACGAGCCTTTGTCGCACTTATTTGCTCATAAACACAGAGAGATTCCTTCAGGGGAATGTATAAGAATTTCCATCCAGGTTACCGACTATCAGTCTCAACTTGAATAATTTATCTTCCCCATTAGACAAGGTATTATCATTCAGATGGGAAAATTGTCGCACACTTTCAAATGTATTCAAGATAATAGTGCGACTACCTGGTGGTACACCAATGACAACGTTCCCAAACAATCTTATGATTTTAAAGTTTGCCACGCTACCCAAGATGTAAATTCTTAGATATTTTTTATATCTGTCGAGCATATATTGAATGGCTTTTGAATATGTTTTAGAACACTATACAGGATTGTTTGTTGAGAGATATCCTCGAAAAGTAATGGGTGGGAAAATACAAACAATATGTATATGGTGTTTTTAATGATAAAACACTTTCAGGCAGCGAAATATCTCCAATAATCTTTATCCAAGAAGGATCTGGCGGAAGAGTTTGAAGCTTTCATTTTTTTCTGTTTGCGTTTACCTGACTGCTTTTGTTTTAATTTAGATGGAATATTCACTATCCCAACGTTTGCATCAACCTTCTAGTCAATTTCATTAGCTCTTTTATCTGTTTGTAAATCACAATCAATCTCATCATAAGTGTCTGAACCGCTTTCGAACAGAAGGTTTGGATGAAAAGGTGGAACGTCATTGCTGTCATTGTAAGAAATGCCGCTTTCACTTGATAATGCAATCCATATTTCTTCTGTTAATAATTTTTTTTTAGTGTCTTTGCTTTAAAATATAAGTTGAACATAATGAGGCTTTATCAGAACAATTTTTTTCTATGAAAAAATAGACAAAAAGCAAGATGAAACAATCAACAAATTCATTGAACAGAATACTAAATATGTAAAAGAAGTGTAGCTCAATTCATGGTGTTGCCAAATGACAACAAACGTATATTTGCATGCATACAATATTTGATGCAAAAAAAATTACTGAAAATTATTTAAAATAACATTTAAAAGCATATTCTTTTGAAAAAGATTTTTTTCAAATAAAATTTTGCATTTTAAATATTTTTTATTTGTGTTAAAAATCCATCTATGTCTAGGAAAATGGAAGGCTTTAAAAGTTCCTTTGTATTTGTAGCTGTTAAACAACTCTTATCACCTATGGTATTTTTAATGAAATAAACCTAAGTATAGAGGCGAAATGAATACGTAAAGCATAAAATTATCAAGAGGCAACGGTAAATAAACGATAAGTAGGAAAAATTTAATTTGTTGCCATTTGGCAACAGTGGGCACTAGAGGGTTAAACCCGGATCAATATACAGTGGTGGCCAAAATTGTGGAAATCTTTTGTAATTTTCATGTTTTATAACTTTGTGTTCTTATAGAATATATTAATTTTCACTTAAATACAAATGTTTATATATCAAATTCAAGGAAATGTAATGCAGAATTTAATAAAAAAACAGAATTAAAGTATCGGCATTACAAAAAAAGTTACGCTTAGTTTAGTCTAAAATACAAACACAATTGGTCATGAATGCTGAAGTGTATAAGTGATAAATAAAAGCTTCCTAGCCAATCACAATGACTGTTCTGAGAACCAATCAAATGTCAGTAACTAAACTGTAGTATATTTTGATTTATAAAAGCGGTATTTTGCTGGAATGAATTTTGCAGAAAGGTGAATACTAGTGTAATTAAATAGAATAATGCTTTTTTAAAAATATTTCTATTTCTTTCTTAATGCAAATAATTTATAACAATGTCATCAACAACAAGAACTGATTGAACACCTACAAAAAGAAGCAGAATTGTCATATTGAGAGAAAATAGTTTCTGTTATGCTGAAATTGCAAAACAGGTTGGTAGATCAGTCGCTTTATCTGGTATACGCAGAGTTGTCAAGTCTCCGTCTTTTTGAACACCACTATTATTTTAGAGAAAATCTAGTTCTGTTAAATCATCGAAGTGTCCGAATTAAACAAAACAAAATTTTCTGTATTAAAATAGCGGTATCCAAAAAGTCGGAGACTTGGCAGCTCTGTATATACGAAAGTTGCGCTTACGTTATGAAGAAACTAAATCAGTGATAAATAAGGCATGATCAGGCCGAAAAAAAAATGCACAAGTGCTTCTGACGATAGAAAGATAATATTGAGGAGATCTTTGCCCAACACTTCAAAACGATTTTTGTAAAATATTTATTGTATTATTATCATTATTATTATTATTTTTACTGCTTTATTTTATATATTTAATTACTGTTTAATAAGTTTAATATGTACATACAGTGTTTAGATATGTTTTTATCAAGGTTTCAGACGACGGACAAGGTGGTCTTTTATGAGGCAATTAAATTGGTTCCACCGAAATGAGAATTTGCGATGATAGTCCTTAAGTCTGGACCGGTACAATAGCTTGACAGTTTGTGTCAAGTATGGTTTATAACTTTATTTATTGTAGTTGTAACTTGGACCTCACATGTCAAGGGGTTCCGAACAGGGACGAGAACGGGCCATTAGTAGAAGGTGGAGTTCTCGGTAACCCGGGCGTCCAAGTGCTCCAATGGGAGAGTGCGGTGATGGTCTGATCTGAAGATTGTCCGGCATTGGTCGGAGCTGTTTAAGTTATTTAGGGGCCTGCCTCTCTATTATTCTAAAAATGAATAAGTTTCACATATATGAGAAATGTAGTTGATCTTAGTAGAGTCAGCATCTCTCTCAGCAGCACTAGGAGTTTAGCTATGCAGCGGTTCAGCAACCACTAATGACCAGCAGCAGTAATCACGGACTTGGTCCAAAGTCCGGGTTTTGTGAACTGACTTGGTACACAGTCAGAGATCACCAACCAACAATGACACTATTCGGGAGTCTTAGCCTCAATTTAGACTAGATACATAGTCAAAGGAAATCTTCGGTTTTATAAGAGAGTGTGAGTGTTAAGGGGGCTGGTCACTCAGCTTCCGATCCCCCCCCCCCCCCACTAATGTATAGTCTATGGGCATTGGATGCATTCGTATATTAAAATATCTCCTCGTGAAGTTGATATTTTTAACTTCTATTTTTTGTGTATACTTCCTAAAAGATGTCTCTTTTCTTCTTAGTTCTCAAAATATTTCTAAAGTATAGACTTAATTTTATAGGAAGTGTTAAAATCTTACTCACAGTTCGCCCGCTTTTGACACATAAAATATTAAATTCAGCATAGATTTTAGAAATATTTTGAATACTAAGACAAAAATAGACATCCTTTAAGAAGAGTACACAGAAAAAATCTGTTAAAAATATGAATTTCCCGAGAAGATATTTTAAATATACGAATGCATCAAAAGTCCATAGACTTAAAATTACGGAGGAGAATTCCGAAGCTTTGTGACCAGCCCCCTTAAGAAATAGTGAAAATTAAGTGATGAACTCTTTTGTGTTGCCTGGATTTGTAGAACCTCCAGCTATTTGGACGTGCCTCCTGATCATCACCTGGCTTGATTTTAAAGGTATTTGTACTTTATTGTTCCTTGTAATTAAGTGTAAAATAGTACAATGTATACTGTAGGGTGGTCATGACCAATTAAGGAGATTAACACAAATGGGTCAAAAGGAAATAGTAACTAGTTTAAGTAACTTGTAAGATTTAAGGTAATTTTAATTACTCTCGGATGAGAGAGTTGGTTTGGGTATTTTTTATTACTTAATGTGTAAATATGTGTTTTGAAAATAAATGGAATTATTATGTTAATTTATGAGTTTTCTTTTATTGCATCATGAGTACTTTATATTTAATTATGATATTTTCTTTTCAGGAATTAATAGCAACTTTTGCATTGTAATGCACTTATTTAATGATGTCTATAAGTTGGTGCGTGTACTAAAGAATCACAACGCATTGGGCAGTTGAAGTTGTCTTCCCGTCATAATTTAGATAATAAGGGTTTTATTTATTATCTTCAGGTCAACCAGGACATTTTAGCGTTCACGCAGTTTGTTTATTTAATATTTTAATTTATTGTAACTATGAGAATATAGGTTAAGGGGTTGAATTTAGGGTGTTAAGAGCAGGTATATAAATAGTTCAGTCTCCCCTTCCCCACGCATGTATGTTTGGGGTGGACATTAAAGGGATAACGCTGTTTTCTATAAAGGGCCCAGATCCTCCGAACAGATAAAAAGGATATGCCTCAAAGATAGAAGAATTTCGTCAGATGCTGTTAGATGTGAAATGAATGCAATGGGTATTTCAGTTAGTTCAAGAACAATAAGGAGAAGATTAGTAGGTTTTGGACTGAAAGGTAGAATTCCTAGGGGAAAAACATTTTTAAATCTTCAGCAACGCAAGAAACGAGTTCAGTGGGCAAAAGAACACATTAATTGGTCAGAAAATCAGTGGGAGTAAATAATTTGGAGCGATGCAAGTAAAATAGCGCTCTTCGGTAATAATGGGCGAAAATATATGAGATGTAGAGTAGGGGAAGAGCTGCATCCTGATTGCATTGAAGCAACTACAAAGAACCCGACAAATGTAATGATTTGGGTCTGTATGTCTGCAGATGCTGTGGGCCGCATTCAAGTGAATGATAGCATTTTGAATGCGAAAAAATATACCTAAACTGTCCTGGAACCAAAATTCATACCTAAAACCATGGATCTCTCCCCCAATAAAACACCAGTTATCTTTCAGCAGGATTCAGCTCCTTGCCATACAGCAAAAATATGCAAAGAAGGGTTTAAAAATAAAAGCATACAATTATTATTCTTGTCAGGAAACAGCTCTGAACTGAATCCTGTAGAAAATTTGTGGCGACGTTTGAAAATCCCTGTACAAATAAAAGTGTCCATCTAATTAAACGCAACTTATTTAAGCTATAATTGATTCTTTGCATCACGTGATTAAAATGGATGAACTCCAAACACTAGTTTTATCAATGAAAAGACGCTGTGAAGCTGTAATAATAATTTAAAAAAAAATCCCTGCCAGCCCGGCCTACAGGCGGAGGCAGATTTCGAAGTTAAGTGTATTAATTGCACCACCACCAACAACAAAAAAAATCATGATAAATCCACTTTAACAGTTTATTCTGATCGCTTTTGACGAGTTTTTATTTCATTTTTACATAATAGCTGGTTTTATCAGAATCATGTTAAGGCGGTATTAAAAAAATTACTTTTCCATGCTCAACAACTCGAAATTTTCTGGCACATTTTCAGATTAATTTTTAATAGAAAAAATACGAAACTTGCGACTTGATTTTTGAAAAGATTTATAAGCGACCTGTGTTTTTATTTTTCTTTCAATTAATTAAAACTTGATTAATAAACAATTATTTTCTCAGTAGGGCAATATTTTTCGTTTCTAACACAATCGCTTCGGGAAATTCTGTTCAAAATGCCCACTTTGACATCATTTTTTGAAATATATTCTGCCTCTATCAAAAAATCGATCATTACTGTACATTATACAGTTTCTGGATAAGAGAATCTAGCAATTGGATGCGTTTGAGAGCAAAAATGAATTTAAAAATGAGTAAGAAAATAGACAGTTTGGATTTGAATGCACCCTTAATAAGATGATTTTTTTCTTCAACCGCTATGTATTTTTAATTTGTTTTTGCTTTAAGAATTGGCCTTATCAAAAACTTGTGTATATAAATGTTGAAGACAATATTAAGAAGATATATGATAAATTCATGGAGATTTTATATCTTGTGAATTGACGGAGTTATGAAAATTTTTCTTCTTCAACCCCCCCCCCCTTTTTTTTTCCTTGCGGTACGAATTGGTCCTATCAAAAACTTGTGAATATAAAAGTTGTAGATATTATTAAGGAGATTTATAATAAAATTAATTGGATCTGATATCTTGAGAATTGACGAAGTTATTATTTTTTTTCTCCCAAAAACCCTATTGTTTGCGCCCCTTGAGCCCATTTTTAATTTTATCAAAAATCTGTGATACATAAATATTTGGTCCTATTTTTAGAAGTAATAAAAACTTTAAACTTATTTGATATGTACAAAAATTAAGAAGTTATGGGTTTTTTTCGGTTTTCACAAAACCCCTCCCTATTTCCATCCCCTTGGTCCGATTTTGCCCATTAACGAACTTGACCGAGATTTTATACCCCTTGATTTTATGGATCAGTTTGGAAGAGATTTGTGCAGAATTGTGGAAGTTATCGTGTCTAGAAGAAAGTGATATATATAATAAAGTTTTTTACTGAGGGTAGTTTTGGGTTCTAGGGGTCATGATCGGTGTAGATCTGCAAAAATTTTTCAGAAATTCCAGCATAGGAACTACGCCAATAGGTAGTATTTCATACAAAATCTACCTAAAAGGGTTATCCTACTAAATAGTGAATGTGTAAGTTTAACTTTAAAATATAATGAAATCTAAGATAAATCTTATTTTTTGTAAGCGTAACTTTTTTTTTGTAATGCAGATATTTTAATTATGTTTGTTTTTATTAAATTCTACTTTAAACTTCCTTGAATTTGATATATAAACTTTTGTATTTTAGTTAAACTTATTATATTCTTCAAGCACACAAAGTTATAAAACATGAAAATTTCAAAAAATGCCCCCAACTTTGGCCAGCACTGTAGAATCCTGCTTTTGCCTGCTTGTCAAATTATATTCAAGTTATTGTATTACATTAGTTACAAATTGCAAAAAAAAAATATATTATTGTGAAATTATACAATACTGTCTGCTTGTTGCTTTATGGTCTGGTTGTATATTGTGCGGCCTCCGAGCAGCTAGATTGTAAAAATTATAGATGCTACAACACAACAAAAAATACGACAAAAATTACATTATTACAAAAATCTCATATCAAGTTTAAAAGGGATTTTACAAGGAATTTGGCGTGAGATATATTATTTTATAGAAAACTGCTTCGCTCGGCATTTAGAACAAGGCGGTCTGTTTTGTTTTTCGGAAAAATCTTGACTGCAACAACAACTTTCTTAGTACAATGGTAAAAAAAATTCTTAACTTATGTTCATTTTCAATCTACCTACTTCATTTTGGATATAAATATTTACAAACCTGCTAAAAACGTATGAAGCAAAATATAAGGCTAAATGAAAATAATGTCGACAACGTTTCAATTCCTAGCATATATCATTCTACAGTTTTACTGTAAAAAGCAATAGTTATGTGACACATTATAAATTATATTTTAAACACTGAAACTATCTTTACAAAAGAAATTCTTAAAAGAGACGTTCGGTAAAGAACATTAGTTATTTTGTTTATCGTAAAAACTATCAAAACTTTCGGGAATCTTGGAGTAGTTTTACTTGCGTAGTTAACTTAAACTTTTGTTCTACTCACGTACTTTATTTCAAAACTTGGGACTTCTTCAACAGTTTTAAAAATTTAAAGAAGAATCTGTGTAATTTCGCCAAAAAAATTATGACAAATATATTTGAAGAATGTCTAATTTGATAAGCAATTTGGGAATGAAAATTATCTCATTTTTAATGTAAATTAAATGTATCTTATATCGAACCATAAAATAATTTAGAGGAACATCAACAAATTATCTATTCATCAAAGAGAAATAGTGCGGACCGGGTCCCGGTAGTGATTCGAAAGCGGGTCCTTAAGTATGGTATTAGAAAATAAATTCATTAAATACTTTTTAAATGTAATACACGTTTGTATTATAAAGCAAACACTTGTGTGAGAGTAACAGTGGCGTCATATTAACACTGGCAACATCTCACCAATAAATTTCGCTTTTACTGCAATTTTTTTTAACTTCTAAACATTACACAATTTCAATTTTTACACCATCGAAAATGGGGAAAATATTCTTTCAAATGCAATTTCTGTGAAAACTGTATCTCAAAAAATTTTAATGCGTTTAAAAATAATTTTCAAGCATGATTCTTATTTAAATCTATCTCTATCGCATATAGACCGATTATGAAAGATTCAAACGTTTGAATATAAAACAATATAAATATTTCAGCATTTGTTTACGACTAGTATTCCTTAATAAAATTAAAGTTTCATCATTTAATAAAATATAATAATATAAATAAAGCAGAAATTACATAGACATGTAATCGGACTACGCACTTAATGGTCAATCTGAAATCATCAAGGTGGTGTCGCTCGACTTTTTTAGTTTTCCTAATCTTTTAACCAAGTTTTCTTCATAGTTTTCTGAGTTTGAAAACATGATTAAAAATTTTCTTGATGATATAGTTTTTGGGGGTGGCCATTTTTAACAAGCTACAAAGCCATTTTTGGGTGAAAAACGTGTTTTACGGAAAATGTCGTAACTACTTTATTTTTATACTTATCAAGGTGAATAATAATAATAAAAAAAAACTGTTCATCATAAAATTGTCGACATTTCATGTAAATATAAAGTTTCCCTTAAATTTAAGGATCTAGTCCAAAAACATGCTTAAAAACCTGAGAAATAAAAGGTCAAACACCAGATTTCGCTGTCGTTATTTTTTATGATGGAGATCAGACTCACCTTAAATATTTTTTCCTTACACAAATCTTTTAAAGGACCACTTAATTTTACAAATTTCAATTCTGAAAATCTTTTCCTTTTTTTTGTACAGCTCAACAAAAATTGTGTTAAGTCTGCTTTTGTCAATTTTCCCTTATTAATATCTCAAAAGGGACTGACTAAATAATTCTGAAAACTTAGGATAATAAACATCTTTATAATATAAAGTTAAATTGTAATTTTTATGAGTGAGACTAACTTGTTTTTGAATAACAGTTCTCTAAAAATGCACCAACCTGTTTCCTTCTTCTTTTGTTCCAGATACATAGTATTAGCGATACTGTTTGCTTAGATACGTTTGACGACAAAGACAAATTTTACGCATTATTGCTTAGTTCAATATAAAATTAAGCAATGTTCAAACATTCTAAAAATTATACGGAACATTCTAACTAAAGAATGTTATGATTCAAAGTTTAAAACAAATAAATTTTAGCAGTTGAAGTAATTTTAAATCACTAATGGGTTCGAATAAAAAATAAATTTTAAACATTTTCGTAAGAGGTGTGAAAAAACGTTACAACATAAATGTTAAACATAAGGAAAAATCATTTTAAGGAATAAAAATTATTGAATATGATACACGACTAAAAGTTTATTCAGCAGGGGATCTTATAATTTTTCATATAACTTTTTCTCGATTTAAAATTTTATTTAAAATACTTTGAAAGAGGGCCTAGAAGTAAATTTTACGGAAATTTAAAATGTATTTTTAATAATATCATTTAAACATCATGATATATAAACATCATGATTAATAATTTAATTAACGTCATTTTTTTTTCTAATTTTTCAATGTGTGTAATTACATAAAAAGAATGCCTTTCTTTCATCGTATTTCAGAAGTTTTTATAGAAAGAAACATTTTTGATCAATTCACCTAATAACATTTTAATCTATCTCGATATCAATCCAAAATGTCAGGGTTTTTATTTTGCGATGGAGGTACGGGTAAGTCATATAATAAGCTCTCAATACTATTTTATATGCAATTTAATTAATACTATTACATTAAATATTTAACAGAATGTTGAAAAAAAAAAAAGAAAAAAGAAGAAGACTAAGACTTAAAGAAAAAATGTGAATCTCGTTAATTCGAATAAAAGGTGTATTTTCAAAAATCAAAATGAGGCAAATATGATAGTAGGCACGGGGTAAAGCAAGGGGTAGGGACGTATGCAGGGCTCCCATTTGCGCATATTTTTATATTTTATTGGCGCTACTAATTTTAAAATATAAATTTTGTTGTATATTTCTCCTGTCTTCGTTGTTAAGTTTTATGTAAATTTGTTTTGTTTTGAGAAAGGGGTGCCAATAAAATATAAAAAATTGGGGTAGGTGGGAGCCCTGCGTATGCAAACGAGATGTTATATAAATTTCATTAGTGAGCGCGTGTTTTCGCTTGCGTGAAGTAGGCTCTTAGCGAATACTTAGGCTAATTTCAAAAATATGTGAGAATAAAACTGTATCAGGTGCTCCTCAGCTGTGCACAATAAAATCAAAAGCCCCCCCCCCCCCACCCTCACCTTCAAGAAAGTTTTGAAAAGGTGCTCATGCCCCTTACATTAACCCTGCACAGTATCATATTTCCCTCATTTTGATATTTGAAAATACTCCTTTTAATCGTATTAGCGAAATTCACATTTTTTCCCCTTTATTATTTTTTTTCTTCAGTTTGTTGGATACTTAACGTAACAGAATAAATTTAATTGTATATCAAATTGTATCGAGGAGTTTATTTTTCAAATTACCCCTTATTTCGAGCTCAAAATAAAAACCCTAGTATTTTGGGGTCATATCGAGATCGATTAAAATTTTATTAGGTGACTTGATGAAAAATGTTACTTTAGGTTTAAAACTGCTGAAATACGATGAAAGAAAGGTAGTTCTTTTTATACAATCACACACATAGAAAAATTAATGATATTATTAAAAATAGCTTTTAAATTTCATTAATAAAAATTGTTTCTAGGCCTTCTTTAAAAATAGTTGAAATAAAACTTAGAATCGAGGAAATGTTATATAAAACACTGCTGCAAAGTTATATGACCCCTACTGAATAAATTTTTAGTAGATATTTAGAAATTTTTACTCCTTAAAATGATTTTTTCTTATGTTCGTATGCTCTCTTATGTTCTAATGTTTTTTCACACCTCTTACAAAAATGTTTAAAATTTATTTTTTATTCGAAGCCGTTAGTAATTTAATGTTATTTCGACAGCCATATTTTTTTTACATATTGAATCATGACATTTTTTATTTAGAATGTTCCGTACAAACTTTAAAATATTCGAACATTACTTAATTTTAAATTTAACTAAGCAATAATGCGTAAAATTTGTCTTTATCGGCAATTTGAACGTACCTAAGCAAAAAGTACCTGTAATGCTATGAAACAAAAAAAAAAAAAAAAGGAAAGAGGGGGGGGGGTGCATTTTTAGTAAGCTGTTATTCAAAACCCAGTAAAGTCTCAATCATAAAATTTACAATTTAACTTTATATTACAAAGATGTTTATTATCCTAAGTTTTCAGAATTTTTTAGTCAGTCCCTTTTGAAACATTAATTAGTGAAATTTGCCAAAAACAGACTTAACACAGTTTTTGATGAACTGTACAAAGAAAAAGGAAAAGGTTTTCAAGATTGAAATTTGTAAAAATAAGTAGTAATATAAGAGATATGTGTAAGAAAAAATATTTAAGGTGAGTTTGATCTCTTTCATAACAAATAGCGGCAGCGAAATGTGGTGTTTGACCTTTTATTTCTCCGGTTTTATACTGTAAAAAAAAAAAAAAAAAAAAAAAAAAAAAAAAAAAAAAAAAAAACGGACTAAAACGGAGATTCTACTCGCAATCGAGACGCCAGTACTATTTCCGAATTTTAACGGAAAATTTCCCCCATAAATTCCAGAAAAACGGAAAAATTTCTATAGTTTATGGGGGAAAATTTCCGTAAAAATACGGGTTGGGTTGGGTTGATTGTTGACGGCCAATTATCTACACGAGGGGTATAGGCCCGAGGTGGAGTGCCTTCCGTGGAGGTCTTTCTAAGGGAACCTAATCCGTATTAACGCATGGAAATCCACGGTTCGAAGAAAACCACGAAAACTCCGAAAGATTAGGCCGACGGGCGCGATTGGGATCGAACCCAGCACCTCCCGTCTACCAGCTTCGAGAGCAGAACCTCTCGGCCACTCGTAAAAATACGGATTTATGGAATTTATGGGGGGGGGGGGGATTTCCGTTAAAATGCGGAAATAGTACTGGCGTCTCGATTGCCAGTAGAATCTCCGTTTTTTAGTCCGTTTTTATTTTTTTATTTTTTTTTTACAGTGTAAACCATGTTTTTGTTCTAGATCCTTAAGTCTAAAATTTTATAATTACACAAAATGTCGACATTTTCTTGTTGAACATTTGAGTTTGTGACTAATCTTGATAGGTAGAAAAATAAAGCAGTTACAACATTTCCCGTAAAACACTTTTTCATCCAAAAATGGCTGTGTAGTTTGTTAAAAATAGCGTGCCCCCCAAAAACTATATGATCATAAAAAATTTTAATCACGTTTCTAAACTCAGAAACTGTGAATAAAACTTTGTTAAAAGATTAGGAAAATTAAAAATGTCGAGCGACACCTCCTTGGTGATTCGAAAGGGAATTACCCTTAAACAACTGAAATTATCAGAATAAAAAAGGCTGCTGTAAAAAACGATCTACTAAAAAACAACTTTTCAAAAGTAAAAAATAAGCCAAGCAAGAAAAAAAAAAAAAAAAGAAAAAAGGTGAAAGTTGTGGCTAAAAAATAGTGTGATATCAAATTTCCAAGCTTATATTGCGGTACTTATTTAACATTTTTTGATAAAAATTTACCATATGTAAGTCGAGTACCTAAGTATGCGTTGATAGAAAGCCTTTTCTCCTTTACTAAATACATCATAACGTGTTTCTGAAAATTAATTTTTTTTTAAATTATGCATGATGGGCTTGGCGGCCATCTTTCCATATTTTACACAAATTTCTAAGCACACAAGTTCATTGTTAAGATTGGAAGTTCGAAATTGTTACTAAAGCAAACATTTTATTCTTTTAATTTATGGAAATGAGTGCCTAAACATTTGTGTCTAAAAATAAAGCTGAAGTAACTTCAGGTTTCATCTTATGATTCTCTTTTTTTGGAGGGTGGTTAATTAATTAGTTAAAGCAGTAAAAATCAATTTGTTTTTTCAAAATAAAAAACTTTCTTAATTTATCTGTCTGTAGCTAAAACTATAACTTCGAAATTCTTAATAATGCAAATATGTTACGAGCTTGAGTGCTTAGAAATTTGTGTAAAATATGGAAAGATGGCCGCCAAGCCCATCATGCATAATTAAAAAAAAAATTAATTTTCAGAAACACGTTATGATGTATTTAGTAAAGGAGAAAAGGCTTTCTATCAACGCATACTTAGGTACTCGACTTACATATGGTAAATTTTTATCAAAAAATGTTAAATAAGTACCGCAATATAAGCTTGGAAATTTGATATCACACTATTTTTTAGCCACAACTTTCACCTTTTTTCTTTTCTTTTTTTTTTTTTGCTTGGCTTATTTTTTACTTTTGAAAAGTTGTTTTTTAGTAGATATCAGTTCTTTTTTTAAAACAAATGATATATAACTGAAATAATTCTACTAGCTCAAATTAAAATTAGTCCTTGTATAGCCTTTATAAGCAGGGAGCAAACACAATAGTATACATTTAGTTTACCTATCATTCATTTTTTAGAGTGATTAATAATTTAAAAGTAAGGAAAGTCAATTTCTTCTTTCAAAGTATCAGTCTTTCTCAATTTATATCTCCTTAAAATTTTCTACGAAAGATGAAAATTTAGTAAAAAACAGAGTCGAAATAAAATATATATTTACAGTTAGTCTGTCAGTTAATTGTTTTTTCTAACTTTTTGCTGACGGTTTTGCAAAATAAATTTACCTTTGCAAATACCTACGGTTAATCCGAGAATGAAAACCCGCAGGCATCTAAAGAATCGAAGATCTGTAAATCTAGCAATTCTAGACATAATAAAGGAACATTTTTGATAAAAAAATCTAAAAATTTAGAGCTATAAACTGTACATATAGCTTCATCTTCATTTAGATCGTGTTATAGAGAAGAAAGAATAAATATGTAATTTTACTCAAGTCTGTTTATCCATACGTATTTGCATAAATGTGAGGATATTAATTTACTATAAAATTTCCCCTAAATTGATTATCTTTAATAGTCTATTATTAAAGCCGCAATACATTAGAATTAAATATTTTTCGGTTAAAAATTGCCTGAAATCTGTAGTCTTATCGTTCATTAAATTTGTCTTTTTTTTATGCCCAGACTCTTTTTCTGAACTCTGACAAAAGATCACAGACATATTGAAGCTATCCAAATTCTTATATCTTTCTATCGTATTTCCTTTTTTTGAGGGGGTGTGAGGAAGAGCCTTAAGAACTTCGTTTTGTTCTCAGAATTCTGAATTATTCATTCAAAAGATCTACCTACATAAGTCTTGTTGCAGAATTTTCATTAGTTAAGAGTTGCATCAAGTTATACATCATGTGAATCTATTAAATTAATTTTGTGAAATATTAGATGGGAGCCATTGATATTTCCAGACCATTTGCCTACATTTTAAACTTGAGTCATTTACTACTATTCATCAATTTTCTATACGAATTAAAGAATTCGTTGTTTCCATGCCAACTGTACCTTTCACTATTGCTTGCTTGTTTGTTTGTTTGATTTATTGAACACATACATCATATCACATGCGGATCACGGCGGGATTCGAATCTGCTTCCACCTACGCTCTCAAGCGATTAGCGGCATTGTGTCTTATCCACTCAGCCACAGTGGGCCACTATTGCTTGCTCTAATGCCCAGATACTCAAATTTAACCAACTGCACTTAGAATAATGGTCATAACACAGAACATTTATATGTTAGAGCAGTGTTGCCAGTGGGCTACTTTTTTTTAATTCAGATTTCTTGATTGCCAGCACTTATTATAAACGGTAAAATTCCCATTGTTTTCGCCTTAATTAATATGTCATTAAATAAGGCACATTTAACAATTTCAAAAAAGTGGTGCCAATCAAGTATCTGAGTTAAAAAAAGTAGCCCATCTGGCAACACTGTGTTAGAGTGGTGACATATGCACAAGTCGTGTACTCATATTCAATTTTTTGACCAAAGTACGGTAACTCAGTTTTCAGTAATAGACGAGCAAGATTTCAATTAAACTAACCAGAAAAGTTAACAAACATTGGCTTCCTGATTTGATTTTATTCAAAATTGTTTTAACCAACCAAAGTTAATGTCCGGGATCCAGATAAATTTTTCTCTGTTAGTAAAATTACATTGACCAATCAGTAGCCTTTATCCTTGCAGGCTTTTCGGTGTTTACTGCAAACATCAAAAAGTTCGGAAAAATGCAGACGTCTGATTGATCAATCCCATCCCGCTAATGGCGAAATATCTATCTTGATCCCGGCCTATTCAACGCTGGAGAAAGCCTTGACACGTGTCAGAAAAACGTCACACAAAGCAGGCAAAACAAAGAAGAAAAATCATTCATTGGCTCGTTCATATTCACGAGCCGATGAATGATTTTGTTTCTTTGCTTTGCCTGCTGTGTGTGATGTTTTCGTGACGCGAGTCAAGACTTTCTCAGATATTTAGGATGCTTTGGCGTATTTCACCACCATGAAGTTATGAACGGAGAGGAACAGACATGTCAATCTTCCCGTGTGAAAAACTAGTTACCAAAAAAAAAGAGTTATTTCCCTCTCTTCTGCCCCTTTCTCTCTTGATTTTGACCGATAGCAGCCCATTTAGCAGTCTCCAGTACAAGATGCAGCTATATACGGTGGACGCAGGAGGGAGGGTGTTAGCGCGACCAATGACATAATAGGCCAGTTCATGATGTTTTAAAGTCACACGCAGTTGGATCGAGGCTAACGGAAAAGACAGGCTACCGCGGTGGGTCCGATTCTTCTTTTTTTACAAACAGCTGGAGTCACGTGATGCTCTTTTCACGCACCTTCTTTGGTGCATTCGAGCATCACGTGACTCCAGCGGTCTGTAAAAAAAGAAGAATCGGACCCACCGCGGTAGCCTGTCTTTTTCGTTAGTCTCAGAGTTGGATCATCTTTACACGATGATTAGTACAAAGCTGCGAGCCGATTTTTTTTGTGTCCATTGCCGTGTACAGATAATCAACTCCGTGTGACGTTATGAACTGGCCTTATATGTTGTTGGCCATAGTTTAGGAACAGCTACAAATGACTTCATCTATATCTACTCCGAGGTAAACGAAAAAGACGTATATATATTAGTGTGGAAATATATATATGTGGAAATATATGTATAATATTAGTGTGGACGATATATAGTGTGGAAATCGGCTATCCCAGTAATACTTTAAAAAGTGCTAATATATTGGATCTCTTAAATTTCAAATGATGCTGAAATCCAATGAGTCGATCACAGCGATATCTGCAGGATATTTCCTAAAACTTCATGACGATTTGGTAACAGCGTCTAGAATACCTAGTGTGGAAATGTTTTATTAACTAACGCTAAAAATTTGTATCCCGTAAATGATCGACGATAACGCTAAAATTCCAAGTGTCGATCGCAGCGAAATCTGCGGGATTTTCGTATTACATTGTATAGACTAGCAATATCTTTCAGTTATAGAAAATATCCTGCAGATGTCGCTGCGATTGTATATTTCAGCAGCATCGTTGCACATTTAAGGATACAATATTTTACCACTTTTTTAAGTATTACAGGGATAGCCAATTTCCACACTATATATTCTAGGCGCTATAATTTGGTCTAGACGCTGTAGCGTTTTTTTTTTTATATTTTATTAACATACATCTGACCTGTGTGCTTGGCGTCAAGCCCGCTGTAATAATACGATGTTTACTTTGAAAGTTTATCACAGATGTCGCTGCGATCAGCTCCCTGGATTTCAGCGTCAGTGCACATTTAAGGGATACAACTTTTTAGCGCTGCTTGGATAGCAAAAATCCACAGTATGTATTCTAGACGCTATAGCGGTGCATTACACGTGTCTTTTTCTTCTTTAAAAAATATCCTGCAGATGTCGCTGTAAATGACTGTTTGGAATTCAACATCGTTGTACATTTAAGGGATTCACTATTTCCGCGCTTTTTTAAGTATTGCTGGGATAGTCGATTTCTACACCATATAATCTAGGCCTATAACGGAGCTATAGTACAGCGCCTAGAAGATACAGTGTGGAAAACGGCTATTCCTATAATGCTTTAAAAAGTGCTAAAAACTTTTATCCCATAAATCTCCAACAATGCTCAGCGGCAATATGCTGATACAAGCGCCATCTCGTAACTCTTTTCAATATAAACACTGAGTTTTCAAAAATTATAGGATGTTAAATATCGGAAACTATAAATATAAGATATTTTGGTCTGTTATAAGCTAATTTAGTTAAGGAACGACGTGAAATAGGTTAAACAGTCTCTTTTAGAATGACTATCGTTTTTAAATCACTACGATGGCGCTACTATCGACATCTTGTTATTCAGCATCGTTGTACATTTATGGGATTCAATTTTTTAGCACTATTTTGTAGCCGTTTTCCACACTGTATCTTCTAGGCGCTGTATATATAGTGTGGAAATTGGTTATCCCTGTAATACTTTAAAAAGGGCTAAAATATTGTATCCCTTAACTGTGCAATGATGCTGCTGAAATATACAGATCACAGCGACATCTGCAGGATATTTTCTCAAACTGCAAGATATTGCTAGTCTATACAATGTAATACTAAATCCCGCAGATGTCGCTGTGATCGATACTTGGGATTTTAGCAGTATCGTCGCACATTTAAGGGACACAAATTTTTAGCGTTGTTTGGATAGCATATTTCCACACAAGGTATTCTAGACGCTGTAGCCGTACTTTCGGCAAAAACTTGAAATGAGCATGCTTCCTGTGCATATATCACCACTCTTATGTATGAAGGCTCTCTGTTATGGTGTTGATTCTGAGCGCTCTTTGTTAAATTTCTATATTTGTGTTTTAGAGAAAGCAATACAGAAAAGTACTGTTACTATGGAAACAACAACTTCTTTAATATTGAAAGGTATAGCAAAGGAGTTCAGAATCAGTGCCTTAAATAGTTTCGAATATGTATTGTTGTTATGACAATTAATACCCTACCTGGATGTGGAAATGCAAAATTGTGTTCAACATAATGGAGGATATTCCATCTACATTTTGATCACGTGGTCAAGGTAAAAACTTCTATCGTAAAGAAGGGAAGGCTCCGTAGACGTGTAATGTAAATCCCCGCAATTCGGTTCCGAAACGGTTCATGAGGCAAAGTAGTAGTATCTTCCCTTCTTATCAGATAGAAGTTCCTTGGATAAATTACCGGTATCACGTGACTTTTTCAGCCTCGAACCCATATTTGGAATATCCTCCATTGTGCGCAATCTAGATAGATTTTTGGCTGTCAGAGAAACGAGATTCATCAATCAGAAGCCAGCATTTTTGTGAACTTTTCGCTGTTTGCAGAAATGCAGGCTATTGATTGGCGATTCTCGTTTCGCTAACAGCGAAAAATCTATCTGGATCCTAGCCTACATTTCTACAAACATTGCACTTCATCCACGGCACTAAAAAAAAATGACTCAAAACTTTCATGACATAGGCCGGGATCCACAAACAGCAAATATTCTCAAACATGCAGGCTTCTGATTGGTCAAACTCATTTCGCTAACAGCGAAAAATCTATCTGAATCTCAGCCATAGTTATCTTCGATGAAATCAATGCAAAAGGATAATATAAAAGAAAAGTATAAGATTTCTAAAATATTTTGTCGGGTTTATCGCTATTTGGCATAATTTGTAATCTTTACAACTAATTAACAGTTTTTCGCTAATTATGAATAGAAAATTAATGTTTTTAAAGCTGAATTTTATAAAAGCACGTAGATTGAGTAAATATCTATCCAAAAATTTAATCCTTACTTTTTTCTGTCCATTATTTAAGTCTCTACCTCGATTTAAACATAAGTTGTGACGAAGAAAATAAATCTGTCATTTTCAGTATCTCGACGTTATTTAAAAAAATCTATATCTCTTTTTATAATTAATTTATGAGGATGCATTTGATCTCAAATTGAAGATCTTCTTTATTAGATCCTTCTAGTGTTGGTTTTATTTTTCTGCGATGATTGCTTCTTTTGATATGGGAAATTTTACGCTGGCATATTTCGTTCATTTAACATGGAGAAGTCATCAGTATAATAAGCAGTTACGGTGTCTTGCCTTATTCTTGGCGTTTGTTTGTTTGGCGGGGTTAGCATTTTTTTTCAGCTTGGCTTGGCAGAACGACCGTCCTGCTTGATGTTTGCGATTTTCTCTGTCGTTAACTGCTTGCATGCGGCTAATAGAAAAGTATCACTTTTAATAAATTGCAAAAGTTTATTTGAATACATTGTGTATATTTTTCCATATAAAATTGCTTTTTCGGTGTTAATGGACAATGAAAAAATTATATTAAATGCAAAAAAACTATTACAGTTTTAAATAAAAAATAAGACGATTTTCACGTATATTCTGTATCCTGGGAATCGATGGTTGGATCCCCCAGTTTTCTAAAAATTTGAACATTTCTATATTAGTATGATACTGACAAAAATTATGTCCGTGAAATTTAAGTCCGTGGTCCATTTACCACATTTACTTGCAGTGGGGTCCTCTAAAGCCTGAGGTCCCCTGGTATTTTACCATCTTAGCCACTCTATATAGCTGTGCCACTAGTCATGATTTATTAGGAAATGGGATTTTTTTATCGCTTTTTCTTAGCTCTGTATAATAACAATAACATGCATTACTTATACGACTCGTGTTCTGTTTCTGACTTTTAGGTAGATTTCGTATGAAATGCTACGTATTACATTCTCCCCTATGTTGGAATTTCTGAAAAAGTTTTGCAGATCTACACCGATCATGACCCCTAGAACCCAAAACCACCCTCAGTAAAAAACTTTATATATATATAAGTTTTATATATATATATATATATATATGGGACTTTATTTTATTCATAGCAGCTTGTTTATTATGTTTTTGGTGTCCATTCAGTGTGTTTGGGGACACTGTATTGTTGTAAATTCATTCATACTATCACAATATTGATGGTGGTCCGTAATGTTTAATTAATGGTTATATATATATATATATATATATATATATATATATATATATATCACTTTCTTCTGGACACGATAACTTCCACAATTCTGCACAAATCTTTTCCAAACTGATACATAAAATCAAGGGGCATAAAATCTCGGTCAAGTTCGTTAATGGGCAAAATCGGACCTAAGGGATGGAAATAGGGAGGGGTTTTGTGAAAACCGAAAAACCCACATAACTTCTTAATTTTTGTACATATCAAATAAGTTTAAAGTTTTTATTAATTTTAAAAATAGAGCCAAAAATTTATGTATCACAGATTTTTGATAAAATTAAAATGCGCTCAAGGTGCGCAAAAAATAGGGTTTTTGAGAGAAAAAAATTCATAACTTCGTCAATTCTCAAGATATCAAATCCAATTAATTTTATTATAAATCTCCTTAATATTATCTACCACTTTTATATTCACAAGTTTTTGATAGGACCAATTCGTACTGCAAAAAATTAAAAACGAAAACAAAAAAAAGGGGGGGGGGGGAGTGAAGAAGAAAAAAATCCATAACTCCGTCAATTCACAAGATATAAACTCCCCATGAATTTATCATATATCTTCTTAATATTGTATACAACATTTATATAGACAAGTTTTTGATAGGACCAACTCTTACAGCAAAAACAATTTAAAAATACATAGCGGTTGAAGAAAAAAATAATCTCATTAAGGGTGTATTCAAATCCAAACTACTTATTTTCTTACTCATTTTTTAATTCATTTTTGCTCTCAAACGCATCCAATTGGTAGATTCTCTTATTCAGAAACTATAAAATGCACCGTAATGATCGATTTTTTGATAGAGGCAGATTATATTTCAATAAATGATGTCAAAGTGGGCATTTTGAACAGAATTTCCCGAAGCGATTGTGTTATAAACGACAGATATTGTCCTACTGAGAAAATAATTGTTTATAAGTCAAGTTTAGTATTAATTGAACGAAAAATAAAAACACAGGTCGCTTATAAATCTCTTCAAAAATCACGTGAGCAAGTTTCATATTTTTTCTATTAAAAATTAATCTGAAAATGTGCCACAAAACTTCGAGTTGTTGAGCATAGAAAAGTATTTTATTTTTTAATGCCGCCTTTACATGATTCTGATAAAACCAGCTATTATATAAAAATGAAATAAAAACTCGTCAAAAGTGGCCAGATAAAATTATTAAAGTGGGTTTATCTCTTATTATGATTTAGTTTTTGATGGTGAAATTAGTATACTTAACTTCGAAATCTATCTCCGTCTGTAGGCCTGGAGGGCAGGGATTTTTTAATATCCTTTACTTGTTTGTTATTTTAACTTAAAAATTATATTTTAAAAATGCGGACTCTCTGCGAACCTGATCCAGTATGAATGTTAATACATATTTCAGAGGGGATGCCGATGTAACGTCTACCTTTGTGGGGAAAATGAACTTTTTTTTTTTTTCAAAATACTTACTAGATTGAACTAACTTTAAACAAAAAATTCCATAAAAACATATTTTATATAATAAACAGGAAAGTTAGAAATAGAAAATGATTCAAAGTCTACCTTCTGATCAGAGAAACTCGAACCCTAATTTTAATCCTACGGGAGGATTGTTTACAGGTTTCTCGCTTTCATTTTAATATTTTTAAAAGATTTTATTTGCATAGTGTGCCTGAAGTCGATATTTTTTATTGTGCGTTTATAATTTTTCGGTTTTGGTCATAGTTATTTAATATGAGGATAGTTTCATTTTCAGAACCGGTTGTAACTGGTTTCAAAAGTTAAACTATCTTCATATAAAAGAAATGTAACCAAAATCGAAAAATTACAAACGCACAGTAGAAGTTGCTGACCTCAGGTACCTTATGTAAAAAATCATTAAAAAATATTAAAATGCGAGCTAGAAATCTGTAAACAATCCTCCATAGGATTAACAACAATCCATAGGATTAATATTAGTTTGAGCGTTTCTTTCCGTGATTAGGCTCTTAACGGTCGTTCTGAAACAAACAAATAAGCATTTAAAACTTTTAAATTGAATGGTAAACCATTAATTTTCGCAAACAAACAATTACGTTGTTAATTTTAATAAAACAGATTATTATTATTTTATCTAAAAATGATATTTCAGAATAAAAGGAAAAAGATTTTCTGAGAAGCTACGTTTGTGAAAAAATAAAAACAAAAACAAAGACCATTTTAGTTATTCACTAGATAACTGCATGTCCCATGTAGCTTTATTTCTTTCTAACCGATGACCAGCCCCTACCTGCCGGGTTGCCCCAGCTTAACTGGTTTAGTACCTGACATCGGGGCGGGTGACCGCCTAATCGCCGCGAGGCGGCACTAAACCTGACATCATTGCCTCGATCGTCATCCTAACTGCAGTGCCTACTGCTCGTTTGTGTATACTTTGTTTTGCCGGTTACTTAACGTTATATCCTGTCGTTTGGCACCTACACATTGCTACTCAAGTTGGTCTCGTAATTTAGAACCTTGATCAGATGACGAGACCTTCACCTGGCAAGGCACCTCCAGAGGTATAATTCACAGGTAATTTGGAGGACTTTGCACCCACGACGGATTTTACATGCACCAGGCGCCATTAGCGTACATGACGGAATTTTAGCCGGCAGATAGCCTGGGTCCTGCGACCAACGGCTACGAGTATAATGCTCTACCAGCTTGGCCACCGCTACCCGATCTAATTGGGATAGCTAGGAATTTTTGAAGCTAATTCTTGATGCATACTTGTCAAATGAAAAGGATTATTATTTTTATTTTTTTTTTATTTTTAACCATTTGGAAAAATGGTTATTGTTCTCGTCAGGATGGGAAATCAAAAGCATATCTGAAGGTTTTTATTGGTTTAATCCGCATTTTATTCGTTTTATGATTGGTCTATACAGTAATATGTATTTCCCTTTACTTTCAACAGAGATCTGTTGCCACCATGACAAAAAAGTAATAAAAACTACAAAAAAATTAATAACTCAGAAACAAATTGAGATACAGCTTTCAAACAAATTGCATTTAAAAGTACATTTTTTTCTCTATCCGATGGTGTAAAAAGTAATATTGTGGAATGTTTAGAAGTTTAAGAATGAAATTTCATGTAAAATGGGTTGTCAGATTTCTTGGAAATCTGACGATGGAAAAGTCTTTTCCCGAACAGCCAATGAAATGCTTGGATAATACATAAGTTTCAGGTGGATAATACGTACGAGTCGCAGGTGATTTCCGTTGCTTGCAATTTTTACGTGTAATAACACTATTAATGTTTAATTCATGGCGTACGTAATGTATGATCCACTCCGTGCTATTTTTTATGTCTTAAATTTTAGCCTTTGAAAAAATCATTTTCCAAATGGTCGTTGTAATTTGTTAAATTGCATTTTTTTAAACTTTTTTTTTTAATTTTTTTGTATGGGGGGGGGGGGGTAGAGAAAACAAAGAATGGGGCTCCGCAGATAGACAAATTGCACCAACTGTTAATATTTTGGGCCGAATGGTTAGGCAAACTTAACGTTGCAAAGGACATAAGACTACATGTCCCATGTAGCTTCCCTCCCGAATGGAAGTCGATAGCTTAATTGCTACTATTATTGTTTATTTTACTGTGGCCATCAATTCATAAAGCACTGCTTTGAGCAAAACGAGTTTAAAAGTTTTGATTGTGTATTTTTTAGAAATATAGCGCGGCTTTATTTATTTGAGGGCTGAGCAAGATGGCTTTGGAAACTACAATAAGAGTAGAATATTGTAGGATATAGTTCTTTTTCTAGTTTTTACACCGTCATCTGCTTTAATATTACATCAACTTCTTAGAATAAATTATTTCAATATATTTGTTTAACACTAGAACGGCGGGAAAATTTTACCTACTGGAACGGCGGGAAGGGGTCATTTTGACCCCTCGATGAAACTACTGAAATAACAACGCTAAAACAAATTTAAATGCCATACATTGGCAAAAATATGTAATTTACGTGTATTTCATAATTTATATTTAATATTACTCGATAATTTATTGAATTTTTAAAGTACTGTATATGGAACGCCTACAGGGCAATTAATTGGATCATACTACGACTACTCAAAAAACTCATTAATTTAATATAAAAATCGATTTAAAATTAATGTTTTCACAAATTAAAACTAATGTTAACTAAAATAAAACACAATTTATAAAATAATAAATATTTATATTTTCATCTACTTTACTCGCCGAATGATTCACCCTCTGAAATATGTTCTATTGTTTCCGTTATTTCATTATAAGTGTAGCTGAATGGTTAATATGTTAAGCATTCTGTTTCAATTTTATTTAATGCTTATGGTACTCCATATTGTACACACGTATTAGGAATTAATTCAGTTGTAACAAAAAAAAAAAAAAAAAAAAAAAAAACAATTTTTCCAGTACATTTTCCGTACACAACTTTGAAATATGGTGCGCAAAATTCTTGAGATTTGTTACCATTGCATGTCTGTACTTGACATTTTTTCTCTTGATATCTATTTTATTTTCGTTTTTTTTTTTTTTTTTTTGAAGACTCAGGAAAGATCTTTGGGAGATTTGAAACCATAAGATCCATTCTGAACACATCTCCTAAATTTAATAGAAAATCTCTTCTACTGATAGGCTTGTCTGTTACACTTTTATAAATTATCCAGGCGTTTAAAGTTGCATGATCCAAAATATTGAAAACGATATGTACAGGCCATCGTCTAGAAGCCGATTTCACGGAGTATTTTCGGCACATCTGATCATGGATATCCACACCATACTTCGTTGAGTTATAATATTCTATTGAATCGGCAAATTCTTGAGACCGTCTTCAGTTTTTACAGTAGAATGTAATGAGCTAAGTAGAAAAACACTTTTTTCTTTTGGCTTGATAGATGGTAAGTGTCATATTATCACATTCAATCTTCGATGAATAAAGAGTACTGCTCATATTTTCAATGATATAGGAATTTCTCATCTGTCTTTTTCATTGTGCAACCAAAGTTATATTTTTAGCTTTTAACATTTCTGTTAATATGATGTTAGTAAAATAGTCAACTGTCGTAATATTCCTCCCTTCGTTCAGATGGGGATCTGTTAATTTCATGACAACATTTTCCGATAAATGTAATTAAGGATTGGCTGTTTCATCCTTTTCTAGATAAATAAATTCATTCAAGAGGTATTTAGTATCAACGTCAACAGATCACCAAAATTTTATTCCATATTTATCCGATTTATTTGGCATATATTGCGTAAATTTATATCTATCCTGAGATGGGAACAATTGTTCATCAACTGTAATATTTTGTCCTGGCCGGTAGCATGTTTTGCAATTTTCAATAAATTTATTCCACATTTTAGATGCAAGAGCAAATTTATCAGTCTGTAGTCTGCTAGATCTTGTTATCTTTTCATCAAATCTAACAAATCTTTTTCTTTCTTCGAATCTATCTCTTGAGATAGTTTATTTGCAAAATAGTATTCCTCATGCCTTGGACGACAATGAATATAAATCTAAACCCTTTTTTTATTGCTCCTCGAACATATAGTATAGCAACAAAAGCAGCTTCGAGTACAAAGAGTATTTTACTAAAGGGGTCAAAATGACCCCCGTCCGCCGTTCTAGGAATACAAGCCCATATTTCAAAAACTAACAAATCTAGAAAGCTGATTTTTTTTTTAGAAATATATGTTATCTATTTAGGAAAAGTCAGAAAATTTCAAACGATTTCGCCCAAGCAAACAAAAGTAATCAACGGACGAAAGTACTCAGGTGTCAAAATGACCCCTACCGCCGTTCTAGTGTTAACGACTCACTAAAATTCCACTTTGAACTAAAATATAACATACTTTAAAAGCTGTACGATAATTTAATAAACATGCGCGCATTGTCAATGTCTCTTTCTAGTTGTTTAAATGAAATTAAGAAGACTGACAGGTCGTTAATATTAAAAAATATTAAACTATCACAAAGGAATTGTTTTGAACAATATGCGTTGTACTTCGCCATTAATGTCATTTTGCTTTTATATTCGTTTAACTGACAGCATTTTAGTATGAAAGCGCAAAAGAGAGAGAAAGTCAAAGGAACTGTCAAAGCATTATGATTCATCTTTGTTAAAGTGGGTTAACTATAAAGCATTTAGAATTATAATTGATCACCTAAATTTCCTGAATTATGCACGCCTTTTGTTAATTTTTTATTTTATTTAATAAATCAAACAAATATATTCTTGTAGCTAAGAACTACTTTAGATAAAATTGAAGTACTTTCTAAACTCATAAGCTGAGAAAAATTAATGATTAACAGTATTATTTAAGCCTTAACCGGAATGTGAGATATCTGTATCCAATAAAACCTCACAACCGCTTGAGGGGCAAGAAATTGCCTTTTGGTAATGCTGAATTCCCACCCGAATTTTATTTCAAAATAAGGAAAAGCAATTTTACGACTTTTTTCCACAAAAATTAGAAAAGTAAAATTTCATAAAATTTTTCTGGTGCGAATCTTCATTAATCGTAGGTGGGATAAAATATATCCCACCGCCCCTCAAGGGGTTAATATCTTGCTGCAAACTGAAAATAAAGATTTAATTTTCAATACTTATGCACAAACAAGATCCTATTTTTAAGGTAACAGCAGAAACACGGGTTTTAAAAATGTGAAATATTTTGGAATAACGGGTTGATATGTCAACGCAGCAGTTTCACAAATTGCTGTTTCAAATTAGTGATTAAGCTTCTAAAACATGCAGAAATTTTCAACACTTTCAAGGTATTAAAATTTATCGTTTAAAAAACAGTTTCTAATACAGTTAAATAATTTTCAACTATAGAGTCTGAATTAAAGTTTTGATTTCAAAAAATGCTATCCAAGCTTACAATGCACTTAGAAATTTGCAATGCTGTAAATAAATTAAAATTTGACATCTTAGAAAGCTGTTTTTGGTAATTCGAAATTATTTGCTACTGCAAAATCTGAAATAAATATCTTAAGAAGTTTTTAAACTATTTTTAAGAGTATAAAATCCTTAGAAGTTTGACATGCTGTGAATAAATTAAGATACCACGGCGACATTAACACGTTCACGCCGGCGCGGTGGGTCACACTAGACAGTCTCAGAGCTGGCAAGTCTCCGGCCTTTGGATACCAGTATTTTACTACAGAAAATGTTGTTTTATTTATTTTTAACAATTGGGCGATTTAAAGGAACAACATTTTCTCTAAAATAACAGCGGTGTGCAAAAATTTGGAGACTTGACAACTCTGAGACAGTCGAGTGTGACCCACAGCGCCGGCGTGAACGTGTTAAATTGCATCTTTATTGAAAAAATTACGTATTAAGAATGTAGATAACAAAACTTGTTTTTGTAAGAAAAGTTTCAAAGTTTTTTTGGAAAGAAAAAGTCCAATAAAAATCAATTTCAATTTCCTTCTTCAATATATGAACAAATATGTTTAAAAATCATCAATTTTCTCGAAGCAGGAAGTTCCGGTCCCGATACCATTTCGGTTCCTAGCCATTTTGGTCCCACCTCTCACAACTCTGACTCTAATGATGTATGCCAGCCAAATGTTGTAGGGTTCAACTTCAAGAAGGCCATTAACATATTTTATCAACTCCCTAAATTTTATAAAAGTTGAATATAAGGGCCTGACAAATTAAAATTCTTATAACTCGAAGACAAATTAAAATTCTTATAACTCGTGATCAAATTGTACTGCGCACTCAAATTTTGTGTGCGTGGACAACGTGACATGATTTTACAGGGGACATTGACAGTTTTTTTTTTAAAGAAAAGCTCCCTAAATTTCAGTATAGCGCAAATAAAAGGGCCCGATAACCACCAGCACATACCTCGGATCAGTGTGTTCAAAGTGAAAAATGTTCACAAATTGAAAAAAGAAAAAAAATATGCTGTTCGAGAAACAAGCATGTAGTCTAAGTTTCTTGACCTGTTTTATAATCCTTTAAAAATCAATTTGGATCAAGGAAATTGAATATTTATTGATTCTGAACCTTTGCACGGTCAGTTTTAGTAACATAAAAAAGCAGTGTGATATCCCTTGTCTATGCTCACTTTCTGTTTCAAGTCTTTAAAAAAAAAATTTACTGGAAAACAGAACTCGTATCTTTATGCTATAATAACATTTTAAAAGAAGATGAAGAGCAAAGCTGCCAAGTCTCCGGCTTTTTGAATACCAGTATTTTAATACAGAAAATGTTGTTTTATTTAATTAGAACAATTGAGCGATTTAAAGAAACAACATTTTCTATAAAATAACAGTGGTGTGCAAAAAGCCGGAGACTTGACAACTCTAGAAGAGGGACTTTTACAGATTTCTGCCAGTGGCTGCGTATAAGTAAAAAATTTGCTATTTTAAACAAATTTTCAGGGACATGAAAATCACGAAAATTTCTAATCTGTGTGTATTTAGGATTAACATTTATATTCATGTAAGAAGGTTTTTTTTAACGAGCAAATTAATATTGAAGCAAATTTTAAAATGTTATTAGAAATTTTCTAATTGCGTTCCTTTGGTATTGTCCTCGGGCTCTGATGACACAAAATGTTTCGGACTCTGGCTCTGAAAAAAGAGACCGAACTCATCTCTAATGAAGAATTGATAATGTCATGGTACTTTTTACGTATTTTAATATGTGAACAATAAAGTACTGCATTTTCCTGTGTATAAGATGCTCCTTTGTATCCAAATTTAAATGTATTTTTGAAAGATACAGAAAGATAGACCCTTTCTTAAAATGTCTACCATATACTAATTGCTTATGAAATATTTATTTAATTGTACTAATATTATTTCCTGAATTTCCATACAAGAATTGTTTTAACCCCTTAACCTACGATTTACGTTTCAACAGCCTGGGTCCAAAACGTAAACAAGATCGCGCAGCCTTCCAGCCATTCCACGGTTCGGCAAATCGGTTCTAAGTTGCACCAAACGCGCACGACTTGCGGAATGTAAATACATGTGTAAGATACAACTGGTTTAATTTTGTGGAATAGTTGATAAGTAATTACAACCTGATGTAATAATTGTGGTAGATATACCACAAAAGGTTTATTAGTAATCCCGTTAGCCTTGCCTGTCGCACCAGGGGCCATGCCCGTGATATTTTCATTTAGCTCGATCATTGTACCAGGGGCCATGCCGCTAATATTTACATTTGGCCCGACCGATGTACTACGGAACAGGCCCGTGATAATCAATTTTGGCTCGAATACAAGACCACGTGTCTCACACGTAGTTGCAGGTTAAGAGGTTTAAGTTGCAATTTAAGAGCCTATTTTTTACTTTAGTTTCCATCAATTCTTGTACCGTATCAAAGGTAGAAAATACTTCTGAATAACTTTCTACATAGACATACTCGCTGACTTTCATGATCACTCCAGCACTGTTCATCTCCAATTCATCGATTATTTCTTTATTTTGATGTGCTGAAGTCGCAATTAAAATTTGATTTAATTACAGAATTTCACTCAAAGTAAAAGAATCAACCGTAATAAAACGAAAAATAGAGCTGAATTTCTTTTTAACTATTTTTGTGGTTGGTCATTGTTCAGAGGTTGGGTGTAGTTTTAGCACTATGAAATGCATTCATTTCCACCGAAAGATGACCAATCTTCAAAGGTTAACGTAGTTCACAGTGACCGTCACAGGAGGTTTCACTGTGTACACGATACTCATATTTATACTATAACTGTGCAATAAAAAATATCATTATTGTTCATTTATAAAGTAGACACGGTAAAGGAAAATACATGGTGTTCCCTAACTATAATTCATTAACTATCTAAATTAGTATATAAAATTGGAGTTTATCTATGATTTTCAGGAAAACAGCTATTCCTAAGTTCATTCGACCATTTAGACGGCGTATAGACAAAAATAATAGTTAAAATTTTTTTGTATGTCTATTTGTTTATCCAGAATAGGCTCAGAAACGGTTGTTAAACACTAAATAGGGTGATCCCGCCAGTAGTTGATACCCTTCCAGTAGGCGATCAAATTTTTGAAATATTGCGCTATTTCAGGCGGAAATGAGTTTTACACGTGGCACTAGACATAATATCTTTGTTTGAATGTTGGAGCACCTGTTGTCACATTGTTGTCAGCTGCCTGCTGTAAGAGAAGTCATTTTATGAATTTTTTTTATTAGAAAATGCAAAAATTTAGTTTTTGATCAGTTGGATACAATCACGGTAAGTTAAAATAATCCAATCCCATCTTGCTTATTTCAAATAATATTTTTGTATGAATTATAGTTAACGACAGCTTAAGCATGATGTTTTAAAGATTATAGTTTTTGAATTTTGACTGATTTCTTTGATTGATCAATTGCTGGGAAAATGGTAATTAAAAAATTATTTACTTATAATTTTGTTGCTGTTTAATTTCAGTAGATTTCATTTTTGCCTATTATAGGACATTCATTAAGAGTTGTAGCAACCATGTTAGTTTACTTCTATAACTTAAAAGGAAGGAAATATAATAAAAACCCGTAGCACCGACCTTATTTGATCAAATACTGGCTGGGTTCCCTATATCAGCAGTAGCTAGAGAATGTTTCTGGCTACAATCTGCAGTTTGTTGCATTCCGATATCAAACATATGTTTTGAGAAAATATGGAAAAAATGAGCGAATCAATCAACCAACCAATCATTCAATGCGCAAAAACTCGAGAACTAATTGATCAATTTTAAGGAATATTACGACGATTGAAAGGTCTAATTAAGATTTATTATTGAAATAAATTCATTTTTAACTTATGACTTATGCATTTTAATTTAAAACCCGAATTGGTAAATCCCAAAACTCGGAAGATCTTATAAAATAGAAATGAAGGACAACGGGGTTGCTTTGCGACGTAGCTAGTAATAAATATAAAAATAAAATAGGTGGCACTTTTATCTGGTAGCTCATATGTTTTGTATACAGTAATTCGAAAAATAGTTCGAATGTTCGTCAACAGATGGCACTACGCTACTTTTAACTGCAAGAATGCAAAATTAACATCAAAATTGCTAAAAGAAATATTTTTCACGTTGCAATAGCCAAATATAATAAATCGTAAAACCAGGAGACCTTTGATGCAGTTTAACATGTTACTTTGAGCATTCTTACAGTTTAACATGTTAGTTTGAGTATTCTTACGTTTGAGACAGCGCAGTGCCATCTGTTGAAAAAAATTAGAACTACTTTAAAAATTATTATTACAAAATGTATGATCTACCTAAAAACATGCAATTTATGTTCCCTATATGTTTATTATAATTATTGAATTATTGAATTTCAAAATTAGGGAGTCCTTTGTGAAACATTGTGTACACTCGCGTGCATGCGGAATCGCTGCTGGTGCCTGGTCACGTGCTGCCAAGTGTCTCACGAGAAGGTCCCACCTGTGTTCTATGGGATTTAGGTCCGGAGACTTCGAAGGCCAATCCATGCATTGAATATCTTTACTCTCCAAGAGCTCTTCGACAGCCGCTGTACGATGAGGGGTAGCATTGTCTTCCATGTAGAAGAAGTCCGGACCCACAGCACCTCTAAACAGACGCACTTGAGGCAGGAGAATCTCGGCGCAATAGCGGACACCAGAGACTGAACCTCCTTGGAAGACGTGGAGGTTCGTACGGCTACCAAGCATGATACCGCCCCAAACAAGAACTCCGGCACCTCAAAAACGGTCCCTTTCGATGTCGTTGGAGGGGTGATTACCTGTTCCCTGCTCTCTCCAGATGTGTATACGTCCAGAATCCCTCGTCAGACTAAATCGTCTCTCATCCGTAAAGAGTACTCGACCCCACTCCTGTTGTGTCCAGTTCTTGTGTTCCTGGCACCTCAGAAACCGGCGTCTCCGATGAGCGGGCGTTAATGGATACACCGTACTGGTCATCGTGCGTATAGACCACCTTTGTGCAGCCTCCTAGCCACGGTAAAACGTGATATCCGTCGTCCAGTAGTCTGCTCCATCTACCTTGCGATTTCCCCGGTCTGACGCCTGTTTCTTTTCGCCTGTAGGACAATATAACGGTTTTCCGCTGTTGTTGTTGCTCATGGGCGACCACTGCTGAATGCTCGGGCAGCTTTCCCATCATTTGAAATGCACTCTAGGCTTGTGAAACGATGATGTGAGCGATCAGCTCTTCTGCCACACTTGTCGCACTTCGACCTTCTTCTAACCTCCCAATGATGCGACTTCGTGTACAGTTACCCAGTTGACGCCTCCTGGATTGCCTCTTGGTCATATCACACAATAGTAGCAAAAAAACGTCGCTGAAATCACTGTACACCATGCAATAGATTTCACTGAATTGCTGAACGTCCACTGCCTCTGTGCTTTATCCCCTTAGACCTCTTCGTTTTACGTCTTATGCCATATATGCGCTTGTCCTACTGCATTATTTTCAGGTCTATCTCCCGATTGGTCTTCATTTCTTTCTGTTGCCTTTTTCGGCTTTTATGCTAATTTATCTGTCCCGTCCTTAATTTTTGCACACCAGTGTATTTCTTACGTTAATGCAGAATGCAAGATTACAGAGTTATAATGATCTCGAACCCATAGCGGTCATCCGAAGAAACGTCCCGGCTCGACCTAACCAGTCGATGCATCAAACTTATCGAATTTAGCTTTTAATTTTGTCCGGTGACATCTTCCGTGATAGGGTCCGCCGCTACCGTATGGACAGTGTTAAAAAGTAATTGTATCTTCTACGGGCACACGGCCGTATTTTCCGCGAAGTAGCGGCGGTCTGAGTAGAACGTATCTTTAAAAAGTTGCAAGTAAAAAAGAAAGAAAAGAAAAACTACACTTTTACAAGAACATTTGTATTTTGCTGAACTAACCTTATCACAAAACATGAAGCTTTTGATGTGGAATTTATTTCCACTTTTGCCTGAGGTGCAACTTGCATAAAAGTGAATATAAAGATGAATTAATAGATGTGATATAGCGCAGATAAAAAGAAATATATATAAGCATATTTCCGTTTTTTAAGTTTAACAAGAACATTAATAAATCGTTTTTGCGATTAATTTCAGAACAAATGGATTTTCCTTCCAATGTTCTAACCTGAAATGTTTTTAAAATTACTTTAAGAAATAAATATGAAAAGAGATTAAATAAAAAGAAGTAAGGTTACAAAAAAGTGCTAATGGAAAATACTCTTACGAAACGCTTATTCATTAATCCCGTTTTAATTTGACAAGTTGTCCTTTTTCTTTCTACTTGTACTTAAATTTTGAAAACAATTTTTTTATTCTCTACAAGATAAATGTTTTGTTAACACTTAACATTTGCAAAACTTCTAAAAAGAAAATTGATTATACTGCAAAAAGTTACATGGTTAGCGAAAGTGACACAATCATTGCTTCATACTAAATATGTAATCTTGTGTAATCCTAAAAGCAAGGTGCGTACAGTTTACAACAAATTTTTAATAAAACATTTTGTCTTATTTAATTCTAGAAAAATATTACAAAGTCTGCAGTGAAACAAAACGAGTACAAAGTCTATATGAATTTAATGTTAAATAGAAACTTTCTGAAATTCTGAGGAGTGTACTCACCCTGTAAAAGTCACAGAAAATAAAAATACTTAGTCATTCATGGGAGTTTTTCAGTTTAAAAAACAAACAAAAGAAGAAAAAAAGAGATATTTTATAAAGTATACTAAACACGTAGGAGAGAAGTATATAGGTTTTTGCATAATAAAACACATTTTGAACTTTCAAAAACTACATTTGTATTAATTTTTATTGAAAAATACGCCTCTTTTAACTCTCTTCTTATCAATTCTGAGAGGTCTCAGAATACACAGAGGTGCAAAATTGCAAAAAAGTTTAAAAATCAATTTTTGAACGGGGAAGCCGGAGACTTCAAATTTGGACCACCAATACATTTAACCAAACAATTGAATGGCTTTGTTTATAAGCTTGATCAGACCTAATTAAGAAGTTCAGAATAATAAAAATTTTCAATGAATTTTTTTTCTCTGAATTTTCAATGTCTATAATTCGAAAACATATCATCCAAATGACTTGAAATTTCGTTTCTGGGCATAGTTCGAACTGAAGATTTAAAATATATTGTTTAAATTGGGTGTTGCTATTAAAAAAAGACAAAGTTTGGTCTGGTTTTGATTTGTAGATGGCCCCTTAAGCAAATTTTATATACACCATTTAAAAGTAGACTTTATTTTCAATCGTTTGGTACCAGTAACTTTCTTCTATTTTAATTAGTTGCAGAGTTAGTAGTGGGTGTTTACTTTTTTTCCCCCACGACTGTACATGGCATGTGTGTTATTACTTCTTTACGAGTTACCAGTGTTACATTGTCATTGTCAGAAACAATACAAAAAATGACTTTAAGCGAGAGAAAACCCTATAAGAGATTTAAATTCTAGTCTGGAATTCAACTGGCAATTTATAAGCATGACATAAGCTCGTTGACGTTATATCAGGATTTGACAAAAGATGTGACAAAATAAACTTAACCCTTTCCGGCACAGGCAATTTTTGTTGCAAAATGATGAAATGATTGACTGACACCGGAATTTTAAAACGACTTTTTTAGAAATTAAAAACATGTTACTTTTAATGTCCATTGTAAAAGCAAAATTTTACTAAAATATTCTTGGCTCCATTCGTAAGTTTCGAATTAAAATTAGGTATACTGAACCGGGCACAGTGTGCCGGAAAGGGTTAAGGCGGCTTTCAAATCACCTGCTCAACAACGCGAAACTTTCCGACACATTTTCAGACTCATTTTTAAACGTAATGGTACGAAATTGGCCTGTCTGACTATTGAAGCGATTTGGAATCGAAATGAGTTTTCCATTTTTTTAATAAGTAAATTACTCATTGAGTTATAGGTAACTGTGGTCACGTAACGACCGATTTTTCTCCTTTCTCATTGTGTCGCGTCGGAAATTCGATTCAAAATGCCAACTTTGACAATATTTTCTGAAATATCTTTTTCGTTTACCAAAAAATTTAAAACGTCTTTCGATTACATAGTTTCTGAATAACAACACCTGCCAATTTCATGCATTTCCGAACAAAAATGAATTAAATTATTTGCCAGAAAGTAGTCCCTTTGGATTTGCGAACAGTCTTAATGGTATGCATATAATAGCGCAAGGGAGTTGATATTTATTTTATATTTCTATGCAGAAGTACTTCGTATTCAAGTAATTCCCTCCCCCCCGAAAAAAAAAGCAAAATTGAAAATTAAACTATAACGGAATTCAAATATCGTAAACAGATACCGACCGCCCCATAAAGTTTGTTCCAACAAGATTTTCTATACATATTTTTTGAATTTTTATTTATGATATTTTACAATAATGATCTCAAAATTTATTTTATTATGAACAACATTCGAAAAAGGTAAAGAACAAGAAAAATCAAAGAAATTGGGAATTAAGTCAATGGCTAAGTTTTATATTTGGAGTAATATAATAAAGGATTTTCTCAGTCGAGATACTGCTAAAAATAGTAAAATATTTTTATGAAAATCAAACTTATGTTTGATTTTATGTGCACTAATTAAAGAAATAATTATTCTAATTCTAATTCAGAATCCTATGAGGCGAAAAATATTTGTGAAATCACTCATCCGTAAAAACAGAATAACTTATAAATTAAAAAGTAAGACATTAATTTCGGGATTAATAATTTGGTAACTTCCGTGCATGAATAATTTCATGCATGATTTTCATTTGATCATTTCCATATCAAAAATTTTCACTTCTTGAAATCCTCAGATGATTGCATTTAGATTCAACTGCTTTCCATTAATTTGTTTTTTATTAACGTGATTAAATTGTACATATTTTTTTTTAAATCAAGTTATTTAAAAGTACATGGTTCTCAATATAAAGCTTCCCGAACTTAGAGGGTTCTGTAGGACGTTGTGTACGTCATAATGGCATGAATTTGACCAGAAACTTCACATCATGCGTTTGAGATTAATAAAAAAAAAAATTAGTACAAAAAATTAATAGAATAAAGTGTCGACGGATGGCGCCAGTGGTGTAATCAGAGGGAGATTATGTATACTATTAGTACTATTTTCAAACAGTAATTTTCATTTTATGTAATTGCTGATTTAATCGGTTATTAAGTAAGGCAAAAAATGCTATTTGTAAATAGTGATATTCATAACCTCCATCTGCAAATAAATAAGGCGAAATTTTCTATTCGAAAATAGTGTATCCATAAAAATCCTTTGGGCATGCCACTGGGCGTCTCTCATAAATAGGGTAACTCTAAGATAGATGACCATAGTTTTTAAAGATTGAAATAAAAATTCTTGGAATGCAAATACAAGAAAGATTTATGCATATTTGAAATTCTTATACATATCCTTATCATGCTTTGGACAAAAAATAACTAAATATCGATAACAAAAAGTCGCAAACAAAATTGAAATTAAAATGGCAGATGGCCATCTCTCCTTCAAGCCGAGGAGAGATGGCCATCCAATACAAGACAGAAAAAATGAAGTTAAAATAGCAAAAAATAACACATTTCATGTAGTTAATCATGAAAAACACATAGAAATTTGTACAGATGTAATTATATCACGGAAAATCAGTGAATAAAACTTGAAGTAGAATTTCAATCCTTCATTTTTCGTGAAATTTTACCACATTTTCGGCAAAGATCTTGATAGTTCGTACACGATTCATGGAACCACTTCTGGCACCTTATGCATTGTATCCAGTCATCCTTTTTGGTTGTAATATTACATTCTTCTCCACAACCAACACAGTGATCCTCCTCCAATTCTATTCCCTGGGACTCTGTAGAATCTAACAATTTCAAATGTATTTAAACTTTTTCGCTGCTGCAAATGTCCTGTTTTTGTTTTTTTTCTCGCATTTATTTTAGACTTTTTCACGGTTTTAAGTTTATTTATTAACTTTATCTGTTTCTGGGATGAACGTTTCCGAAGTTTTTCAATATTTTATGAAAAAAAAAAATACATCGTTAGACTCTATTATATTGTTGTTATTGAAATATTTATATTAGTTAAAATTTAAATAATTATGTCAATTAATATAATTATAATTATAAAAATTATATAATTATTTTATAAATAATTAAATTTAGTTAAAAACCTCACTCTGCGTAATTTTGAAATATTGATTATGGGTGGCCATCTCTCCTAAAATTGATGGACGGATTGCCACTCAATTTAAAGCGACACTCCGCCATTGTAGGGGAGATGGGGGCACATGTGAACAGTTCGCATAAATATAACTTTTTCTCATAACTGGATTAATTTCTATAAACAAAAACTACTCCATATAGTAAACAGAACTTTCTTTTACACATGGTAATTTTTTAAAAGCACCTGTATAGTTCTTCTTACATTTTTTAATAGTTTTATAAATTCAAAAAATTGTTCACATGTGCCCCATCAGCGGGGTAGTTGTGAACACACGTGGGGTACATGTGAACACAAGGGAAAAAATCCTTTAACATGCATTTTATTCTGTTACTCATTTGTCATCGTAATCATTAGTTATATTACCTTTTAAATTTACCATAAAGAGAAAAAAATATATATATTTCTCTAGTTTCTGTGTGATATGTTTAAGCAAAATATTATAAAATGAAAATAAGTAGATTTGAAAGGGGGGGAGGCTTAGATGATTCATTAAGTATTGTTGCAATAAAATAAAAAATAAATAAAGAAGCAATTTTAAAAAAGAAATTAAAACTTTTAAATTTTGCTTAAGAGTTTTTTTTTGGGGGGGGGATTTAGGGAGGGGACATTTACATATTATTTATCGAAATCTGCTGAAATACGAAAGATTCTCACTCCTGTATTTGCCTTATTTACTTGTAAATTATAGATAAAGAATGGTTTTTTAATGATTAAAAAAATTCTCGACTATAACCCTCCCCCCCCCCCTAACTTCTTTTGCTTTTGAAAGAGGGGGGTGGGGGAATACAATCAGGATTTTACGATTGTCTGTTTAAAAATTTTACTTTCTTAAAATATTACTGGTATCTATCTCCATTCTAAGCATCATATACATAACTGCTTCAGAGATGGAAGTAAGCCATCATTGCAAGTTTAGAACAAACGTAATAGAAAAAATTGCAAAGTTGTTCAAGGTAATACTTTTGTATTAACAATGCATAAAAAATATTGTTGTAAACCGTTTAGTAAAGTAATACATAACACTTATTGCATTTTAAGAAGCATTAAATTTATTTAAAGTACAATTGAACGTAAACGAGCTTATTGCTCTTTATGTATTTGCTAAAAGATGTGTTTGATGAAGTTTCAATAAAAAATCAACTTTGTGTGAGGAAAATATCTTCTATTTCTGGAAAATTGTAAATAATAGAACTGACATCATTTCTCATTAAGTTAACTGAAAGAAACAGAATCACAGAATGATTATTTGGGCACTTATCAACTGTTCATATCTGCCCCAACTAGTCTGTTCACAACTGCCCCACATTGCTGCTTCTGTTAAATTGATAAATAATTAACATTTACCAATTTTAGAAGAAATAGAACTTTATCAAAAACGTTTATTAGTATTCATAGTATAATTTAAAACACTCAAATTCAAATAAATGAATAAATAAATAAAGTTATTCGCTTATCAACTTGGAACAAAGATTTTACTTTTGAGATCTAAAAACAGTCTTTTGGCTACAGAGGACAAACAAAATATCATAGAGCTTCCAAAAATTTTTACCATATGTCTACAGGTGCTATCATCTTTAGTAATTTTTTTCAAATGAAAAAACTTATAATAACTATCGAAAAATTGCGATGTTCACATCTGCCCCATGTTCACATGTGCCCCCATCTCCCCTACGTCTTTGTTTTAGACTTAAAAGCAAAGATTGGATTACATATGTGCCTTAAAAGTCCTTGTAGTAAAAAGAAATGTAACATATGAACTGCAAAACGTTCAGATACCTAACTCAATAAAAATATCCAACCACTAAATTTAATAATCATTAAATTTCACTTTCTTTTTATAATTGAAAAACACAGTTGCACGTCGCATTGAATGAACACATTGAACTATTTCTTACGAGCAAAGTTTATGCTGCAATATATGATATAGTTTTTGACATATTTAGACTGGCCATTTCTCCTCTATGGCCATCTCTCCTAGAATTACTCTATAGTGGTTAGTGAAACATGATTTCCAGAAATATAGCCTCCGTGAAACCTACGCAAATATGAATATCGATAAAAGGGTACAGTCGTAGCACGAGCAAAACTTAAAAATGTGTTAATGCACGGTGCCGACCTTAGAGTACAACGTTCTTTTAGATAAGATTTTCTAACATAATGCTCAGAAGGATGAGGCTAATGTCAGAGGATTTCGCAAGAAGAATCCAAAAGAATTTAAGACGACGGCCAATGACATCGCATGTTCTACACGAGAAAACAACAACAACAAAAAAAAAAATCAAAAGACCCTGCAAACTTGCAAGTATACTAGGTAGAAGACAGAAACTTGTTGACTCTGCAAACATGGAATATGTGGCTACGGCGCTAGCGGAAGCAACCAGCCAAATACCACACGATAGTGTGTGTAATAACTGTTTTCAGTTAATTCAAATCCACTGTTCCACCAAAATTTCAGAAAAGTTTTGCGCTGGCGTTTTTTTACACGAATGACAATCGATGCCGCTCGGATGTGGAAATAACCCATACATTTCACAGTTGGACAACAGAAATACCTCGTCATTTGACTTTAAAAGTGCAAAAGTGGCAATATGGTGAGATTTGAAAACAGTATTCGTGAATGTGCCTTATTTTCTTTTGAATAATTATTCCAAAATCTTTTAAAAGCACTGTTACTGTTGTGGCATTATGGACCGAGGTATCGGGACATGCGGACTTGCTTGGAATCCCCGAATTGAAACATTGTCATCATGTCCAGGACACTAGTTTTGTGCATGGTGGTGCACTATCGTGACATTCAACTAGCATTACGCAAAACTTTCAACAACTCATGAGATTTCAGTCGTGTTTTACAACAGCTTGGTCCCTTTGCTCAACTCATTTCACCCGGTGTTACTTTTTGATTAGTCCATTTTGATTAAAAATTAGTTGCGTCACACAAATTTCATGCTTTTTTACTGCACCTCCCCTCAGTGACACAAGTTGACATACTCAAAAGTTATCACCCTCCTCTGTTGTGATTTCGAATTTTCTGTAGCTGTTAATTTAGAGCTGATTTGGATTAAAACAACATTGCAATTATTGTTTAAAATGTTGTATACTATTTACTATCTACTGAAATAAATACTACAAAAGATCAGTGCGTTTTTTTTTTTTTTTTTTTTTTTTTTTTTTTTTTTTTTTTTTTTTACCTCAAGCTTCTGCAATTCAAAAGAAAAGGAAAAATGTATGCAATATTGTACATATTTTTTACGGACTTTATTACGCTGCTTGAACCGATGCCTCTCTAAATGTTTTCGCATTTAAGATGTGATGTCCAAACATTCTAACCCACTCCTTATTTATTACGTACTGAAGTAAATACTATAAAAATTTCAATATCGTGCGTTTTTTTACTTCGACCTTGTGCAATTTACGTGAAAAATAAAAATAAATATACCTAATATGACCTGAGCAAAAATACATATTTTTTACGAACTTTATAATGCTGCCTGAACCAATGTTTGCCTAATTGTTTTCCTATTTTGTGAGCGATATCACAACATGCAAACCCACTCCCTTTCTCTGTCACATTGTGTCACACTTCGTGGATCTCCTATCGCCCTATCGAAGTGTGACATAATAAATGAATGACTGTTTATATGGATTTAAAGGATAGTGAATACCCTGTACGACCCAGAATCCTGTCATATTTGATAGCATTGTCAGCACATTATTCAACATCATATTCAAGGAATTCACATAAACTAGCCGTAATTTTCGGCGTATAACCCTCTAAAGCCCAAGGTAGAATTCGTTCTGGAAATTCCGTAGTTCAGAGAATCCGAATTCATACCAGAAAATCTAAATACTAAATTTAGCTTTATTTAATGTCGGAATGTCTGTTATTAAATAATGCAAAAAATTACAATTTTAAATTTCAGGTATGAATTCAGAGTATATGAATAAAAAAAGTCACTATGGGAACACTTATGGTAGCATATATGCTATCATGGGCAGTAGAGGGATAATCTGTTTAATAAACAAGTTTTGAACCGGAAAATTTTACTTAATAAATAAAGGCAAATAACTATTAAGCAGGATTCAGAAGTACCAGATGATCTTTTCTTCATCTTCGGCCATCTAAAAGATCCTTCTTGAAGTCACACTTTGCAGTGATGCTTCAGTCTCAGGTGAATTTAAGGGGCCAACAACAAATTTAATAATAAAGTATTTTATAAAATAACTGAAATTTTACTCACTCTATGACCGATATCTTTTTGAATTTTCATGATATTTAACTACTGGGTTTTACTATATATAAGCTGTCAAATAAGTTGTTGGCTAATAAGTTACGTAAAAAAAAACAAGCTATCTTTACAGCACGCGAAGTTAAATATATTTTCCAATAAATACACATATCTCATCAAATATTCAGTGTCGTTATTGCCCATTTCTGCATTATATTACGCTTGTAAGTCGTCTTCTCAAAGTTTTGGTAAATTTGGCTGAAAACCCCGCATGGTATAAGTAAAAAACATTTGGAAAAAATTATATTTAAAAATAAGTATATGCCTTCTTAAAAAATACCTTATATTCTTACAAAAATGCATACAAATATTGCACATAGCAAGATAAAGTATTTGTAAAAGTCACAGGTGAAGACTAATTTTTTATGATACAAGATGAGCACAAATATTGAATTATTTTTCCATTAAATTTGTTATTCGTCTCATAAATACTTTCTAGACTGAATTTTTACAGGAAAGTGTAATTTTAAATATTCTCTTTAGACGCACAAATATGAAGAATAATAAATCAAATACTTTTCTAGAAATGCGAGAAAATCTGGAATCAAATGTTTTTCAACCTTGTCCAATTAATTTTCACACTACTTTATATACGTATAAATGAATTTTAAACTTAAACTGAAATATTCCACTAAATTTAATATTGTTGACTAAACTTTTATTCAACAAAATATTAGTGACAACGGCAAAATTCTTAACATTATATTATATTAAGTATTATATTTCTCGAATAGATGAACAAAATTCTACCAAACGTTACATAACTAATTTGGAATGTCTGACAAATGCATTGCCAAAAATTAAAAACCGATCGGATTAATTTAAAACCTGCATAGTAAAAATGCAGCATCCCTAATTTAGCATGCAAAATGAACCACGTAAATGTGCTTTTTATATGGTAAAATTGCGAATGATAAAATTGTAGAATAATATGAATTGTGAATACCCATAGAAAAACACAAAAAAAAATATTTTTCGCATTTTTAAATTACAGTTGCAAGAAAAGATGTACAGTCGTGGAAAAAAAAAAGTAAACACCCCTTACTAACTCTGCAAAAAATTATTGTAGACGTAAAAATTATTGTACTAAAGTTACCGATACCACACGATTGGTAATAAAGTCTACTTTTAAATAATGCATATAAAATTTGCTTAGGGGGGCATCTACATATTAAAACGAACGATAACTTTGTTTTTTTCAATAGCAGTACACAATTCTGACAGCATAAATGAACTCTACACCCTTCAATTACCCTTGAAACACATTTTTATGCAATTCGTACGATAAGTTTCCGAGAAATTAATTATTTTAAAATGAGCGTATTTAGGGACTGTATCCAAATTGAAGCTCGGAACACGATTGTTGACCGAGAGAGGCTCCTTCTTGATTAAGGCATCTTAAGCGCCACTCAAGCAGTCATTGAAGACTGCTAGATTACAGAATAGCATAAGAAATTTCAAAATATCTAGTCACTTCTATCATAAACGGCCCCTTAAACCACCATTTTGCCATTTTTTAAGCCTAATTTGAAAACTACTTCCAAGAAAAATGTGAAATTTTGGATTTCCATAAAGCAGGTCTTAATAAATCTAAATCCATCAAAAAAATTGTAGATGCAAATCATATTTTTTTCGAATATTAATTTCGTAATTCATAATTCATATCATAAAATTTTTAAAATTGCAAATTCAACGTATTTATGTTTGCGTATTTCAGTATTATTTCTACACCAAAAATTAGCACATTAGGAATATAATTTCAGGTGATATTAATAAAAATATGAAAATGTAATTTAACATTAGAAGCGCTAAATTTTGAATGCTTATAATTCAAAAACTTATCATTCAAATGACTTGAAATTTGGTGTCTAGGCATAGTTAGAACCGAAGATTTGAAATATCTTGTTAAAATTTGGTATTGCCATTGAAAAAAAAAATGAAGTTTGGGTTCGTTTTAATATGTAGATGGCCACTAAGCACATTTTATATACATCACTTAAAAGTAGACTTTATTTCCAATCGTTCGGTACCAGTAACTTTCTTCTACGATAATTTGTTGAGGAGTTAGTAGGGGTGTTTATATTTTTTCCCCCACGACTGTACAAGTAGCGTAATTTATAACTTAATTAGGGTATTTGGACAAGACGAATAAACTTTCGATTTCAGACTTTTTTTCTGAATTCTTAAGAAGTATTAGATGAATCTTCGGCCATGTAAAGGACTTGATTGAAGTCACACTTTGCAGTGATATTTCACTCTCGGGTGAATTTAAGGAGATAACAACAAATTTAATTAGAAAATATTTTAGAAAATAAATGAAATTTCGCTCACTGTATTATCTTTTTGAATTTTTATGATACTTAACTGCTGCCTTTTTTCTTTTCTTTTTTCTTTCTTTTTTTTTTTTTTTTTTTTTTTTTGAAGGACTCTGTAATAATTTTGCCGATATAAAAGTTAATGTGCGTAAAGAAAAGCTTAATTTATTTAAAACCTTTTATGAATTTATACAAAATAAAAAAGGCGTTACGCGTTTAAAAATCCGTGACCACAGTTTAAAAAGATTACATAAAGAAAATAGCGTGGAATATAGTAAAATTAATGCGAAATCCGCTTCCTACGATTCAAGAAATTGGCATATTCCCAAGTGGGAATATTGAACTCGCCATGCATTTTCGGTGAAATATATTTTTTCCTAATGGGAGACGCATCTGTTCCTGTTTCAAAATTCACATGATTTGAAATGGCATTGGCTATCTACACACGATACATTTATAAGCAGGAAAGCAGTTTTATCCAATTCGAAGTCTTTGTTCAAGAGTTGTTTGTAGTCTTTTATTATCTTGTTTAATTCTCTCATTTTCCATTTCAAATGGATGCAACTTCATTTTTGTTTGTTCTTTCTATTTTGACGGAAATTACTTTTTTTAATGAAGCACAAAATCATTGTAATTGTACGAAAGCATCAGATTTCAATCTGTTGATTGCTTAGATATTTTTCTTTTACTTTTTCCTATTGTTGTTAAGAAATTTGAAAAAAAATATGTATAGTTGTGAGCAAGTACGAGTTCTGTATGCGTGTTGCATGAGATTTTAATTATTTTAATTTGCCAAAGAAAGATATTTAGATGAAATCTAATTCTAAACCTCTCGACTGCAATAGCTGGTAAATGACTTAAAGGTCATTTAAAGGTTAACACTATTCTGGCTTTAGCAAAATTCCAAATTTTTGTTGTTGCTGTTGTAGTTGATCAATGTACTCCTTTTCTTTTCCGCTTAAAGTAGCCTATACACTTAAATTATATTTTATTAGTTAGAAATCGATCTCGAAAGTTAAAGGTAAATTTTGGAGCTATAAGAAGTAGAGCACGCCATAGCAAGTAAACAGTAATAAGAACTTTAAGCTCGTTTAATTTTTTCAGATCAACATTTTCAACATTGATAGACTCTCTGCTATCGCCAACTTTCAACTAATAAACTTTACATTTTTTAAAACTTGAGGTGCATATGTGAATAAATTGAAATTTTACGTTGTATAAATAAATTCAGTTCCTAGCTACTACTATATTTAAAGAAAAATAAGCGTTTTACGTAATCACATAAGTGTGCTTTTCAATAAGGCGAAAAATTACTCTTTAAATTTTGTGATATTCAATCCTACATGAGTATTAAAACATAATTCAAAAGAAAAATTCATGCAGTGTAGCGTTAATTTCCACATATTTTTCTAGTGAAATACGTACGATATTTTCGACATATTGATATCTCGCCACTGTGTGCAACATTAACCCTTTATACTCCGACGGTTCTTCAAAGTACCAGTTGCACATTATTGTTATAAAATATATTTGAATCGACCAAACGACACGCTTTGGGATCAGTGTTAAATACTTAGTAGATAGAATTAGCAGTTCTGTGAAGCAAAAAATGTTTTAGAAGGATATTTTCCCTCTTATTTCATTTTAGCGTATATTTTGTTGTGTGACGTGCGATAATAAATTTCTGCTCTGGAACATCTCAACGTTTATAGGTAACTTCATTATACATATTTTTTTTATTTCATAAAGTATGAAATAAAATATTATTTGACAAATTAAAAAAAAAAATGCATTTTTTAAGTGTATTTTTTAAATAAAACTTTTAAGTACTAGTCGGTGTTAGGAAGCAGTTGCTGATGTATTTACTTTTACTTAGGAACAAAAGAATAACATAAGCCTGCAATGAAATTATTTTTCGTTAAAATGAAGGGAGTATCTTATGTATTTTTAACACTTTCGAACAAAGTTAACCCTTATCGGTCCTATGACATTGGTACTGTGCCGTATCGGTCGAGTAGCACGTGTGAGGTGACGAGATTAACCCGTTCAGGACCAGCATCTTTTACACTAATTTTATTCGGTCGGCACCACTTTCTTTTAGAACACTACTTTCCCTTATACTTTAACAACATATGCAAAAGAAACGTACTACAAGACTTATTTTTAAAAACGCAGTGGCGCGAATAGAATATAAAAATCTCCGTCTGGGACAACCCTGCGAATATTCACTGAATACAATTACAACCTAGTGGAGAATCATGTATTAATAGTTAGCGTCCAATAAGGGTTTTAAAAATTGTTTATGAATTTCGGTTTCTCTGTTTGCGTGTCCGTACGTCCGTGCTCTAACTCTCGTAAATATACTCGGATTGCCATGTAATTTTTAATATGGCATTGAGGTTTAGTATAGAATAATCGGTATTGAAAATGAAAGGTGTGGCGTTTATAGTTCGTTTACAGGGACACACAAAATAGTTCCGTTACATTATGGTCTATGGCGTGAAATCGTTTACGGTGCATTATATTGCTGTTACAATATTTCAAATATAGTGGGATTGATAAGCTTCACCGAGGTGTACTACAACATGGTTTCCGAAGAGTATGGAATAAGTAGCATTAATAGTTCGTTTACTGGAACGCACAAAAATAATTCCATTACATTAGGGAGATATCAGTTGCGGGGAATTTTAATGACGTTATGATACATCTACTATAATTAAATTAAAAAGGAGCACTGATTCTACAACATGTTTTCTTTAGATTATGGAGTGCGTAGCATTCGTTCGTCGTTCATTTACAAAGATTCACAAAAGAATTTAGTTAAGACTATGATCGATAATCGACGGAAGTGCGTTTTCCGCTCTAGTATGCATTTTAAAACTTATCTAATTTTTAGTGCATTACGTGATGTATATAAATTCCATAGATCATATACACGGTTTTACGACAGAATTCGTACACATTGCCGCATATATTTAGTAGTTGCTGGAAAAAGATTTTTACCGAGTTATGTGTTTTTTAAATTGCTTATTCAGACTATCTCATTACATTGTATGAAAAAAAAATAAAAAAAAATAATAATATTCTGTTATTGTTGTAAAGTGTTTCATAATAAATGCCTGATGTTTGCATGATTCGCTTTTTTTTTACCATTATTTTGGGGAAATTACTCAAAAAATTCTATCACGTTCAGTTTTCACACACGTGAAGGATTTTTGTCCGAGTGGTAAATAATAAATGTGAAAAACATCAGAATTTCGAAGTGATAATTTATAATTTTAATCATAAAGACACAAGACACTAATAAATGTGATAGACTAATGCTAGAAAGACTAGTGCATAGGAAACTGCCGCAAGCAATGGAAAAGACAAAAAAGGGAGGAGGAGGCATCTTTCTTCGAGAGGAAGAAAGTACATCATAACAATATTTAGCTTAGTGGAAGCTATGACACCATAACTGCTAAATAAAATGTAGCTAATAAGATACAGCTTATTTTAAAAAGTTTTCTCAATAAAGGATTTTGTACAATTGGTAAATAATAAATGTATTGACAAAAACATCAGAATTCGGAAGTGATAATTTATAATTTATAATTTTAGTCATAAAGACACAAGGCCCTAATAAACGTGAAAAACTAATGCTAGAAAGACTAGTGCATATGAAATAGCCGAAAGCAGAGCAAGAGACAAAAAAGGGGGGAGGAGGCATCTTTCTTCGAGAGGAAGAAAGTACATCATAATAACAATAGCTTAGTGGAAACTATGATAACATAACTACTAAATAAAATGTAGCTAATGAGATACAGCTTATTTTAAAGAGTTTTCTTAATAAAGGATTTTGTCCGATTGTAAATAATAAATGTATTGACAAAAACATCAGAATTAGAAAGGGATAATTTATAATTTTAGTCATAGAGACACAAGGTACTAATAAGGAAACAGCCGCAAGCAGTGGAGAAGACAAAAAAAGCGGAGGGGGTATCTTTCTTCGAGAGGAAGAAAGTACATCATAAGGCTGTTATCAAGTCCACTACTCAACAAGCGCGAAACTTTCTGACACAATGACGGGCTCAGTTTTATATGTAAAAGTGTAAAACTGTCAGGCCTGACTAATGGAAGCGATTTGGAATCGAAATGGTTTTCCATTTTTTTGATAAATGAATTATCTATCGAGTTATAAACGATTTTGATCACGTGACAAGACTTTTTCTCCCTTCTTTAACTGATTTTTCTTTTTTCGTCCTGAAATTCGGTTCAAAAGGCGAACTTTGACAGTATCTTCTGAACGATCTTTTGCGTTTACAAAAAAACGAAAAAAGTCTTTCAATTACACAGTTTCTGAATAACAAAACCTGCCAGTTTCATGCGTTTCCGAACAAAAATGAATTCAAACTTATGCCGTAAAGTTGCCCTTTTGGATTTGAGAACAACCATAACAATATTTCGCGTAGTGGAAACTATGACACCATAACTACTAAATAAAATTTATCTAATAAGATGCAGCTTATTTTAAAGAGTTTTCTCGATAAAGGATTTTGTACAATTGGTAAATAATAAATGTATTGACAAAAACATCAGAATTCGGAAGTGGTAATTTATATTTTTTTTCAAAGACACTAATAAACGTGATAGACTAATGCTAGAAAACTAGCGCATAGGAAACAGCCGAAAGCAGTGCAGAAGACAAAAAGAGAGTAGGAGGGATCTTTCTTCGAGAAGAAGAAAGTTCATCATAATATTTAGCTTAGTGGAAACTAAGACAACGACAACATAACTACTAAATAAAATGTAGCTAATAAGACAGCTTATTTTAAAGCGTTTTCTCGATAAAGTTTTTTTTTTTTTTTTTTTTTTACGCTGTTACATTTTCTGTTTTTCTTCTGGATATCCATTCTCACTTTGTCAAAAAGAAAAAAAAAAAAAAAAACAACTAACGTGGTAGTAGCAAAAGGTCGTCATTTTTAACTTAGCGCAACGAAAAATATTAGAAACACTTACAATGGAGCAGAAAAAAATTAAATTATTTTGCAGGCCTGAGTAATTGTTGGTTACTACTCGAAGTTTAGTTGATCCGTAGTGTGCTTTTATTTTTAAATGAAAAATAAAGTTGTTTTCGTAATTTTTATGAAGCATAGGTACATGTTTTTTGTTATAAATTCCACTTTAAAAAGTGCAAGGAAATGATGTACAGTTTTTTTCGTATTTAAAAGTTGTGAAATATTTTTAACTACATTGACGCCACAGAACTTAAAAGTAACAATTCAGCATATTGTCTCTAATTAACGAATTGGTGTTTAGTTTTACATTATTGATGTATAAATCTATACAGTAATATTTTAATAGCATATTAGAAAAAAGTGTTGCGGAGATGTATTTTAAACTCGTAATTTGGGCAATACAGGGTTAAGTAATGTAATTTGTGGTTGAGAACTATTTACATGATTTTTTTTTTTCACATTGAACTGATGCCATTTCACTAAAAATGCATATTTTTTAAAACGGCTAAATATTTAACTAGCTTTTGTACTAATGAATTTTTATAAATATTTCGAATTTCTTTAAAATAAAAGTTCCGAAAACGCCTTAAATTTCAGGACATCAAAGTTACATTAACCTTAAACTCTTTCAGGGGCAAAGCACTTCCATTACTAAAATGTTGAAATGAATGAATGACGCCGGAATTTACAAACAAATTTATTTGAAAATAAGAAAAATCTATATTTCGTGTACATAATAAACGGAAAATTTTACACTCAAAATTCTGGTGCCATTGTAACATTTGGGAATTAAAATTAAGTGTTCTCATACAGACATACCACCGCCCTTAAAAGTGTTAAAGAAAGTAAACAAAAGAAGACATTTGTGTAAGCATCTTCTTTTACTTCACATTATCAGAGCCTCATTATTAATTTCCACCACTATTTCTGAAAACTGATAGTTTTTATATTTAAGCACAGAATTTCTGACATAAATTAGGCAAAAATACTCTTCGGAATAAGTAGTAGTGTTTTGCCCTTGCAGTGACCACGCTTTGCAAATTATAAATCTGGAAACCTGATGTTTATAAGTGGTGTTTTGAGAGCTGCGAAGTCCAATGGGTAATGGTAAAAGTAATTTCAAGTTACTTTAAAATATTTTCATTTATTGAATTACTTTCACGCAAACCTTTCCAGTGTTGTTACATGAAACAACACTGTTATGCAAACCTTAATTTATTTTAGAAACATAGTTGCTTAACTGAATTACTGATATAATGTTAACCCTGCTCTTCTCCTCTGGCCTATTTTACCCGAAACGTTTTTCAACTGCTAATAAAAATAGACAATAAATCAATATTTGCTAGCTATTTTTGTCTTTTTAGTTATGCTGATATGTTATTCTCCTCTGTAAAGGACTTTCTTCCATATATATATATATATATATTTTTTTTTAAATAGTACTTTACTTACACATAGTAAATACGTTCAGAACAACAGGTTTCAAACGTGTTTTAAGCTATATTTGGCATTGAAGAAACAGGGCTTATTACCAAGGGGGAAAACTTCCACCAGTAAATTTTAATAGAACTTTTCGGCTTATTTGAAGGATTTTTCATGCAGAATTTTTGTCACGCATAAGGCAAAAATCTCTATTTCATTTTACTGGTGGAAATTTGCCCCGTTGGTAATCAGGCCCTGCGCAGAAATATAGTTAAATTTTATTAGGAATCTTAAACATATTGAAAAAATTCAAACCGTGGAGAAAAATCTCAGATCCCAAAGAATTAAGCGGCCAAGCCCGTTATAATAACAATATGAAGACGAAACATTTCGCAGCAGCTTTTTTATCTTATTGGTAAGATGCTAGGTTTATAACATTACCAACCTCCTCCTATGCTTAAGTCTGAATCTATTTATGCTAGCTCTCAAATTCAAATTAGCTACTTTCTGACACATTTTTAATTTATTTTTGTTAACAAACGTATCTAATTGGCAGGTACTCTCATTAAGAATTTATGTAATTAAATTGTTATTTTTTTTACGTTTTTCGTCAAAGGCAGAAGTTTTTTCAGAAAGATCTGTCAAAGTTGTCATTTTGAACCGAATTTCCGAACTAGACAGCTCAGGAAAGGGAAAAAATGGCTATCCTGAGACAACGATTGCTTATAACTCAAGATGTAATTCATTTATCGAAAAAATGAAAAAAACTTTTCGATTACAAATCACTTTAATAATCATGTCTTCCAAATACCTTGCTTTTACGTTTAAAAATGTGTCAGAAAGTTTCGTTTTTTTGAGCGGGAAAAAATATTTTTTTGAAAACCGCCTTAAGTGGTTCTCAGAAAAATATTTTCTCCTACTCATGAGCGCGAAATTTTCTGATGCATTCATGGATTAATTTTTATACATGAAAGTATAAAATTTGCAGGCAAGGCTAATTAAGTGATTTGGAATCGAATAGTATTACTTGCAAACTGAAGAATGAATTGAGGAATTAAGAGCAATTTAAAGGGAAATAAACAGACATTTTTCTACCATACAATAAATTATGATAATTATAAATAAAGATGTAGCAATGAATACTCCTAAATCGTAAATGAGAAATCTTTCCGTGTTTCATTTAAATTTCCATTTGTAACTATGCACATCGACGAAGCCATATAGCTTGGGTTTAATTTCCATTTGCAACTTTTCAGTGAAATACGTGGATCTTTTAATAAGTCAGGAAAGACGTTTCTTTTAATATGAATGAGCCTGAATGAGCGATACAGCTTCCTTTAATTTCCATTTGTAACCTTTCTATGAGCTATTTCGAGCTTTCAATACGAAATAACACACAATTTTTTTAACAGAAAGTTTTAAAGTAAAGTAATTTCACTAACGTTTTCTTAAGAGGCTACTTCACTGAAGCGAAAACATCCGCTCGCTCAAGTTAAACCCATGGGAGAAATGTTTTAAACTATCTCGCTTGCATTTCAATATTTTTAAATATTTCTTTTTGCATTGGATAGCCTGAGGTCGATATCTACAAAGGCTGTTTTATTATTATTATTATTTACTTTTTCGATTCTGTTTGCAGGTGTTATTTTTGTTTTTCGTTTTTTTTTTTTTGGGGGGGGGGGGGGATACTTTCACTTTCGGAACCGTTTTCTAAAGTGAAAGTATCCTCATAAAAAAACATGTAAATAGAATAAAAAAAGTAAAAAATGGCCTTTTTAGAGATCGGCTTCATCTATCCAGTGCAAAAAAATATTTAAAAATATTGAAATGCAAACGAGATATTAAAAATAATCTCCCATAGCATTAACATGAACGAGTGGGTGTTTTCGCGTGAGTGAAGTAGCTTCTTAAGGAAAGGGTTCTTCACTAACAAAAGGGAAAAACATTAATATATATATATATATATTTAATTTCAAAAGTTTTCTATCACTGGCTCAGGATACGATGAAGAAGCATTAAATTAAAATCATACCTTTGCGAAATATTTGCCTGGCTGCAATTCTGTTGAAAAGCTTAATGAATTATTCATAAACCAGTATGATTGCTATTTCCCCATTTGTGAAGAAGAAACCCGGTAATTCACGAATATGCTATTTGGAAGGTTTATTTGAATAAACCGGAGCCATTAATATTTCCAACTGACAAGGATTATTGATTTCCATTAGAGCTTTTAGTTAAACATATATAGCTTAACTAACAGTCTTCATGTATGACATTTGTTAAAATGCTTATCGTTCAAATACTGTGTAGTTACTGTAAATGATTACTGATTACATCCATTTAGAAATTATTGATTCATAAATAGTTATTCAGATATCTTTATTAAAATCAGTACTTAAATATAAGAGAAATTATTTAATTTTTTAATACTTTCTTGGGTTATGGAAACACCTAATAATTAAATCTCAATTTAAAAAAGGCACCAGGGTTCGTGCGGGTACTTACTTTTGAATATTACTATTTCAGAAAAGTAACCTTCGTCTTATTTAATCCAAGACTACTGCAAATAAATAAGGCGAAACTTAATTTTCAGAAATAGTGGTATCTAAAAGTAGGCGCCTGTTCAAATCCTAAAAACGTATACGAAGTTACATAAAAGCAAAGTACATAGTCAAAGAAAAATAATATATTCATTGTTTTTCTATGAGTATGTTTTTCGCTTTAACATAACTTCGCTTTTACGAGAGCGTGCTTGTTAAATCACTGCATCACAAGAAATGTAATCCACAACGGATTCGATATATACACTAAGACATAGTTTATTAAAGTTGTAGTGTGCAAGATTTTATCTTCAAATTTTTCAGGCAAAAATTTTTCGAATTCTATATGCATATTTAATAAAAATTTATTCTTGAAATGTATAATATATAAAATGAAAAAATACGAGATTATATTATATTTATCTCCAAGAGTATTTTAAGCTACGTGCAGGTGTGCACATGGTGTGTTCACAAAGTTTCAAGACTGGTCTGATAATTCAAAATTTATGGAACATTTTTGTATCGCTAATTAAAATTCTTCGAAATATGACCCTTGGTCATCAACATACCGCTGCCAGCGTTTTTTCCATTGTTCATAGGTCCCATAGAAGCCTTCGCACGAAAGGCTGTTAAGGGACCTCGTCGAAGCTGCTTGGATCGCTGGAATCCTGACAAATCGCTTCCCTTACAGGTCTTTTTTGATCCAGGTGAACAAAAAATAGCCCTGGGAATGAGGTCGGGCCTGTAGGTATTTGTCACGTTAAAGATAGCCAAAACTTCGGCGGCGGCGAGCGACGTGTGAGAGGGTGCATTGTCGTGGGGAGCAATCCAATCGTTTCTGATGTCTGAGTGGACGCGACGGGTCAGGTCAGTTTTTCTCTGCAGTGCTCCATCAGTTTTGGCTATATTTAACGTAGCAATACTGCTGCAAGCCCCTTACAGCCCCGACCTCGGTCCCAGCAATTTTTTTTTATTCTCCCGGGTCAAGAAAGACCTGAAAACGTAGCTATTCGACACGATTCCAGTGATCCAGGCAGCTTCGACGAGGTCCCTTAACAGCCTTTCGTGCGAAGACTTCTATGGGGCCTATGAACAATGGAAAAAAAGCTAGCAACGGTGTGTTGATGCCCAAGGGTCATATTTCGAAGAATTTTAGTTCGCGGTACAAAAATGTTTAATAAATTTTGAATTATCAGACCAGTTTTGAAACTTTGTGAACACACCATGTATTTGATCAAGTCATGTGGTCGTTTGTAATACAATCGCATCTTTTAATCGACTTCCAAGAAATGACGATATGCAGTTAGCTTGTATGTGCATATACAGAAACACACACACACATAATAAAACTTTATGTAAGTAATATAAATTAAATCTGAAGATAATCAACACAAAAATAAATTAATAATAAGAATTCGAAAGAAAAATATACCCAATATTGCTAAAATGCAGGTCTGGTAAGTAGCGTGCGCGAAGTGGCAGAAAGGGCGCAAAGGGTGGCTCCGGATTTTTTTGATATGGGTATACACATTTGGATGATACCAGAAAATAATTTCCAAGTGTCTGAGAAAATTTGAAACCTGAAATTTTAATGCGTGACACCTGAGATTACATTAAAATTCTAAAGAACAAATGTAATATTTGTCTAAAAAGCAATAAATGTAATTAGAATTTTTCAGAAAATCTCCAAATTGTTCTCTCTTTAAAAAATATTTCAACAATTTTATCTGTTATTTGTGATTACAGTATTATTTTAATTATTATAAAACTTTAATTAACAGTAGTATTAGTTTGAAGTCTTTTAATACGCATGTTAGTGAAATTTCATCTAAATTAAACACTCCAATTTATCTGGAAACGAGATCATGGTTAGGGCATACACTGAATATCTGAAATGCACTAATAATCATGCCTAATAATTTCCCTAACAAATTTTTGATGAAGTTAAAATACGGAATTTTAACGAGTTTACACTGAAAAGTAACATAATATATGCGCATAGTATGCACAAAAAACTAGAAAACTTTGCATAATCCATTCATAAAAGAGAAATCTTTCTCTTTTTCTTCATCAAAAGGCAAAACATTATTATCACACACACTACAGAAATCTACGCGTGCCGGCCATATGCATACAGGGTGCAATATGCTATCTATCGCCGACCTTTAATTTCTCAACCGTTGGTCGTAGACATTTAGCTCCAATTACAAAAACGTTTCAAATGAGGTAAATATTCATGTTGTGGAATTATTTAACGTAAAAAATTCAATTTTATAAAAATTACGAAATCTAACTTTTTATACCGTCCCCCAGTCCCTATAGTTATATTTAGTAAAAGTTTACACATATCATAGCAGATATAACACAAAAGGTTTGACATCTGTACTACAAAAATTGACACAGTTATTAAACTTCAAAGTTTGAGATTTTTGCACATGATTTTGTCTTTCATTGAGGGATCAGTTAAAAGATGAATTAAAGTACTTCGAGATCAAAATAAGGGAGCAATGTCCTTTTCACAGCGTAACCACCTTTAACCGGTGTCGTCAAATCGGAGTTAAAAAGGTTATTTCATCTGAAAATTTGAGCTTACTTTTAGGGGTCGTATACAAAGCGAAGAATGAAATATTGAAATTAAACAGAAAAATAAATATCAATTTATTATAATATCAGAAAATGGTGTTCTATAAAAAATGAATACATCAAACGCCGGAATCTACTAGAGATACTGCTCAAAGTGTTCTCCATTGGTGGCAATGCACAATTGAATGCGTGGCAGTACTGAGTCCTGGGTACGTTAGAGGATGGACACGCAGGTGTGCAAACTGTGTGACAATCAAGGGTGATGCGCTGCTGCAGATAAACCAGAGAAGTGGTCTCACTCACATAGATCATAGTAGATACCGGCGTTTGATGTATTCATTCTTTATATAGTACACAGTTATAATAAATTGATACTTATTTTTCTGTTTAATTTCAATATTTCATTCTTCGCTTTGTATACGACCCCTAAAATTCAGCTCAAGTTTTTAGATGAAAATACCCTCTTTGGCGATACCGGCTAAAGGTGGTTTCGCTGTGTAAAGGACATTGCACCCTGATTTTGATCTCGAATTACTTTAATTCATCTTTTAACTGATCCCTCAATGAATGACAAAATCATGTGCAAAAATCCCAAACTTTAAAACATAATAACTGTGTCAATTTTTGTACACAGATGTGAAACTTTTTGTGTTATATCTGTTATGATATGTGTAAACTTTTACTAAATATAATTATTGGGACTGGGGGACCGTATAAAAAGTTAGAATTCGTAATTTTTATAAAATTGATTTTTTTACGTTAAATAATTCCACAACATGAATATTTACCTCATTTGAAACGTTTTTGTAATTGGAACTATATGTCTACGACCAACGGTTGAGAAATTAAAGGTCGGCGATAGATAACATATTACACCCTGTATAAATCAGTTGTTTTTCTTTTCTTATATTCAAATTATTTTCAATGAAATTGTCCTTTTCTTTACAATTAATCAAATGATTATATTTATGATTATTGTTATTGTGAAAGTTTTTCATTAAGAGTTGTATTAGCATTTTTTTTTTGGGGGGGGGGGGATTGAGTACATATCCATTCTCACTTTCTGTCATTTTGATATGTATTGTCGCAGACGATCAGGCAATTTGGACAAGTAATTTCTGCTAAATGCGCAGTCTGCTTATCATTGCTACTTCCTTATATTCCCTTATATTCTCGAATATTGCCTTTGATAACGTGTTCCACAATATAAGTTTCCATTTTCTTATAACTTTGTTTCTTCCCTTCTGTTTTTGGATTTTTCTGTTACAGTGAATTTGGGACTATTAGAATGAAGTTGTTTTCTTATGTTTTTCTACTACTTGGTCGGTTTTTTTAGAGTCGATTTTGTCTTATAATTATATAGTAAATCATATATATAATATTATCAATTATAATAATAAAAAATAAAACTTTTAGCAAATAAAATGGACTATTATATATAAAACCATTATAAAACAACATAAATTATCTTTTCAAATCTGAATATGAAAATCAAAAACGAATTTTTATTTTTTATTCTTTATAACAGGGGTGTCCAACTGTGGCCCGCTGTATACCACTAAAATTTTAAAGAAATAGTCGACAAGTTTAATCGCAGCAATTCGACGATTAGATAAGGCAAAGATAACTGTAAAATTTTAGTGGTATCCGGCGTTCCACAGTTGGTCACCCCTGCTTTATAAGAAAATATCCAAAATGTGTTATAATAACAAGCGAGTACATATATATATATGTATATATATATATATATATATATATATATATAGATAGATATAGATATATATATACATACTGGTTTCATATGTTCATTTATAAATCATCTTTAGAACTTTATCAATTTCTTCATATATTTGTGATTTCAAATTTATTATATATATATATATAGATATACACACACACATACATACATACATGTGTGTATACTTTTGAAACAATAATAATAAAATCTTTAATCTTTGTATAACAAAAATAACCGAATCCGTTATTTAAAGATTCCATGTAATTATATTGTACATTAATTGATATTGTAAAAAAAAAAAAAAAAAAAAAAAAAAAAAATCTTAATGAATAAAACCTTAAAAATTATGTATTTAAAATAAAATACACTATTTGCTAAAAGGTACACACATTAAAAATATGCATTAAAACATCAACGTTTCGTTTCGCATCTGCGAACGTCTTCAGGATGACACCCAAGTCTACATATCACACACAAGTCTAAAATTCTTCAAGAATGGAGGCAAACATATCAGAGTCCCTGAAGACCTTGCCCAGAGGACGCACCAAACGTTACAAAGTTGCCAAGGCAACGAAAAGGAGGAAACCAATCCAGCTATGGAACGGGGGGGATAAATGGAACTGACTCCAAAAACACTTTATAACATATTGTGCCAAATTTTATGTATGCTGTAGGATACATTATCGTTACAGGTGTGCTGTCCAAGCTTAATAATCCTAATGGATTCTAAAATTTTGTTTAGGTATGGATTCTTGCACGGAATTATGATTCTTGCTTCATCAAATGTAACTCTACTCCCATCATTAGCAAAACAAAATCTTGCGAGAGCTGTATTTTGTTTCGATTGTGAAATGTCCCGCTTGTGCTCTTTCAACCTTTCTGAAAATTTTCTTTTAGTTTCGCCGATATACACTAATCTTTCTTTATTTGGGAGGATAATCGGAATTTCATACACACCAGCTTTTTGATGATTCAAGATTTTATCTATATTATTACTAACAATTTGAATCAGGTATGGGGGGGAGGGGAGGAGAGTTACTAATTTTATATTGAATGATTGAAGGATCTGCTTTAATTTTTCATATAAAATGGGGACATAATGTATACTCCTGTACTTGATAGGTAAAGTAGTAGGTATAGGTGAAGCTTTTATATAAAAGCTTCCAGATTGACCGGATTATTTCGCAGTTTAATACCCCCCCCCCCCACCCCTCAGTCAGGCCAGCGGTTTGTTAATACTTTAAGCTTCCAGATTGACCAGATTATTTCGCAGTTTAATACCCCACCCCCGTCAGTCAGGCCAGCGGTTTGTTAATACTTTAAGCTTCCAGATTGACCGGATTATTTCGCAGTTTAATACCCCCCCCCCCCCCCCCCTCAGTCAGGCCAGCGGTTTGTTAATACTTTACCTATCAAGTACAGAAGTATGCATTATGTCCCCATTTTATATGAAAAATTAAAGCAGATCCTTCAATATCATTCAATATAAAATTAGTAGCTCTCCCCTCCCCATACCTGATTCAAATTGTTAGTAATAATATAGATAAAATCTTGAATCATCAAAAAGCTGGTGTGTATGAAATTCCGATTACCCTCCCAAATAAAGAAAGATTAGTGTATATCGGCGAAACTAAAAGAAAATTTTCAGAAAGGTTGAAAGAGCACAAGCGGGACATTTCACAATCGAAACAAAATACAGCTCTCGCAAGATTTTGTTTTGAAAATGATGGGAGCAGAGTTATATTTGATGAAGCAAGAATAAGAATTCCGTGCAAGAATCCATACCTAAACAAAATTTTAGAATCCATTAGGATTATTAAGCTTGGACAGCACACCTGTAACGATAATGTATCCTACAGCATACATAAAATTTGGCACAATATGTTATTGTAAAAATAAATAAAAAGGCAGACATAAAGACGTGGATCGAAGTGAGTATATTTGATATTAACAAGAACAATTACACAAACATACTGAAAGAAAACAGAAAATTTACAGGTATTTATAGATTTTGCAAGGCCCAAGTCGGGGAATTGGCGGCCGTGAAAGAAAGCTACATTAAACAACCAATCACAAGAAACATAGTTGTACAAAAAGAAATTAATAAGAATTGAATGTAATGCTGTGATTATTTTCAACACCCGCCCATAATCTAGCATTACATTAGAAAACAAAGAAATTTCTTGAAATCAATCATTAATAATAATATGACACAATTTAAACATTACTTGTACAAACAACAAAGAAATAATAGTTCATAAAATTTAACTTTAGGTAATGCCTTTGTAAATAAATCAGCAATTTGCATATTCGTAGGAACATATTCAATTTTGATGTTATTTTCTTTTATAATATTGCGAACAAATTTCAATTTGATATCAATGTGTTTCCTCCTACCATAATTACTCTCATTACTGATACATTTTATACATGATTGATTATCCTCAAAAATTACTAAATCCTTAATATTTACAATTTCACTAGCAATATTTTAAAACCATAACAAGTCTTGCAAACTTTTAGTTAAAGCAATGACTTCAGCTTCAGTTGACGATAAGGCAACTGATTTTTGTTTATTACAACACCACAGAACAGGCATGTTACAAAACATTAAAATATAACCTGTTACTGATTTGCGGTCATTTGTGTTAGCCCCCCAATCAGCATCAACATACATGGATAATTTAGGATCAGAATTTTGCTTTTTATACACAAGTTTTAAAGAGAATGTTTCTTTTAAATATCTTAAGATTTTCTTAAGTGCTTTCCATGCAATTTCAGTAGGATTTTCTTGCAATTGACTTAAACAGTTAATAGCATACAAAATATCAGGTCGAGAAATATAAGCTAAATATAATAAACAACCTACAAGTTCACGATATGGGCCATTAAAAGGTTTACCATTTTTGAAATCAGATGGGGTGGACTTAGGAGAAATAGGAATGTCACTGGGTTTACAATCTAGCATATTAAACTTACTTAACAATTTCATTATGTAAGACTCTTGATCCATTATTAAACTATCAGAATTGAATTTCATTTGAATACCTAGAAATTCTGAAACACTTTCCGATTTTGACATGTGAAACTCGTTATGTAATAGGGAAATAACTACATTAGTTTCATTTACATCTGAACCTGCAATTAACATATCATCTACATACAAAGCAATAATTATTTTATGATCATTATTATACCGAATAAAAATACAAGGTTCATTATCACAAGATTTAAAATTTAACTTTGAAATAAATTCATGAAACCTTTCAAACTATTGTCGTGGGGCTTGTTTTAAACCATATAAACTTCTTTTAAGTTTACACTTTCGCCCACTTTTATCATCATAGCCTTGCGGCTGATCCATAAAAACAAGTTCATTTAACTTACCATTCAGGAACGCTGTTTTAACATCTAACACAGATGCATATAAGTCTTCATTTAAAATCAAAATAAGAACCAAACGTAAAGCTGGCATACTTATTACAGGGGGAAAAGTTTCACTATAGTCTAGACCTTCTTTTTGCATAAATCCACGAGCTACGAGTCTCGCCTTATGTCGACCATCTCTTTTGATGGTAAATACCCATTTGCAGGAAATAGGTCGTTTGTCAGGTGGTAATTTTTCAAGATCCCAGACATCGTTGATTTTCATACTTTCAATCTCCGCGTCCATAGTTTCTTTCCACAAGCGTTGTTCATCACTAGGGAGGGATCTGATATCATCAAACGTTAATGTTTCTTGTTGGCAAAGTAATGCTTCGTAAACTTTAGGATCTGGATACCGTACAGGTTGCTTTTTAAATCTTTCAGATTTTCTTGTTTTGTCTTCTTTCTCTTCAGGATCATCTAATTCATCACTCGTATTTTCTAGAACATCTGGATCAATTTCATTATCGACTGGTTCTAAATTTTCTAGAATGTATTGTTTCGACTGAACATTTTCCTTTTTCTCTTCGTCGAATTTCACATTTCTTGATACAGTTATGCGTTTCGTTTCAGGATCTAGTAATCTATATCCCATTGAAGAATAACCAATGAAGATCATTTGTTTAGACCTATCGTCAAGCTTCTTTCGATGAACGGAAGGAATTAACATGTAAGCACTGCATCCAAAAACACGTATGTGCTTGAAATCGGCTTCTTCTCCCTATCTCAGGAAGTACGGAGTTTTGTTCTCAATAGTGCTGCTTGGCATTCGGTTTTTCAAGTAAGCTGCTGAAAGGATAGCTTGACCCCAAAAAGTCTTTGGTAAATTTGATTCAGCAATCAAAGCACGTCCTATATTCAGAAGCGACCTATTGCAGCGTTCAGCTACTCCATTCAAAGATTGCGTGTATGGAGGAGCGGGATCTATCACTATACCAAGATCTCTAGTAAAATTCACTAAATCATTAGAAAAATATTCCTTCCCGTTATCACATCTAATTTTCTTCACTGTAGGGTTGGATTTTAAGAACATTTTTAATTCTTCTGAGACTTCACTTTTATGTTTCAGTAAACGTACTTCAGTAAAACGAGAAAAATCATCGATAAGAGTCATAAAATAGCACTCGCCAGAAAAGGGTTGTCGGAAAAATAGGTCCACAAATGTCACTATGAATCAAAGTCATTGGCTTGGTTTCTCTTTTTCTTGGTCCTCTTCCAATTGGTGTTGCACTCTGTTTTGCCCGAGCACAAATATCACAAAAAGAATCAGGTACCGGAAGCTTCATATCTTTCAATACTTTGTCACTCGGATGACCAAGTCTGTGATGCCAGATATCACAATGATTTTTCTTTGAAGTAAGAACGGTTTCGTAAACAGGGACAAAGTCACTTACGTATTGTCCATTCAAATCCCGTTCACCGAAGTAAAAACGGTTTCTTCCTTTTTCGATAAATACTTTTTGGTTCTTGAAAATAACTGTATAATTTGCACTTTCAATTTTCCTAACGGAAATGAGTTGCCCGTTTAAGTCTGGAACATAAAGGACATCCTTTAAAGTAATTTCCATTCCATTTGACAGTTTTCCATTAATATTTCCAATACCTTTGATTTCTAGATTCGTTGTTTTTGATGCGCATTTAACAGTTCCTGAAGAAGGTACTAAGGATGCGAAATAATTCCCATTAGAACACATATGAGAAGTTGCTCCGGAATCTACTATAAATTCATTCCTTTTCCTGGAAGCATTTCCAGCAACGAAAGAAACAGCTGAAGAGGCAAATTTTTCTTCATTTGAATTTTTAACAGCTTTACAGTTACGTTTTATGTGTCTGAATTTTCCACAAGAATGGCAAGTAATTTTCTTTCTACAATATTTCGCTGTATGCCCTTTAGAGTTGCAAATTTTGCAAAAGAATTCTTTGCGAGTCGACACAAATGCAGTATTATCATGAGCAGCCTTAGTATATACTTTTTCTTTCTTTGAATCCAAAAGAAGTGCTTCAGCATCTAATAATCTTTGTGTCACGAAATCTAATGTCAAAACAGAATTCGGTTGGTTTTCTAAAGCAATCTTAACATTTTCAAATTCCTGAGGCAATGACATCAAAATATAAACAATAGTATCCGTTTCATTAACTTCTGCCCCAGACAGCTTAAGATCCGAAATTAATTTATTTATTTCATCAATGTGATTTCTCATAGAAACTGTACGATCTTTCTTAATCGTTGCCAATCTCTTCCGAATTAAAATTTGATTCACTGCACGCTTTGTATCATAAGTGCGTTCTAATTTATTCCAAATTTTATGAGCTATATTTTCATCTTGAAGTGATGCAAGAACATTATCACTTAATAATGATAATAATAAAGCGTAAGCCTTTTTTGCTTTCACGACATCGGCGGCATTGTCGGGAGCCGCTTCAATTTCCAAGAATTTTTCCAATTCTTTAGCAGCAAAAATTGCCATTACTCTTCGTTTCCATACCGAGAAAACTTTTCCATCACCTTCAAAAAGAGGGATACCGTAAACATTTTTTGAAGAATCCATTCTGCTCAATAAAATATATAAAAAGAAAGATAAATCTTTTTCACTCAAAATCCCAGCAGAAATGAAAAACAGAAAGATAACGGCGTCAGTATGTCTCGCAGCTCATTTCAACACTTGCTAGAACCAACGCTCTGCTGTAAAAATAAATAAAAAGGCAGACATAAAGACGTGGATCGAAGTGAGTATATTTGATATTAACAAGAACAATTACACAAACATACTGAAAGAAAACAGAAAATTTACAGGTATTTATAGATTTTGCAAGGCCCAAGTCGGGGAATTGGCGGCCGTGAAAGAAAGCTACATTAAACAACCAATCACAAGAAACATAGTTGTACAAAAAGAAATTAATAAGAATTTAATGTAATGCTGTGATTATTTTCAACAGTTATAAACTGCTTTTGGAGTCAGTTCCATGTATCCCCCCCCCCCCTGTTCCATAGCTGGATTGGTTATCTCCTTTTCGTTGCCTTGGCAACTTTGTGACGTTTGGTGCGCCCTCTGGACAAGGTCGTCAGGGACTCTGAGATGTTTGCCTTCATTCTTAAAGAATTTTAGACTTGTGTGTGATATGTAGACTTGGGTATTATCCTGAAGACGTTCGCAGATGCGAAACGAAACGATGATGTTTTAATGTATATTTTTAATGTGTGTACCTTTTAGCAAATAGTGTATTTTATTTTAAATACATAATTTTTAATATATTTTATGGTGCAATTGTCCAATTTTTTAAATTGAATAAAACCTACCTGAAAATCTCAATAGGTATTGAAACAGAGATAATTTAGAAGTAAAAAAAAAAAAAAAAAAAAAAAAAAAAAAACAATAACTGAAATTAAAAGGATTTAATAGGGATGGAATGTAGCAAAATAAATTTTATTTAACAAATTGTAACAAAATTGGAATATAGATATCATATGATGATGGAAACCGGAAAAATAAAGCGACACGCGAGTATTTAATCTTCAAAAATACTCGCGTGTCTCAAAAATGCATTATTTCATATAATAGATAGCCCTGTTGGTGAACTTAGACTATCGTTCCGATATAATAAATTGAATGGAAGTAGAGGAAACATGAGAGAAAAATCAATGAATAAGAAAATCACATTATATTATAAATATAATAGCGCTAAGTGTATAATGCTTCCGGAGTGAACTAATCCAGATCTCGATAACCACTTCGCTTTTGCTTATTCTATTCGGCCATTTTCCTTCAAAATTATTTTTTCTTAAATAAAACTTCATAAAAGTTACATTTTAGGAAGATTATTCAAAATAAATTAACATTTGAGAGATTACTTACATTCAATTATGTATATATTCTGAGATAACTTCAGTTGAAATTAGTTTGGCAGCTGAATCTCCCCCTCCATAAGTAAGCATGCGTTTGCATCGCATTCATTGTGAACTTTTATGCTTTATCGGCGCCATCTATCGGTAGTTAAAATAAAAATGTTTCTTTTGAAATTCTTTGAACTCTGAAGACATTAGGAAAACAATGAATAGTATTTCTTATAAAATATAATTAGACTATCAGGAATATATAATGCCGTGTAGTATGCATATATATCAATGCAAATACAATTTTGTATTTAATAGGGAAAATAAATTTGTAATTTAATAAAAGAATTTGAGAAAAAAAATCTGTCAATGCAATTAATATTTGAAATTTACTTCAGCGATAAAAGATCATCTTTAATTATCAAAATTTATTACAGGTTTCTTTATGCATGTTTAAAAAAAATCAGGATTTAATCCGAGTTGAACTTTTTAAAATTTAAATTGCATAATTATTATTTTGACGCCAGCTATCGGCAATTAATCCATGAAGGACTCTCTTTTTTTTCTTCTGATTTATAAAAAATTGAGGGTTATTGATTTTTTCAAATGCAATGAACGAAGACGAAAGTTAATTGACAATATGTTTTAAAATAGCATTATTGGTACTAATTTACATGTTTTTTGTGAAATAGTACTTCAAATTTTGTAATTGAAGTTCTTCCTTTCAAATTAAGTTTCAATGAAAAATGGGCTGTTTTTATAACTATTTTACCCCCGCCTGACCCTATTAGTCAGATAAGATAAAATGTATTACATTATAATTCTTTTTATAAAGCAATGCTATATCATTCTTTTGAAAATGCAAACACATCATTCTGACGGGCTATCTTCTAGTAATATATAGGGTAACCCTAGAATAGATGGCCATAGTTTTTAAAGATTGAAATAAAAATTCTTAGAATGCAAATACAAGAAATATTTATGCATATTTGAAATTCTTATACTGATATTCATCATATTTTGGACGAAAAATAATTAAATATCGAGAACAAAAGTTGGGAAACAAAATTGAAGTTAAAATGGCAGATGGCCATCTCTCCTTCAAGCCGAGGAGAGATGGCCATCGAATACAAGAAAGAAAAAAGAAGTTAAAACAGCAAAAAATAACACATTTCATGTAGTTAGTCATGAAAAACACATATAAATTTGTAAAGATGCAATTATATCACGGAAAATCACTGAATAAAATTTGAATAAACAAAATTTGAAGTATAATTTCAATTCTTCTCTTTTCGTAAAATTTTACCACATTTTCGGCAAAGATCTTGATGGTTTGTACACGTTTCGTGAAACCACTTCTGGCACTTTATGCATTGTATGCAGCAATCCTTTTTGGTTATGGTATTATATTCTTCTCCACAACCAACACAGTGATCCTCATCCAATTCTATTTCCTAGGAATCTGTAGAATCTAAAATTTTCAAATGTATTTCATCTTCTCCGCTACTGGAAGTGTCATGTTTTTGTTTTTTTCTCGTGTTTATTTTAGATTTTTCACGGTTTTAAGTTTATTTATCAACTTTATCTGTTTCTGGAATGAACGTTTCTGAAGTTTTTCAATATTTTCCGAAACGAAAATACATCGTTAGACCTATTATATTATTGTTATTAAAATATTTTTATTAGCTAAGATTTAAGTAATTATATCAATATAAATATAAACATAAAAATTATGTAATTATTTTAAAAATAATTATATTTAGTTACAATCCCCACTCCCTATAATTTTTAAATATTGATTATAGGTGGCTATCTCTCCTCTATTTCGTGTGGCCATCTCTCCTCGATTTCGTGTGGCCATCTCTCCTCGATTTGGTGTGACCATCTCTCCTAAAATTGATGGACAGATTACCACCCAATTTAAAGCTTCACTCCGCCATTATACGTATTTGTTTTAGACTTAAAAGCAAAGATCGAATTATATACGTGCCTTAAAAGTCCTTATAATAATAATAATAAAAAAAAAAAAAAATGTAACATAGGTACTGCAAAACATTCAGATAACAAAAATATCCAACCCCTAAATTAAATAAACATTAAAATTACACTTTCTTTTTAGAATTGAAAAACACAGCTGCATGTCGCAATGAATGAATCGTTGAACGAAGTTTACGCTGCTACGTTTACGCTTGTTGTTCGTCTTACGAACAAAGTTTATGCTGCAATCTGTGGTATAGTTTTGGAAATATTTAGGCTGGTCATCTCTCCTCTATGGTCGTCTATCCTAGAATTACCCTATAGCAAAAATTCCAATACAAAAAAAACCCAATACTAAAAAATATATTACTCGCACCCTTTCAACAATATGCGAAGCACTATAGTATATATACACGCACACATATATATATACACAAACTTATTTATTTATGAAATGTATTAAAATATTAAAATCCAGTTTTAAATCCAAACTTTAAATTAATTTCCAGTTAAATATTTTCTAACTCTTAATACCTAATTCTAAATCTCTTCTTTGAAAGTTATTTTTTTTTGACTCAACAAATATTACTCTCATATATTAAATTTTATCCAACTTCTATCCAACTTTAAGATTCAAAACACAAGCTAAGCGCTATTTACAGGCGTCTGTGTTTTCAGTTATACCCACAACTCGCTTGCGGGCAGACTCCGAGGCATAAATTAAACGACTCTGAATTCTTTATTACAAACAATTAAGTTTGCGTTTACATCCAATTGGCATATCCTCCGGCTGGAAAATATTACAAGTTCATGATCAAAAGTCGAGATAACGCACTAAGAAAGAGTTTTTAGATAGTCAGCCCACCTGATAATGTAATAATAAATTTAATACTTACGGTTCTCGGCCCTCCCTCGAACATGATAGAACTTTTACTTACTTCCAATGTCTCGTAGAATTATTAATAAAATAATTTCGGTCAACCAGTGACGTCCCGAGCCTTTTATTTTTCAACCTGCCTGCTAATATCATTTTCACATAAAGTCGGCAGGATGGTACTGCAAAGAAAAATTGCAGCCCTTTCTGGAATGAAAATTGCCATATGTGTTTGAACGGCCATTAACTATTTTCTGCAGCTCCTTAAGTAGAGTACAATCAAATAAGGACTGCTTTTTAGTTAATCACCTGTTTGCCTGGGTACATTTATTTTAAATATTTCTCCTTCATGAACACGAAAATATTGAATTGGTAATTAATTTAGATTTTAGATTTAAAATCAAATTTTTATATTTTATACCATTTCTATATATACATGTAAAACTTTTAAAATCACCTGTAACTTTTGTATACTTTATAATACAATAATACACAATCTATATTTTACATATCTAAGTAAATTTCACGCTTACGAATACACTAATTTGCGCATTTATTCAAATTTCTCTACACGTTACAATTTAATTATAATAATGAATGTTCCATGCCCGATTAAATTCATTTTAACGAGATCGCTGTTTAGCTCTGCTCCTCGGAATCAGGACAGTTCTTTTCCTCCTATTTTTCAAAATACTTGTTTTCGTAACGTTCTACACATTTCGGTGTTTCTTTTGGGTTTAGCAACATTATTTTTTATCTGACTCACTAAATCATATAAGAAATTTTCATTTCAATATAATTAACAGGCATGTGATTTCCGCGTTTTTGCACACCAGTATATTCTTAAAGAAAATGATATTTCCTTTAATCGAAACATTTTTGCGATTTAAGAGAACAACATTTTCTCTAAGAATATACTGGTGTGCGAAAACGCGGAAATCACATGCCTGATTAAGTCAGCTTATAGGTTATTACGTAGTATTTTATCTCTCCTGCTTAAAAAGTAGAGGAGAAGGGGTACAAACGGGTACAGGTGTAAAAATGGGCACCTCTTCCCACGTAACAATGGGAGGGGCTGAAGACTGGCGGAAGGACTGCACATGGCGCCACTTGTTGATGTGAAATAGCAGAGAGCAATTGGAACCATTCTTTCAAGTAGGGAGGATCAGTGTGAGTTATGGTACGAAGTGTGAGTTATGAAGTGTCAGTGTGAGTTATGGACTGCAATGTTTTGACAGGTATTTGAAATCGTTTTACTTTCATGTTCTTATGGTTAGTTTAAAATAATTTCACAGAGATATCCGGAAAGCAGAGATCCTAAGCTACTTTTAGAAGCACGCCTTTAGGTTACATGTGAAAGTAGCCATCTTTCTTAGGCGGGGTTCGTGTATATATGGGCACCCTTTCTTGTTGTAAATATGGGCACTCTCTCCTTCGAGTTATCTTTATATACAAGCACATCATGCTCTAGCTATAACAATTGACGAGGCTGCTGAAACACTGCAATGTTCCCCGGGAACTTCAAATGCAGTTTCTCCGTTTGACATATCTCCTGTCCCCAACATTAAGAAGGGACTCACTATTCGTGGAAGCAAAGCAGCAAGGTCCAGTCTCATCACAGGATCACCATACAATGAATGATCAGTTGACCAAGTCGCTTGGCAAAAGTGCTTTCAAGAAGACATCCTTGAGTTTTCTCGAGCTAAGAGACCGGCTAAGGGGCACGGGTGAGAAGGATCAAAGGCCTTCAAAAAGAGAAAATTCGATCCACGAAACGATACGATTCATCATCGGACTCATGAGACTACTTTGATCCTCCCCTTGTAAATAGCGATGATGGTATCAACCTGGATATCAACGATGGGAATAAACCAGACTCGAGCGATACAACTGCATGTTTTGTGATGGAAAGTTCTCTGAAGACAAGACACTCGCGGAGAAGTGCGGGTTAAATGTGTTATGTGCCAAATATAGGCATACTTAGATTGTGCCGGGGCTGAAAGAGCCAGTTATGTTTGCGATTTCTGTAATAAATAAATTCTCAACAATTTTGTATTTTTTATCCTGTTCCTCACTTTTTCTGGCGTTTTTAAAAAAGCTTTTTGTAAATCTTCGTTTTTGAATTGAAATAATTAATATGAATCATTGTTTTGCCTCCTGTTATTTAATAAACTTGTTAGAATTGTTGGTCAAAAATCTAGGAATTTTAAAAATGAAAGTCATTCTAAGTCAAAAACAAAGGAGGGTGGCCAATGCCCATATTTACTCCTTTTTCTCTAATAATAAGTTTCTCGTAATTATATCTTATTTAATTATAAACACTTTCTGTTTTACTATTCTTTAATAGAGAGAAATCTTCAATTTATTCTACTTAGTTTTTAATTTTAATGAAACTATTCACTTATTTTTTGAAGAATAAGAAACATTTTATATTTTTCTCTTTTCAAAATATGCATTTTAAGTCATATATTTTATTTAAATTACCCATTTTTATTTTTTACTGAATTTTGCATTTAATCTTGTTTTGTTTTACATGTTCATAAAATTAAATAAATCTCTTGTGTTCAAAATAATTTAACTGCTCTTTTTTATTCTCTTTTGTTTAGATTATGCCCAAGTATTGTTTCATCTGTGATAAAATTGAAAGTGGTAGACTTATTTTAGTGCACAAAAATTCTCAAAATATATTATTCATCTGTGTATGCACAAATGAAATTTATTTCTTATTTAATTATTTTTCAGATAATTTAGATTTTATTAGATTTTTTCCCTTATACCGTAAGCGAAAAGCATAGCTAAACCCATAAGCTACCATCTTAATTTAAAACATATTCCGTTTCAATTAAAAAAAAAAAAGTGGAGAAATTTAGATTTTTATATGTATTACATGTATATATATATAGTGTAACACAACAGGAAGGATGAACACAACTTTTAGATGTGTAATACGCGTCAAGGGCAAAGACTGTTTGCATAAATCAAATAAATATTATGCATTACGCATGATTATGAAACACTTTCCAGCGCTATCAGAATTGTTACGAAACTCCATTTTTTCATACAGTGAAAGAAGATATCTAAATAAATTATAAAACACATAACGCTGTTCAAAATCCATTTTCAGCAATCTCTGCTCATAGATATTAATATATTCGAAAAAAATTGTCCCGCTCTGTTTATGAGCTATAGTTTATTTATTTATACACAATCCTTTGTAATGAGTTTATTATATTATATATGTACTAGTTGATTTTACATTTTATTAATTTATAGATTATTAATCAACAGATATTAACGATACAGAGATAGTATAATAAAACTGAATTCATTTGGAAAATGCATGATATAACTGAAAACGCTTTTCTGGCTGCTACCATCTACAGACGGCGCTGTATCCCTATCCTTTTTCGCAGCTTTATATAGGAATTTATTTACATATACTCAAACCACATTGAATAGTAAAATTCAATTCAGCTGAAAAAGGCGCTTAACGCAGTTAAAAATACACTTTCACCAAGTTCCGTCGATAGAACTTATTTCGAATCCTTTTGGGCAGTCCTATATATGACCTATAGAATGTACAGGGTGTCCAGCGAATAAGACCCTGATTTCAAAATTAACTATCTCAAAAACAAAGATCAATAGAATTATGCGGTAAACGGTTTGTTTATTAGCTAAGCTGTAAAAATGTTATACAGAAGTTTCGAAAATTTAGTTGCAAAAACCGTTAACAGATGGCGCTGTAATCGCAATGCCTATAAAGTGTGCTTCGAAGTCCAGAGCTATCAGTTCAACCGTTGAATCGTGAAAGGAGGATAGCGTAGAGGTTGAAATCACGTGTCGCATTGAACACCGTGTTTTTCTCGTACTGGAATATCACAGATTAGAACGCAGTTCTACGGCAACAAGGCGCAGCTTTCAAAAACGATTTAATGTTCCAAAAGGACCCGATGCGAAAATCATTCGCAAGCTCTTTGCTAGATTCGAACGAATCGGCAGCGTGGATGATAATCGAGTGGGGAACGTTGGACCCTGGAAAACTGTAGTCACTGCTGGAAATGTCGCCAAAGTTTCTGGAATTGTTCAGCGAAATCCAAGGAATAGTGTCCGAAGAATTACATCAGAGACTGGTTTGAAGCGTTCCAGTACGCAAAAAATATTGAAAAACAGCCTACGGATGTTTCCATACAAAATCCAAAGTAATCAGGCCGTACCCACAAGAGCTTTGGGACAAAGGGTTGACTTCCAACCAGAATTTGTTAGAACCAGAATTAATTATTTTCCTTCCAACTTCGAACCAGTTTCTCATAATTATTGATAATGAACGGTTTGATGTTGGCTGCATTTGGTTCACAGATGAAGCACATTTACACTTGAATGGATTCGTGAATAAACAAAACTTTAGATTTTGTAGTTCCGAAAATCCTCATTTGTATGAAGAGAAACCACTGCATCCTCCTAAAGTTATTGCTTGGGTTGCGGTATGACTCAGAGTCATTATCGACTCTTTTTTCATGCGACAAACGATCACTAGTGATCGTTAAGTTACAATTTTGGAACAATTTGTCAGCACACAACTAGGAGGATCGACCAGGTATCGAGTGGTTCATTCATGATGGGGCTCGACCACATCGTACAGAAAAGGTGTTTCGCCTTCTTGATGAGTACTTTGGAAATAGAGTAATTGCGTTGGATTATCCAAAATTTTCGGGCACAGGAATGGAATGGCCTCCATATTCGCCCGAACTGACTCCCTGTGACTACTTTCTGTGGCATTGAAAGACACTGTCTGTCGGAACCATCCCACTACGCTGGATGAGCTTGAATAGTCGATTTGTGTGGCATGCGATTCTATTTCCGTCGAGACATTGCAGGATGTGACATCAAATTTCATTATTCGTTTACGCCACCTCATTGCTTCGAACGGTGAACATTTTGAAAAGATTGTGTTCTGATTTCAAAGAATGCTTCACTTGACTTTTTTTTTTTGTTTTAGACTGCTTGCAGAGAACGAGTTTTTCGGCGTACAGCACCATCTGTTAACGGTTTTTGTAACTAAATTTTCGAAACTTCTGTATAACATTTTTACAGCTTAGCTAATAAACAAACCGTTTACCGCATAATTCTATTGATCTTTGTTTTTGAGATATTTAATTTTGAAATCAGGGTCTTATTTGCTAGACACCCTGTATAAACACCACATATTATACTAAACTTTATTAAGCTTTAACCCTAGAACTACCGGAAATTTTACTCAAGTTTTATAAAAACATTCTACACCAGAATTTTTACTTAAAACTATTTAATTTGTTTATTTAACTTATTATTGTCTGATTTATACATTTAGTTTGTTTTGAAGAAATTTCTGGTTTGAATAGATATTTTAAATATACATGTCGGGTCCATTGGACCCTTCTGGTAGACAGAGGGTTAAAAAGCATAATACTAATGAAAATATACTTTCGCCAGTTATTGCTCATAGATGGTGTGGTGTCTGAATTATATTGTGCGGACATGTAAAAAATAAAAATAAAATGTTAAATGCCATGTTTCTTATACGGAAAATGTTATCTCGCAGCGCAATAATTTATACCTTTTTCATAAAGCACACTTCAAACAGTTACGACCTACATGCAGTAATGTAGCCCAGTTCTTTTGTGTGCCCCTATAAATGAATACTAAATGCTTTGCACACCGTTTCCTAAAGGAAACAAGTTATATATCAAAAATGTATATCAATTTCGCAATGCCTGAACTAGTGCAACGTCGTTAAAATTAAAATACAGAGTAGAGAATGAATAGGCAACAGTTCTTTCGGAAGAAAATCAAAAATTTTAATTAAATATTTCAATTGCCACTTTCGTTTTAATACTGAAACATACTGCATAAGCAAACTTAATGACATCATCGAGAAATTTTATTTTTGTGAAAGCAGCATTTTTATATAAAGATATAATTACATTCAAAATATTATCAAATAGAAATCCGAAACACACTCCACTTTCTAAAAACAATGTAGTACTAGGATGGTTTGAGATTAGAAAAGTGTGGGCTCAGGGGGTATCCCTTGGAAAACGTAAGCGAGTGACGAAAAGTTTTGAATAGGATCAAGGCAATTATATAAAGGCTAAATCACGACGGAAGAAATTTTCCATGTTAATGATCGACGTCGCAATTTTCAGATTTTCATCCACAATACAACAGGAAAGTTATTGAAAAGGTTACAAATACAAACGTATTGCGATAGAGAGTTTTTAAATATACTGTTTATTTTTAATGTACTCCCCAAAGTTATCAAAAAGTAAACAACAACAACAACAAAAAAAAAAAACAATGGCGAGGGAATTCAACACTTTATTGGCACATACGTATAACTTCTCTATAGCCATTTTATTAAAATTTAGCGAGTTATCAAAAAAAAAAAAAACTCCTTCTTATGTCGATTGAACTAACATTATGGAGTAGAAACACATTGTTGTGTAAATAATGTGCAATATACTACAATTACTTTTGCAGTCTTTATTTTCATTAGTGTGGAAAGAAGTCTACAAGTTATTGGAAAATGTTGGAAAGTTATTGAAAATGGTAAGTACAAACATAATGTGATATACTATTGCCAGAGTTTTGAAAAATGCTGGTTATTTTAAATGTATCATGCAAAAAATTATCAAAGACCACATTTTTTGTGGATGGGATTCGACACTTTATCGACCTATACATCTAACATCCCAATAACCATTCTGTTAATATTCAGCAAATTATTAGCTAAAACAACTCTTTCTGATGAAGATTCAGCCAATATTAAGGAATTTAAACACATTGTTATGTAAATATGGGACAATGTGTCACATTATTTTTGGAGTGTTTTTTTCATTATGGTGAAAAGAAGACTACAAGAATATTTTCCGAAATAGTGAAAATATTAAAAAATATAAGAATTTGTAAATTAGAGTTTTTTGAACAAATTAATGTAAACCTTGTTACAGGAAGTATTTTCCTAACTAAATTATATTTATTTGTATTTTTGCCATTTTTTTTGTTTACTGTTACACTTTAAACTTTAAACAATTACTGCCCATACCTTGCGAGGTATCCAATTAATTTTGAGTGTCCTTGTAAACGAACTGGAAATGCAACACACTTCATTTCCATTTGGGAACATGTTATATAGTATATTTCAATAACATGTATAGACTTTTTGGCAATCCAATTATATTTACGAAAGTTTGAACTCGGGCAGATGACCAGAGAGGCGGGCATACGGACAGACATACAGACGAACCGAAGTTAAACACTTTCCAGCTATGTTTAAAGTGTTAAAAACCAGTTTCGTAATCTCTTATTCAGTCAAAAATACAGATGTCTCAGTTCAAGCAGAACCCAGAGTTTCGTTCATGGCTTTAATAAAGGGTCGATTTGTTGGAGCTGCCAACCTATCCCATTTATATGGCATATTTTAATTGCCCCACAATTTCGATTCTTATTGGAAGGGGAAATCTTCCAGCTCTTTCCATCTCCCTATCTTCTAGCCAGAGGATTCTAAATACCATAATTTAATAATTTTAACAATAATAAAGGTATTGTAACAATATTTGCAACAGATTTACTTTGTTTTCTGTGAAATGTGATGACCCAGTGAAAAGCAGGGATGGTTCTTTCAGCGGAACCAGTTCATATCATATAGTTCCTTTTTTTCAATAGCACGTTGAATTCGTTTATCTTAATAAATATATTAAAAAAATCCTGTTTATGTTTAATTGAAGTTGTAAAATCATAGTTGTTAAAATAAAAAAAAATCTCTAAAAGTCGTTATCGCTCTTTTTTAACGATTCTGAAATTTTATAATCTAATTATTGGTAGTTCTAAATTAAGTAAATGTTTTTGGATAGTGGTAGTCAGAAAACACCTTTGAACGAAAATTTAGCAGATGCTCAAATTTTAAATCCAATAAATCATTAATATTTTTCAGTTATTTTTTCTTGAAGCAAAGAGACACCATGGAAATCTACGCAATAGTGGAATTCGACAGTAAAAGTATGAATCATACATTCAAAACGGAAATTGGACTACGTGTAATTACAATCATTTTTGCCACTCTAAACAAAAATTGTACAGTTGTAGGAAGGGTGACGCGGTCGGTCCGCCGGTACCAGGCTCCGACAGTTTAAAGCGCTTCATTGGTGCCCTCCGTTATGGCTAATGCTGCACTAGTGATTGCCAGGAAAACAAAATTACTCGCACTACGGGCTAAACCGAGTTGCCGCGGTGCTGCTAAATTGTATTAAAGTTAACATACTTTCTACTGTATTAACCACATGGTTCTAACTTTCATGCTTCAGATTTCAAAAATAATATCAGGAAACGTTTTTTGCGCCCTTATTCTGTGTGAACCTTTGTGAATTCGGACATTCTAAGGATTTTTTGGATTTCTTGTGGGCTGTAGTAACCAAGGTTCCTCTGCTTATTCCGTTCATAAATGTCGAAGTTCAGCATTCCGCAAAGGTTTTTTTTTCTTCTTCTAATATCTTGATAGATTCAGGTGTATGACTTTGTTCTCTGGAGAGGAAAGGGTTCTAATAAAAAAAATCCTTTCGTTCTCGACCCTATGTCTTGAGATCTACTAAGCTGCAAAATTATATATGTTAAAACCCTTGTAGCCTGACTTATAGTTTTTCTCTTTCGGAAGCACAGGGACTTTAATTCGTAGGAAAAAATACCCTGTATGTAGCGCAAACAATCTGAAAATCACTATCATGCAAAATTCCGTTTGTGAATTTTTGATAGATCTTGAAACTTTTCTTCTCTTTTGGGAGGGGAGGGGGCAGAGGACTAATTAAAAGCGCTATAAATGACCACTATGTAGTCCAAACAATACTGAGCTAAACGTTCCATATTTCGGAATGTAGATGGCAGCAAATTAAAGTGTCAAAGACCTAATTACACTGCAAATCCTTTTTTTTTTTTTTTTCTTAAAGAGGGCTGGTCACTCAGATTCCGATTTCTCCTCACTAATGTAAAGTTTATGGGCATTTGATGCATTCGTATATTTAAAATATCTCCTCGGGAAATTGATATTTTTAACTTCTATTTTTTGTGTCCACTTCCTAAAAGATGTCTCTTTTTTTCTTAGATCCCAAAATATTTCTAAAGTATAGTCTTAATTTTACATGAAGTGTTAAAATCTTACTCACAGTTAGAGGTCTGCAGGGGCCGGAATTTCCGGGCCCGGGCCCGGCGAAAAAATTGAAAGTTCGGCCCGAGCCCGGCCCGGCCCGGCCCGTTTGCATATTTACAGTTCTCGGCCAGGCCCGTATAAAAATCAGTGAAAACAGGCCCGGCCCGATTCAATTTCTACAAAAAATAATCCGTTTTTTTCTCGACATACAATTAAGATTCTTTTAATGAATACTACATACATATTTATGGGAACATTTAGAGATTATTTTAGATTACTATGTGTTCGTAAAACAGAAAACACGCAATAGTAAACATTAACGATTACACAGTGTTTTAGTCATTGTCTCTACAGACATTTCAAAATTCCAATAAGGATTCATTAAAAGGTTAATGTAGTTCAGAATAAAGGATTAAAAACATGATAACTTTTGAAGCAAGCTGTATAATAAAAAGTAGATTTGTGAAAATAGTTCTCTCATTTTTAAGGCTTTTCTCAAATCTAAAGGAGCTACATTTTGACACATTTATGAATTCATTTCTTTTCGGAAACGCGTAAGATTGGCAGGTATTCTTATTCAGAAACTATGTAAATGCCGTCTTTTTCATAGATAAAAGTAATATATCCTTCTCTGAAAATACTGTCAAAGTTAGCGTTTTGAATCGAATTTTGAAGCGATAGCACAGGAAAGGAGAAAAACGTACAGTCACGTGACAAGAATCTCTGTTATCTCTGTACGTAATTTATCAAATATGGAGAAAGCTATTTGTTTCCAAATGCCTTCAATAGTCAGGCCTGTCAATTTTATGTCTTTATAGTTAAAAATGAGTCAGAAAATGTGTCTGAAAGTTTCGCGTTGTTGAGCAGTGAATATGAGAACCCCCTTAAGGTATATTTCCAAAGATACTGTTAACAGAAGTTCATTATCACTATTAATACTTTTACAAAACATAATGCCTAGCTGTCCTACACATCCTGAGATCGATTAAGACCAGTTCCGTCCCGGCAGGAGTCTACTGAAGAAAAATTAAACCCGGAATCAGACATCTTGTAACTGTATGAAGCCGATCTCTACGATGGACATGTTACATATCTGTATTGATGTTGTTAAACTCGCATCGGCTCGTGACGCATATTTATACTTTTCGAGAAAATCATATTATTGAAAATGCTCGTATTTTTTCTGCTTTGCTTGAATTCTTATATCGGGCCGATAGGCCCGATTGATTTTTTTATCGGCCCGGCCCTGCAAGCCCGTTCAATTTTTTGCCGGCCCGACAAGTTTACTTTGTCTGTCGGCCCGCCCCGGCCCGGCCCGTTGAAAAAATTGCCCTAATTCTGCCGGCACGGCCCGGCCCGTTGGAAAATTCGCCTTCATGCCGCCGGGTACGGACTTCGGGTCAAGCCCGGGCCCGTGCAGACCTCTACGTCACAGTTCGCCCGCTTTTAACACATAAATATTAAATTCAGCATAGATTTTAGAAATATTTTGAAAACTAAGAAAAAAATAGACATCCTTTAAGAAGAGTACAAAAAGAAAATTGCCCAGTTAAACTGATAGCATTGAGCTCACAGGCTATTGACATTAATTGTATATTTTACTCTTATTTCAAAAAATAATGCCCCTCGAAAAATAAATGAAAGGATTAGCCTCCGTTTCTCCCCTTTACACTTAACCAAAGAACCTCCAAATCTAATCAGGGAAGCTCCTTAACATAATAAACTGGTATACCAAATTGAAGGAAATCAGATAATTCTGCATGAAAAAACCATTTCGCTAAATTAAGGGGGGGTATAAGCTCCCCCATTTCTCCCTTTATGCTGAACCAATGAACCTTCAAATCTAATCAGAAAATCTCCTTATCAGAATGAACCTAGAAAAAAAAATTAAACTAAATTAGATAATTCTGCATGAAAACCCATTTATCTAAATTAAGGGGAGGGGACACTTGACCCCCTTTCCTCCTTTTATACTTAACCAATGAACCTCCAAATCAAATGAAGGAAGCCATATCGGAATAAACTGGCATATCAAATTTGAAGCAAATCCAATAATTCTGCATGAAAAAACCATTTATCTAAATTAACGGGGGGAACTAGCCCCCGTCCCTCCTTTATACTTAACCAATAAACATCCAAATCTAATCAAGGCAGCTCCTTAACATAATAAACCGGTATACGAAATTTGGAGCAAATCGAATAACTCTGTATGAAAAAACCAATTATCTAAATTAAGGGGGTCAAGACCCCCTTACTCCCCTTTATACTTAAGTAATGAGCTTCCAAATCTAATCAGGGAAGCTCCTTAACATAATAAACCGGTATACCAAATTTGGAGCAAATTGAATATTTCTGTATGAAAAACCCATTTATCTAAATTAAGGGGGGAGGGTAGCCCACCTTTCCCCCCTTTATCCTTAACCAATGAACCCCAAAAACTAATCAGGGAAGCGTCTTATCAGAATGAACCTAGAAAAAAAATTTGAAGCAAATCGGATATTTCTATCAAGAGTTATCGCGTTACGTACGTACATACGTGCGTACATACGTACGTACGTACATACAGAACCGGCGGGCACATAAGCTCTCAGGCTTTGATAGCCTGTGAGCTAAAAAAAGATGTTAAAAATATGAATTTCCTGAGAAGATATTTTAAATGTAAGAATGCATCAAAAGTCCATAGACTTAACATTACGGAGGAGAATTCCGAAGCTGAGTGACCAGCCCCCTTAATGTCATCACATTCCACACTAAGCAAAGTCAGACGGTGAAAAATTTCTTTAAAAAACTTTCATTATTATTATTGTTATGAACGAAAATAAGGGTTTGGGATGGAGTGAAACATATTGTATTTACCACTGTATAATTGGCTTACGTCTCTCGTATCCAAAACAAACAAACAAAAAAAAATTGTCTTCACATGCGTTATCACTCCGTAAAAGTGAGAACATTTTCAATTTATCCTAATACATCCTGTATCATCATCATTATTATCATCATCACATAATTATCAAATGAACTTTACACACTTACACACAGATACAAAGTTGCGCGCGCGCGCGCACACACACACACACATATATATATAACTATAATAAAGACTACACAGAATTCGTCACACACAAATGCGGAAAAATAAAAATCATAAAATTTGTATAATGTGCTTGAAATGAAACTATTCACTTTCCTTCGACACATTAAAAGTAAATCATACTTTTACTTTCCCAGGATTTTACAACTTACGCTTGTTTCCTTTATTCAGGTTATCTCTTTCTTTCCTCACAGAGATTTTTGAATTTCATTTCATTTATTTTCACCTTTTCGAAACGTTAAACATATCTTCCATATAAAGAAATATTCTTTTCTGAGTAGCAGAAAAATCCACCATTAAAGACGTTTCTCCTTTAAAGAATTTAGAAAATAATCCTACTCTCATTCATAAAATCCTTGGTCTATAAAAACAAATATTTATTCGCATAGAAAACACATAAAAAATAAAACTCGCAAAAAGCAAATAAAAATTGGAAGTATATTACTTGCTAAAAGCTATGTTTATCTTGAGGATTCTGAAATGTGACTTCTCAAACTTTTGAAGTTGAATAGCTTTTTCAAAGTGGGATATTATTTTATAGCTTCTATGGTAGCTTAAGAATACTTATTTAAATATGGGGTAAAAACACCAGTAGTCGGCTATTTAATTTTAGTAGCCCGCCAGTTATAAAGACAAAAATAATCTATTTATAAAACATGTATTTTATGCCGACCAATGGGAAGGGGGGGGGGGGAGGAGGGGCGACTATTTGAGCACTTACCCTATATTTTAAATTTTATTAATAATAAATTTATCTAAGGTATGAAAATACTAATAACAGCTATTTGATGCATTTTAGGAAATGTTGAAAGTGACATTTTATTACGTCACAAACAGATTCTTTTGTGACATCCCTTTTTTTTTCTCCTTAACATAATAACAAAAAGATTCCATTCAAACACTTTGAATGGCGCTGATGTACAATTTATACTACTTAATTTTAACCTTAGAACTCCCAAAATTTCTGCCAGATTTTTTAAAATAAAATTTTGCTTTTATTATTTACATGAAAAAAAAAAATCCCAGCCGGCTCGGCTTACAGGCGGAGGTAGATTTCGAAGTCAAGTACTAATTTCACCAACAAAAACTAAATCAAGATTAGAGATAAACCCAGTTTAACAATTTTATCTGCCCGCTTTTGACGATTTTTTAATTTCATTTTTCTGTAAGAGCTCGTTTTATCAAAATCATATTAAGTCGGTATTAAAAAAAAATATATTCCCCGCTCAACAACTTGAGTATTTCGGACACATTTTTAAAAGTAAAAACATGAAACTTGCTGACGTGGTTTTTTAAAGAGGTTTATAAGCGACCTGTGTTTTTATTTTCCGTTCAATGAATTAGAACTTGATTTACAATTATTTTCTCAGTACGACCATTTTTTTCGTTTCCAGCACTATCGCTTCGGGAAATTCGGTTCAAAATGCCCACTTTGACAGCATTTTTTGAAATATAATCTGCTCTTATCAAAAAATCGACCAATACAGCACTTTATATATTTTTTGAATAAGAGAACCTACCAATTGGATGCATTTGAGAGCGAAAATGAAATTAAAAATGAGTTAAAAAGTAAGCCGTTTGGATTTGGGTACAACCTTAATACGATAATTTTTTCGTCAACCCCTATTTTTGTTTAAATTGTTTTTTGCTGTAAGATTTAATCCTATCAAATACTTGTCAAATTGAAAGTTGTAGATAATATTGATAAGATGTATAATAAATTTAAGCGGATTGGATATGTTGTGAATTGACGAAGTTATGAATTGTTTTCTTCTTCAACACTTTTTTTTTTATTTTTATTTATTTATTTTTTTTTTTGTAGCAAGAGTTGGTCTAATCAAAAACTTGTCAGTAAAAAAGTTGTAGATAATATTAAGAAGATTTATAATATGCTTAAGTGAATTTGATACCTTAAGAATTGACGAAGTTATGAATTTTTTTCTTACAAAAACCCTATTGTTTGCGCCCCATGAGCCCATTTTAAATTTTATCAAAAATCTGTGATACATAAATTTTTAGCCCTTTTCCTAGAAGTAATAATAGCTTTAAACTGATTTGATATGTATAAAAATGAAGAAGTTATGGGGTTTTTTTTAGGTTTTCACAAAACCCCCTCCCTATTTCCATCCCCTTGGTCCGATTTTGCCCATTAACGAACTTGACCGAGATTTTCTACCCCTTGATTTTATGTGTCAGTTTGGCAGAGATTTGTGCAGAATTACGGAAGTTATCGTGTCCATAAAAAAGTGATATGTATAGATAGATAGATAGATAGATAGGTAGATAAAGTTTTTTATTGAGGGTGGTTTTGGGTTCTAAGGGTCATGGTCGGTGTAGATCTGCAAAAAGTTTTCAGAAATTCCAACATAGGAGCGATCGCAATAGGTAGTATTTCATACGAAATCTACCTAAAAAGCAATGATTTTGCATTGGCATGAAAAAGCATTGATTTTGCATTGACATAAATTTTTTCTTAAATTCTGCCGAGTTTTCAACATTGCAGTAACATATTTAGTTTGCCAATGAAAGGGTTAAAATAAAATATTTCCAGAGTATTCTTTGAACTGTAAGTATATAAATGTACAATTCTATTACTTATTTCTCTAATGATGCACTATCTGATCAAAAGTACCCAAACGCCCAAATTTTGTCGAATATCTTGGGAAATACTTCACGAGTTCTTCTGGAATTTTAGGAACGTGTAAAGAACATGTTTGACCCTTTATTGTTCAACGAAGGTTTAGACACGAGGTCGGTAAGGAGACTATGATATATTTTCTGTTATATATCGTTTCCTTTAATTTAGAAACTTTACCCCTTTCAATTCCGAAATTTAACTAAACATCCTTAGATATTTTTTTATCTATTTACACTAACTGATTAGTTAATTTCAAAATTTTAAGCCACTTGTTACAGTCTTCTTTTATTCCAAATTTTAGAAACCTTTTAATAAACTATTACAAAAAGGCTATAAATTATATATTTTGGAAATTAAAACCTTATTCTAAGTTATTATCTATATTTTACTAAATCGCTTCTAGGCAAAATGTAATAACGTAAGGTAGACGTGTGTAGAGATCGCTCTACGAGTTATATCAAAATGTCGAAATCTCTGCCGCTCTCGCCTGAAGAAGTTGGAGAAGTTTGGAAGCTGAAAGCTGAAGGTAAATCTTTTTTACAAATTTCGCTTATTTTAAATCAGTCTAAATGTGGTGTTTATAGTGTTTTGCAACGAGGAAAAGAATTAAAAAATGTATATTGCTCAGAAACGTCGAGTAAAACCACATTTTGTGAGGATAGAAGAATTAAAAGATTGGCTTTAACTAGCTTTTTGTCTCTTAATGAGATAAAAAATCGACTTAGTTCAAAAATGTCACATGGCATCATATGCAGACGAATAACAGAATCAGGATTCATCTAAAAACAAAAATTATCTCGTAAATTGTTTCTGAAACAGTGTCACAAACAAGCAAGACTTGAATGGGCAAAACAGCACATGTATTATCGTAACGAATGGATTAGTGTTATTATTTCTGATTTAAAAAAATGGAATTTGGATGGTCAAAATGGCTTCTCATTCTTTTGGTGTGCCTTGTGGAAAGATACAAAGAGCATATTCAGCAGGCAACAACGGGATGATTCGCTCATGGTATGGGCAGCTTATGGCTGTAATGTACAAACGTCTGTTTGCTTCCTAAATGACAGACAAAATTCACAAAAGTACCAGGAAGCTATGATGGAGCATTTGTGGCCGTTAGGAGAACTCCTAGGTGGTCCCAACAGGACCTTTAAGCCAGACAACCCATCAATACTCACTTTCCGTTGCACAAAAGAATGGCTTAGACCTCAGAATATCAGTGTGATGAACTGGCCAGCACTCAGCCCAGATCTCAATCCTATAGAGAACATCTGGAGAATCCTCTAACGTGACGGCTACAAGAATGGCAAACAGTATTACCCAGTGCAAAAGCTCAAATCAGCGATCGAGGAAGCCTGGTACAAACTCGCTCCCAAAACCTTCCATACTCTCGTGTTATCAATGGAAAATCGACTATTCAATCTTATCAGGTGAAATGAAAGCACCATAGACTACTAAAGGACTTTTGTGCCTTGTGAAATGCATATATTTTGTTTTTGTGCATAAACTTTTGCGACATCACAATTTTCAATTTTTTATAATTTATTATTTTCCTTACAATGAATTGTTTCCGAATCTTAAACATGAATTTGTAATCAAATTGTTTAGATACAGTAAAAATTTCAAAGCATTCCGATGTATATTTTTCATTTTATAAAAATATTTAGCTTGTGCATAAACTTTTGCGCCGCACTGTAATAGCCCCACCACAAGGACAAACAATATATTGAATAAAAAAACAATATTTACAATCATCCTAGAAAATAATATGCTCGGAATGATCTGTAGATGTAGCAGATGACTACATGGGTCCTGTACAATATTAACCTTCTTTTGTGTAAGAATAGTATGTATGTATATTCATCAAGGTATAAGTTTCTTGAAAAAAAAATCCGCATGTTTTTTGTTTAGCAAGCAGGTTTTTCAACCTAATTTAACGCCTCCTTCAAGAAACTTCACGCGTTGTAAACTAAACAAAATACTGCAATTAGAATATAGCTATACAGATAATATTTGATATAATATGATAATTTGTAGGAAATATATTTTTATTTACCTTTATTATGTTAACGTAAAAAAATTAATCTACAAGGTGGCCGTAATTAAATAGACAGTGCTCAGAGTGTTCTGTAGCGCGATCTAATTGAGAGAATGGCGCCAAAATTTATGGGAAGATCAAACTAGAAGCGGGCGAAGGATTCCGCGAAAAAAATTAGTTCCAAAAGTCACCGCTAGGAGACTTTGTGGCACTGTGAAGTAGAAAAGAGAGCTTTAAAAAATCCAGAATCAATACAGGATCAATAGAGAATCACGAAGTTGTCCAGGACCTGGCTATGTTGAAGAATAACATAACACGGAGTGTACGGGAGATTCCTGCAGACATGTTACTTTCTGCTGTTGTGTATGCTGTGCACAGAATGCAATATGTGGTCCACAAAAACGGCGGCCACATTGAACCTGATTTGAATGTACTAAAAAAAAGTAATTTTATTTGACTGTTGATTCTGCATTTTTAAAACTCTCTTTTCTATTACACAGCGCTCATATTCCCCTAGCGGTGACTTTTGGAACTTATTTTTTGCGGAATCCTTCGTCCCCTGTCTTGTTTAATCTTCCCACAAAATTTGGCGCCATTTTCTCAATTAGGTCGTGCTACAGAACAGTCTAAGTACTGTCAGTTTAATTACGGCCACTTTGTACATCTAGCATAATTTTTATGACAAAATTATTGCGGTGCAGTATACATTGAAAAGGATTCTAAGATTTTTTAAAAATAATTTTAAAAATTTTGTTTCAATGTAATTTTTTTTTAAATCATTTAAAAATATGTATATTTATCTAAAATGATTTTAAGTGACAAAACCTGGAAGAAAACAACATTTTTATTATTTTTTTGTATTTATATCACTTCTATTTATTAAACACTGAGAACATTTCACTCTTTATAACAAAATCTCTCATGGAGGTCCTTTGAACTGTACGTATGTAAATGTATAATTTGTTAATACATTTCTCTCTAATCTTATATTAAATGTTTTTCGGTGAAATGTAGTTGTTAAGGAGACAAATTTTCCGGGAGTAAAAAAGAAAATTGTTTAAGTTTAATGTATTTTTTTTGTTGTTGTTGTTTTTTGTAAAATACTAAATTAAATATTAATTTTGTTTATTTCTTTTTTCTTTCAGGCTACAATTGAACGAAAATTTGAAAAAGTGAATGGGCTCAAGGATTTGGATCCGGGATTCTGAATCTCAGAATTGTACTCCGTAATTACAGTAGTGCTCTATTACAGTAGAGTATGGGTTGAACCAGGGGTGTAAAAATCTAGACGCCAGCAGGTAGTCTCTCACCATTAAATTTTATTAGTTTTCTTCTCTTAAATTTTATTAGTATTCTTACAAAAAATTTAGACCAAATATTAGACGAAAAATAACGAATGAAATTTAGTGGTGGGAGACTGCTCGCTGGCGCCTACATTTTTACACCCCTGGGTTAAACAATCTCTAGTGTAATGGAATAATATTCAACGTAATATCGCAATGTATTAATAAAAATTATGGTAATCAGATTGATAATGAAACGTAAAAACTATAAAAAATGGTATCGTGAAAATGGTATAATGCGTAAAAAAAAAATCTTAACTTTGCTGATTACTCCAATTCTAAAAGTCGCCTTTATAAAGTTTGTTTTCTGTAACCCTGTTATAGTGAACATTTCCTGAGGGGGGGTTGTCTACATACTGAAATTGTACCAAATTTTAAAGTATTCCCTACTAAAATATAATTTCAATATCATACTTGGATTTTAGAGTAAATTTTATTTCCGTATACTAAACATGAAGTCATATGGTCAAACAGTTTAGCAATTGCGTAGATTTAAAATTTGGAACTGCTAATTAAATCTAAACCCACGGCGCTACGATCCATTAATCCTGTTATAGTGAATTTTCCCGAGGGATCGTCTATATATAAAAACTGTATCAAACTTTAAAATTTTCAATAGTAACACCTAATTTCAACATCATATTTGGATTTTACAGCAAATTTTACCTTCGTACCAAACGGGAAATCATTTGGTCAAACAGTTTAGGAATTGCGTAGATTTAAAGTTTGCAAATGCTAATTAAAACTAAGCCTGTTTCGCTGCAATCCATTAAGGACATGAGCTACAGTGCTATCATAGTGTTGACAGTCGGAATCTGCTATTGTTTCCTGATAAATTACTTAAAAATTCGAGATTATGACTAGGTATGTAGTACATCACTGTCTGATCACAAGAACCCAAGGGCTCCAATCCCGAAAAGTTATTTTGGTAGAAAACGCAGGAGTTCAGATAGCCCAAGAGAAATATTAGTTTAGTCATGGATGAGCGATATCATAGTGAAGTGACACCAGCACAGAAACTAAACAACTTTATGCAATGAAAACTAGGAAGGACTTGTACTTCCAACAGTATTTAATTTGTATAGAGTCATGGCGGCAGACAAGGAAAAATTACGTTATCCTCATGGATATGTTAATATTAAAAATGAAATATGCCACATCGATCACCAGATTTGGCAATTTATTAAATTAATAACTTAACAGGCAACCGATAAAACAAGTAGATGTAGCAGTGCTTCTTAGAGACGCGGATGGCTGTGAATAGCGAGAAACGTGCAATTTATGATAATTTTGTTTATGTTAATAGAATTACGTGGAAATGGGAAACAGGGATACTATACTAGAATGTTAAACTGAAATGATTAAACTGAATGAACACTTGAAATATTAAAGATCAAGAAAGGCGAATTTAAATTACTTTTAAATGATCATAAGGTTTTTTATGAGTGTAAAAAATATGAAATACTGAATTTAGTTTAGAAATATAAATAGATTTTGGATATTAACACAGATTAAAAATCTTTAATAGAATAATATAGGGAAGAAAATAAATTTTGATGATTATATACAGTGTCAGCAAAAAAAATCTTGACACTCAAGCCACAATCTTAATGTTCAGAAGTTTTATTTTACCTTTTCCTGCTTTAAATAGAAGAGGCGGGTAAGAGTTTTTATCACTCGTTGGTCAGATGGAGTGGTGACCCTTGCAGCTTGAGGAATTTCAAATCAGACGATAATAAACAGTTTTCCTCTAATCAGAATTTTATCACATTAATTCATTAAAATATGCAAACGATTTTTTGCACATTCAAAGTAAATCATAACTCAGATAATTAAATACTCCGAAAAATGAATATGAATAGGTTTTATTATGACCAAGACAAGCCTGGTTCAGATCAGATATAGCGCTGATCACTCGATTCCAGAATTTAAGTACATCTACATTAAAACAAAAGTGAAAAACAGTAAAAGTAAAAAAGGGTTGCAATAATTCTTGGTGATGACTCGTTTTCGCCAAGTCAAACAGAAAAAGTTTTAACACAGCTTGCGATGACTCAGCGTTCCCCTTTTTTTAGTTCTGGTAGTGGTTTCAAATGAGGGCTTTTTCAACATTTTTCGATGACTGTCAAGATTATTTTTGCTGGCACTGTACACTGTATAGCCAATAATCACCGGACACTTTCAATTTTAGACATTTTGTTGAATATTTAAAAATATACTTGTCGGATTCTTCTGGAACATCAGAATTATAAAGAATATGTTTGACGTCATATTTATCAACGTCGATTTGATATGGAGGACAATTAGGGGGCCAACAAAAAATCAAAAGAAAATAATATTTGGTTTCACCCTATAAATTAAAATTCACACAATGATCTATCGCTGTGGAATACAAATATGTGGCTGCTGTACATCATGTTTACTGATTCGTGTAAGAATAGCACGTATATTCATGAAGATATAGCAAATTTTTGTTAAGTAAAAAAAAAAAAAAAAAAAAAAAAAAAAAAAAAAAAAAAAAAAGTTTTTAGCTTATATAATGGAGAGTTTTCACCCAAATTTAACGCCAGTTTCAGAAAAATTAGCAAAATGTAGTAGAAAAAATCTAGGGCAATTGAAATATAAATATATTAAATATTTTATGAAATGTGAGCAGTTGTATGAAATAAGTTTTATCTGCGCATTCGCGAATTATAACATATATTTTTTTACATAATTTAATAGTCAACTCCATGGAACAACTCATAAGGAAAATATCGTGAAATTCAAAAAGATATCGGCGTTAGAGTGAGCAGATTTTTAGTTGCTCTCTAAAAGCAGCTGAATGATAAGGGATTTTCCACAAATTATCATTTTTTATTAACTGACTTTCAAAAAAATGTTAGTATTTAGTGAATATCAACGAGTAGATTTGGTACAAATGCTTCGATTTTGATGCTTCTTTTTATCATGGAATATGCTCGTTCTGGTGCTTATCCAAGAAGAACTAAAGAATCAATAAAAAATGAAAAAAAATTAAATTAAAATTGACATATTGTGGAAAATCCCTTATCATTCAGCTATTTTTAGAGAGCAACTAATATTAAGCTCTCTCTATCGCCGATATCTTTCTGAATTTTCACGATATTTGACTGGATTTTTTTTTTTTTTGAGTTGCTCCATAGAGTTAACTATTAAATTATGTAAAAATATCTTTCTTATCTTTCGAGCATGAGCAGGTAAAAATTATTTCATACAACTGCTCGTATTTCATAAAATATTTAATGTATGTGTGTATGTAATATGCGTTATTATATTTTTTTACAGCATTTGAAAATTTTCCTTAAACTGGCGTTAAATTTGCTTGAAAACTCTCCATGATATAAGCTAAAAACATGCTAATTTTTTTTTTTTTTTTTTTTTTTTTTTTTTTTTTTTTTTTTACTTAAAAAAAAATCCCTATATCTCCTTGAATATACAGGTACCCGTACGTGCTATTCTTACACAAATCAGTAAATATGTTGTACAGTATCCACACTTTTGTATTCTGCAACGATAGACCATTTTGTGTATTTTAATTTACAGGGTGATCCCAAATATTATTATTTTTCTTTGATTTTCTGTTCCTCTCCCCCCTAATTGTCCTCCTTATCAAATCGACGTTGATAAATATGAGGTCAAACATATTCTTTATAATCCTGAAGTTCCAGAAGAATCCGACGAGTATATTTTTAAATATTCGACAAAATGTCTAAAATTGATAGTGTCCGGTGATTAATGACTATATAGTTTATTAGTAACTGTATTATTACTTCATAAGTTACCATCCCAGTTTTCTTAACCATGGGCCCTGGGGTGATATTACAGCATATTTTCTGTTCAGGTGGTCAGCCTAACCCGGGACCTTCGGTGTTTAATTCCCAAGAAAGATTGAATTGTCATGAGTTAATATAATAACTATACTTATTTTATTATACAGGGATGAATGATTGAGTAAAACTTGCCCTACCCGGAATCGAACTCGGGACCTATAGCGTGGTAGACACGCGGAACTGCTAATATTAAATTCAGTTTTGAGCGTTACAAAACTGACTGCAATGCAAGTAGTTTTTAAAGCATAACTCGATTGCTTGAGGAAGGATTTGTAATTTTGGATTCGCATATTTGAAGCGTATAGAAATAAATTTCTGTTAAAAAAATTATAGGCTATAATTGATATTGTTTTTGAATGCTAATTTTAAATAATATAAATTTTGAAATTAATATTCGAAAAAAAATTATAATTTGTAACCTAAAATTCTTTAAGAGAAATCAATTTATACAAGCTTTAAATAATAGAATCTACACTGGCTCCAAAAGTTAAGGTACAGGGACTGGATGCTTTCGATTTCAATTTCTAATGTGTGGGTGACATTTTGAAAAATCTGATTTTTTGCCTGCGACAACACTTGTATATGTTACGGCCAAAACCCGAAATTGGCCAATTCCCGAACTGGCCGGCCAATTCGCGAACTGGCCAACAACGTTTTAAACTGACTGGCCAATTCGGGAATTGGCCGGCCAAAACCCGAACTGGCCAGATGCAATCGGCCAGTTTGCGAAGTGGCCATACACTATCGGCCAATTCGCGAAATTGGTATATAGAAACCGATTTTTACTTTTTATCATTTTCTAACATAGTTGAAAGTGTTTATGAATTCAATTTGTCTGGTCGTATGCATGCCCGTGCTCTAACTCGGGTAAAGACTCGGATTGACTTGTAATTGTTATAATATTTAGGTTTATAAATACATTTTGGTATTACTAGTGAAGTTGTACTATTTTTGGTTAATTTGCAGGAACACACAAAAGTATTTCATTACAATATCATCAATGGTTTTTTCAGTGCATTTTAATATTGTTACATTATCTCAATTATAATAAAATAGGTATGCTTCATTAAGATGGACGACAAATTGTTATCTAAAGGGTATGAAATAAGTAGCAATTACAGTTTGTCTACAGAAACACTCAAAAGTATTTCGTTACATTGCAGTGAATGGTGAAAGATCATTTCTAGTGCACTTAATTGATATTACACTATTTCAAATATAATAAAATTTACATGCCTAGCTCATGTAGTGAGCAATATGTTTTTTTTTTTTTTTTTTTTTTTTTTTATAGAGTATTGATTAAGTAGCCATTATAGTTCGTTTATAGGACTCCCAAAAGAATTCAGATAAAGAATTATGATATATGTGAAAAAATCGTTTATAAGGTATTTTAATTATGTTACACTACTTCAAATGTAATGAAACTCTTATATATTACTAATATGCTCTACAACATTTTTCTATAGTTTATTGCTTAGGTAAAAATTGTCGTTTATTTACAGAGTCCCTCAAATAATTTGTTTATTGGATTGGACAATGAATCCGATGCATCGATATTTGTCACAGAGGACAGAAATCTTCAGCAGATTAGAATATAAGGCTCACAATAAACCCAATTTATCGAAATATATCAAACAGGCGGTAAATTGTCCAACATATCAGAATATAATCGTCACAGTATAGAACGTTCTTTCCTATCAAGTGTGCACGTCATTGCCACCTATCGGGTAGCCTTGAATCCCCACTTCGTATATTGGCCAAGGCTTCCCGGCCAGTTCGCGAATTGGCCGGCCAAAACCCGAAATACGCTGTTCATTTCACGTATTTCGGGTTTTGGCCAGGAATCTCGGCCAGTTCCCGAATTGGCCGGCCAATTCGCGAACTGGCCAAGCTCCGGGTTTTGGCCGTAACATATATATCAACCGATTCCCGATTTTGAGTGAGCAAGTGCACAGGAATTACTAAGGCCTCGACCAAGTTCACTCGTTAGCCTCATCCACCATGTTGTCTTAAAATGGCAGGAACTTCAAGATATCGCCGAATTTGGTAACCAAATATAAGTTACTTTAAATAACAGCAGCTTGGATAAAACTGACTAATTTCGCGAAATTTTCATTCATAATGATTTTGTATTGATAAAAATTAGTATTGAATCTCCTATAATCGGTTTCCACTAAATTGAGTTTCGTGTGTTTGAATAATATAAGCTTGCTTTTTAAAAATAAGGAATATGAAAGCTACCTCTTCCTCCCGGCACTGGCCGGAAGGACTTTTTAATATGCAGCCAACTGTACAATAAAAGTTCATTATAACAGGATTGTAGAAAAAAAATCAACAAGGAGCTTTAGAGAAAACAGATCTAGATTGCCAGTTTTAGAACTGGACTAATTGACCATCGTTCTTTATTTTTGTTTTTGTTTTTAACGTGCTGTATATTGCAAACGAAATTATTAATTATACATAGTTATCCTAAAATGTGTATTGCTAATGTAACATGTAAATTCTATTTATAATAAGCGAAAGAAAATACTTTGTTTTAACCAATAAAAAGTCAAATTGAAAAAGCATAAATTGCAAATGTAAATTGTCCAACTTTATGGGAAAATATAAACGTAACTCTTAAAACATACGGTGAAATGGTGTCTGCTCTCCGTTCTTGTCAGCTATAACACGCTAGCTTAGTGCCATGATAATTGCCTATAAAACAAATAATTAATACATTATCACTGATCAGGGTAGGCGTAATGCCTAAGACTATACTCCTTTTCACTAACAGTGGCGCATTCCTTTCACTGACCTTTACGAGTTGAGACCGTACTTCTGCGATAACGCAGGGTAGAAGAGACGGTACCACCATATGCGATTTTCATGTCAATTGACGAAGGTGAGTTTGAAGGTCATGCGCCTCTGTTAGCGAAAAGGAGTATAGGAATTTAACGAGTGCCTAGCATCTGGCCGCGGGTCGACATTCGCCTGATAGCCCTGATAGGCACTTAGCCGACAATGCTGCAGCGCTCTTTAGTGACTTTCTCTAGTTTTCTGCATTTGTCGGTTCTTGGTTACTATTTAACTTTGTTGATAATAATAAAGTAAATAAATAAATAATAAAATTATTAAAATAAAAAATATTTTCTTAAATGTTAAAAAAAAAAAAAAAAAAAAAAAAAAAGGCGGGGGGACTTCACTCTTGCACAACACTCGTAAAAACCAACTGGATCAGCCGGTCCGTACTCACAATGATAATGATTGTCCTTTGTCCAATTGCTAGAAAAGCGACTTAAAAAATAATAGCAATTAGTTCTAAAAAATAGTCACAACCGAAAAATCAATTCTTTCATATTAAGAGAATGCAAAGAAGACTAAAATGCAATTATGACGTAAGCCAAAAGGAATAATGATTTTATTTTTCTTATTCAAACTAATCTAATTATTTTAATTATCTGCCATTCCAATCAGCGCTTCATTTCCACACAATTTGCATTCCCCAAGAGAACAGCGAAGGTTATTTAATAGAAAATTAAGCTTCTTTTTTTTTTTAATACTAACAAATCTGCTTTGAGTGTATGAAGGTGAATTTTGAATTAAAAGAGAAAATTAGTTTGAGGGGAGACCTATTTCGAATGTATTTATGTTCTTTATGATTTATTGTCTTTATTTAATGTTTTCTGTAGATTAGATTAGACTTCAAATTTGTATGCTAGGGTCGCGTATTGAATAATTGCTTATTTTAAAAATGGCAACAAATTTTAAAAAGAAGAAAAATTTTAAAATATTTTTTGCTTCTTTAATAATGTTCATTATTATCTGATATAAGTTAGTTATTCATTTTCCTTATTGAAATGGTAGAAGTTTGTAGAAGCTGATAGATGGATTTAATTAAAGTAGCGAACGCCTTTTCTTTAAAAATGACAACAGAGATCTGTAAGTTATTATGAATAAAATTACGGATTTTAAACCTTTTTGTCACAAAAAATGCCGAAAGGTAACCTTCGCCTTATTTAACGCCAAGTTCCTGCCATTAAATAAGGCAATTTTTTCTAATAAAAATTTAACAGTACTTCCTATTTATTTATTACGAATAAAATCCCGGATTTTCAACCTTTTTGCCTCTAGAAATGCCGAAAGGTAATCTTCGCTTTATTTAACGTCAAATTTCTGCCATTAAATAAGACATTTTTTCTATTCTAAAAGAATACCCGTAATGTAAATAACACAAAAATAACAAAATAATTTCATACAAATAAATTGTTTAACAGTGTATCGCGTATTGAAATTTTGTTTTTCTAAAAAAATAGTAAAAAAATTTGCAATGGACATAAAAACTTAATTCTATATTTTTCTTTTAATATTTTTTAATTATTAAACTTATAGATGTGCTAATTAAAATAGCAAACGTCATTAAAAAAAAATCAAATCTGGAATTTGTAATTCATTGTTATATAAGAATTCAAAAATTATAAAATCATTTCAATTTGTTTAAATATGTATCTTCTATTAAATTTTGTTTATGCAGAAAAGGATAAGGAATTTCGTTATGACATAAAATTCAACTGTTTTTCCTGTTAATGTCTTTCATTAATAAACTGATACAATGTCACACAAGTTCATAGATACACTGAATTACAGTAGAGAGTGTCATAAAAAAATGGAGAACTATTTCTAATTTATTAAGATGGGAACAATTAAAAAATAATAAAATTATTTATGTTTGTGTTAAATGTATCACGTATTGATTTTTTTCTCCAACTAAAAAATGATAAATTTTTTTGCAAAAACGTAAAAATATAGCTATTTTCTGTTTCTTTAATAATTTGGCATTATTAAATTGATGCAAGTTAATATAAGTGGATATGTATATTGAATTAAAATAGCGACCAAAAAAAATCCAGGTATTCTAATTAATTATGATATAAATAATAAAAACATTTCTATTTGTGTAAAAGCGTATTGTGTATTGAATTTTTATAACATATTTATTGTATAACACCGAATTTATTAGACATAACGGTGTAAAAATTTGACTATATTTACTGTTTCTTCTATAATTTCTATTAGTAAACTGATAAAAATTAGCTTAGACATTTTGAATTAAAATATCACATACCATTTTTATAAACAAGATTAGTTATTTATTATGATGCGAACCATTCGTAAACAGACAGCTTCTTACTGAAGCTGGCGTTAAAAAAAGTACCACAGCTAAAAGTAATAAATGACATTTTAATATATTGTGAGTAGGACACGTTTCAAACACTTTCCAACATAGTTGAAAAACGTTTATGAATTCGGTTTGTTTGTCTGTCTTTCCTTGCTCAAATTAGCGTAAATATACTCTGATTGACATGTAATTGTTATATGTTAATGAGGTTCACTATAAAATGTTGTTATTGAAAATGATGTGTATAGTGTTTATAATTCTTTTGGCATACAAAAGAATTCATTTACATTATTGTCTATGGGATAAAATCATTTTATTTAAATTTCAATATATCAATTTTATTTAAATTTCTTCTTTAGCTATCTCATTTCATTGTATGAAGAAAATGAAATTTCGTAATATTCTGTTAGCGTAGGAAAGTGTTCCATAAACTGTGCCCGATGCATGGTTTTTGTTCTTGTTTAGCTACTAATTGTGAAATTACTTCTTGCAAAGACATTCTGTATAGATAAAAGCAGATGCCGTAATTCAATTAATTTCTCTTTAAAATTTTAGTTTAAAAGTTTTGAATTTGTAGTGGTTTCTCGAAGTTTTTTTTTTTCCAGTGGGAGTTTCGAAAAATCGTCCAATCATAATGTAGTTACGATTTATAATAGACGCTTTCAGTCGTGACGCCAGATATGACGTTTTGCTTGGATACTGACTCTAAACAAACCGTTGCTATGCTGTATTTTCTATATATTATTTCTCTATATATTTATGTTTTTTATTATATATTATACCTATATCTTACAGCTATATCTCACAAATATGTTTTAATACTTTATATGCAGTGGTAACATTTTCTACGATTTATATTTAATAAGAAATGAAACATAGTAACCATTTGTTTGGAGTCAGTTTCCATGAAAAACATCATGACTAACGTCACAGTGAAAGCGTCTATATCTAAAAAATGTGCTTTTCTATAACAGGGTGCGTAGGTTCTTACTGTTGAGTGCCATCATTTCTAAATATCGTTATTTAATGACACAAAACGATTACAAAGCCTGGTATAAAATATGGCGATCATTACTGTTCTGAAGTAGTGGTACTCAATAAGGAAAGTGTGCGGTCTGTTTTATAATCTTTTTTCCCAGTCATAAGCATATTTTGAAAAAAACAAAAACCTGACATTTTTTAAGCAAAAAAATAATTAAAACAAGACAGTAAAGAGGTTAATTATGTAATGCCTTCCATGATAATTGAGTACGATCGGTTGCGATCAGTTGTCATTTGATTGTTTTGAATCTCTAAATAATAAAATTTCCTGGTTTTCGTTTGGATAATACCCCCCACCCCCCATATACACACATACTCTCTCATACTCTGTGATGTCTTCAAACCATGAAAATCAATTTAAAACCATGAAATCAATTTAAAAATTAAAAAATATATTTACTTTTAAAGCGAACAAATATGCCCAAACTTTAAAACTTTCATGCATTTATAAAAAACATAAAACTTTCTCATATTTCATTTATTCTTTGAATGTGTATGACAGTTCATCTGAAAAACACCAGTCCTTTACAGTTCAGCCTATCTGGGACATGGAAACTTGTTCATTATTTTACTTTATGTACAAAACTTCATCCTGAGTTCCATCATGAAAAATGATTTTCTGTCAAAGATATAAATCTCAGAAATAGTTAGCATCAAAAGATCTTGACAAATTTCTCTTGCCACACTCTGATATAGCATTATTTAAAGTTTTCTGCAGGAGAATTTCTTGAAGATTTATCAAAACATAACGAATGTATTTCCGAAACATTTTTGACAAAGCATCGAAATTTGAGATCCAGATATTATTTCAGACATTTTCGAAAACATATTTCAATGGTCTTATCATTTATACAAAGCAAATGATCATAGAAAATATGGTAATAATTAGAACAATATACTTGTAGATTCCAAAGTATAGAATAATTTTTCATTTTTCATTTTAAATTTATTAACGTGCTAATTTTATTTTCGTTGTAAGATAAAGAATCTCTTAAATATTTATATCGAAATATTTACCAGAATCATTTAACTTCTATCGTAAACTAAGGTTTTACCAGTAGCAGTGTTAAAGAAATTTTATAACAACTTTATTTTCATGGAAATTTAAAAACCATTTGTAGCATGAAGTGTTACTTGAATTCGTTTTCTTCAATTACTAAATAGCAATTTACATTACACTTGATTACACAATATTATTTAGATCACCTATAAGACAAGGACTTGAGACCAGAGACATGAAATATAGTGAGATTTTGTATTTCAAAAGAATACAGTCAATAGATAAACATATGAAAACCATAAAGCACATTGCGTAGAGTGCTGCATCGGGTAGGGTAACCCGGTTTTAGGTGCTTCAGATTCCGGTCGTGTTGACTTCTATTTTTTGTTGAATTTCGGGTCAGGTCGACTTTTAAAGTTTCGTTTTCGATTATGACATTTCCCGGTTGGGTTCGTGTTGACCAAATTTATCAAGAGCCAGAATATTTTGTCTGAAGAATATATATATTTATGTATATGTGTGTGTGTGTGTTTCTTTTTTCTACACACTCTAAATAAAAAGGAGTGACTATTCACTCCAGAGGAGTGAATAGTCACTCTATCGCAGAGTCAAAATATGCCCAACCTCTTTAGAGTGACTATTCACTCTGAGCAAAAGTGAAATTTTTGACTCTCTGAAACAGTGAATAGTCACTCCTGGGAAGTAAATATTCACTCTAAACAGGGGTGGATAATCACTCTTTCGGAGGAATGACTATTCACTCTTGCTAAAGGAGTGCAGTTTTTCACCCCTGGTAGGAGTGAATAGTCACTCTTTCATAGAAGTGAATGCTCATTTTTTATGGAGTCAATTCTCTTTTTATTTTGCTTTTATGGGCATTTTAAAAGAATCACATCTTTTACAGCATGCAATGAAAATAGATACAAGCGTGGTAAAGATTGGAATAAAATATTTTATCAGCAATATTTATTTAATTCATAGTTTGTAACACTAATTGAACGTTTAAGGAAAAAATCAGTTAAAGTTACATATGAATTTAATTTAGATTACTGACAGAAATAAACTAATATATTTTATTCCAATTTTATCCTGTGTTTGCTTTTATTACATACCCTATAAAAATATTACTTTTAAAGTTTTATAAATAACTTTTTAATAGGTGGATATTATATGTTTAACAATGTTTGATGTCATTTTAATTTTTAGATTTAAATATAAATTCCTATCTTTTCACCGTGCTTTTCCCGTAAATTATTGCTATTTTTGCAAAGTCCTATTGTTCTAAAATATTTTTCATTTTTTTACTTAAAAACAATGCTTATAAACTTGCATATTTTTTTAAAAATGAGTTCTAAGTATGATTTAAATATTAAGAATGTGTATTTTTTTTCCGCTGTGATTTGCTTTTGTTTTATTTAATATGATCATGTAGTCTAAATTTTAAGTTATCTGGAATATGTATATATATATGTCTTTTAAACATATTCCTTAACTTAATCATGATTTCTAATTTTGGCCCATTATTGTTGAAAACAATACTTATTAATGAAACGACACGGTAAGTCATATTTAATTTAAATTTTTTATTCCCGTAGATATTGTATTTTGGGAATATGAGCAAAATAGATTTGATATGTTTTATAGGAAAAGATTGACCTAGGAAATAGAAAAAAATAAATATAAAAATAAACACATTACATTTATTTGTATCTGTATGAATTTTAATAAAAATAAAGTGAATGACTGCATATAAAAGTTCTTATTGTTTGAAAAACATTTTAATGTAAAAAGTAGTTATTAATCTCTTTAAAAAAATATTCAGTCCAAAATCATGTAAGAAAATATGAACTTTTAAAAAAATATACTAAAGCTGTCTTATCAATAAACTTCAAAACGGGCATAAAAAACATTTTATTTCAATGCTTAAATATCATGTTTTATTTTTTAGAGCCAAAAATTACGTGCATCAAAAACGTAGAAAATGCGTTTAAATTGAAGGAAATTTAATAACTGATGCAGAATGTCTATAATTATTTTTTTTTATGTTACTCAGTCTCGAAATTTTAAAATCATAACCCGCAGAAAAATGTTTAGATACAATTTAAAAAAATTAATATACAGTAAAACCTCCCTAAAACGACCATGTACTGTTCCAATAAAAATTGGTCTCTCCGAGAGGTGGTCTCTTAATGGAGGTCATGTTTAAATCTAGATTTTAATTGTTGAAAAATGGTAACAATGTTACTTAAATTTATTTTTCACACTTGGAAAAAATATAAAAAATTAAGTATCAAAATAAAAGTTTACTGCAGAGTTTAAAAAATGAACACATTGAGCTTTGCTTTAATTTTACAGTTTTATATTTTATAATTTTTATTTCGAAGTCCTTTCGAAGTTCAGTAAATAAATGCATTTTTTTTTTTTTTGGACGGGAAAAAATAATGACGATTTCATTACTTTATCTATTTCTTTGAGAGTTTTCCGACATAACAGGGCAGAGGAGTTTATTAACCGTCAGTCTTAATTTGTAATCAGAGTTAAATTCATTGCCTAAAAAGGCACAAAGGGGTTTAAACACTTAAAAGTTACCGGGATAAAAAAAAAATCTAAACTTAGCTTAGAAGTTTGATGAATAATGCACTCTCCGGAATTATTTTTTTAATAAAACCTTCTTCAAGCGACCAGGAAAAGACGAAATTTATTTCATTTTCTTCAAAGAAATCGGTCTCTCATGGAGGGGGTTCAACTGGGATGGTCTCTGAATGGAGGTCAAATTAGTATTGAGCCTTTGGGAATAAATTTCGTTCCATTGAAAATTGGTCGTTGAGGGAGGTGGTCGCCTAATAGAGTTGGTCGCACAGGGAGGTTTCACTGTACCAACCTTTTCGTAATATCATAAACATCAAATATCATATTTAACTCCGAAACAAAAATAAATACTCGTAACTGTATATAATCCGAAATCAAAATTAAACCAAAAAAAAAAAAAAAAAAAATCTCATAGAACGGCAAATTAATGTTTTCGAATGACGTGTCTCCTACAATTGAGAAAATCTATCTTCTCTTATGAGTCAGTCACCCGAAAGAGATAAAACTTCTTTGTTTTGGTCGTTGGTAAAAGTTTTATAATTTGCAAACACAACATTGAAAGGGAATAAATAAATATTTTCACTCATTTTTTTTTTTAATTCACATTTCCCGAACTAATGAAGTTTGGGTTATTTTTTTGCTAAGCATTGTGAGCTTAGAGTCTGCACGGGCCGAAATTTCCAAGGACCCGGCCCGACTCATAGAAAAAAATTCGGCCCGGCCCGTAGAAAAAAATTTGGTCCGGCCCGGTAAAAAACTTAAAAGTTCTGCCGGAGCCCGGCCCGGAAAAAAAGTTAAAATCTCGGTCCGAGTGAATTTCAACAAAACATATTTTTTTATTTTTTTGAAGTGTTAAAAATCTGGAAAATGCTATACAGTAAGATGGAATTGTATAGAAAAGAAAAAAAAGTGCGTTATAGACAAGTTCCCTTCTTAGCGAGTGTAAATGTATTATATATTCTTTTCTTATGTATTAGTATATTAATTATGCATGGATCAATACGTTAGTTAGTTTAAAACTGGGTTCCGTCATACGCAGGTTCTTTTCACATGTTTTACTATGTTTTAATTTAGCTATAGTTTAATAAGCGCAGAAATCTAGTGTTCTTTAAAAATACTAAATTTTAATGTTTAAGGGTAGAATAATGACGATTTAAAAATGTATGCATTTTTTGCAAACATTTTTGGGCCAGACCTAATTTTACTGACCTTTGAATAGACCAGGCCACGGTGAGACAATGATTTTCATACGGGCTGGGTCAAAATTAGGACTGAAAATTTTGGGTCGTGAAGACTCGGAATGAACCAGTCCCGGCTTTGTACAGAAAAAATAAGCTAGGCCCGGCCCGAGCCTTCAGAAAAAAAGTGTGGCCCGGGACCGGCCCGAGTTCCATGATTGAAAATCGGCCCGAGCATGAGCCGGCCCGTGCAGATCTCTAGTGCGTATTCAATTGTTAAAAGAATTATATTTCAAACCGCTACAGGAAGAAATATAACTGACAATCACTTTTGAACACTCTAACGATCAATCTTTTTCTATACAGCATACAACTATTTAGTGCATAATCTTAACATATCTACACGAATAAATGGTTAAAATTAAATAAGACTTACCTTTATTTTATGTATTCCATTAAGAATAATTTTAATGATATCCTTATCTGTTAATCCTGAGATGGCGGACCAGACGAAAATGTGATCATTTTTCTTATCTTACGAGGGCGCTGTCGCCTTGCTGTGCATACGCAAGCCACTCTTTCGGGAGTGACAACTTCACTCTCGATAACGGAGTGAGATATTGCGCTCCTTTCTAGAGAGTGGGAAATTCCACTCTTTAAGGAGTGTATTTTTACAAAATTCACTCCAAAAGGAGTGAAAAGGCCTGTCACTCTTTCAAAGAGTGAGCTTTTCACTCCTCCCAGTTTTAGAGTGCATGAAAGATAAAGTTGATATCAGATAATTATGAAAAAATATTTTATAATTCAATTAAAAAAAGGATTAATTACGTTACATTTCGGGTTCGAGTGGGTTTCGGGCCAGGTTTCCGGTCAACGGAAATTTTTTGTCAAGCTCTGACCAGAAATAGGGTTTAGTGTTCAATCAAAATAGAATTTTCGGATTAAGGTTGGGTATAATTCGACCTGTGCAGAACTTTAGGGGGGGGGGGGGGATCTTGAGTAAAACAAACCTAGAGTTTTTCATCAACAGTTTAATATTGGATATATTATATCGGATATATTGTTCATTTCACAAGGGGTTGCGCAGCGGGATTGGTAGAGTACTGGCTATAGGTCTGCACGGGTCGAAATTCTCAGGCCCGGACCGACGTGTACAAAAATTGCCTTGCCCAGCCCGACCGGCCCGGTATAACAGCTAAAAATTAGACCCGAGCCCGGCCTGGCACGACTGAATTTCTACAAAACATGCCGATATTTTAGAAGCAACATTATTTTACATTTAAAATTATTCAAAAAGCACTCTTACTTACGCATAGATTTTATTTTCAGATGATATTGGAAATACATGTAATAGAAAATATTAATAATAGTTATGACCAGTTAGACAATTATGTACGTAAACATAAAAAAATTGACTTAGGCAATTAAATTCAAATGAAGATTCAGTAAGAAAAATGAACGTGGTTTAGAATCAAAGAGAAAGATTATTATAAAAGAAAATTTAAAAAGCTTTACAAATAAAAAATGTTAATAAAAAAAAAAATACCTCTCTAATTTATTAGACCAAATTAATTTTTTTTTAATTTTGCTAATAAATGTACAGCATCGATACAATTTTTACAAAAATAAAAAAATTACTAGTCCAACATGGGCTAAGTATGTAAGAATTTAGAGGTCTGCATAGGCGCGAGTCTGGTCTGAAGCTAGAGAATTATTTCATTGAACTCGAGCCGGGCCAGGCTGGGTCAGTGTTTTATTTTTTTAAGACTTGGGCCGGGTCTATACTTCATTGCTCTCGGATCGTGTAATATACCACTCAGAGGCTACACCGTAAAAATTGAAGCTAAAAATTTGTGATATTCTATGTTTATTTAACGAAACGCATGGATACCAGTACTGCTATCTTTAAATTTAAATTGGTTTAAAAAAATTACAGGGACAATTTTTTATTTACTTTATCTTTGTAGAATAATGATATAAAATAATATTTTGAAATAATCATTTTTTAAAAGAAAACTTTAAACTACCATATGCGCCGGCAGGAAGGGTGGGGCATAGGAAACATCCATTGGCCCTCCGTGGATTTTGAAATATATTTAAATTTCCTTTACCTCAGATAATTTTAAAAACAAAATTAGTAAAATTTATTCTTCATAAGTGGTATAAAATAATTAAACTCTAAGAGAAACAAGAACTAAGAATTTTTCGACGTGGGCCTCTGCTCCCTGAACGAAGAAAATTTTTAATTAGGTTTTTCTTTGCATGTTTCTGTGTTTCAAATTTATCTTAAGCAGGAGCTTCATGTGGCCAAGCCCTCTGAAAAGGCAGAGCCTTCTTAATTGTTCTGTGTAGATTTTTACGCCGATATGTTTAAAAATTGTCATGCACGAGGAGTTCTGATAAAAAATAATTATTTTAACTTTGTTTCATGCTTATGTTCTTCATTAAAAGAAAAAAAAAAAGTCCTGGGCTGCGACGTACAGGCTCATTCGTTCCAAAATACTACCTCTCCCTAGATTCCTATCTGCCTGTGCCCATGTAAATTATATTCATTTTTTAACTAATCTATTTGTATGTAAATGTATTGTTATTCCATGGCTTGGTGACTTAAAAATCTGAAAAATGCTATGCAGTAAAACCTTCTAAGACAAAATCGCATAGGAGAGAGGAAAATTCCGTTATAGAAAGGTTCCCTTTTTGGCAGATGCATCATCTGTTGTAAATGTATTATATTGTTTTCCGGAGGATTATTATATTCACTTTGCACGGATCAAGACATTTTCCCGTTTAAGACAAGATTCTGTCACAGACGTGTTCCTTTTCACAGGTTTTACTGTAGGGGAGACTAGGGAGGGTTGACTCACTTTTTACAAAATGATTTTTTATTTTTTAAATATTATACCTAGAATAAAGTTTTATATATCATTTTATTCGTTATACAATCAGTTACCAAAATAAAATTGCTACATAAGTGTAATAGATGAGAAATTTGAAAAATCATTGATTTTAATCATGAAAAATAATGGGTCAAGGCTCCCCACATACGGGAGGCTTGACCCACTTTGTTTTATATTGAAATATTTGTGAAGAGGAATAAAATCAGTTTAAAAAAAGCAAAATAACTTTATGCTAGATGCTTTAATTATTATAAAAAATATATTTTTGAAAGTATGATGCTTAAATAAACCTGTTTAGACTCAATTGCAAGTCAGAGGAGAAATATTTTGTTTCAAACATGATTTTGTCTGAGAAAATATAATTGTACAGCAGGGAAAATGAAATTTTGACATTTAAGACAGTATTCCGTTAGAGACAGGTTCCGTTTTCATAGGGTTTCATGTATTATTATGACCGGATTTAGGACCCCCTGTCCCCCTGCTTTTGTCTCCTTGTCCTACTTTTTGTGACACTCGATCTGGCAACTCTAGTTTTGACATAGTTCGGCTTCCTCTCACTATATTCATCCTGGTGAGATTTGTCTATAGACCTTCCTAAAGTTTTTCGATCGATACTATGTTCTTTTGCAGCCGCATGAGTACTTAACTTTTCATTAACATATTTTAACGCTTTCAGTGGCAAAGTACTTTCAGTACTAAAATGTTGAAATAAATGACTGGCCCCAGAATTTACGAACAAATTGATTTGGAAATAGGAAACGGCTATATTTCACATACATATTAAATGGAAAATATTTTAGCAAAATTCTGGTGCCATTGTGGCGTTTTGGAATTAAAATTAGGTGGTTTCATAAACATACCGCTGCCACTGAAAGGGTTAAAACTGCTGCTTTCATACTTTCTAATTTCCACTGTTTCTATTTACCTATTGTAAGTAATATTTAAATGGAAAAAAGTTTCTATCAACTTTCCCATTTATATTTCAATAATTTTTTTCTTGCAGGAGATACTATAGCAATTTTTCACATCTTTCTTTAATCAGTTTTAAACATTTTCTTTTCCATCACCCCATTTTACTGTAGCTTTACACAATAAATGTACATTTTTTTAATATAACCATTAACCTTTCATTTTGCACAATGTATAATAAAAAGATTTCCAAAACCACTTAATTAAGGGAGACTTAAGCATCTGGTCAACCCTCCCTCACATTGACTGGGTTAAGCCTCCCCACATATTCCTTTTCTAAAAAATAGTACATTGTTATGTTAAGCCTAACTTACTGTGCAATCTTTATGCCTGGAATGCAAGCTCGATATTTCAGCATTACTTAAAACCTACTTACTTAAATTTCTATGATATATTTTATCTGAAAAAAGCTTACAAAATATTTCGAAATAACACAACTTTTAGGGTAAAAACCCTTCACAATTGATTTTTTCCATACCTATTTCGATTATCTGTATGAAACAAAGATTGTTGATTGAGCATTCTAGTAGCTTTGCTTCACACCTATTGATAAAACTCTGAAATTCTTTTAAATATGAAAACTGACGAGTGGGTCAAGCCTCCCGTATGGTCAACCCTCCCTAGTCTCCCCTATATATTGTTTACTAGAAATGTATATACTGTTCTTTAAAAAGAATTTTAATTGTAGCATAATGACAATTTAATAATACATGCATTTTTTGAAAAAAAAAATGTTGAGTCAGGACTCTTTTTATTGTTTTTTGCAAGGGCTGGGCCTCATTTTAGGATTTTTGCACGGGCCGGTCCAATGATTTTCATATAGGCTGGATCGGGACCCGACCTTAAAATTTCGGCCGTGCAGACTTCTAGGAAGGATTAAGTTCAAAGCCGGCTCGGAACGGAAAAAAAGAAGTCTGACTCGACCCGTCCCGAGTTTACAGAAAGAATAATGACGGGTCCGGCCCGGAAGAATGAAGACAAGGCCCGGCCCGAGACGTGGTGGGATCAGGCTTCGGGCGAGGCTCGGGCCCGTACAGACCTCTAATGCTGGCCTTTGGCCCTTTGGATATGCATTTCTGTATTACTAATTAGCATTTCCTTTCAATTTAAAATGTACACTGTAAAAAAAATAAAAAAAAAAAACTGTAAAGTTACTAAAGTTTTTCTAGGGAACTGGGATTCCTAGAACTTTTTATGTAACGGCAAGAACAAAAATTGCCGTAATAGGCGCTGTTACAGGAATTTTTGTTGTTGCCGTTACATAAAAAGTTCTAGGGATCCCAGTTTCCCAGAAAAACTTTAGTAACTTTACAGATTTTTTTTTACAGTGTATAATATGAAAGCGAACATTTAGGAAAATCAAATGCTTGCAAAAAGAATATATATATTATATATATAACCATTAATTAAACATTACCGACCATCATCAAAAACCACAATATTGGGAATGAAATGACAATAAAAATGGATGCCACAAACCTATAATATACAATACATATATATATATATATAAACATAAAGTATAGTAATCATCAACAGAAAACAAAATAAATTCATGTGAAATGTGCCAAACAGCTGCAGTAAAATACATAAATTAAATATAAACCAGTATAAGATTAAATCTTATACTGGTTTATATATATATATATATATATATATATATATATATATATATATTAGGGTGGGTCGTAAAAACCGAAATATTTATAATAGAAATGTAATAGAGCTGAAAAGTTGTCTTTTGTTATAAAGAATAAATTCGTAAAATATTACACCGATCGGTTAATATCTTTTACCGCCGCAAGGGGGCAAAAATACCAAAAATCGCAAAAAACATGTGTTTTTCAATATATATTTTTTAATTATCCAAATGTACGAATACAATTTCTAATAGGACGCAATAGCTACATGAAGGTATAAGAAATGTCCCGGTAGATACTCATTATGATAAAGGCATATCTTTTACTGCCGCAAAGGGACCATATTTAAAAAAAAAAATTGTAAAAATTTCAAATTTTCATTTTTTCGAAATTTTTATAATTTCAATAATATGTCTATAAGTAAATAAATTTACTTCATATCTATTAATATGTCATAAATTTTGTTAACTATTTGTTATAGACTGGAAAATAAGAACGGTAATCATTCATTTTCATTGACAATCGCTTCATCTACTGCTGTTTTGCTGCATATCAGCAGTTCATATACGAAAAATCACAAAAATGATATATAATAAACAAAATATTTTAGTATTTTATTAATTAAAGTACAGAGATGTTTAACCGAAACGGATTAAATAAGCTTAAAATGAAGAAGTATTTAAATAATTTAATTTTATTATATGACTTGCTTCCAAATAAAGCCATTGTTCCTCGAGAGGCCGAAATTCATCATATGTGATCCCCCCCCCCCTGTGTTCTGGTCCACAAACTTTACCAGCCCTTCAGAGATTAATTTCACGCATCTTTCTTCTGACTGAGTGGGACAAGGAAAATTATAATAGCTGGTATCTTTAATCGAACATTCTAAACGCACCAGCGTCGTTAAATCGTCCGTCGTTAGACAAACCGTAAAAGTTGGTTTCGTTAGTTTACAGTTTTGACACTCGATTAAATCCATACAATTTTAAGCTTCAAAGTTCAAGTCTGGAATGACAAGGTGACGAATAGCACTATTCGTGTCCACAGAACTTCGTGCTTTGGCACTTTTCTTTATGGCTGGTGTCCTCATGTCCTCTCCTTCATATGCTATCATTCCAATGAGGCTATTTTCATGATTTACGAAACAGCTATTTCGTAAAATTACAGGAACTATAATCTTTCATGGCAAGTAACGGGGGTTACTAATTATAGTCCACAGAATCTGAAAAACACGATGGTTTCATTTTAATTCTGAACCAACTGATGTAGTACACTTTCAGGATGTACTCATTGAGTACATCCTGAAAGTGTACTGCATCAGTCGATTGCCAAAATTGAAAATTGCCAAAGCACGAAGTTCTGTGGACCCGAATAGTGCATCCGTCATTTCGTCATTTCATACCTGAACTTTGAAGCTTAAAATTGCATGGCTTTAGTCGAAAGGCAAAACTGTATACTAACGAAACCACCTGTTATTGTTTGTCTATCGACTGACGATCTAACAACGCTGGTGAGTTTAGAATGTTCGATTAAAGATATCAGCTATTATAAATTTCCTTGTCCCACTCAATCAGTAGAAATGAAATTAGTCACTAAATTACTGGTAAAGTTTGTGGATCAGAACAGAGTGAGGATCACATATGATCAATTTCGGCCTCTCGAGGAACAATGGCTTTATTTGAAAGCAAGTCATATTATGAAATTCATTTACTTTAAATACTTCTTCATTTTAAGTTTATTTTATCCATTTAGGTTAAACATATCTGTATTTTAATTAATAAAATGGTAAAATATTTTGTTCATTTTACATCATTTTTGTGATTTGTGGTATATGAACTGCTGATATGCAGTGAAACAGTAGTAGATGAAGCGGTCGTCAAGAACAATGAATGATTACCGTTTTTATTTTCCAGTCTATGACAAATAGTTAACAAAATTTATGACATATTAATAGACATAAAGTAAATTTATTTACTTCTAGACATATTATAAAAATTTAAAAAAACTGAAAATTTAAAATTTTTACATTTTTTTTCTTTTTTTTTAATATGGTCTCTTTGCGGCAGTAAAAGATGTGATTTTATCACAATGAACATTTAGCGGGACATTTTTTATATCTTCATGCAGCTATTGAGTCCTATTAGAAATTGCATACGTACGTTTAGATAATTAAATAAAAATATTGAAAATACATGTTTTTTGCATTTTTTTGAAACTTTGGCCCCCTTGCGGCGGTAAAAGATATTAACCAATTGGTATAATATTTCATGAATTTATTGTTTATTACAAAAGGCAACTTTTCCGCTCTATTACATTTCGATTGTAAATATTTCGGGTTTTTCGGCCTACCCTAATATATATATAATCACGAGTAATTTATCACATAATTATTTTCCTAAGAATTTAATTGTATTAGAAATAATGTTTTTATTCTCTTTTCTAGCTCGACATTGTACGTTATTATAATGTACACTCGTGGGAAAAAAAAAGTAAACACCCCCTACTAACTCCGCAACAAATTATCGCAGACGAAAGTTACTGGTACCGAACGATTGGAAATAAAGTCTGCTTTTAAATGACGTATATAAAATTTGATTAGGGGGCCATCTACATATTAAAACGAATCCAAACTTCATTTTTTTCAATGGCAATACCCAATTTTAACAAGATATTTCAAATCTTTGATTCAAACTATGCCTAGACACCGAATTTCAAGTCATTTGAATTATAAACATTCAAAATTTAGTGCTTCTAATGTTAAATTACATTTTCCTATTTTTATTTATAACTTCTGAAATTATGATCCTAATGTTCTAATTTTTTGTGTAGCAATAATACTAATATACCCAAACATAAATACGTTGAATGTGCAATTTTTATAATTTTCTGATATGAATTATGAAATTAATATTAAAAAAATTATGAATTGCAACCTACAGTTTTTTTTATGGATTCAGATTTATTAAGTCCTGCTTTATGGAAATCCAAAATTTCACATTTTTCTTCCAAGTAGTTTTTAAATTATGCTTAAAAAACAGCAAAATGATGGTTTAAGGGGCCGCCTTTGATAGAAGTGACTAAATATTTTGAAATTTCTTATGCTATCCTGTAATCTAACAGGATTAATTAACTGCTTAAGGTGCATTGATCAAGAATGGAGCTCTCTCGGTTGGCAATCGAGTACGGAACTTCAATTTGGATACAGCCCTTAAAATACGCTTGTTTTAAAATAATTAATTTCTTGGAAATTTATGGTACGAATTGCATAAAAATTTGTTTTTAGACTAATTGAAGGGTGTAGAGTTTACTTATGCTGTCAGAATTGTGTACTGCTATTGAAAAAAAAACAAAGTTATGGTTCGTTTTAATATGTAGATTGCCCCCTAAGCAAATTTTATATACGTCATTTAAAAGTAGACTTTATTTCCAATCGTTCGGTACCAGTAACTTTCTTCTACAATAATTTGTTGAGGAGTTAGTAGGGAGTGTTTACTTTTTTTTCCCACGACTGTACATGTTACATCCCTATTTAGGAGTAAACGTTCGTCATTTTTTTTCTTCCCATAACCAGGTTAGCTTCATTGAACACCTCTATTTTCGATACAGCTTAGATTTTTTTTTAAAAAAAAAAGAAAAGAAAAAAAAAAGAAAAACAAGTTTTATTAAGATTGTATGCTTGTTCTTCGTGCGAAATAACAGAGAGAAAAGAGTTCACCTCTTCTTTTTGGGGGGCAGTTTATCGCAGAGAAAAATCTGTAAAGGCAATGACCACTTAGAAATAATTTTATTTATTAATTGTTATAAATGGAATTTGTTTATCCCTATTGAACAGGGGTGTCAGACTGTGGTCCGCCGGGTACCACTAAAATTTTATAGTAATCATTGCCTTATCTAATTATCGAATCTCTGCAATTCAAGAAATAAACTTTTTATTTAAAAAATTAGTGGTATCCAGCGGACTACAGTTTGAAACGACGGCAGTTGAATAATAAACGATGCTTTCAGAAATTTCAATATTTTAAATAACAGTTAAAATAACTGTCTACGTAATTAATAAAAAACATTAAGAAAAGATTTTGAATTGATAAACTTATTACAGAGAGTTATGCTGAAAATGTTGATGATATTTATATATATATTTATTCATATATATATATATATATATATATATATATATCATCATCATCAACAACCGTTTTCAATCCACCGTTTTCAATCCACTGCTGGATGTAGGTCTCCCCCAGATTTTTCCAATGTTTTCTGTCTAGTGCTTTAGTCATCCAATTTACACCGCCTATCACTCCATCTTACTTGAGGTCGTCTTCTTGGCCGTTTTACATCTCTGGGATACCACTGTAGGTGTTTGATATATATATCTATTTATTCTTATATATATATATATATATTTATTTATTCATATATATATATATATATATATATATATATGTATGTATTATATATATAGCATTTCTGGAGCGACATCCAGTCATCTATTCTACTCGCCTCCTTCACTATTATTTTTTAGAAAATGTTTAGATAAAAGATGCAAGACTTATCCCTTTGTTTTACAGTCACAAATTGTTTCAGATCCGGGTTTGTCTTCATTTTGTAAAGCTTTCAATATAATATAATATATTGTATAAAGTGTAATAAATGCAATATGCAGTATATAGGGAAGACATCTGGTCCACTGCATAAACGTATTAACCGACATCGATCAGATTCAAATAATAACAAGTCAAAAAACAATCAATCTACTTCTGAAATTCAACATTTCCACAAACATAAATTTAAAAATACCACAACTGCAATCTTACAAATTAAAAAACAAAACATATCAGGACGTCTATTTCTTGAGTCTTCCTAGGTGCAATATTATAACACAATTTATCCATATGGACTTAATACTGAAATATTCAATAGAAATATTAAAGTTTTTCATCCATTAATAACACTACTGATTATTATCCAATTTATCCCACTCTAAATCATAATCTAAATCGTAAAACCACGCGTAAAGAACGAGGTGGATTTTCTTCTCCATTTATTGTTTAAAAAAAAAAAAATCTGTAATTAAACAGTCACATAATCTTCATAGTAATTATTTAATTAATTAAAACTGGTTATTCATTCGTAAATATATCTTTACCATTTAAAAGAAACAGTTTGCACACTATCTAAATATATTTCTTAGTAAATAATTCTCCATACATTTCTCAGATATATTTTTTGATCTCATTGTGACAAGGGTTAACCAGTTCAACATTAATTTACCAAAGAAACCTAAAATTAAAAACACAAATACTCAAATGTTACTCAAATGTCAAAACTCATTTATTCAAATCAAATCTTTAATAAAATTAATATTAATTCTATAATTATGTAAATTTCCTATTGATAATATTCAAATATCAAAAACTTTTAAATATCAAATTCTTTTAGGCAGAAAGATATTTAACTATAATTCTTTTTCGAAATATACATCTGCATACAGATATGTACACATCAATCGAAGCACTTTATAGGAAGACGTCAGTGATCTACTTTAGAGTGAATAAATGGCGTAGTTCATGCTCCGACAGCAGACGAAAAAACAAGAGTACACCTGTTTCCAGCGGAATGGAAAAATGAGAAGTAATGCTGAAATCTTAAGCACCACCCTCTGAATACTAGGTGCCCGACCAGTGGCCGAGAGGTTCTGCTCTCGAAGCTGTTAGACGGGAGGTGCTGTGTTCGATCCCAATCGCGCCCGTCGGCCTAATCGTTCGGAGTTTTCGTGGTTTTCTTCGAACCTTGGATTTACAAGCGTTAATACGGGTTAGGTTCCCTTAGAAATACCCCCACGAAGGGCACTCCCCCTGGGCCTATATCCCTCGAGCAGATAATTGGCCGTCAAAAAATCAACCAACCAAACAACTGAATACTAGGCCTGAGCGCTAACACAAAAATGACGGCTGCCGAAGGCGGATTTTTTTTTAACGTAGGTTAGGTTACGGTCCCTTAAATGTTGACACCAGTATTTTATAAAAGATTTCTCTGACTTTTTTTAATCTCAAAAGGATAAAGAGCAAAATCTTTAAAAATTATTGGTACGAATATTTAAGGGACCGTACACACGTGAAAAAAATCCGCCATCGACAGCCGCCATTTTTGTGTCAGCGCTCAGGTCTAGAATTCAGGGGGCAGTGTTTTAGAGGAGGAATTACGTAGAGAACGAATCCCATTGTTCTTTCCCCGGATATTTGAGATAATATGTTTCCGGTTTCATCGCCAAAAGGTTGTCATTTTTTGGTGGTGATCCCTTTGTTGGTAAATTTCTGTTTCTTCTGCCAATCTTCGGATGCATGCGTACGACATACCAGTCTCGGTGGGAGCGGCAACAATTCCAATGACAATTTTTGGAGGGAAAAAACCCGGTTTGGCACGCTATTTTCCCACCATCACGTGATGGTGGGAAGCATGATATCTGCTTCAAGAAAAGGTTACCATTTCTGCATCCAGTTGTATAGAAGTCTAGGCTGAAATGCACGCAAGCGGCAAACCCACAAAAGAACTAATAAGATTGGTTGTCTGATTATGCGGCAATACATTGAAGAGTTAGCATTTATATGACGCTGAACTTTTACAGTTTAAGAGGCTACTTCACTCATACGAAAACACCTGCTTGCTAAAGTTAATACTATGGGAGAATTTTTTTTTAAAATCTCGTTTGAATTTCCATATTTTTAAATGATTTTTTTTCATTGGATAGCTGAGGTTGATCTCTACCAAGGCCGTTTTTTAGTTTTTCGATTTTGTTTGCAGATTATTTTATAAGGATACTTTTACCTTAGGAAGCGGTTCCGAAAGTGAAAGTAGCCTAATTAAAAGAAAAAACCATAAACAAAAGCGACAAAAAAAAAAAAAAAAAAAAAAACTGACTTTGTAGCTATCGAACGCAGCTATCCAATGAAAAAAAAACATTTAAAAATATTCAAATGCAAACGAGATATTTAAAAAAAAATTCTCCCATATGATTAACATTAGTGGGCGGGTGTTTTCGCATAAGTGAAGTAGCTTCTTAAGCAGGGCGTCAAACAGGGGCTCCATTTAGAAAGGGTCGGATAGTGCAGCTTCTCACCTCCTAATTTCAGACATTATTTCAATCATTTACTGTATTTTTTTTATTCCTTTTTTATTAGTCGAGTGCTTTCCTTTGATTTGACCAACATATTAAAATTTTCACGTGCATAAATTATAACATTACAAATATTAATTTGAAAATATAAAAAAAATCAACAAAATAGTTTTGCCCTCTGCAAGCGAATTCTGAAGTGATGCGCTTCGCTGGAAAAAAATCTCGTCGAGAGCGCCAACTGAAGCCGCTCTTGTATCTTGTTATACATGAAATTTACTCAACCCAAGCAACAAATCTTGTGCACAATCTCGATAACGAGATACAATATTGTAGAATAAAAAGAAATACCTAGTAACTGAAAAATAATGTCAAATGCATCACCTTAATGTCAAAGCATTTCATGGATTAGAAACCGCAACTTTAACCCATTAATGCCGGTTGGTACGAAATCTGCCATTTAAGTAATACGAAAATTTTAAATATGAAAACCAGTATTTTAGTAAGGAAATTTTCATATTACTTAATCTCAAACTTTGAGAGATCAAATAAGTTAAAATTACAATATTGGAAAACTGGTGTCATATGGTACCTATGTATTAAAAATGTGTAAAAGAAACTCGGCATTAATGGGTTAATTTAAGAAGTTTCGTTAAACTGAGGTTTAGTCAAAAAATATAAAAAATCATGCCCTTGGTCATGAAAAGTAGTTCTGGAATAATAAAAAATAATAATAATTTCAAAAGGGGATGTGTGTCCCTCCCCTCGAAATAAGTGGGAAAGGATCTATTCATATAACTTTGTTTAAAAGAAGGCACTGTCGCTGAAATCCTATAACGTTTTTCGACCCACAAGAAAATTATTCCTAGCTAAAGCTTGAATTTTGAACTCGTTTAATATCATTAACTTAGAAAACTGAAAGTATTCATCGATTAAAGTAAGCAATGTTACCGTATGAAAACAATCAAGTAAAATAGCATTTCGACTACATTTAAGGGGTCTCAGGACTCTTAAAATGAAAAAAAAAAAAAAGAAAATTTTTAACATTTAATATCTTTAAATGTATATGATTTAAAATTTTTTTTTTTTTTTTTGGGGGGGGGGATGGATGGAAGATAAAAGTATGTTATTTCATTTCATGTATTTAAAAAATTACAAGATTCAGAATTAGCATTTACATAGGCTCCAAACTGTCAGACATTTGACGAGCAGAAAAATTGCATAACAGCTTACGCGCAGGATTACAAAATAAATTTTGCAACTAGAATGAAAATTTTGGTGCGTACTTATACTTCAGATAGTAATAATGACACTAAACCTAAATAAATTTGTATTTAGAGTATTTTCAATACAAAGTTGTATTTAGCTAATACAAAATTTTGAAAATTCCAACAGTATAATCACCTAAAAATTTATATTTTTTTGAACGATAAAAAAAATTTTAGGTTCAGTTAATTCAGACTAATAAGAAACATATGTTTTGAAAATTTCATGAAAAAATATTCAGAAGTTTTTGAGATATCGTGCGCATTATGTCCAAAAACGTCATTTAGAGAAAAATGAATTTCGGAAACGTCGCTTCAGCTACTGAGCGGGTATAATTCTAAACGCCATAACTTCTGTTCTAATGGTAATTTCAAGGAAATATTTATATCAAAATATTCAGAAAAGGTACTAGTTCATTATCTAAAAAAATTAAAATTTCGAAAATTTTGAAGCCTTACGAGTCCTAAGACCCTTAATGAAGTCTAACGGCCAGTCACAAACACAAGCAGCTTTTTGTATTTCCACTCTGAATCTGTGTACAAAACCAAACTTTCCCAAAAATTTATGTGTGGAGGACCAGAAAAAGGAGAAGGTCAATAGCATCCTCTATATGCCAGAAATTAATATTTCCTTTATTTGTGAAAGAGGGAGCCGATTTTTTTTCGAGCGATAACCTGATCCAAAACCCCAAGCTCTGAAAGACATCGACCACGTGCAACTCTCGAATTTCCGGTTGTGATATTTTTAGGGAACATCGGTGATTCACGCTTTATCCAAATCAAAAGATGATCGTGATGCTTCAATTTACACTGTCACGTTTTTGACAGCATCTTACGGAAACTGGAATCCCATCACGCAGTAAGATATAATCTTAAAAGATGTACAAATTTTTGGTTTTACTCCGAAACCCACAAAAGCTTTATTTATATAACAAGAACTACTAAAAATTTCCGGGAGAAACGAGAATGAAAGAATTGTCACGTTCTTGAAGCAGACTTTTATGTTTTACCGTAAATTGTTTGTTTTGAAATACTGAAAATTATTGCTAATCTGTGAGAAGAAAATGTTCCTATATTAGAAGGAATTTTGAAAGTTTCTTTTACCATGTTCGTAGAATTCTCTTTGATTATTATGTAGAGTTGTTCTCGCTTTACGTTAACCCTCTCGCTGCGCAGCCCAAGCTATGCTCGGGCATGCATTCTCCCGCCAAATTAATACTGTTTGGTTGTTCCCACCAGTTATTTTTTCGCGAAAACTTTGTCTGATTTAATCAGGCCATTTTCCCCGATTACGATAGTCAAAAATTTCTGCTTTAAAGAACCGGTGACAAACGATTAAAAATTCTGTAAAAGACGCTCATCGCGAAGAATTACTTACGCAGCGAGAGGGTTAAGAGAAAAGCATTGTATTATAACGTTTACCCATTGTAAGTTAAATGTAATTCAGCTAGCAACGGCTTAATGTATCTTTAACACATAATTAAACGGTTAACGTCCAAGTTGTGTTAAAATTTGAATTTAAGCAATAAGTACTTTTTTTAAAAAAAATATTTATACAATGCCAGCAAATAAAAATTTCTGGAGCTTTCCTCTTAATAAAAAGGAAGGACACTTCTAAGTTTGTTCTCAAATCCAAAGAGTCTATCTTGTGACACATTTTTACACTAATTTTTGTTCGGAAACGCATAAAATTGGCAGGCGAGAACCACCTTAAGCACACAGAAACTATGAATCGAATAATTAGAAACTATGTAATAGAAAAATGTTTCTGTTTTTTGGTAAATTCTAAAGATATTTCAGAAAATACTGTAAAAGTTATCGTTTAGAATTGAATATCGAATGCGACAGCACGAGAAAGGAGAAAAACCACTCGTCACGTGGCCATAATTGCTTATACGTCGATAAGTCATTTAATTATCAAATTCCAAATTGATTCAATAGTCAAATCTGTACTTTTATGCATTTACGTTTAAAATTAATTCAGAAAATGCGTCAAAGTTTCGCGTTGTTGAGCAGAGGGTTTGAGAATCGCCTTCAGTACACCGTAAAAAAGAAATTAAGGCAAAGCATTTTGAGATAAATATAATTTAACCAGGTGCAAAAGGGCGTCATCTTGCTGCTCTTATAGTGGCAGGGCATAATACGGGTATGTACACATCGAAGGAAGCACTTTATAGGAAGACGTCAATTATCAACTCCAGAGTCAGTAAATGGCGTAGTTCCTGCTCCGACAGCAGAAGAAGAAACTACAGTAGGCGCTCGATTTTACGAACCTCTTTTTTACGAACTCTTCGTTTTTACGAACTGATTTACGGGTCCCAACCATCATCACATTGAACTAATGTTACTCCCATTTACGAACTTTCGATTTTACGAACACATTACATGAGTCCCCACGAGTTCGTAAAATCGAGCGTCTACTGTATATAGTTCACCTTATACGGATTGAATATTTCCAACTGAGCAAAAAAATACCCAGCCCAGGAATCGAACTCAGATCCTTGGCTTACGGGGCCAATGCTGTACCGTTTAATCCGGGAGAACTCGCTGCATGAGATTTTCTCTCACAGTCGTACATTTTTAAGACTCTTATTTAAATCATTTTTCATTTTAATTAAAATTTCAAAATGTTTTTCAATTGTTTTACCTATTTTGTGAATAAAAGTACTAAGCCAACCAAAAAAAGTTGATATTATATGAATGTAAAGTAAAAGAAAAGCAATTGGGCATTCTCACTAGCGAGTTCTCCCGGGTTAAGCTAACTAGGTTGACAACCAGCGAGCATATTTTGCTCAGATAACCTTATGGTCTTTATTATCTGAGCGAAATATGCTCGCCGGTTATCATAGAGCATTGGCCCCGTAAGCCAAGGATCTGGGTTCGATTCCCGGGATGGGCATTTTTTCGCTCAGTTGGAAATATTCAATTCGTATGATAACTTTACCAATCAGTTTGATTGTGTTAAAATAATAGTTTATATTACAACTGTTTCCAGCGGAATGGGAGAATAAAAAGGAATGCTGAAATGCACGCAAGCCCACAAAAGAACTAATAAAACTGGTTGTCTGATTATACGGCGATAGATTGAATTTGTAGTATTTATTGCACGCTGAACGTTTACAGGTTAAGAGGCTACTTCACTCATGCGATAACACCCGCTTGCTAACAGCCAAGAAAACTATCATCATTCCCACACACATGCAATTTTCAGCTATTCTTTTTCAGTTTCCGAAGAATCAAGCTTTTCATTCAAGTTCCCCATTTTACTGTAAAATTAAACAATTTTTCAAAACGTGAAATCAAATTTGATGTTTTAAACTTCCCTTTTAGACATAAAAATCACGAATCCATCAAATTAAAATCGAATTATTTCCAAAGATGCACTGCATTTATTTATAAAAAAAAAAAAAAAAAAAAAAAAACTGTTCTATTTTCAGGAACGTGGGTGGCAATCTGATTTTTTTTTATGCATGAAAAGAAAAATTATTTAAGTAATTGTTTCAGCAATTCAAAATATTAGTCAACATTTTTTGTCTCAAATTATGAATTGAGAAAAATTCCCTCTGAATAACTTTCTTTATTATTATTTGAATATAGATTAGAAATTTTATGAGGGCAATAATACCATAGTTGCCAACGTTTACGCTTTTTTCTCACCACTAAAATTTAACAGTAACATGTTATCTCATTTAAGAGACGAAATCTGCCGATTAAATAATACAAAAAAAATTCTGTTAAATTTTAGTGGTAACAAAAACAAAACAAAAAAAGGCGTAAAAGTTAACAGCTATAATAATACGAAATTTAGGAAAGATTTGTTCATTAAAACCGCTTAATGAATCAACAATTTAACCCTTTATCTACTGACGGTACTTATAAGTACCATTAAAATAACTTGTTGTAACATTCATTTAATATACATCGATTTGTTGTAATACAGTATAGAATGAGTTATAGATACATTAATTTATCTTGATCCAAAAGCATTATTGGTTACACAAAACAATAAAAAAGAAAAGTGCCCAGCTAAACTGATGGCATTGACCTCACAGGCTATTCATACTAATTGTATATCATACTTTTATTTTAAAGAATAATGCCCCTAAAAAAATAAGTGAAGGGGAATTAGCCCCCGTTTCCCCCGTTATACTTATCCAGTGAACCTCCAAATCTAATCAGGGAAGCTCCTTATCATAATAAACCGGTATACCAAATTTGGAGCAAATCGAATAATCCTGCAAATAAACCCATTTATCTAAATTAAGGGGGTGGACTAGCCCCCTGTTTATCCTTAACAAATGAATCCCCAAAACGAATCAGGGAAGCTCCTTAACATAATAAACCGGTATACCAAATTTGGAGCAAAGCGAATAATTCTGCATGAAAAACCAGTTTATATAAATTAAGGGGAGTGGACTAGCCCTTCTTCCCCCTTTACCCTTAACCAATGAACCCCCAAAACTAATCAGGGAAGTTCCTTAACATAATAAACCGGTATACCAAATTCGGAGCAAATCGAATCATTCTGCATGAAAAACCCATTTATCTGAATTAAGGGGGTGAACTAGCCCCCCTTTTCCCCCTTTATTCTTAACCAATGAACCCCCCAAAACTAATCAGGGAAGTTGCTTAACATAATAAACCGGTATACCAAATTCGGAGTAAATCGAATCCTTCTGCATGAAAAACCCATTTATCTGAATTAAAAGGGGTGGACTAACCCCCCTTTTCCCCCTTTATCATTAACCAATGAACCCTCAAAACTAATCAGGGAAGTTCCTTAACATAATAAATCGGTATACCAAATTCGGAGCAAATCGAATGATTCTGCATGAAAAACCCATTTATCTGAATTAAGGGGGTGGACTAACCCCCCTTTCCCCCTTTATCCTTAACCAATGAACCTCCAAAACTAATCAGGGAAGTTCCTTAACATAATAAACCGGTATACCAAATTCGGAGCAAATCGAATCATTCTGCATGAAAAACCCATTTATCTGAATTAAAAGGGGTGGACTAACCCCTCTTTTCCCCCTTTATCCTTAACCAATGAACCCCCAAAACTAATCAGGAAAGTTCCTTAACATAATAAACCGGTATACCAAATTCGGAGCAAATCGAATCATTCTGCATGAAAAACCCATTTATCTGAATTAAGGGGGTGAACTAGCCCCCCTTTTCCCCCTTTATTCTTAACCGATGAACCCCCCAAAACTAATCAGGGAAGTTGCTTAACATAATAAACCGGTATACCAAATTCGGAGTAAATCGAATCCTTCTGCATGAAAAACCCATTTATCTGAATTAAAAGGGGTGGACTAACCCCCCTTTTCCCCCTTTATCCTTAACCAATGAACCCTCAAAACTAATCAGGGAAGTTCCTTAACATAATAAATCGGTATACCAAATTCGGAGCAAATCGAATGATTCTGCATGAAAAACCCATTTATCTGAATTAAGGGGGTGGACTAACCCCCCTTTTCCCCCTTTATCCTTAACCAATGAACCCCCAAAACTAATCAGGGAAGTTCCTTAACATAATAAACCGGTATACCAAATACGGAGCAAATCGAATGATTCTGCATGAAAAACCCATTTATCTGAATTAAGAGGGATGGACTAACCCCGTTTTTCCCCCTTTATCCTTAACCAATGAACTCCCAAAACAAATCAGGGAAGTTCCTTAACATAATAAACCGGTATACCAAATTCGGTGCAAATCGAATGATTCTGCATGAACAACCCATTTATCTGAATTAAGGGGGTGGACTAACACCCCTTTTCCCCCTTTATCCTTAACCAATGAACCTCCAAAACTAATCAGGGAAGTTCATTAACATAATAAACCGGTATACCAAATTCGTAGCAAATCGAATCATTCTGCATGAAAAACCCATTTATCTGAATTAAGGGGGTGACTAACCCCTCTTTTCCCCCTTTATCCTTAACCAATGAACCCCCAAAACTAATCAGGGAAGTTCCTTAACATAATAAACCGGTATACCAAATACGGAGCAAATCGAATGATTCTGCATGAAAAACCCATTTATCTGAATTAAAAGGGGTGGACTAACCCGTCTTTTCCCCCTTTATCCTTAACCAATGAACCCCCAAAACTAATCAGGGAAGTTCCTTAACATAGTAAACCGGTATACCAAATTCGGAGCAAATCGAATGATTCTGCATGAAAAACCCATTTATCTGAATTAAGGGGGTGACTAACCCCTCTTTTCCCCCTTTATCCTTAACCAATGAACCCCCAAAACTAATCAGGGAAGTTCCTTAACATAATAAACCGGTATACCGAATTCGGAGCAAATCGAATGATTCTGCATGAAAAACTCATTTATCTGAATTAAGGGGTTGGACTAACCCCGTTTCCCACCCCTTTATCCTTAACCAATGAACTCCCAAAACTAATCAGGGAAGCGACTTATCACAAAAAACCTAGAAAAAATTTTTGAAGCAAATCGGATGTTTCTATCAAGAGTTATCGCGTTACATACATACATACATACATACATACATACATACGTACGTACGTACGTACATACATACAGAACGGGCGGGCACATTAGCTCACAGGCCATCAAAGCCTGAGATAATCAGGCTTTGATAGCCTGTGAGCTAAAAATATCTTTAAAAGGATGATTTCTTTTGGATGATCAAACTTTATAATCGGGCTTTGAAAGCCTGTGAGCTAAAAATATCTTTAAAAGGATGATTTCTTTTGCCTTTGCATCTTTCCAGCTTTCTTGGCGTTGGGGGGGGGGGGGGGGGCAATTTTTCAATTAAGAATCATTTCTAAATTTCTATTGTAAGAACATTATATTTTTACATTTCCTAACTCTACAAAATACTAAGAAAAATATTTAAAATAAAAGACTTGAGCGGGATTATAAATATTGTAAAAAATCCCTTAAATTCAAATTTAAATAATCCTTCTAAATCCTTCAATTCTTCTAAAATCCTTCTAAAATTTATTAAATGATTATGTATATCTTCTAATGTAGTTTAAACAATTCACGAAAAATGCTTTCGAAGATAAAATTTTCATTAATTCATAATTCAGTACATAAAGGGTTAAGGACTTTTTGAACAATGCATACTCTGATAATTATTCTGATAATTCTTAGATTAATCTGGGTTCTTACGAATACTTGAATTTTCAGACTAAGGAATTCTTCGCTACCAGTATTTTCTTATGAAAAATAACTCCTTAAAGAAGGCGAAATTTCGTCCGTTTAAACTAGATTTATTTTTCTATAGAAAAATACTGATATTTGGCTTTGAAAAAAAACGGTACCCTTACGAACTCTGTTAATTAATAGATAACATTGTTTTTTTTTTAACTCAATTCTTATAAAATAATAATAATAATAATAAATAAATATACTGTGTTTTTATCTGTAAAAGAGAGTTTTATTTAAGTGCAAAAATTTCCACTGCGTATCTTTCAACAACATAAAAGTTATCCGCATGCAAATGTTCTAGAAAATAGCTTTCAAAAAATTGTCCAAACACTGTAAAGCAATGTAATTCTGTTATTAATAAGCTTATTAATTAAACTTTATAAAAATTTCCTGTAATAGGGGCCCATCGGGTCACAAAGAATTAAAATCGCATCGTAGAACGATTAAATTTAAAGATCTTGGAATAGCATTAAGGGTCCGCTGCACTGAAACTCCCCGATCGCGAAATCCCACGTTAACCTATATGTGAAAATTTTGAAGCGCGATGCCGAATTAACTAATATAATTATTAAAATACCGTTTTCACCATCAGACAGTAGACGTCAGATGCCGATGATGTGTTTTCTAAAAATTGTCTACGTAAATTTTAAGTATTTTTTAGAACGCGGTAAAATTCAATCAAATGGAAATTTCAAAGTTTATAGGGATTTTTTATGTACTTAATATTTACTGAGATAATTTTTAAAAACGCTTGTCATCGGCATCTGACGTCTACTTTCTGATGGTGAAAACAGTATTTTAATAATTGTATTAGGTAATAAGTAATCGCGCTTAAAAGTTTTCCCATAGACTAACATGGGATTTCGCAATCGGGGAGTTTCAGTGCACAGCGCGATTTCTCGCCAAACTAGATTACGAATCAGTCGACCGCCGATCTCTTGGCTCTTAACCCCTTGAGGGGCACCGGTACATATTAATGAAGTTTTACACCAGAAAAATTTTATTAAATTTTACTTTTCTAACTTTGGTGGAAAAAAGCCGTAAAATTGCTTTTACTTATTTTGAAATAGAATTTTTCAAAGATTCCGGTGGGAATTCAGCATTTCACAAACGTAATTGCTTGCCCCTCAAGGGGTTAAGCTCAGTAGAATTGCAGTTCACCTGCACGTGGTTTTTAAGCATTATTCTTGCATTTAAGTGACGCTGTGATTTAGTTTTCCGTCAAAATTCAACTGGAACTAGCTTTACCCGCATAATAAAGAATTAGAATGCACTCGATGTTCGAAGAATCGTATGAACTTCCAGCTCTAAATTTCGCAAAAGTGTTTCGTAAAGTTGGGACGGAAAAAAACTGTATTTCGTTTTTAAGCGATCTAAAGTTAATTCCTAAAAAAAATGTTGCCATTGCTTGTGCTTGCCCAGAATGTTCCAGTTCCATGGTAACTGTTGATCAGGAAACTGCTTGGCTGTGGAAATGTACTAAAGAGACATGTTCCGGATCTGTGACCCCGTTACAGAACACATTTTTTGAAGACATCGAGCTCTCTCTTTTGGATGTTCTAGCTTTAATTTTAAATTTTGCTGATAGAAGAGAGATATGGCAAGCACGCGCCCATGTTCGTTGACAAAGCTGATTTAGGACGTAAAGAGATCTCAGGAAAGAAACTGATAAGCAGGTTTATGCGAAGTGCAGAAGAGTGTGCGAGATTATTATGTCCCAGGAATATGAGCAAATGATTGGACCATATAGTTCTACTTTGTATCTTATGTATCTCAAGAGGATCCTAAATGCCCCATCGGTTAGCCGTGCCCGTAAAGCGTGTATATTTCTGAATGATGCCGCTGTTGTATATCCTGGATATGGCAAAACCGGACTCAATTACAAGCATCTGTCCACACCTTCGTCAGCAGCTGACGTTTAAAATGTAAAAGTGAAACATGTAAGTTTTATTATAAATAAAGCTTAAAAGATTAATTTTTAGCTCACAGGCTATCAAAGCCTGAGAGCTAATGTGCCCGCCCGTTCTGTATGTATGTATGTATGTATGTATGTATGTATGTATGTACGTACGTACGTATGTACGTAACGCGATAACTCTTGATAGAAATATCCGATTTGCTTCAAAATTTTTTCCTAGGTTCACTGTGATAAGGCGCTTCCCTGATTAGTTTTGGGAGTTCATTGGTTAAGGATAAAGAGGGAAAAACGGGGTTAGTCCACACACTACCCCCTTAATTCAGTTAAATGGGTTTTTCATGCAGAATGATTCGATTTGCTCCGAATTTGGTATACCGGTTTATTATGTTAAGGAACTTCCCTGATTAGTTTTGGGAGTTCATTGGTTAAGGATAAAGAGGGAAAAACGGGGTTAGTCCACCCCCCTTAATTCCGATAAATGTGTTTTTCATGCAGAATGATTCGATTTGCTCCGAATTTGGTATAGCGGTTTATTATGTTAAGGAACTTCCCTGATTAGTTTTGGGGGTTCATTGGTTAAGGGTAAAGGGGGAAAAACGGGGTTAGTCCACCCCCCTTAATTCAGATAAATGGTTTTTTCATGCAGAAACATTCAATTTGCTCCGAATTTGGTATACCGGTTTATTATGTTAAGGAACTTCCCTGATTAGTTTTGGGGGTTCATTGGTTAAGGATAAAGGGGGAAAAGGGGGGTTAGTCCACCCCCTTAATTCAGATAAATGGGTTTTTCATGCAGAATCATTCGATTTGCTCCGAATTTGGTATACCGGTTTATTATGTTAAGGAACTTCCCTGATTGGGAGTTCATTGGTTAAGGATAAAGGGGGAAAAACGGGGTTAGTCCACACACTACCCCCTTAATTCAGTTAAATGGGTTTTTCATGCAGAATGATTCGATTTGCTCCGAATTTGGTATACCGGTTTATTATGTTAAGGAACTTCCCTGATTAGTTTTGGGAGTTCATTGGTTAAGAATAAAGAGGGAAAAACGGGGTTAGTCCAGCCCCCTTAATTCCGATAAATGTGTTTTTCATGCAGAATGATTCGATTTGCTCCGAATTTGGTATAGCGGTTTATTAAGTTAAGGAACTTCCCTGATTAGTTTTGGGGGTTCATTGGTTAAGGGTAAAGGGGGAAAAACGGGGTTAGTCCACCCCCCTTAATTCCGATAAATGAGTTTTTCATGCAGAATCATTCAATTTGCTCCGAATTTGGTATACCGGTTTATTATGTTAAGGAACTTCCCTGATTAGTTTTGGGGGTTCATTGGTTAAGGATAAAGGGGGAAAAGGGGGGTTAGTCCACCCCCTTAATTCAGATAAATGGGTTTTTCATGCAGAATCATTCGATTTGCTCCCAATTTGGTATACCGGTTTATTATGTTAAGGAACTTCCCTGATTAGTTTTGGGAGTTCATTGGTTAAGGATAAAGGGGGAAAAACGGGGTTAGTCCACACTCCAGCCCCTTAATTCAGTTAAATGGGTTTTTCATGCAGAATGATTCGATTTGCTCCGAATTTGGTATACCGGTTTATTATGTTAAGGAACTTCCCTGATTAGTTTTGGGAGTTCATTGGTTAAGGATAAAGAGGGAAAAACGGGGTTAGTCCACCCCCCTTAATTCAGATAAATGTGTTTTTCATGCAGAATGATTCGATTTGCTCCGAATTTGGTATAGCGGTTTATTATGCTAAGGAGCTTCCCTGATTAGTTTTGGGGGTTCATTGGTTAAGGGTAAAGGGGGAAAAACGGGGTTAGTCCACCCCCCTTAATTCAGATAAATGGGTTTTTCATGCAGAATCATTCAATTTGCTCCGAATTTGGTATACCGGTTTATTATGTTAAGGAACTTCCCTGATTAGTTTTGGGGGTTCATTGGTTAAGGATAAAGGAGGAAAAGGGGGTTAGTCCACCCCCTTAATTCAGATAAATGGGTTTTTCATGCAGAATCATTCGATTTGCTCCGAATTTGGTATACCGGTTTATTATGTTAAGGAACTTCCCTGATTAGTTTTGGCAGTTCATTGGTTAAGGATAAAGGGGGAAAAACGGGGTTAGTCCACTCCCCCTTAATTCAGATAAATGGGTTTTTCATGCAGAATGATTCGATTTGCTCCGAATTTGGTATACCGGTTTATTATGTTAAGGAACTTCCCTGATTAGTTTTGGGAGTTCATTGGTTAAGGATAAAGGGGAAAAAACGGGGTTAATCCACCCTCCTTAATTCAGATAAATGTGTTTTTCATGCAGAATGATTCGATTTGCTCCGAATTTGGTATACCGGTTTATTAAGTTAAGGAACTTCCCTGATTAGTTTTGGGGGTTCATTGGTTAAGGATAAAAGGGGAAAAACGGGGTTAGTCCACCCCCCTTAATTCAGATAAATGTGTTTTTCATGCAGAATGATTCGATTTGCTCCGAATTTGGTATACCGGTTTATTATGTTAAGGAACTTCCCTGATTAGTTTTGAGGGTTCATTGGTTAAGGATAAAGGGGGGGGGGACAGGGTTAGTCCACCCGCCTTAATTCAGATAAATGTGTTTTTCATGCAGAATGATTCGATTTGCTCCGAATTTGGTATACCGGTTTATTATGTTAAGGAACTTCCCTGATTAGTTTTGGGGTTTATTGGTTAAGGGTAAAGGGGGGAAAGGGAGGTTAGCCCGCCCCTCTTAATTTAGATAAATGGGTTTTTCATGCAGAATGATTCGATTTGCTCCGAAGTTGGTATACCGGTTTATTATGTTAAGCAACTTCCCTGATTAGTTTTGGGGGGTTCATTGGTTAAGAATAAAGGGGGAAAAGGGGGGCTAGTTCACCCCCTTAATTCAGATAAATGGGTTTTTCATGCAGAATGATTCGATTTGCTCCGAAGTTGGTATACCGGTTTATTATGTTAAGGAGCTTCCCTGATTCGTTTTGGCGATTCATTGGTTAAGGATAAAGGGTTAGTCCACCACCTTAATTTAAATAAATGTTTTTTTTTTTTTTTTTTTTTTTTTTTTGCAAGATTATTCGATTTGCTCCAAATTTGGTATACCGGTTTATAATGATAAGGAACTTTCCTGATTAGATTTGGAGGTTCACTGGTTAAGTATAAAGGGGGAAACGGGGGCTAATTCCCCTTCACTTATTTTTTTGAGTGGCATTATTCTTTAAAATAAGAGTATAATATACAATTAGTGTGAATAGTCTGTGAGCTCAATGCCATCAGTTTAACTGGGCACTTTTCTTTTTTATTATATTTTGTCTTGTTATTTTTAGTTTAGAGTATTTTAGCTGTTATATGTATTTGTATTTTTAGACATTTTATTCTTTTCTCATATAATAAGCTTAAACTAAATTAGATTTCTATAACAAATTTTGACACATAAATATAATTTGTGTATACATTTTCTGTTAGATATGCGGTAGAGAACCTACCGCTGATTTTGCATTCTATTGATTCCCAAATGAAAATTAAACCCTATCAAGGTTATGGATTAACGTTAAAGATTTAAGGGGCTGCTTCACTCACGCGAAAACACCCGCTGGCTAATGTTAATCCTATGGGAGAATTTTTTTAAATATCTCGTTTGCACTTCAATATCTTTAAATGTTTTTTTTTTTTTTTTTTTTTTTTTTTTTTGTATTGGGTATGTGGTGTCGATCTCTACAAAGGACATTTTTTACTTTTTCGATTTTGTTTGCAGTTTTTTTTTATGATGATACTTTCACTTTCGAAACCGGTTCTGAATTTGAAAGTATAATAATAATAATAGTGATAAAAAATCTGCAAACAAAATCGAAAAAGTAAAAAACGCCCTTTGTAGAGATCGACCTCAGCTATCCACTGATATATGTATATATATATATATATATACATAATAAAGATGAAATCACAAATATATGAACAAAATGGTAAAATTCTAAAGATGAACAAGATATGAACATAGGAAACCAGTACCTATGTAAAATAAGAAACTATGAATAAACCACAGAATCATCAGAGGAGCTTGCAGGTTAATTCATAGTGAAGATGCATTATTTCATCCAATTTTGTTGGCATTAAGCCTAAAATGACAAAATTTAGCTCCTAATAGCGCATCATAAAAAATGATAAAAAACCAAGATATCTAAAGAAAGATACACCTCACACAATATATTAAAAATTGAAAAATGATTAGAGCATAACACCTCAATTATAGACAAATCCAAAACTTCAGATAGTTGACCCACAATATTATAATATGTGAGAATGCAATCAGATTTAAGACAATTAAAACATGTTGCCGGAAACCAAAACATTGCTGCCACCTGGTGTGAAAAAGGAAAACTATATTGTAACTAGATTTTTAACAAAAATGTTTAATGCTGTCATCTATACCCAGAAAAAAATGTAATCAATTGAAGAAATCAAGAAATGACTTAAATTAACATGTATTTAAAGTAGAATGAACAAATAGGAATAAACTTAATAAGTACTGAGTAAATATAAAATAAATAAATTTATTAATAAAAGGACATTGATTAAATTAACCATTTTAAAACAAATATTATAAAATAAAACATGAGTAAATAAATAACATTTAAAAAACAATGAGGATTTTTTTGCGATAGTAAAATATAGCCTTGTAATATGTGCCATATGTGAAATATTAATGAAAAAATTATGATGTTAAATACTTGATACCATTTTTTAAAAAATATATATCTATATGGTGAGTGTGAAGCAGCCTCTTAAGGGAACAGTAGATTTTCAAAAGAGCAAAAATATGAATATTCCATTTTCTTGAAATAAAAAGAAAACATACATATATTACCATATACATGGCAGAAAATGTATTTTCACACTTGTTATAAAGGGAAATAACATAATAAATTTCAAATGCATTTTTCGCACTCTACACATCTTCAAAATGTTCCACGAGTTTTAATTTTTGTTCAAAATTCCCAATATTGCTAAAGGACGGTCTTGATATATCCCAGGAGAAATCTAGGCATCCGTTTTTTTGTTTGTTTGTTTGTTTGTTAGTTTTTTAATAATTGTAGGATAATGTTGCTTCAGAAATATTGGCATGTTTTTTTAGAAATTCTGTCAGGCTAGGCGAAACTTTCCTGCTTTTATACCAGATCGGGCCAATAAATTTTCTTGTACGGGCTCTGGCACCGAATTTTTAGCTTCTATGTCGGGCAGGGCCAATAAATTTTTTATACGACTAAACTTTTTCAATATTGATTTCCGGTAACGATAGTAGGAGATGGTGCATTTTTTAGGAGTGCACATGATTTATATCATTTAAAAATTTTCCTTTGAAAATTTTGTAAGAAAAATTAGCTGAAAATCTGGATTTAATATGTCTAACACATGAATAGGCCCCTGCCTCTTCCTCCATGCAAACATCGTTTATTTCCTCGAATAATTTTATCTTTTTTATTTCATTTTATTATGGTTATCGTTCAGGTTTTCTTTCCCTTAAAAAAATAAAATCATTTGGATTTTTAGCCCCCCGTACGGTATGCTATTTCTTTCTCCCAGCTTATTTTGTGTCGTCTCCAAAAAATAATGTTACCTTACAGAAGCCAGCAATAAACAAAGCAGATGTATCATTGTACGATTAAATGCTCTATAGCAATTTTTTAAATTTCTAAGCATCACACATTTTCAATTTTTATACCGTCGTATTGGAAAAAAAGTACTTTTAAATGCAATTTGTTTGAAAACTGTATCTCCATTTATTTTTGAAATATTAGTTTTTTTTTTTTTTTTTTTTTTTTTTTTTTTTTTTTTTTTTAGCTTGGCAACTCAAGTACTCCATTTATGTAGAAAGTAAAGGGAAAATAGTTGAAAAATAGCAATTATATCTTTTTGTTGCCATTTTCTCATAACAACCGAAAGAAAATGTAATTAAAATACGTGCTATTATGAAAAAATATGAACGAATAATTTCTGTTAAAACATGGAGCTGTTATAAACTATATTTAATTTTAAGTATCTATATTAATGTTACAAACAAATGGAGGCCTATGAATCATTAGATAGTCATTTTTTTTGTCGAGTTTTTTTTTTAATGACGGCAATCTTTTTGCTGCATTTATGTATTTTTTTGCGATAGTGATATCCTATGCATGCGTTACTGTAGATCTTTAAGAGTGGATAGTAAATGTTGAATTCTTAAGCGGATGCGAATATATATGTATATATATGACGTCATTTTACATAAAATAAAAGTGCGTGCTTTAAGTCTTAAAATTGAAATTTGTTTTGTACTATTTATATATACATATTTTTTTTTTCATCGGGGGGCGACACTAAATTCTGAAAAAGCAGAATTCCTGTTTTCTAGTAATTTTTCTTCCGTTGAAAAGGGTTGGTTTTGTCGCTGCCCCATTGTAAACTTCATCAGACTCGGTATGTTTATCTTTTTGTCCGATTTCTTGTTATTTAATGTTTTTACTCATTTGTGTTTAAAATGAATGCAGATTCATTTGTTTTATTCATCTTTCTAGTTCTGTTCAATGGCGATTAAAGTAATAAATTGTTCTTGTGCAAAAAAAAAAAAAAAAAGGCAAATAAAAAGTAATTCAGAAATTATTTTTATTATAACTTTTAACATAAAAATAAATTGAATGCAAGTAAAAGTTATAAGTTTTGCTAAAATTTGAAATTAATAGCGAATACAAGTTTATAAATCTCGAATGTGTGAATAATAAAGAAACAGTTACATACAAGTTCTGATTTCTATTACAAGAGAGAACTAATGAAATGGGAATATGGATATCATACATTCGGTAATATGGATTTGTAACTTCTAATAAAGTGGTAATATTGATGTTAATGGTTTGTATTTCAATTCATATTTTATTGAATTTTTATTAATAAAACTACTTTCATGATTCAGTTTTGGAACGGAAAATAATTTCGTTTCAGTTGCGAAACTGAAAAATACCAAATTAGATTTATCCCCGCTTTCTACGTTCAAAATAACAGTCTTTCCAGTTTTTGGTATTTGGCTCAATTTTGGCTGATAGCTTTGTTTCTTAGATCAATTTCCTTCATTTCTCTTTTATTTTATTTCCTTTTTACTTTCTTCTATCTTTACAAGAAGAAAGTATTGGATTCGTGAAAAATTTCGACTTCTGGTTTTCGATGGATTTATACGTTTTAGAAGGTCTTGAACACGATTTGATGGTTTTTATAAAATGTCTGCCTGACACTCTGTCTGAGAGTCTGTCTGTATGTGACAAAACTTTTGTAGGCGCTCTATCTCAAGATCTAATGCACGAAATTCCACAAAATTTTAGATTCAGTTAGACCGTGGTATAAACTGGTGTTAATTACTTTTTGGTGTAAATCGTCGAACAGGTGGCGCTTCTATGCTGCATTTTTTACGATTTGCGCAATAGCTCTATCTCGAGAACTAATGCATGGATTTTTATAAAACTTCAAATTCAGTTTGTCCTTGATTTAATATAGAGCTGATTACTTTTTGGTAAAAATCGCTCAAAAGGGGGCGTTGCTATGCTGCATTATTCATGATTATCGCAATAGCTCTATCTCAAGAACTAATGCACGAATTTTCAAACTTCAGATTTAGTTAGTCCTTGATATAAATTAGTGCTGTTTAATTTTTGGTGTAAATCGCGCAACAGGTGGCGGTGCTATGCAGAATTTTTTGCGATTTCTGCAATATCTTCATCTCAAAAACTACTGCACGGATTTTCATAAAACTTCAGGTTAAGTTAGAAGTTGACATAAGTTGTTGATGATTAGATTTTGGTGTAAATCACCTAATCGGTGGCGCTGATATGCTGCATTTTTCAGGAAGTATTAACATGCATGAGATAGAAGAAAGTTTTGGGATTGCCACATCCGACTATTTTAACTTAGTTTTTTTAAATAATGTTCAGGGTTTCACCAAAACATTGGTGCAACTTTCACTGAAATTAAGAAATTTGGGACTAACTTTCACCAGTTTAGTGATACTTTCATAAATATTAGTAAAACATTTTGTAGTGACATATTGAACCAAGTTTTAGTTTTTTTTTTCTCTAAACCAATTTTATAGTGAATGGTTGAACCCAGTTTCAGGTTTTTCTCTAAATGTTATGGTGAAAGGTTGAACCAAATTTAATGTTTTCCTGTAAACCAGCTTTATGAAGAGAGCTGCTAATTAATTGCTCCCGAAACTACAATAGTGCGCCACCATTAGGAGAACGGAGGAAGCAGGAGTGGGGAACACTAATTGATTAAGCTAAAAATTATTATTTATTTTCAATTCTGCACAAGATGGAGTACTTATAAACTTATTTCGATACAAATTTTACAATTGCAAGATTACACATATTTGAAGTGAAAAAGTCTCATTTTTACAGATCAAAATTAAATATTGTATTCTATTTTGAAATTCATTGACACTTATTAAATTTGTAAAACGAAAATTATGAAATATTACCCATAATTTCATATATCTTATGTGTTTAGAAGTCACTAATTAAATAGACCATGAAAAGCAGCATGTTTAAGGAGACAAGGAACCTTCAAATTATTTTTTTAATTGCACTTTAAATATTATTCAAGGGCACATAAATTATGGCATACATTCATCACTTAGAAATTTAAAAAAAAACTTTGGAGAAAAGTAAGTAATTTTCCTGAATATTTTAAGCGTTATGAAGAGCTTTTCAAAATGCCCCATGCGCATTCCACATCAATTGAAATCCCCAATATTTTTCATGCCAGTTTGGTTTATACATACAAATAAACCTGTGCATCGAATTTTATATATTTGAATATAAAGGTAAATAAACTGTCAAGTGCGAGTATTACTAGCGCTCTCAGGGCTCCGTACAATAAATATGTGAATTATTAACTGTATTATTAAAAAAATCGTTGCTAAAAGAATAATAAGATTTTGTAAAAAACTATACAACGTAGGGTTGGGTATGTACTGTCACTTAGAAATGTCTTAAGTGATGACAGTAGAAAATTAGACAGTATGTTTTCTGTATGTACTAGAAAAGTGTGAATGGGTATATCAAAAAAAAAAATTCAAAGAGATATGAATCCTAAGGAATAGCAAATATTGCTTGCTATTCTGTATAAATCTTTTTTTAATCTTATCGTAATCTAATTATGATTAACTTAATTCGGTACTGGCAATAAAAGTAGTGCATATTTAAACTCCATTTGGCATTTCACAAAAATAAATTTAGCGTAGTAATAATCTTTTCTTTTTACAGTGTACCTAAAACAAAACCCTTGTTCAAAGTTTAAACTTGGCATTGTGCTAAGCGCGCTTCGAAAGGAGGTCGAGAAATTACTACGCCGCCTTGGTCCGTGCCGCGTTTTTCCAGATAGGTTTTTAGTTAACTTTTAAAGACACGGGAGGCGTATAGAAATATCCACTGAATGCAAACTAGTCGCGAATCCCATAGTGTTTATGTGATTAATTCTAATTAAATTAGTTTGTTTTTAACAATTTGACGTTTATTGCTTTTATACTGCTACTGGGCGTTGCATAACAAAAAAGTATCACTAAAAGTTATTATCTACGCTTTAAAAGCCGATGGTGCATAGAGTACGTCGCCCCAGTCATTATGCATGTCCAAACCGGCCGTGTCTTTAAGGGTTAATATCTCGGCTAATTACCGACGATTTTTTTCGAAAATCATTATCAACAATGTTTTTATACTTCTGCACGAAAGGTAACATCAGCGCTCCTCAACACCTTTGTTGAATACCCGCAATTCGAAATTTGTGCGTAACAGAAAAACGCGTTTTTCTCAAAAACTAAGTGACCTAGGGTAATCGCTATAATTTTCCTAGAAGGTTTAAGTTAACGTCTACTACCTCTAATTTTTTCATAATTTTAGTTTCAGTAGATTCGAAATTATATGGGGGGAACATATTTTTGCACTATATTTTCGACGATATCTCTGCAACTATAATAGCTAAAATTAAAAGTAATGTATTTTTGAGTTCAGCGTTACGAAAGCTTTCACACAATACCCCACACGATATACAAAGAAAAGATTTTTTTTTTCAAGTTGCTTAATTAGCCCCTCTACATTTTCCCTAAATATATTCGTGAACGTTTAATAACCTGGAAATATGTGGGTCAATAGTCTTTATTACTTCCCCCAATTTGAACTTTCCACGTTCCATAGTTTACGAGTAAAATGGCTGTGACAGACAGACAGACAGAGGAGTGATCTTATAATGGTTCCGTTTTTACTTTTTAAGTATGGAACCCTAAACATATATATATATTTTTCTAAATTTTATGAAATTTTCAGCATTTTTGCATCATATTTCTGCACTTAACTACCTTTAACTTTTTCAATTATATTTAGTTTCAAAAAGCTATGCAATTGTTTTATTTGTATACGTAAACCAAACTAGCATAAAAAATGTTGGGAATTTTAATTGATATGGAATACGCATGGGGCATTTTTCAAAAGTTCTTCATAACGCTTAAAATATTCAGGAAAATTCCATATTTTTCTCAGATATTTTTAATTTCTTGTGTGATAAAGATATGCCATAATTCATATAGTGTTCCCTTAAATAATATTTAAAGTACAACTAAAAAAAAAAAAATGAGTTTGAAGATCCCTTGTCCCCTTAACGTCATAAGGTATATACTAAATGTACTTACCTTGCGGGAAGAATGGGACACTGAGAAAGAAGTTATGGGACATTCTTTCATTTCTTTCCTTTGTGCTCATAAAAGCCATACGTTTTTAATTCCATAATTTAAAATTTCTTTTCTAATATAAATCGTTTCTTTTCTCTTTTCCAATTTATACCAAAATCAATTTTAAGATAGATTTCACTATTTATTGTTGATCTGTAAAAAAAGTTTCAGCTGCAAGTGTTTTTAATCTTGCACCTGTAAATTTCATAGAACACATAGCAATAAATAAAACTAAATTATCCTTTTCATTTAACCTAGATCTGCGAAAGCATAATATTCATTGAAATGTAAATTATTCATACCTATAATACACCATTCATGTATCTACCACTCCTCCAATACATGAGGGAGGAATGGGAGAAAAATATCACTGTTTTCAAATGGTCTGGAAATTATTTTTTAAAAATATTTTGACCTGTTTTATATCTTTTAGTTAAGATAACAGTATACATTATTACCGCACAATTGTATCCAAGACTAACATGAATATAGTGAGTAAAAAATATTTTTAATGAAAATTGACCCAATTGCTACTTCCTCTCTCTTACATACTCATTTTTCGTAAGCATTTATACAAACATTATCGACTTTATTTTTATTAAAAGTTAACGTTTTGTAATACGCTAGAACTACTTTTTTCCCTTTTGAGGGGAGAATAGGTGGGACGAAATATAATATTGTATAGAGCAGCAAAATTTCTAGGGCCTCTCCTAATCGTATAATCCATTCGTCATATTTTCGTCAGCCCCTAGATACCGAAACCGTAGAGTCATAACCTAAGCAGGGATCTGCTTATTTGAAATAAAAACGCATAAAGAATATTAACTTTAACACCCAGGCAAATGCCAAAGGCAACATATTACGATGCCGTAGCAAAGATAAAGAAATTATGAAACATGGGACGTCGCAGGGGCGTTCATACTTCCAAGGTCACCAGAAACATTGATTTCTTTTTAACTGAGCTTGGTTTGCCAATTGAAGCATAAGCAAAACGGTATTTGCAGGATTAGATCTATATTTACTCCTCTGTTCTATAATCTGGAGTCTCCGTGGAGAGCTTTAACAGCAGTCGGGAAACTCTGTTGCCATGGCAACATACCTGATAAGAGCAGTTAACGTTAATGTAATCTAACGCACGGCTTCTCCCCGAAGCTATTCTTTATGGAATCGACAGATTTTATCGACATAATTATAAAAAATTATAGATATAGGATAATTAATTGAAATGATGTAAATATTTTTTATAAATATCTTTTTCCATTAAAGATGGCGGACTATATATATATATTTACTTATTTATATTATTTATACTTATTTATATTATTTATTATAATTTTTACTCGTCTGCCCCACCCCCCTTCCCCTTGAAATGTATATTTACGTATGTATAATTTTTTTACCAAGTTAAAATTCTTCAAAAATAATTAATTTCTAACTTTTAAAAATTTCAACGTAGCCATATTTAAAAATTGATATAGCTTCAAAAAAGTTTTCTGAGAACAGAATAGAATTAATTTCTCTTCATAAGAATAAACCTGACTTGCTCAAAAATATTTAATTAAAAAATTAATATTTTGAAAATTCTGAGGGATTTTTTTTTCCTACGAAAATCATATTTTTAAAAATCGAAAAAAAAAAAAAAAAAAAAAAAAAGAAAAAAATCCTGAAGACAATTTAATCTTTTTTTTTCTTTTTATTGCTGAATTTTTATATTCAACCTGACTAAGAGGTGGAAATCTAAAAGAGTGAAAAGGTGTCCAAAATTGGATCGATTCAGGGTCATTGACTTTACGCGCCAATGTCCTACCACTGAGCTACCTGGACGATATCATGCTTAGCACTTCTCACTTTTATTTATTGGCAAGACTGCACCCACAGAACAGGATGGAATATTTTCATGAGCCACCAGCCCTGAGAAAACCACGACATGAAAGAGGATTCAGCTTGGATGATATTGAATGTACATAAAAATTTGTGGAAATTTGTAGAAAATTTCACACGCCTGTTTGGTAATATTTAGAAATTTTAATTGCTGAATTTTTATCCATCTTGGCTAAGAGACGTAAAACCAACAGAGTGAAAAAATGTCAAAGGCTCAGTATGGTAAAGTGGCATAAAAAGATGGAAGCACTGGTTCGAATCCAGACTTAGACACTTTTTCAGCCTGTTGGTTTTAGGCCTCTTAGCAAAGTTGAATATAAATTCAGCAATTAAAATTTCAAGAAATTACTAAAAATAGGCGAGTGAAATTTTCCTCAAATATATATGTATAGACAACTCAATCATTATATAACTGAAAATCAACGTATGGGGTCTCATAAGTTTATTTTTTACAGAAACGAGGCAATCCAATTTGGGTTACCCGGGTTAAAGATGCCCGATATACTGCCCAATGTACAAAACGTTCATGAAAATAGTTTTTAATTGGAAATTAACAGATATTTTACATTTAATATATTTTCTTTAACTCCCCATCAACTACAACAAAAATCATTTTTGATACTTTCATATTAGGAGCATGACAGTGGTTAGTGATTTTTGGATCACCCGGTGAAACAAGCATTAAAATATAAATAAACATTATATGTAAAAATTACACAAATATGCTAGCTGTTAAATATATATATATATATATGTATGTGTGAAGTATTATATAATACTTTCTGTGCAACTTCAAAACATAAAAGACTAAATAATATTCTGTCGACTTGTGTGAAGCGTGTTGGTAACAGCTAATATCAGGTCGTTCAGTTGTGACATCTTGGCTTAGGATGCTAATTTATTCGATCGATGAGAAGAATATTTCGATGTATTAAAGTATAGCTCCAAGTGAAAAAACATGGTGGTTGTTTGCAGTCGTATTATTAATTTATACGGTCATGACGTAAGTGTAACAAGGCAACGGATTCAGTAATCCGGTGATTTCTCCATTAAAGAAAACGAAGTCAGCTTGTCGTTCGAAGGCGTTTATTCATCAGACATAAAAACTTAAACAACTTCCACATTGTAATGAACATTCTCTAAAACCTCCAGGCTTTGGCATGAGACTCTATATCATGCTCTAAGCTCTTTAGGGGTAAATTTAAGTACTACGAGATTAATAGACACCAGATAACATTTTCTTTAGAACTTGAAACAAAATAGAATCTCTGCTCCGAGTTCAGTGCATCGGCTTTTTGTTAAACTCGCGGAGGAAAACAAATACCGACGTAGCACGGAAACGAACGAGACAGTGAAAAGTGCACTCCCGGAGATGAGCAGCTAAGTTAATGTCGCCAAAGGGGAGTGGCCTAAGGCGAAAGAATCCCTACCTAGTAGAGTAATGTTTTTGAAGTAAAAAGCCTAGCATCGAAAAAACCAGATTCGTGGAATAAAGATTGGAAATAAAAATAACAAAATGGCTTTTTAAAACATTCGAAACTAAAAAACTTGCTTCTCTCAGAATATTATAGATTGGACAGCTGATAAAATTTATGAAGGGACTAAAAGTTTTAGATTAAGATTGTGAATAACATAATTATTAATATACGCGTTTAAAATTAAAGGGAAAATAAATAGGAACAAATAATAGATATTATTAAGAAATAGGGAAATAGTGAATATGCCGGAAAATTAGTATATTTGAAAGGAATTATCGCCGAGTAAAAATTTTATATAACACATACGCATATATATAATATATTATCATAACACCAAATCTATTAAATAATATCAAAGGATTATTTTCCCTTTTTGGGTCAGTATTTCATTTTAACTATTTCCACTTAGTACTAAATGCATTTTATTAGCAGCATGTCTTTAACCCCTGATATTTTTATACCACTTAATTTTAATCAAGATTTTTGAATAAAATTTTATTTTATAAATTTGGTATCAAAAATTTTTAAAATTGCATTTCTTATTATCAAATAAAATTTTTCGAAAATTCAGGTGCGAATTCAACATTAAATTAACACAGTTACTTGCCCCTCTAAGATTTTTTAAAATGTAACTATTTTTGAGTCCATTAGTAGTAGGAAAAATACAGTTCTGAAACAGGAGGGGGGACGGCGGGACCGTGCGCAGTCCGCAGGTCCCTCTTCTCGTCCCCCTCCGGTCCTGCAACCTCTTAGATCCCCCACCCAGTACTGCACCCTCCGACACCACCTCTGGTGCCTCCTCCTCTAGCACTGCCCCCTACCGCAAAAAATGGCGTTTTTAGAGTATTTTAATGCTATAACATGAGAGTTGAACATTAGATCGACTAGATTATCATATTATAAGATGAAGATTAAATTTACATTGGAATTTTGAACAACCTTTACTTTAATGAGCATTATTAATTAAGCAAAACAATGGAAAATAACAATTTTTAAGGAAAAATGCTGATTTCTGTAGATTTTTTTTCAACTGCAAGATCAGTATATCAACTTAAATGGGGAAAGATAAACATATATTTGAATTTTGAATGATTAACATCTTAATAAGCATTATTAATTAAGCAAAATAACAAAAATATCAATTTTTATTGGAAAAAAGAAGATTTCTTAGGATTTTTTCTACTGTAATATCAGAATATCAACTTAAAAGATAAAAGTGAATCATATATATTTAATTTTGAACAACCTTTACGTTAATGAGTGTTATTAATTAGGCAAAACAATGGAAAATATCAAATTTTAAGGGAAAAAGCTGATTTCAGTCGATTTCTTTTTCAACTATAAAACGATGATTAAACTTTTATTTGAATTTCGAATAATCAACACCTTAATGAGCATTATTAATTAAGCAAAACAATAGAAAATAACAATTTTTAGGGTTCCGTACTTAAAAAGTAAAAATGGAACCATCATAAGATCACTCCTGTGTCTGTCCGTCTGTCTGTCTGTCTGTCAGTCACAGCCATTTTAATCGTAAACTATGGAACGTGGAAAGTAATTCGGGGAAGTAATAAAGACCATTGACCCACATATTTTCAGATTAATAAACATTCATAAATATATTTAATAAAAAAGTAGAGGGGCTAATTATGCTACTTGAAAAAAAAAAAAAAACTTTTCTTTGTATATCATGTGGGGTATCCTGTGAAAGCTTTTGTAACGCTGAACTCAAAAATACATTCCTTTTAATTAGGTATTATATTTTCAAAGATATTGTTGAAAATGTAGCGCAAAAATATGTCCCCCCCCCCCATCTAATTCCGAATCTACTGAAACTAAAATTATGAAAAAATTAGAGGTAGTAGACGTTAATATAAAACTTGCCGGAAAATTATAGCGATTACCCTAGGTCACATAGTTTTTGAGTAATTAGCATTTTTCTGTTATACACAAATTTCGATTTACGGGCATTCAGAAAAATTGTTGAGCATCGCTGAATATACCTATCGTTGCAGAAGAATAAAAGCATTATTGATAATGATTTTCGAAAAAAATCATTGGTAATTAGCCGAGATATTAACCCTTAAAGGTACGGTCAGTTCGGACATACACAAGGACACGGCGGCGTACTCTATGCCTAGTTAACGACTTTTAATGATATATATGTGTAATGTAATGTCCAGTAACAGTATAAAAGCAATAAACGTCAAATTGTTAAAAACATACTAATTTAAGGGGTCTCGGGACTCTAAAAAGTGGAAAAAATGAAAAAAAGAACATTTTCAACATTTAATGTCTTAAAATGTATATGATTTTAAAACACAATTTTAATTGGAATGAAAGATATAAGTATGTTCTTTCGTTTCATGTATTTAAAAAAATGCAAGATACAGAATTAGTATTTATAGGGGGCTCGAAACTGTTAGACATTTGTCGAACAAAAAATTGGCACAACAGTTTACGCGCAGGATTACAAAATAAATATTGCAACTAGAATGAAAATTTTGGTGCTTACTCATACTTCAGATTGTAATAATTTCCCTGAACTTAAATAAATTTGTATTTAAAGCATTTTTATATTTTTAATGCAATGCTGCATTTAGCTAGTACAAAATTTTGAAAATTTCAACAGTAAAATCACCTAAAAAAATATTTTTTTGAACAATAAAAATGAAATTTTAGGTTCAGTTTATACAGAATAACATGGAATATATGTTTTGAAAATTTCATGAAAAAATATTCAGAAGTTTTTGAGGTATCTTGCGCGTTATACCCCAAAACGCCATTTGGAAAATAACGACTTTAAAGTTTCAGAAACGCCGCTTCAGCTATTGAGCGGGTATAATTCTAAATGCCAAAACTTCTGTTCTAATGAGAATTTCAAGGAAACAATTATATCACAATATTCAGAAAAGACAGGAGTTTAAAGTCTAAAAAAATTAAAATTTCTTAAATTTTGAAGCTTTACGAGTCCTGCGACCACTTAATCCTTTCCGGCACGGAGTAATTCTATTTATAAACTTATGTAATAATAATCTGACACCAGAATTTATAAACGAATTTATTAGAAAATGCGAACTTGCTTATTTTCACGTACATGATAAAAGGACAATTTTAATTAAATATTCTTGGTGCCATTTGTCTGTTTTGGAATTAAAATTAGTTGTCCGTTTTTTAAGGGCATCGCCCTCGAAATATTTAATTAGAATGAATCGCATAAATACTGTGATATTCGCGATAGTCTGCATTGATTGTATCTCTCAATACTCCTCGAGTAACTTTAAAAGTTAATTAAACACCTATCTGGAAAAACGCGGCACTGACCAAAGCGGCGTTGCAACTTTGAGACCTCAATTCGAAGCGCGCTTAGCACAATGCCAAATTTAAACTTTGAACAAAGGTTTTGTTTTAGATACACTGTAGAAATAAAGGTTAGTACTACGCTGAATTTAGTTTCATGAAATGCCAAATGAAGTTTAACTATGCACTGCGTTTATTGTCAGTACCGAATTAAGTTCATCATAAACAGATTAGGATAATATTAAAAAAAGATTTATACGAAAAGCTATATTTGATATTGTTCCACATATCTCTTTGAACTTTCATGTTATACCCGATTACACTTTTCCAATATATAGAGTTATATCCAACCCTACGTTATACAGTTTTTTAAAAAGTCTTAGTATTTTTTTAGCAACTTTTTTTTCTTTTTTTTTTTATAATACAAATACAAATTCATATATTTATTCTACGGAACCCTCTAAGTGCGAGTAATGCTCGCACTTGACCGTTTATTAAGGAAAAAAGCTGGTTTCAGTAATTTTTTTTTCAACCATAAGACGATGGTTAAACTATTATTCTAATTTCGAATAATCAACACCTTAATGAGTATTATTAATTAAACAAAATAAAGATAAATATCAATTTTTAGTGAAAAAAGCAGATTTCTTTAGATTTTTTTTCAGCTATAAAATTAGAATATCAGCTTAAAGGGGAAATTTAAACATATATTTTAGTTTTTGAATGAACAACAGCTTAATGAATATTAATAATTAAACAAAGCAATGAAAAATATTGATTTTTTTTAATGGAAAAGATGAATTTAAACGAATTTTATTAACTTTTACACTAGTTTGGGATTTCTTATACTTTTAGACGCTAGTAATGCAGAATTCTATCCCTTAGATGACCTACAACTCAAGAAATACTCATTACTAAATAAAATAAATTAATTTTTAGTCTAATCATTAACTGAAAATTTTTACAGTTTAAAACATATTTTCATGAATGAACATATAAAAATACGAGTTTTCAATCTAATTTTCATACTTTTATCACATTCGACTAGATTTTTCAGCATTCTAACTTAATTTTTTACACACAAACATTATTTAATCAAATTCAATACTTTGATTCAATGGCATTAAATGATTTTTCAATTTTTTAAATCAATTCTTACATTTTTTACTATCATTAACATCTCAAGTTCTATTACAAAACGTTTGTGTATCCTACTTGAAGATAAACATACCTCCTCCTTTAACATTTGAGGGGGGAAAAAATGACCCTTCGTCACCCCCTCACTACCCTCCAAGATCGGTTGGTGAACGAACCTTGTACCATTCTAGCATGTTTACCAAAAGTACTTTCAGCTATTTCTTAAGTATTTTTCAACTATGAAGGCATGATATCAACTTATAAGAGTAGAATTAAACATTTATTTTTGTTTCTAACAACAAAACCTTAATAAGTATCATTCATTAAACAAAAGGAAATATCAATTTTCAAGAAAAAGATGAATTTTTTGGCAAATTTTCAACTTTGAAACACATTTGTTTATATATTGCTACAAGGTACTAATTTTATCGTTAAACTTTAGCTTTGTTAAAAGCTTGATTACATTCATATGGTGTTCATATATATATATATATATATATATATATATATATATATATATATATTTGTGTGTATGTGTGTTTATTATTTATTTATTTATTTATTTTATTTATCCACGTGTTGACAACATTTTAAGATCTTCTAACCAATAGTACAAATTTCTTTTCTATGCTCGAAACTGAAAAGCACTTTTTACGGCTTCAAACATTTGACATATTAAAACTAGTCTGTACTTTTCAGCTCAAAACTAGTCTTCGTTATTCTGCTCATATTATTAATCAATTTATTATACGTTTCACTCAACACTTCAAAGATTTCTGAATTATCAGACATCATGTAGTTTAAAATATGAATATTATCTTTACAGTTTTCTAATGATACAGAATATGCATGAATACAAACTTTAATTTTTCTAAACATTTCATATTTCAAATAGCCTATATTTCGAAACAAATTGTTTGAAATTTTCACCACATAAGACCAAATATTAGACTATAATTTTCATTAACTTTGCTTAGATCATTCGACCATTGCTTTAAAAAAATATCAAATCCACTTTTAGATTAATTTTCTAAGAATTATTACTGAAATACGTCAACTCTTTATGAAAAGTCTTGTTTTCACTCAATTTCTTGAAAATGTAACAGCGAATTTACCTTTACCGCAATACGTATCTACATCAAACTCTATTCTTTCCTTATATAGTTTGATATTACAAAATTATTAAATCACAGAACGATTTGTGCTTCAAATTTTCACCTCTCTTTTTATTGTTCTAATAATTATCAGTTATATATTACTATCCTTAAATATTAACTATCATATGAAACAGTAAATAAAATTAAATATATATTTAATATTTAACAAACCCATACACGAAAATTACCACTGAATGGAAATATTAATAATCAACTAAAAAAATCTATTAGATAGAAAACTTCAACTATTAAATAAAACAATGTACAAGCCAGTAAAAAATTGCATCTTTTTCTGAAAAAGTTTTAAAAATTAACAAAAGAATGAAAAAAATATACAAATTCTCAAAATAATTTCATAGTGTCAGTTAAAATTACCACAGTTACTTGTCTCCATAATCACCATTGCTTCCCCTATCTTTCAAAATTAAAGAATCTAAGGTTTACTATAACATACAATATCTTAGCAACGCTTGTTATGCTACTGTTTTGTACGCATGCGCGAGTCGTCACGTGATCAACAAGATCAGCATTAATATAAATTTTCGAAAAACAGCGCAGCATTCCTCATTTCCATCCATACAGTCCTGAGGGAAGGTGACTTTAAGTGTGTAGCTCTAATAAATTTCTATATTTTAATTCAAGTGAGGAATCAATTTCTTCGTTAGTAAGTAAAGTAAGTTTTAATGTATCATTGTAAAAATGTTAAGAAAAGATCATTTACTCATTATATATTTTCTTAATTTATTAGTATATTTATTTTGTTTCAAAGATGTTGCAACAAGACAAATCAAACCAGCATAAACCCTCTATTTCAGAAATGGACACTCTGATTGATTCGACGCTGACACATATAGAGTTAAAGAATAGTAAACACGTAAGTACTTTTATATGAAATATAAGAATGCTTACGTTAACCATAATTAAAGCAAATTTACATTAAAATAATTTAAACTCAATTCTTTAAGAAGTGTTTTTTATCTGTAACATTGAAGTGAATTCTAAATGTTTAAATTTATTGCTCTTGCAGATGTGTTCTTTTTGTGATAAATACTTTTCATCTAAATGGAATTTAAAAGAACATGTGCAGATCCATACCAATGAAAAACCATTTTCTTGTGAAGACTGTGAAAAACTGTTTAAAAAAAAGCGTGAATTAAAAAGGCATCTGATGACATATGATAGTGTATCACCTGTTGTATGTGAAGTTTGCAAATCATCTTTTACTAGAAAATGTGCTTTAATAACTTATATGAAAACACATTCAGATAAAAAATTGTTTATGTGTGAAAAATGTCAGAAAATCTTCAGCTATCGGTATAGGTTGAATCAGCATATGATTATTCACAATCATCCACAATTTGCTTGTAATGAATGTGAGAAAACGTTTTCAAGTGAAGATAGTTTAAACCGCCATTTGGAAGTGCACCAGAACCTACATTATACATGTGATCAGTGTAAACAAAAATTTAGTCAAAAGTCAAATTTAAATCAGCATTTACGTACTCACTATGCTAAAAAACCTCTAGTTCCTGTTAGAGATGAAATACCATTACCCAGTGTCGAGTTTAAAAGGCTAAGACATCAAACATCAGCTTTCGGAGTGTTTAAAACTCTAACTTTTCGTCCCGAGAAAAATGAAGGAGGCTGCTTAATTACTTTTCATACTAATTTGAAACTTGGGTTACAGTACAATCTTCAAAACGAGATAAGAGAAAAAAAAACAATTAAATGGTTTATGATTAGCAAAGTCTTGTTTGAGCGCGAAAGAGGTGAAGGTGATATTGAAACTATCTCATCTTATTTTAGAAGCGACTGTTATATTGATCTTGTTGAAAATATTATTACAGATCATATTGTTGAGGGATATTAAAAAATTAACCAATCATTTGAAGAATTTAACAGCCAAGGATCAAATTGGAGACTTCGAGAAATTGATTGTTTAGAACTCAATACTTCAAAATATAACCGTTTAGCTAAAAATTGATTCTACACCATGTAAAAAATATGTTCTTTTTAAATACTGAATTAAATTATGTAATTATAAAATTTCAGTATTTAGAATATTTACTTAAAATAATTACACAAGAGTTCAATTTTACCACAAAATCATCAAAAATTGAAATTTGGAAAACATACATGCGAACATACATTTTTAGACAACATGGATTTTGTTACTTGTGATTTTCTGATTGATATAAATGTAGATATTATTCCCAATGTATTGTTTAAATGGTGATAATAAATATATATACATATATGTTTGCGTGTTTATTTTCATAAAATCTACGCCATTATTGTAACTTATACGCAAATCAACATATTTATCAAGAGCATAGATCCACACTCAACATAAATTTTTGACAGTTTAAAAAATAATAACATATGAATGATAAAATGTACAAGTTATTGAAATAAATTGTTACGAACCCACGGAAGTCAACAGATGAATAAAAATATTCAAGTGGAAAATTAATTACACTGTTTTCTGAAATTTTTAAATACTAACTAAAACCATATCTTTTTCAGATAACAAATCATAATTTCTTGAAAATTTTAAATCGAATTTGTATGATTTTGACCATTAAACGACCTACAAACTCAAGAAATACTCATATTTAAACAAAGAAATAAATTATTATCATATCAATAACTGGAAATTTTACATTAAAACAAATATTTTCATAAACGTACGTATAAAAATAAGAGTTTACTGACTAATTTCCTTAATTTTATCACATTCAACTGAATTTTTCCACGTTCGAACTTAATTTTTTATACACAAAGCATTATTTAATCATCGAAAATGCATACTACATCATATAGTATATCATCGGTTGTATGTAAACTTTGTAAAGATATTCAGAAATAATTAGAAGTTTGAAGAATTTAACAATCCAGGTAGAGATTTAGACTATATACCAAACCTAATTGCATAAGATTTACTACACTATCCCAACATTAAATTTTGGAAGGCATACACACTGGATGCAAAGAAATTTTTGTTATCCGTGATTCTTCTAACTAATACGAATGTAGATATTATTCACAATGTATTCCTCACATGGTTATAATAAATATTCTTTTACCTTCACATATCAACGTGTTTATTTTTCTACAGTCCATTTCATTATTGAATATATCTCCTAACATTTTAAACGAAAAAATGCTTTCTCATCTTAAAAAATTTCATAAGGGCAAACAAAAATTAACAGATGAATGAAAAACATACACGTTCACAAAATAATTTCAAAGTTTTCTAGGTATATTTACAAAAATATTTACTAAGTAAAAAATTTTCAAAAGTAAAAATAAAAAAATTCCAAAAGTAAAAAAAAAAAAAGAAAAAAAATATATATATATATATTTATATACATATATTTCTTCTTACAAATATGAGTTTTCAGAAAAGTAAAAAAAAAATTACAACTAGATTTTATTTTCTCAAAAGTGAAAAAAAATATTTTTACAAAAAAAAAAATATTTTTATATAAAATATTTTTGCAAATTTTTTTTTACCAAAAATATTTTTACAATTTTTTTTTTACCAAAAATATTTTTACAAAAAAAAAATATTAAAACAAAAAATTACAAAAGTAAAAAAAAGTTTATAACAAAAAACAATAAAAAAAATTACAAAATTTGTAAAAAAGTTTGCAAAATTTACAAAATTTGTAAAAAAGTTTGAAAAATTTACAAAATTTGTAAAAAAGTTTGCAAAATTTACAAAAAAAGTTATGAAAAAGTTTCAAAAAATGTTATTTTAAATATAGAGTATAATTGTTAGCCAGCCATAAATACCATTTTTGAAACTTTTTCATAACACTTTGTAAATTTTTCAAACTTTTTTGCAATTTTTTTTTTTACAAATTTTGTAATTTTTTTTAATTATTTTTTTGTTATAATTTTTTTTTTTTTTTTACTTTTGTAATTTTTTTTTGTAAAAATTTTTTTTTGTGAAAATATTTTTGGTAAAAAAAATTTTTGTAAAAATATTTTTTATAAAAATATTTTTTTTGTAAAAATATTTTTTTTCACTTTTGAGAAAAAAAAATCTAGTTGTATTTTTTTTTTTCACTTTTCTGAAAACTCATATTTGTAAGAAGAAAAAAATGTCATGTAATTTTTTTTTTGTTTTTTACTTTTGGGATTTTTTTATGTTTACTTTTGAAAATTTTTTATTTTGTAAATATTTTTGTAAATATACCTAGAAAACTTTGAAATTATTTTGTGAACGTGTATATTTTTCATTCATCTGTTAATTTTTGTTTGTCATTGTGAAATTTTTTAAGATGAGAAAGCATTTTTTCGTTTAAAATGTTAGGAGATATATTCAATAATGAAATGGACTGTAGAAAAATAAACATGTTGATATGTGTAGATAAAAGAATATTTATTATAACCAAGTGAGGAATACATTGTGAATAATATCTACATTCGTGTTAGTTAGAAGAATCACGGATAACAAAAATTTCTTTACATCAGTGTGTATGCCTTCCAAATTTTAATGTTGGGATAGTGTAGTAAATCTTATGCAATTAGGTTTGGTACATAGTCTAAATCTCTTCCTGGATTGCTAAATTCTTCAAACGTCTGGTTATTTTTGAATATCTTTACAAAGTTTATATACAACCGATGATATATTATATGATGTAGTATGCATTTTCGATGATTAAATAATGCTTTATGTATAAAAAATTAAGTTCGAACGTGGAAAAATTCAGTTGAATGTCATGAAATTAAGGAAATTAGTTAGTAAACTCTTATTTTTATATGTACGTTTATGAAAATATTTGTTTTAATGTGAAATTTCCAGTTATTGATATGATAATGATTTATTTCTTTGTTTAAATATGAGTGTTTCTTGAGTTTGTAGGTCGTTTAATGGTCAAAAATCATACAAATTCGATGTTAAATTTTCAAGAAATTATGGTTTGTGGTCTGAAAAAGATATGGTTTTAGTTAGTATTTAAATAATTTCAGAAAACATTGTAATTAATTTTCCACTTGCATATTTTTATTCATCTGTTAACTTCCGTGGGTTCCTAACAATTTTAGGTAGCTTTCATTACAAAAAGCTACCTATTGCAGCCGTTCGGAGGAAAGCGATTTCAAAAAATTTTGGTATATTTTCATCGATCATGACCCCCAGACCCCGAAACCACCCTCCGTTCAAAATTGATATATATATATATATATATATATATATATATATATATATATATATCCATATATATATATATATATATATATATATCTGACCTATGTCACACTGTAACTCTCGTATTTATGAACCGATTTGGATGTAATTCGGAGTGTACATAGTACATACCAATGTCTCGACCGAGTTCGTTGGCCAGCTTCATCCGCCATTTTGTTTCAAAATGGCGGCCATTTAAAATTTTTAAAAAAATTTAAAATTTGAAATGTGGTACCAAGAAATTGAAAATGGAAAAATATTTTTTTCTTTTGTATTTGAACTTTATACAAAGACTCCGGAGCAGTTTTTGTTTCGTCTATATCTTAAAAAATGGCTGAGTTATAGCATTTTGAATTTCTAGCGTGGCTGACATTTTGAAAATTCCTGAATTTTGTCACGCGATAAAAGGCGTATTTATGAACCGATTTAGATGTAACTTCGTTTATACATAGTACATACAAATATCTCGACCGAGTTCGTTGGCCAGCTTCATCTGCCATCTTGTTTCAAAATGGCGGCCATTTAAAACAATTTAAAAATTTTTAAATTTGAAATGCGATACCAAAAAATTGGAAAATGAAAAAGATTTTTTTCGTATGTGTTTGACCGTAATACAAAGATTCCGTAACAGGTTTTGTTTCGTCTATATCTAAAAAATGGCTGAGTTATAGCATTTTGAATTTCTATTGTGGCTGACATTTTAAAACGACCTGATTTTACTCATGCGATAACAGGCGTATTTATGAACCGATTTGGATGTAATTTGGCCTGTACATAGTACATACCAATGTCTCGACCGAGTTCGTTGGCCAGCTTCATTCGCCATCTTGTTTCAAAAGGGTTGCCATTTAAAAGAAATGTAATTTAAAATTTAAAATGAAGTATTAAAAAATTGGAAAATGAAAAAGATTGTTTTATGTGTTTGGCCTTGATACAATGATTCTGGAGCAGTTTTTGTTTCTGAAAATTTGTTCTTTTGTTTATATCTTAAAAAATGGTTGAATTACAGCACTTTGAATTTCTAGCATGGCTAACACTTTGAAACGATCTTGTATTTGTCACGCGATAACACACGTATTCGCCTATTTCGATGGAAGAAGGCATGTGGATAGTATACATCAATATCTCGACCAAGTTAGCTGGCCAGCTTCATCAGCCATCCTGTTTCAAAATGGCGGCCATTAAATTTAAAAAACATATCTTTAAAGTGAGGTGCAAAAAAATTAGAAATTGAAAAAGGTTTCTTTCTTAAGTATTTGACGTTTACATAAGGATTCAGGAACAATTTTTGTTTGTCTTTATCTTAAAAAATGGCTCAGATATAGCAGTTTCAATTTCTAATGTGGGTGAGATTTTGAAAAATCTGATTTTTTGCCTGCGACAGCACTCGTATATATCAACCGATTCCGATGTGAGTGAGCATGTGCACAGCAATTACTAAGGTCACGACCAAGTTCACTGGCTAGCCTCATCCATCATGTTGTCTTAAAATGGCAGGCACTTTATGAAATCGCCGAATTTGGCAGCCAAATATAAGTTACTTTAAATAAAAGCAGCTTGGATAAAGCTGACTAATTTCGCGAAATTCTCATTCATTATGATTTAGTATTGATAAAAATTAGTATTGAATCTCCTATATTCGGTTTCCACAAAATTCAGCTTCGTGTGTTTGAATAATATAAGTTGGCTTTTTTAAAATAAGGAATATGAAAGCTACCTCTTCCTCCCGGCACTGGCCGGAAGGACTTTTTTTCACTAACTTGTACATTTTATCATTCATATGCTATTATTTTTTAAACTGCCAAATATTTCTGTTGAGTGTGGATCTATGCTCTTGATAAATATATTGATTTGCGTATAAGTTACAATAATGGCGTAGGTTTTATGAAAATAAACACGCAAACATATATGTATATATATTTATTATCACCATTTAAACAATACATTGGGAATAATATCTACATTCATATCAATTAGAAAATCACAAGTAACAAAATCCATGTTGTCTAAAAAATTATGTTCACATGTATGTTTTCCGAATTTCAATTTTTGATGATTTTGTGGTAAAATTGAACTCTTGTGTAATTAATTTAAGTAAATATTCTAAATACTGAAATTTTATAATTACCTAATTTAATTCAGTATTTAAAAAGAACATATTTTTTACATGGTGTAGAATCAATTTTTAGCTAAGGGGTTATATTTTGAAGTATTGAGTTCTAAACAATCAATTTCTCGAAATCTCCAATCTGATCCTTGGCTGTTAAATTCTTCAAATGATTGGTTAATTTTTGAATATCCCTCATCAATATGATCTGTAGTACTATTTTCAACAAGATCAATATAACAGTCGCTTCTAAAATAAAATGAGATTGTTTCAATATCACCTTCACTTCTTTCAAGCACAAATAAGACTTTGCTAATCATAAACCATTTAATTGCTTTTTTTTTTCTCTTATCCTGTTTTCAAGATTGTATTGTAACTCAGGTTTCAAATTCGTATGAAAGGTAATTAAGCAGCCTCCTTCGTTTTTCTCGGGACGAAAAGTTAGAGTTTTAAACACTCCGAAAGCTGATGTTTGATGTCTTAGCCTTTTAAACTCGACACTGGGTAATGGTATTTCATCTCTAACAGGAACTAGAGATTTTTTTAGCATGGCAAATTTTTGTTTACACTGATCACATGTATAATGTAGGTTCTGTGCACTTTCAAATGGCGGTTTAACCTATCTTCACTTGAAAAAGTTTTCTCACATTCATTACAAGCAAATTGTGGATGATTGTAAATAATCATATGCTGATTCAACCTATACCGATAGCTGAAGATTTTCTGACATTTTTCACACTTAAACAATTTTTTATCTGAATGTGTTTTCATATGAGTTATTAAAGCACATTTTCAAGTAAAAGATGATTTGCAAACTTCACATACAACAGGGGATGCACTATCATATGTCATCAGATGCCTTTTTAATTCACGCTTTCTTGTAAACAGTTTTTCACAGTCTTCACAAGAAAATGGTTTTTCATTGGTATGGATCTGCATATGTTCTTTTAAATTCCATTTAGATGAGAAGTATTTATCACAAAAAGAACACATCTGCAAGAGCAATAAATGTGAACATTTAGAATTCACTTCAATGTTACAGATAAAAAACACTTCTTAACGAATTTAGTTTAAAATATTTTAATGTAAATTTGCTCTAACTATGATTAACGTAAGCATTCTTATATTTCATATAAAAGTACTTACGTGTTTATTATTCTTTAACTCTATATGTGTCAGCGTCGAAACAATCAGAGTGTCCATTTCTGAAATAGAGGGTTTATGCTGGTTTGATTTGTCTTGTTGCAACATCTTTGAAACAAAATTAATCTACTAATAAATTAAGAAAATATATAATGAGTAAATGATCTTTCATTAACATTTTTACAATGATACATTAAAACTTACTTTACTTACTAACGAAGAAATTGATTCCTCACTTGAATTAAAATATAGAAATTTATTAGAGCTACACACTTAAAGTCACCTTCCCTCAGGACTGTATGGATGGAAATGAGGAATGCTGCGCTGTTTTTCGAAAATTTATATTAATGCTGATCGTGTTGATCACGTGACGACTCGCGCATGCGTACAAATCAGTAGTATAATAAGCGTTGCTAAGATATTGTATGTTATAGTAAACCTTAGATTCTTAAATTTTGAAAGATAGGGGAAGCAATGGTGATTATGGAGACAAGTAACTGTGGTAATTTTTGCTGACACTATGAAATTATTTTGAGAATTTGTATATTTTTTTCATTCTTTTGTTAATTTTTAAAACTTTTTCAGAAAAAGATGCAATTTTTTACTGGCTTGTACATTGTTTTATTTAATAGTTGAAGTTTTCTATCTAATAGATTTTTGTAGTTGATTATTAATATTTCCATTCAGTGGTAATTTTCGTGTATGGGTTTATTAAATATTAAATATATATTTAATTTTCTTTACTGTTTCATATGATAGTTAATATTTGAGGATAGTAATATATAACTGATAATTATTAGAACAATAAAAAGTGAGGTGTATTGCGGTAAAGGTCAATTCGCTGTTAAATTTTCAAGAAATTGAGTGAAAACAAGACTTTTCATAAAGAGTTGACGTATTTCAGTAATAATTCTTAGAAAATTAATCTAAAAGTGGATTTGATATTTTTTTAAAGCAATGGTTGAAGGATCTAAGCAAAGTTAATGAAAATTATAGTCTAATATTTGGTCTTATGCGGTGAAAATTTCAAACAGTTTGTTTCGAAATATAGGCTATTTTAAATATGAAATGTTTAGAAAAATTAAAGTTTGTATTCATGCATAATCTGTATCATTAAAAAACTGTAAAGATAATATTCATATTTTAAACTACATGATGTCTGATAATTCAGAAATCTTTGAAGTGTTGAGTGAAACATGTAATAAATTGATTAATAATATGAGCAGAATAACGAAGACTAGTTTTGAGCAGAAAAGTACAGACTAGTTTTAATATGTCAAATGTTTGAAGCCGTAAAAAGTGCTTTTCAGTTTCGAGCATAGAAAAGAAATTTGTACTATTGGTTAGAAGATCTCAAAATGTTGTCAACACGTGGATAAATAAAATAAATAAATAAATAAATAATAAACACACATACACATAAATATATATATATATATATATATATATATATATATATATATATATATATATATGAACACCATATAAATGTAATCAAGCTTTTAAACAAAGCTAAAGTTTAACGATAAAATTAGTACCTTGTAGCAATATATAAACAAATATGTTTCAAAGTTGAAAATTTACCAAAAAATTCATCTTTTTCTTGAAAATTGATATTTCTTTTTGTTTAATCAATAATACTTATTAAGGTTTTGTTGTTAGAAACTAAAATAAATGTTTAATTCTACTCTTATAAGTTGATATCATGCCTTCATAGTTGAAAAATACTTAAGAAATAGCTGAAAGTACTTTTGGTAAACATGCTAGAATGGTACAAGGTTCGTTCACCAACCGATCTTGGAGGGTAGTGAGGGGGTGACGAAGGGTCATTTTTTCCCCCCTCAAATGTTAAAGGAGGAGGTATGTTTATCTTCAAGTAGGATACACAAACGTTTTGTAATAGAACTTGAGGCGTTAATGATAATAAAAAATGCAAGAATTTATTTAAAAATCTGAAAAATCATTTAATTCCATTGAATCAAAGTATTGAATTTGATTAAATGATGTTTGTGTGTAATTAATTAAGTTCGAATGTGGAAAAATCTAGTCGAATGTGATAAAAGTATGAAAATTAGATTGAAAACTCGTATTTTTATATGTACAATTGTACATTCATGAAAATGTGTTTTAAACTTTAAAAAGTTTCAGTTAATGTTTAGACTAAAAATTAATTTATTTTGTTTAGTAATGAGTATTTCTTGAGTTGTAGGTCATCTAAGGGATAGAATTCTGCATTACTAGTGTCTAAAAGTATAAGAAATCCCAAACTAGTGTAAAAGTTAATAAAATTCGTTTAAATTCATCTTTTCCATTAAAAAAAAATCAATATTTTCCATTGCTTTGTTTAATTATTAATATTCATTAAGCTGTTGTTCATTCAAAAACTAAAATATATGTTTAAATTTCCCCTTTAAGCTGATATTCTAATTTTATAATTGAAAAAAAAATCTAAAGAAATCTGCTTTTTTGACAAAAAATTGATATTTATCTTTATTTTTTTTAATTAATAATACTCATTAAAGTGTTGATTATTCGAAATTTAAATAAAAGTTTAACCATCGTCTTATAGTTGAAAAAAAATTGCTGAAAGCAGCTTTTTTCCCTAAAAATTGTTATTTTCTATTGTTTTGCTTAATTAATAATACTCATTGAGGTGTTGATTATTCGAAATTCAAATAAAAGTTTAATCATCGTCTTATAGTTGAAAAAAAATCGACTGAAATCAGCTTTTTTCCTTAAAATTTGATATTTTCCATTGTTTTGCCTAATTAATAATACTCATTAAGGTAAAGGTTGTTCAAAATTAAATATGTATGATTCACTTTTATCTTTTAAGTTGTTATTCTGATATTATAGTAGAAAAATCCTAAGAAATCTTCTTTTTTCCAATAAAAATTTAAATTTTTATTATTTTGCTTAATTAATAATGCTCATTGAGATGTTAATCATTCAAAATTCAAATATATGTTTAACTTTCCTTATTTAAGTTGATATACTGATCTTGCAGTTGAATGAAAATCTACAGAAATCAGCTTTTTTCCTTAAAAATTGTTATTTTCCATTGTTTTGCTTAATTAATAATACTCATTAAGGTAAAGGTTGTTCAAAATTCAAATATAAATTTAATCTTCATCTTATAGTATGATAATCTAGTCGATCTAATCTTCAACTCTCATGTTATAGCAGGAAAGTACTCTAAAAACGCCATTTTTTGCGGTAGGGGGCAATGCTAGAGGAGGAGGCACCAGAGGTGGTATCGGAGGGTGCGGTACTTGGTGGGGGATCAAAGAGGGTGCGGGACCGGGGGAGGACGAGAGGAGGGACCTGCGGACTGCGCACGGTCCCCCCGTCCCTCCTCCTGACCCAGGACTGTCGTTTTCCTACTACTTCCAGTCCTTGCACTCTTTGCGGTAAAAATTAGGTTTTATAGGATATAACGGAGTAATGTTAATGTACCTCTGAGTTTAGTTTATCAGGGAAAAAATATATATTTTGAAAGGGTCTACTCAGTTCTTTTATCAAATAAGTAAAAAAAAAATATATATATATATATATTGGTATACTTGCATATTTCGAAGTCACTTTCAAAAGATCTTTCTTAGAGGGTTCGTAAGGGTCCTTTAATTTCAAGACCAGAAAAATTCTCCGGTATTAGTATTTTCTTATAGAAATTTTCTCCTTTGAAGAAATTTTCTCCTTCTCCCTCTTGTTTGAAATAGATTTATATATATATATATATATATCTTTTACCTCGAAAGTAACGGTATCCGTACGAACGTCTTTTTTTTTGGGGGGGGGGGGAGGGGGTATTCATCTCACGAAACCCTTATAGTCTCGCTACTCTGTCTATCCGTCACAGGTTCGTACTCGGAGTCTATGTAAGTTACAGACTTATTTCCTTTTTATACAGAGCTGAATACCCCTGTCATACCCAAAATCATAACATTTTGAAAAAGTCTCATATTATTTTAATTAAATAAATTCGCTCTTTTTCGATTTCAAAACATAATCTTAAATTCAGCAAATATCGCAGTGGGCCGGTAGCGCAATCGGTAAGGCATACGTCTCCCACACGGCAGATTATGGATTCGAATCTGTCAGGCGGAACTTTAAAATTTTGATTTTTATTATTACGCTTCATTTTAAGATGTATTTAATTAAGAGAAAATTCCTTTTTTTTCTGCAATTTTAAAAGCTCATTTTATTTTTTTGCGCAGCAATAATTTAAAAAATATCTCCTTCTTCTTTTTTTTTTTTTTCAGACAGAGAAAATCTGAAATTTCAATTTAAAAAATTCCTGGAGAATTATTCACTTATATATTTTTAAAAAAAATGCGCATTTAGTAACAATTAATGTTTAGCATTTCAGATGATATAATCAAATCCATATTTAATATTTAAAGTAATTCCTCATTTTTAATAATTAATTCGATACAGAGAATAAATATTGGATTCCACTGGAATATTTTTTGCTTGCTGCTGCCATCTACAGGCAATTTTTTGAAATAATAGACTTCTCATGGATAATTTTTTTTTTCAAGTTATCTATAAGCATTAATGAGGAATTAAAAGGTATTTTTTCTTTTTTTATTTCGAATTTTAATGTATGTTAATATTGTTTTTTGGCGCCATCTAGTGAGTTTTTGAAAAGTGAAAGATTTAATATGCATTTTTTCTGAATTATTTCAGCATGTTAAATATGTTTTAAACAAGAACTAAGAACTAAAAGATCTTCTTAAAACACCATCAAAAACTTTTACATGTGATAGGCCTTTCGAATGATATGAGTCTTTCTTCTTCAGGCGCAAAGAAGACGTGCTTCTACTATGAAAGCAGCAGTAAGACTCCTTAAGACTTAAACACTGTTTTGCTTTTTAAAATATTATTTTTTATTTATACCTCCGCTACACTTTTGAAATTGATTAATTTAAAAATATTCGAATTTTTAAATTTTATTTAAATATTTTTAATTCAATATTTTTAGTTTGATTAAAATATATATATTTTAATTATTTTAAAATTTAATTGTGACTTATTTTAAAATTTAATTTACGAGTGCTGTCATATATGTAAGAATTTAATAATTATAAATTAAAAAAAATGATTTATTAATTTAAGGATAAAGTGTTTTAAAAGACATATTAAACGAAACCATCTGTGAGATCTGCGATCACACTTACCCACTTGTTTTATTTCAAAGAGATAAAATCTGAAATTTCAATTAGGAAAAAATCCGGAGAATTATTCAATAGCATTTTATTTTAAATACACCTTTGTAACAATTAATGTTTAACAGGTCATATTATATAATCAAATCCATATTTAATATAAAAAAAATTGACAATTTAAATAATTAATTCGATACAGAAGAATAAATATTGGATTCCGCTGGAATATTTTTTGTTTGCTGCTGCCACCTACAGGCCATTTTTTGAAATAATAGACTTTTTAGGGACTTTTTTTTCAAGTTTTCTCTAAGCATTATTGAGGAATTAAAATGCATTTTTTTTTCTTTTTTTTTTTCGATTTTTAACATACGTTAGCATTCTTTTTGGCGCCATCTAGTGAGTTTTTGAAAAGTGAAAGAATTAAAATGGATTTTTTTATGAATTATTTTAGCATTTTAAATATGCTTTAAACAATTTTTTTGCTTTTAAAAATATTATTTTTTATTTATACTTCCGCTATTTTTTTTAAATTGATGAATTAAAAATGTTCGGATTTTTTAATTTTATTTAAATAAATTTGCTTGAATATTTTTAATTTGCTTAATATATATATATATATTTTAATTATTTAAAAATTAAATGTAATGGCGCTACCATTTATGTAAGAATTTAATAATTAAAAATTAACAATTTTGATTTATTAATTTAAGGATAAAGTGTTTTAAAATACATATTAAACAAAACCCTTTGTGCGATCTGCGATCACACTTACCCACTTGTTTTTTTTTTAATGTGTAGGTGGATGATAGTTCTTTTGATGATGACAGCCTTTATTGTTTACAGAAACGATTGAAATTCTTGGATGTGCACTATGTTTTCCACATCCATGTATTTTTATGCGTAGTTTTTTGCTTTTATATATTCGCAGGCCAACATTTGTTTTTACTTATTAGAGGCATGTGGTTTGATTTTCATGTTACAATGAGAGCCGTCTTAGTCCCTGCAGGCAAAGATATTCGCGAGCTAATGCTAAACCTATGGGGAGGTTATTTTCTAATATCTCGTTTGCATTTCGACAATTTAATTTTTTTTTTTTTTTTTTTTTTTTTTTTTGCATTAGACAGCTGAGGTCCATCTCTACATCGCTCCTTTTTTACTTTCCTTTTTTACTTTTTCGATTTTAGTTGCAGATATTTTTTATAAAGTTAGTTTCACTTCCGAAACCGTTTCCGAAAATGAAGGTGTCATTCTAAAAAATATCTGCAAGCAAAACCGAAAAAGTAAAAAAGGAGCGATGCAGAGATGGATATCAGCTATCCAATGCAATATATATATATTTAAAAACGTCAAAATGCAAACGAGATATTGGAAAATAACCTCCCCATAGGTTTAGCATTAACTCGCGAGTGTCTTTGCTTGCAGAGACAGGAGCTTTAATGCATCCCAGTCCCCGGGATTAATTGACTTTTGGGGCTTGTAAATTAATCTATTTTTTTTTATTTATTTACCTAAACCAATTGAAATATTGGAAGGTACCGTGTGGTTAAAAATTAAATCTGTTGATGTTGATCTTTCACTCTTACCACACTGTAAAAAATGTCCAGGAACGCTCCTGGAAAATAGTGGACAAATGATTGCCTAAAAAAATCCCTAGGTCCGTTTTTGCACGTATCAGTGACATTTAGAAATCACGATTCAGGTACTATTATCGTCAACTTTGATGAGGAATGTTACAGAACAGAAAATCCGAATATTTAATGAAACTGATTTTGTGCAATCTGCACCTTATCCCTCAGGAAAATTCGTGGATTATCTTACAATGCAACTTACAGCTGGAATATCAATGAATACATAAATTTTAGTTAATGTCCTATAGGAAAGTACAGTAGTAACCGGGAATAAGTTGTTACATCTAAAAATATTGATAATGACAGTAATACTAAAAGAAGTTTTAATTATTACTGTTCATGATGATTCTCCTGAATTTTAAATGCATATTCCTTATTATTGGAAAGTTTAAAAGAAATATATTACTCAATTTCTGCTAATCCTCTTATTCTGTGGGGGTCTGGACTTGGTCCTTCCTATCTATACGGTAAAATTTTCATTATCTCCTTATGAAAATATTATTAAATTCAGTAGAATGGGAAAAACAATGTACCAACTACTCCAATCCCATGAAAGGATTTAACTGAAAAAGAATGGAGTAAAACAAACAAATAGCTCAATAAAGTCTGAAGAAAATAGAAATGTTGTGTGATACAGCAGTCAATATAATTATCAAGATACTTTATCTTTAAATCATAGCAACATTATCTCTAAAAATATTGACAGCATCGCTTTATAACACAGAGATTAGAACAAGTGATAATTTGCGGAAATATTTACTGAGCTAACTTATCTTTCATACACTGATGTATGTGTTAGATGAAACTAAATGATTTTTCACTAAAAGGATTTATTCTCGTTATCTCGATATTTATATTTTGGTGTCTTATCTAAATTGCTGTTGCGATTATAAAACAGAAAGAAAAAAAATGAGCAACACGAAAATAAGTTGACCGCCTGAAGTAAAACAAAAATTCAGGCTGATTATTCAAATTCCTTCTTTGATAAAACAACTTTAATAGCTAACTCAGCAGAAAACCGGCACCAAAAATTCTTAGAATCAGTTTAAAATTTGAATTTTAACTTTTTCATTATTATTTTTTTTAACTTAAAGGCGGTTATATATAATGCAAAGTTGACTTCTTGGTATCGTGATTATTTCGGAATGAAAGGATAGTTGTTTGGCAATTTTTTATTTAATTTTCTAAAGTAGAATTTATATGAGGACGTGAGTTTCAAAACTCGCCATATCCAGAAAATCAAATTTTGAGAAATCACAAAAACCTGTAACTGCGTCCATTGGTTTTCATAGTAAACCAAAATTTTACAATGACAGAAATACAGGATAAAACTAGTTTTTTTGGTTTTTTTTTTTTTTTCACATTGTAGTATCTTTTCGGTGCAGGTTTACCAATAGAATAGATTATAAACTGATAGAGAAAACACTATTTTTTTTTTTTTTTTTGATAAGGCTAGTTTTGAAACTCATTTCACTGATACGCATTACTGAGGTGAATTACAACATGTTTTCTGAAAAATACAGAACGCCTAATATTTATCGTTCATTTACAGGGGCACACAAAACAATTCGGCTACATAACTGTCTATGGGCGATAATTGCTGGAAGTACATTTTTTGTTGTGTACGTTTCTAAGCTTAACTAAATTTCATTTTGTTAGGTAGCGAGTATAAATTTTGTAAATTATGTATATAGAGGTATTCAAATAAGAGTTCTTAAGCATTACCTTATAAGGGCGTGAACTGTTACAATATCGTTCGTAAAAACTACAATATTGTTGCAATTGTTAGAAGTCTTTCGGCTCAGTTGGAAAAGTAGGTTGATTTTTTTTTACGGTAAAATATCTTGGATGAGTTCGTTAATCAAGAAACTACGGTAATACGTTTGAAAATTACGGCCCTTTAAAAATCAAAGTTACAACATTATGTTCAATGGGGCTATATTTTCAGTTCATTATTAATACATGTTAAAATTCTTTGATTCCAATACATTTTTTAGAAGTTGTTTACTTTGCTAAGTGAGACATAGTACAAAAATTGGGTCCAAACTACATTTGAGCATCTGAGATATATCGTGTGGGTGCTTTTTAAACTATGATTTCAAGAAATTTTTGAAATTCTTGATATAATTAACTCATATCCATTCAATAATATTTGGTAAAAATTTCTTTAAAGGATCAGGGTCCATAAGCGGCGTTTTTGGTCTAAAATAATTTGATGCTTATATTTATGTATGTGTTAGGGTAGGTCATATAAATTATAAATATAGAGTAGACAAGTCGAAAAGTTTAATAACAACATGATATTACACGACATAAAATAGATATGGCATTCAATGTTTTAAGATATTAGAATATTAATTAAACATTAGGGTATGAAAAAAACATGTAAAATATGATTAAAACTAATTAATAAATTATTAACTTGACTCTTCTGTGACAGATCGCTCACTTTTTGACCAATAGGAGGTAGCAGCATCTAGAACATAATCCTTGTAGTCAGCAGTGTGAGGCTTTTGTACTATTATATGCCTTTGGTATCCCAAACAGCACAAAATGGCTGTAACAAATGGCTGTAATGGCTGCACAAAACCTAACTACACGGGCTTTTGTTTTACACTGACAATACCAGTAATTAATCTGCAGCGAATAACGTTGTACTGAATCCATGCATTATATATCTTCAAAGGCATATGTCTCGATTGCAGCTGAACACGGATAAAATTATTATGTTCTTTATGAACAAATAATTCCTAAAGCCCGGAAAGGTGTTCTTCAGTATAAGACTTTCCTTGCTTTATTTGATACACTCCAAGTGTTAAGTTACGCAATTCATTGATCGTTAATGTAGGAAAATCCGTCAATATCTGTGCTTCCATTCTCTGCTAAACTACTCGTCGTCTAATTCCGTTTTCATATTCCACTAACGTTTTTAATTGATTGGGTTGATTTACTAGGTTCACCATTCTTTCAGAAACAATCTCAACATCATTATTTTTGCTTTATTCTAATTGGTCGAAAAGCAAAAAAAATGGCACACAAAATGCGCACAAAATCATCTATCAATAGTATTTGCGAATTGACCATTTCTTGGTCTAAAGCTTTCCATCATTTTATTAAACCATTTACGGAACCTGACAAATTTTATTAATCTCGATTCATTCGCCTCTTTGAAAATATGCTGATATTTATTTTGAAAAAAATGAGGCATCTTTGCAATCAGTCCAGATTTAAGCCAGTTCCTAAAAGTGGAAGATTTAGAAGCCATATCCGAATTCCGTATACATGCGTCATAATCTCTTTGATGATCGAGAGCCAGACAATGAATGCTGTCTGCTAGAGGCGCTGGTATGTAAATGGTTCTACGAGGGCTGTTTCCATTATCATATTTAGGTATAAAGTCGCGACTGGATATTAACACTAATTCGTTTGAAGTGCTTCTCTATTCTATGAACATGCTTACTGCAATTTTAGCATTCATTTTAACACGTTTAACCATGCCGCTCTAACCTAAAGTCTCTTTGTGATGTACAGGAATGCAGTTACTTAACTCTCTATTTTTATTATTTTACTATGAGCGCAGCTTTGCAACGCTTTTATTTTGACATAATGTTGTATATTTTGATGTGTTTTAGGTAGTTTTCATTACAAAAAGCTACCTATTGCAGCCGTTCGGAGGAAAGCGATTTCAAAAAATTTTGGTATATTTTCATCTATCATGACCCCCCAGACCCCGAAACCACCCTCCGTTCAAAATTGATATATATATATATATATATATCTGGATCATCTTTAAAACTTTATCCATTTCTTCATATATTTGTGATTTCAAATTTATTATGTATATATATATATATATATATATATATATATATATATATATATATATATATATATATATATATATATATATATATATATATCTGACATTTCTCGCACTGTAACTCTCGTATTTATGAACCGATTTCTATGTAATTCGGTGTGTACATAGTACATACCGATGTCTCGACCGAGTTCGTTGGCCAGCTTCATCCGCCGTTTTGTTTCAAAATGGCGGTCATTTAAATTTTTTTTTTAAAGTTAAAATTTGAAATGTGGTACCAAAAAATTGAAAATGGAGAAAGATTTTTTTCTTATGTATTTGACCTTTATACAAAGATTCCGGAGCAGTTTTTGTTTCGTCTATATCTTAAAAAATAGCTGTGTTATAGCATTTTGAATTTCTATCGTGGCTGACATTTTGAAACGTCCTGAAATTTGTCACGCGATAAAAGGCGTATTTATGAACCGATTTGGATGTAACTTCGTTTATACATAGTACATACCAATGTCTCGACCGAGTTCGTTGACCAGCTTCATGCGCTATCTTGTTTAAAAATGGCGGAAATTTAATAAAAAAAAAAAATTAAATTTGAAATGTGGTACAAAAAATTGAAAATTGAAAAAATATTTTTTCTTATGTGTTTGACCTTGATAAAAAGATTCGGGAGCAGTTTTTGTTTCGTCTATATCTTAAAAAATGGCTGAGTTATAGCATTTTGAATTTCTAGCGTGGCTGACATTTTGAAACGTCCTGATTTTTGTCACGTGATAACAGGCGTATTTATGAACCGATTTGGCTGTACCTTGGTGTGTACATAGTACATACAAATATCTCCAGCGAGTTCGTTGGCCAGCTTCATCCGCCATCTTGTTTCAAAATGGCGGCCATTTAAAAAAAATTTAAAAAAAAATTAAAATTTAAAATGAGATACCAAAAAATTGGAAAATGAAAAAGATTTTTTTCGTACGTGTTTGACCTTAATACAATGAGTCCGAAAAAGTTTTTGTTTTGTCTATATCTAAAAAAATGGCTGAGTTATAGCAATTTGAATTTCTATTGTGGCTGACATTTTAAAACGACCTGATTTTGTCACGCGATAACAGGCGTATTTATGAACCGATTTGGATGTAACTTGGTCTGTACATAGTACGTACCAATGTCTCGACCGAGTTCGTTGGCCAGCTTCATTCGCCATCTTGTTTCAAAAGGGTTGCCATTTAAAAAAAAAATTACATTTAAAATTTAAAATGAGGTATTAAAAAATTGGAAAATGAAAAAAATTTTTTTTTATGTGTTTGGCCTTGATACAAATATTCCGGAGCAGTTTTTGTTTCTGAAAATGTGTTCTTTTGTTTATATCTTAAAAAATGGTTGAATTATAGCACTTTGAATTTCTTGCATGGCTAACATTTTGAAACGATCTTGTATTTGTCACGCGATAACACACGTATTCGCCTATTTCGATGTAAGAATTCATTTGGATAGTATACATCAATATCTCGACCAATTTCGCTGGCCAGATTCATCAGCCATCTTGTTTCAAAATGGCGGCCATTAAATAAAAGAAAAATTATATTTAAAGTGAGGTTAAAAAAAATTAGACATTGAAAAAGGTTTCTTTCTTAAGTATTTGACCTTGATATAAGGATTCAGGAGCATTTTTTGTTTGTCTTTATCTTAAAAAATGGCTCAGATATAGCAGTTTCAATTTCTAATGTGCGTGACATTTTGAAAAATCTGATTTTTTGCCTGCGCAGCACTCGTATATATCAACCGATTCCGATGTGAGTGAGCATGTGTACAGCAATTACTATGGTCTCGACCAAGTTCACTGGTTTGCCTCATCCACCATGTTGTCTTAAAATGGCAGGCACTTTATGAAATCGCCGAATTTGGCAGCCAAATATAAGTTACTTTAAATAAAAGCAGCTTGGATAAAGCTGACTAATTTCGCGAAATTCTCATTCATAATGATTTAGTATTGATAAAAATTAGTATTGAATCTCCTACATTCGGTTTCCACTAAATTGAGCTTCGTGTGTTTGAATAATATAAGTTGGCTTTTTTAAAATAAGGAATATGAAAGCTACCTCTTCCTCTCGGCACTGGCCGGAAGGACTTTTATAATATATGCCAAGAAAGAAGTGTTGCACGATTGCGCTCATATAAACACTTGAGGTAAAATTAGAAGAAATTGCGTATTTTTCATCAAAACTTCGAATAATACGAACTTTGACCTTATGTAAGTCATATAAATATCCGAACAAAATACAAAAACTATTGTTGAAATCGTGGAGGATAAACCATCTAATATTAAAAAGTGAAATTATTCCTTCAGTAAAATAAATTCGAATTTTAGTCTGTTTCAAGGGCCAGAAATACTTCTTATGGACGCTGACGCTTTCACTTTAAATTATTTAGAAGGAGTAAGACTGATGTCTTTAATTTGTATTAAATATGTTGTGTGTTTCTTTTTTTTTTTATTTTAAAAAGAAGAAAAAAGGTGAGTGTGTGTTGGTGTTGTTTATGACGGCCAATTATCAACACGAGGGACATGGGCCCAAAAAGGGGGGGGGGTGCCCTCCATAGGGGTCATTCTAAGGGAACCTAACACGTATTTACGCAAGGAAATCCAAATTTCGAAGGAAACCATGGGAAACTCCAAACGATTAGGGTTCGAACTCATAGAGAAATTAAGGTTTTTATAAAACAGTCCCAAATTTCGCCAAGTTTTTTTGCTTATAATTTGCAGAGTTCTTAATAAAAAAGCTCTTTTCAGAAAATATGACAAACGACATTGTACACAATACTCTGCAATCAGAATTAAAAAATAATAAAAATTGGGGGTAAAATGAGCAGGTTTACTAAAAAATGTTGCACTGAACATGCGTGAAAGCAATCAAAATATAATGTGATAATGTATTAGCTAAATATGCAGAGCAACTTTTGTGAAATCTCAAAGTCATAGCTTGAAAATTCTGAAAATTAACGTCGATAGAATAAGCTTGAAATCCGTTGTTCCCAAAAAGAAGCAAAAAGATGAGGTGTTGTATCCAAATATACTAGTACGTGCAATATTGTGTACGCTATCTTGGCACTAATCAAGAGATATTTGATACAACTCCTCATATTTTTGCTTCTTTTTGGGAAGAACGGATTTCGAGCTTATTCTATCGACGATAATTTTCAGAATTTTCAAGCTATGATTTTTAGACTTTCACAAAAGTTGCTCTATATACTTAGCTAATACATTATGTATATTATATTTTGATTGCGTTCGCGCATGCGCAGTGAATTTTTTTTTTTTGGGTAATGTGTAGAATTTTGTTTGTCATATTTTCTGAAAAGAACGTTTTTTTATATTAAGAACTCTGCAAATTATAAGCAAAAAAACTTGGCGAAATTTGAGACTGTTTTTAATAAAAAACCATAATTTCTCTGCGAGTATACATGCTGTCCTCATAAAAATGAACACAGTATATTACAATAAGCCACTTATTAATAATCTCGAGTTTGAATGCTTTTGCTACATTAGTTTTTACAGGATTACCCAAAAGATATTCGTTCTTTTTCAATTTGTTGACGGTCCCCTATGGGGTTTCGTGAAAAAACCTTCGCGGAAATATATGACCTGTACTATACTATTTACACACCTGCAGTTTCAGGTTAATTCCTATGTAGTTTTCCAGATATTTAACAAAACGTCTAACAAGGAGAGGGCCAACCTTGTTAATCACAGATTATTTTAATATATGTTGAAGGGTAGAGACCCCTTAGTGTCGGGTTCAACGGATTTTATCCAACGCTCCTTATTTCTTGAAAAACCGGGGGGGGGGGTCTAATAATAGTACACAACTTAAAATACTTACACTGCAACCGCATCGGCAGGTTGGTCGTAGCTCAGTTGGTACGGCGTTCGCTGGCTGATCTGCGGGCCCGTGTTCGGCACCCAAACGCGCTACATTTGTTTTTCTCATTTTTCGTTTTATAAGTATATTTGTAATTATAATTTAATAATTTCAATTACAAATTTTAATATCATACATTAATTATAATTTTAACAAACTTAAATGTATCATTTTTTATTTTTAAACTATTATTTCTCATCCTTTAAAGAGGTTTAAAAAGAAATTGGATCTATTATTGAATGATAAAAATTCCTAAATCGTGACAAAATCTGTTGTGGTGCCATCTAGTTATGATAAAATAAAAGAATATTCAAATAAAAGAAAAATAAAAGCAGAAAGAAGATAAAGGTGAAAGCAAAATAATTGAAAGCGCAAGCATACGTATTATAAATTTAAAAATCTTTAATATGCAAAAAATCTGTTGTAATTTAATTCTGATGCTAATTTTTAATATAATTATGCTTGTTACTTTAAAGACAGAATAATAGTATTATCGCATCGACTTCCTTTGTTAAAGCAAAGCGTAAATGATGTTTCTTTAAAATCACGAATTGACACAATTGCTCAATATCATTGCATCGATAAAAAATATATGAAATAAATTTTAAAAGTGATTTTTAAAAAATTAACAGTTTTATGATGTTTTAAACAACTATTTAGTTAAAAGTAAAAAATTAAATAGGTTAAAATTAAAATTGATATACAATATTATGAATTTTAATTGACAATGAGATTTTTAATTATACTTACAAGTATATTTATGAAACAAAAAATGAAAATAACAAATGGCGCATCCAGGAATCAAACCCGGTCCCGCGGATTGGCCGGCGAACGCCATAACAACTGGGCTACGACCAACCTATCATTGCTGTTGCAAAGTAAGTATTTAAGTTGTGTACTATTATTAGACCCCCCGGTTTTTCAAGAACTAAGGAGCGTTGGATAAAATCCTATGAACCCGACACTAAGGGGTCTCTACCCTACAACATATATTAAAATAATCAAAATCTGTGATGAACAAGGTTGGACCTCTCCTTGTAAAATCGCAAGTGACCGGTCACCTTTGGCAATATACACTGTAAAAATTTTTCGGAACGTTTCATGAAATTATCCTGAAACATTTCGCATATTTTACCGAAATTTCGATTTTTTTCATGTCCCAAGTCAATTACGACAATAATTCGTGTAATATTTTTGAAAGGTTTCAACTTTTCCGTAAACTACTTTCTGCGCATGCGTACTTCATGTTTTATCTACCATTAGCCATTTCGATAAATAAAGAAGAATAAAAAACAGCTTCCTAGGTACTTAGAGACAAATGTATTCTGAACAAATGCCATTCTTTGTTTAGATATCAACAAATAAAGTAAGTAGCTAGTTTAAACATTTTTGAAGTACATTGATTATTTTTTATAATGTCTGATTATGAAATAATTATTCTTTGTAATAAAAACTGAATGTATCTCCCAATTGAATTTTTTTTAAATTAAAATGCATAGATAAGTAATATTTTTCAATATTCTTTTGAAATAAGTTTCCTATATTTAATACGAGTAATGCATTAATAAGTTTAAAACATTATGAAATTCATTTTTTAAGATAAACCATCATATTTTATTTTAAAACTTTCACAGAATTGCAGTATAATTAAATTCCATTATGCTGTTAAAAATTAATATTTTTAATAATTTATGAAATAAAGCATATTTAAATCTTCCACAAACGGTTTTTGTAATGTTTGTATTGCTTCATGAAATTTAGCTTTTTTAACCCTTTAACGGGTGCCGTTTGCACGGCGCAAACACCAAAAATTTATAGTAAAATACTGGTTGTAAAACATCGTAATTTTGACCTATATCAGTGCCATTCAAAGAATTAATGCATGGAATCATAGAGCAAATGCTACAAGTGTTTGTATTTATTTATGTATTTTTTAAATAAGTATTACAATCAAGTCCATGTTCATCTTTTGTTATCTTTCAAAAATTTATATATTTTATTAATCAGCTTTTGTACTTTTTTTAATTTATAAATTAAATAAAATGTCCTTTAAATACATCATTAAGCTTATGTTATATGTAAATTGTTTTCAAAATCTTATCCGCTGATAGAACCATGTATTGTCCTTTTTTTCGTTTAGTTAATTATAAACAAAATTATTTTAATAAATTTGTGCCGTAGGGGGCAGTTGAAATAATTTTAGAATTTTTAATGTACTGCCTTTCCTATTTATAAAATATGATATATGTAAAATAAGTGTAATGTACTATTTCTCTCATTTTATTATGTAAAATTTGGAACAAAAAATTAACACATAAAAGTAGTTTTTGCACGTTTTATACTTATCTTTTGTATTGCTTATCGAAACTTCTAGCAAGGATGTAAGTTATTCAACTAGAAAAAAATGGATCCAAAGGAAATTTTATATTTTCTAAAAACTTATGATTTTAATAAAGGAATAAAAATAGTGTTTGCATTTTTAAAAATATATAATTAACAGTTGTACACTTTATTTACTCTCATAATTAACGGTTTTACACTATATTTACTCGCGCAAGTCCGAGTTTGGAACTCATTTTTAGCAAATACTTTTTAAAAGCCGTATAGCTAATGTGCCCGCAGGTTCTGTATGTACGTACGTATGTATGTATGTATGTATGTACGTAAAGCGATAACTCTTAATAGAAATATCCGATTTGCTTCATTTTTTTTTCTAGGAGCATTCTGATAAGGTGCTTCCCTGATTAATTTTGGGGGTTCATTGGTTAAGTATAAAGATGGGGTACGGGGAGGATAATCCCCCCTTAACTTAGATAAATGGGTTTTTCAATTATCAGATTTGCTTCAACTTTGATATACCGGTTAATTCTGATAAGGTACTTCCCTGCCTAGATTTGGAGGTCCATTGTTTATGTATAATCTGGGGAATGGGGGGCTAATACCCCCTTAATTTAGATAAATGTGTTTTTCTATCCGATTTGCTTCAAATTTGGTATACCGTTTTATTCTGATAAGGCGCTTCCCTGATGAGATTTGGAGGCTCATTGGCTAAGTATAGAGATGTGAAACAGAGGGGGTGGGCAACCTCCCTTAATTTATTTTTCGAGAGGCTTTATTCTATGAAATAAGAGTATAATGTACAATTAGTGTGAATAGCTTGTGAGCTCAATGCCATTACTTTAACTGGACAGTTTTTTAATTACATGTTTAGTCATGAGTTTCGATTAATACATTTTTATTGTACAGCTTCGATTTTGTTACCTGCTAAATAAAAAATAATAGTTTCAGAATTAATGCGCCTTGAGCTTAATTCTAGTGTTACATTTTAAAACTAACACTAAAGTTTAATTTTGTACGATGTATGAGAATTACATCAAACAAAATATGTTAAAACTATATAAAGCGAAAACTATTACTTCAGAAAGGCAACCAATAAAGCTAATAGCATATAAAAACTGTATTAATATTAATTAGCTATAGTGATAAGCAGTATTAGATATTTTAAAATCACGCTGTCTCGCGCCGCCGCCGACGAGGAATTTTACCCGGCGCACACCTGTAGTTGCTGCCCATAGCAAAGCTGCAAATCCAAGGCAGAAAAAATAAATTCTTATTTTTTTTTTTTTATGTTTCCCAGAGGTTGAATTCTTAAAAAAATAATAGTTTATCAATATGAAATTAAAATAAACAAGTTGAAATTGCACGTCAAACTTGGCAAATGACGTGCGTTCGTACTCTAACAAGTTTTATAAATATTTTGGCACCGCATATTATACTGAATGCATATTTTAGTGCACTTCATAAGTGCATATCCATTTCATTCTGTTCGAAAAGCTGTAACATCAATAAAATGCACTTGAAATAATTTTTTCCCATTGGCCGTCATGTAACGGAAAAATCTTGACTGTCCCTGTAATTAAATTACGTATATACTCGCGTATAAGTCGAGAAATTTCTGACAATTTTCGCTAAGCAAAGTTGGGAGGTCGACTTATACGCGAGTCAGTTAAAAAAGTAAAAATAAAAACTTCGAATACTGAAAAATTATGGCCTTTTTATGTGTATGAATAAAAAAATAAGGTACTTGTTAGTTATCCCGCCGACCCATTTCGCCAAATTATATAAATCACCAAACCACTCGCCAAATCATACAAATTGACATAAGTTTCATTTTAAATAACGAAAGAACGAAAATATATTAGTATAACATTAATAAAAATATTACAAATAAAACGTCGAAATAAAAATCACTTGATGACATAAACACGTGTAACTCAAGTGAATGTGACATTTACGATCAACCATCATAGGCATTTAGTCTTACAATTTTGCGACAGTAATTTGTTCGACGGAGTAACTAACAAGAACCAAAATAATATATAAAATGTACAAATATTAATAATTTATCCCCTAAAAAATTTCAATGATTTGTTTTTGTTTACTTACTACCTTTTCGGTTTGGCAAGTGAAATCTTTGGTTTGATTTTGTGCAAAATTGAAGTAAAAAGTTAGGAGGTCGACTTATACGCGGGTTTTTTATTTTTTCCGGAATGTACATTCGAAAGTTAGGGGGTCGACTTATACGCGAGATACGGTATACATCCGATTTTCATAAAATTTCGAATGACTCGACAAAATTCTGCAACAATTATATATTTAAAATTTCAGACTATTCGGTTGGGTAGTTTTTGCTCTGTTATATGCGGACGGTATGTGCTACGTATTTATATAATTACGAACGCATCTAGAAAGGTATTTAAAATTTATTTGGCATATTTAATGTTGAGAAAAGCCATAGATCTGAAAATAGTGTTTCCTTTTATTTATTCACATTTTTCATGTAATAGTTTAACGTTTCATAACATGATTTTTTTTTTATTGCAAATTTTTTTTCCCTCCAAGCTTGCATTTATGAACTAATATAATACTCTTATATCGTTTGCTAACCTTGACTGTAAAAAAAATTCCGGAAGGTTCTGGACAAAAGTGGTGGCATTTAGATGCCACGGCTTTTTGCTGTTACGTTCCACAACAAAGTAGTGAAACATTCCAATTTTTCAGAAACATTCCTTAATATATACTTCGAAACCTTTCATAACTGTTATGAAAGGTTTTGTAGTATATATTACGGAATGTTTCTGAAAAACTGGAATGTTTCGGAGTATATATTACGGAATGTTTCTGAAAAACTGGAATGTTTCACTACTTTGTTATGGAAGCTTTCGGAGTATATATTACGGAATGTTACTGAGAAATTGGAATGTTTCACTACTTTGTTGTGAAACGTAACAGCAAAAAGCCGTGGCATCTAAATGCCACCACTTTTTTCCGGAACCTTCCGGAAAATTTTTTACAGTGTAGTATAATTATCCTTAGAGTTAATTTCACGTCTGTAACTCTACTTGCATTATTAATTTAAAATTTATTTTTAACTTCTTTTATCCAGTAAAACTTTATCTCGTGTTCGTGAAATTCAAGATATTGAGGTTTGACTTTACCTCCATTCCGTTATCGTACGTATCGTCCGTTATCGTAGTTTCTGTTGCTTTTATCAGATTTTTAAAAAATGCAACGTTTATACTTGTTAGCGGCAAGAGATTCTATTTTCACATTGTAATTCAATAGAGAAAATTTCAAAAAATCATGAAAAATTCACAAAATAAAGTGAGAGATTCTTTCGGCTGCCTTCTTTCTGTTTTGAAAAGTAATTAGAAATATATAAATAAATGTGAAAATGGATGGACATTTGATATATAAACATCTAAGTTTTCTTTTAATGTTTGGCATGAAAAAGTGTATGTGGATATGTATAAATATATAGCCTAGACCTCACGTACACATTTTATGAGGTTTCCTAAGTTAAGTTATGAAAACTAACATGTCAAAACCCGTTTTTGACTAAAATTAATTTTTACTGGCACCTATTAAGAGGCTACTTCAGTCAAATGAAAACACCCGTTCGCCAATGCTAATCCTATGGAAGAAATTTTTAAAGATATCTCGGTTGTATTTCAATATTTTTCAATGATTTCTTTTGCACTCAATAGTTGAGGTCGATCTGTACAAAGGCTGTTGTGTACTTTTTCGATTTTGTTTACAGGTATTTCTTATGAGGACACTTTCACTTTCGGAACCGGCTTCGAAAGTAAAAGCATCCTCATAAAAAATATCTGCAATCAAAATCGAAAAAGCAAAAAACGGCCTGCATACAGATCGATCCCAACTATTCAATGCAAAAGAAATCATTTAAAAATATTGAAATGCGACCGAGATATCTTTATAAATTTCTTCCATAGGATTAGCATTAGCGAATGCGTCTTTTCATTTGACTGAAGTAGCCTCTTAAATATCAAGGCTTTATGCGTGGTATAATTTAGAAACTGCGAATTTACATAAATATTTCGTGATAGGAATATATTCATCGAGCGTCTAAAATGTTCGTTGAATGGTCGCATAAAATTAAGAAAACGGAACATACAAACAAAAAATCTTTATAGGTACTATAAATAATCTCCATTCGCCTCAACACACTTTTGACAATGTCTCTAAAGCTGCTGAAAACTGTCAGTGAAGGTTTCATTCGAAATCGAATGATACGTCGATGTCACACATTGTTCAATTTTGGGTACATCTGCGAAGTATAGGACTTTCATGACTTTCTTAAGGTGGTCACTATCGCACTCGTGCGATGTTCTCTGAGATTATGCTTGTTGACCATCGACCTGAACATCGCTCATCATGAACAGTTTCCTTTCCGTCACGGAAACGTTTGGACCTATCCCGCAGTATAATTGTTAAATACCCTCAATTTTTACTCACTGCTTCTTATCACTTACACCTACAATGCACAGGTCTCTGTTGCTATTTTCCACAATTTGTTGCAGAACTTTATGCGTTGCTCCATTTCATTTGACACGACGTGTCACACTGACTAGATTGGATTGGTTCCGGCGAGCAACTCTGCTTGAACATAATGATTTTGATGACAGGAGACCCTTCTTCACATGTCTCTTACTGTGCATGCACGTGCTCGCGTTTCTATCCTGAGTTTTTATTTAAATATCTGGTCATTCACCGAATATTTTGGACACATTGTGTATATATGTATATAATACATATTAGGGAGGGGGGCTGAAAATATTAAAAAACAATTTTATTTATCGCTATTCCGTAGAAAAGTTGCGAATTGGAGAGACAAAGGGAAAGGTGAAAGCAACGAAATTTATTAATATATTCCTATTGCGCATAGGCCTTAAAATTGAGGAAAATCCATTATTTTATATAAATGCTTTGGGTAATTAAACGTGATAAGATTTGAACGCTATAGCTGTAGTTTCTAAGTATTGAAATCATTCAGAGAAATAGGAAATTTTTTTAAAAGTTAGACGATGCTTTCTCCTTTCTCATCAGCATAAAGGTTTTGCAAAATATTGAGGAATGAAGTTGCCTTATTGTCCGCTTTCCAGCACCCGTCACGACTTTCTGTTTGCAGTCGGCAGGTTGGTACGTTTCTCCTCTCTTTTTTTTTTGTATGTTAGTCTGGCAGTTGCATTCTTTTTACACATGGTCTAGTGTTGTGACGTTTTGGAGATATATCATGTCAGCTTCGAAGAAAGTAATGGCAAGGAGGTATTTGAAAGTCCTATATTTGATACCCCTAAAGTCTTAAAGCATCCACCCCCAATGATTTCGATTACAAAATCGAACAACTTACAAGTATGTTGCATGACAGATATAACAACTTTAGAATGTCGCACATCAGAGAATAAAACAAAGCATAGCTCAAGCTAAAACTTGAAGAATTGAAGGATACTACTTGACTTTTTGACAGCATTTTAAAATCGTTGTGGAGTGTAAAAAAATCACGATTTGTGTGAATGTGACAATGCAGTAGATTGTGACTATGAAAAAATGAACAAAATATTTGTTATTGAGCTGAGGTATGTTTATTTATAACGGAAAGTCGAAATTAGAAAATTCGGAGGAATAGACTCAAACGAGACAACAAGAAAAAAAAAAGGACTTCGGATTAAAAAACCCTCATAACCTCCACTTAACTGCGCATGACGCTTCAAATACTTCATGCTTTACAGTCAACTTTTAACGAACTAGTAATTGAAGACGAATGTACTAACTTCTCATGAAAATTATAGCACCCAGAAGAATTGCTAAACGAGCAATTCAAGTTCCTTCCAACCGGCAGACAAGAGTGAAATTAAAATCTTCTGCAGTACTTTGCAATCGTCACGGTGTTTGTGATATGCATTTTAAGCGTTTTAGGAAATGTTGGTCGAAATATTGATTCTAATTAATCCCATAGTCGACAAGAACTTAAAAAAGAGGGTCAAAGGATCGCCGAGTAACTAAGTACATTTTCATTTCAACTTTCTTGTGCCAACTGCCGGAACTTGATTGTTCGACAAAGCATTTGTTGATGTCTTCATCTTCATAAAAAGAATACCCGTCTTCTATTTTGAGCACTGTGATTTTTAAAAAAATTGACGCTGTTGGGTTTTAACTTCTATAGAAAAAAAATGATAACTTTTCTAAAAATATCACCAAATCGCGTCTTCGGAACAACGGGTCACGCGTGGGGAAACTTATTTGATTGAAGAATTTAGGAATACCAAATATAGGACATTCAAATATCTATCTTGGGATGATTCTTTTGGATGGGACCATAAAATACCTCAAAAAATATTACACCACCACAGGAAATGTAAAAAAAGACACATGTTACACTACTATACAAAAGAAAAGAAGAGAAACTTGCCAGCTTACCAACTGGAAACAGAAGGACGTGATGGATGCGGGAATGATGGTAATAAGATGTACGGCACACGGCATTCCTCAATCTTTTGCATAAATTAGCGACTGATGCGCGATCCGAAGGTGAAATCTGATTTTAATGAGTTTCCCCCTATTGTTCTCAATGATTTCAAAACTTAGCAACAAGAGCTATAACGTTCGGATCTTATCAAGTTTAATCATCTTAAAAAGCAACTAAATCAGTAGATATTAGCCAATTTTTATGTACTTTAAAGCCTATGAGCGATCCGAAGAAAATAACGAATTTTATTGCTTTCTTTTAGATTTACTTTGTCTCTCCAATTCGTAACTTTTCCTATGGCTATATATTTTTTTCAGACCACCTAATATATGCATATATATATATATATATATATATATATACATATATTTCTCAATGAGAGAGAGGAAAAAGTTATTAAGAGCATGTATTCTGATTTAATTTTAATTTGCTGTTATCAGGAACCAGAACTTCAACAATAAAGAAAAATGAGTTTCGAATAAACAGTCTGAATAAAATTTGAATTTCTCGTTCAGTCTCCAATTAACTTAATTCGTTACTAATGTGCTCTTAATTTACATGATCACTAGTAGAATTCATGCCACATATGAGTTGAATAATGCATTTTTGTTTCACTAGACACCACTGGAAAGTAATAATAGAAAAATTATTAAACCATCTGCTCGTGACATGGAATATCAAATTTTGATTAGGAAGGCTACACTGAGAAAAAGTGTAAAGTTGAGCATGTAGGTATAAAACCCAATGCAATGTAAAGGACTTCTTAAATACATCATAGAAATATTTTTAAAAAAGCACACCTCGTTTCGGAAGAATAACTCTTACCGCTTCAGGTGCAAAAAGGCGTGATATCGCTTTGAGAGCAAGGGATAATACTAGATAAAGGGATAAAGAGGAACAAGTGGAATGGACAGCCAATAGTCTGCAGCCAAGAAAAGCTTGCTCAGTATAATTCACTAAACATTTTCTATTTTCAGCACTTATTTTCAACTTGTTTATTGTTTAAAGCTTATTCGTAATATTGTTTTAACTTCTTTCTGGCCACTTCTTTTTTATTTTTGTCTTTTAGTTTACCTCCTTTTAATTTAATTATTTATTCATTAATTGTTCTTTTATTTATTTTTAAATTATTCATTTTCATTTTATCTCTTTGTTTGTAAAAACAAAGGAAAATATTTTTAATTTTTCTTTTGCTTTAACTGTATGTTGCAACTCATTTTTTTTGTTTGGGGGGGGGGGGGGGAGGAATAATCCCTATCGGGGATACGGACTGTCATCGTTCCGTCCCGAGGGAAAAACTTCAGAACAAATTTGGTTTCCGGCTTAGACCGATGTAATTGATGTGATCCGGAAAAAGCCAAGGTGAATAAGTTATAAGTTTTGTGCTGTGTTGTGTATTTGTAAATGTTAGTGTGAATAAACTGTGAAGTGTTAAATGACCTCTTCATTTCGTCAAGTGATTTAAAATCTTGAAAATTTAATCGATTATAACGACTCTGATCACAAGTTATTAAACTGTATTTGTCGTGTCAAGTTCTGATTGATTAGGTGTGTCTCTTCTGCTTTCCTAGATTGGCTATTTTCTCCCACCTTTCTTTCACGCTCCCTTTCTCTTATATCCTACTCTCAAACTAGTAGTACAGGGTATCCCAAAATTGACAAGGACATTTAAAAAAATGAAATAAAAAAAAACATAAAGCGATAGAAATGCACCGTTAGCTGTTACTGGGAGAACCAGTAAATTTTTGATCGCAGAGAATTTCAAATTTAGTTACGAAGTTTGCTAACAGATGGCACTGAAAAGTGGAAAAGCTAAAATAACTGTATGAACATGTTGCGAAGAAGTCTGTAAAAACTAAATAATGATATTTTTAATATTTAGGAAAGGGCATGTTTACAAACAAACACTTTCGTCAACCAATCTATCTACTACATTTTTGCTTTAGTGATTACTGCAGGAATCATCATAGTAGCTTAGACCAATCGTACCGCAGACGAGTTAATCGTAGACCAGACAGATCATAGATAACTTATATGTAGACTAATCAGATGACGTATACAGTAGAGGTCATAAAGAAGGGCAGGTTTCCCAAAGTGACGCCAGTTGCCACATCCTTATATCCACCATTTGCAACAACAACATAGCGCAGTCTGAGAATGTGCAGAAAGCCGTGCAAAATTAGCATCCGCAATTGTCTCACATCCAGCAGAGTTGTACTGTTTCAATTCATCAATCGATTGCGGAATTTTGTGAGGCATACCGTCTTTCAGGTACCCATCCACACACACAGAGAGAGAAGAAAAGCCACAGGGAGTCAAATCGGGCTAATAAGAAAGCCAATTCAAACCGCTTTACGTTTGTTGGCAATAATTAAGAGCAATGACACGATCATCGCAATTTTCTTTGAGGAAAAAAATGATTTACGCTGTTCGATATGAACGGGAACCGTCTTGCATGAACCACGAGGCGTCCCCACACAGTGGCGAAGTGGCGTATCCAAGGGGTTGGGCTGATAAGGCTGCAGCCCTTCCGAAATTTACTGAAAAATCGAGTTTAATTACGAAAGTTTAGAAAAATGTAATGAAACCTGCTAAGATGAAATTCAAATGGAACAAAAAAAAATCCGTTTTAGTTAGGTTAATAAAGTGTATAATCATTTTAGAAAGTTTGCTAGTTCGCAGATACCATGAAAATTTCAATTTCAGCCATGTTTCTGTTATTCATAAGCTTTCTTTACACACGTTTTAATGTATAAAATATAATATATGGAGATTAAAAGTGCTTTATTAATTTTAATTACTTGATATTTATCAGTTTGAAAGTCTGTGATTTAAAGTAATACATACATTGAGATACGTCCTTAGTACGAACCGCAAAGCCTTGAACCTTTTTAAAAATTTGCTTAAATGCGGTAGCGTGAGAACGCGCTTAAATAATTTTAAATTTGCTGTTTACTTCGGTTTTATTTACTATTTATTGAGATACCGTTTTTGAGATAATTTTCAGTATTTCGTTTATAAAAATACGGTATAATCAAGGAATTATACTTTCTAAGACGAAAACCTGCCTAAAAGAAAATTTTCCAAGATTCCATCATATGAGGTGTGATTGTATAATATGACTTACCCGCTATGATAAAAACCTTTTAAAGTAGAATTTTTGCGGTTGCTTGTGATTCCATCTTATAAACTTTTACTGTATCTGCGCCCCCTCCGAAATGAAGTCTAGATTAGAGGTCTGCACGGGCCGGAATTTCCAGGCCTGGGCCCGGCCCGGCCCGGTGTAAAAATTGAAAGTTCGGCCCGAGCCCGGCCCGGCCCGTTTACATTTTTACCGTTCTCGGTCCGGCCCGGCCCGTACAAAAATCAGTGAATACAGGCCCGGCCCGGCCCGACTAAATTTCTACAAAAAATTCCGTTTTTTCTCGACATACAATTAAGGTTCTTTTAATGAATACTACATGCATATTTATGGGCACATTTTACAGTATATTATAAATTACTATGTGTTCGCAAAATAGAAAACATACAATAGTAAACAATAACGATTACTTACAGTGTTTTAGTCAACGTCTCTACAGACGTTTCAAAATATAAATAAGGGTTTATTAAAAGATTATTGTAGTTTAGAATAAAGGGTTAAAAAACATGATAACTTCTGAAGCTTATAATAAAAAGTAGATTTGTGAAATTATTTCTGTCATTTTTAAGGCTTTTCTCAAATCCAAAGGAGCTACATTTTGATACATTTGTGAATTCATTTCTTTTCGGAAACGCATGAGATTGGCAGGTATTCTTATTCAGAAACCATGTAAATGCCGTTTTTTTTTTAGATAAAAGTAATATATCTTTCAGAAAATACTGCCAAAGTTAGCGTTTTGAATCGAATTTCCGGAAGCGATAGCACAGGAAAGGAGAAAAACGTACAGTCACGTGACAAGAGTCTCTGTTATCTCTGTACGTAATTTATGAAAAATGGAAACGCTATTCGATCCCAAATGTCTTCAATACTCAGGCCTGTAAATTTTACGCCTTTATAGTTAAAAATGAGTCAGAAAATGTATCTGAAAGTTTCACATTGTTGAGCAGTAAATATGAGAACCACCTTAAGGTACATTTCTAAAGATGCTGTTAACAGAAGTTCATTATCTCTCTTAATACTTTTACAAAACACAATGCCTGTCCTACAGATCCTGAGAACGATTAAGACCAGTTCCGTCCCGGCACAAGTCTGCCAAAAAAATTAAACCCGGGATCAGGCATCATGTAACTGTACGATGCCGATTTCTACGATGGACATGTTACATTTCTGTATTGATATTGTTAAACTCGCATCGGCTCGTAACGCACATTTATACTTCTCGAAAAAGTCATATTCATTGGAAATGGCCTCGTATTTTTCCGCTACTCTCAAATTCTTATATCGGGCCGATAGGCCCGATTAATTTTTTTTATCGGCCCGGCCCTGCAGGCCCGTTCAATTTTTTTGCCGGCTCGGCCCGGCCCGTTTGAAAATTCTCCTCCATTCCGCCGGCCCGGCCCGGCCCGCGGGCCGGGCCGGGTACGGGCCTTGGGCCAAGCCCGGGCCCGTGCAGACCTCTAGTCTAGATACGCCACTTTTCCCACTATCATAAATGGCATTTTGTACCACCACAAACACAAACTCATTCAAAGTGCAGAGGCGGCGCCAGCACTTGCCCGACAGGGGGGCACAGTATCCCCGACAGGGGGGCAGAATTCATAATATATATTATAGGCCTCCACGAGCCCGGGACTGTCCCGAAGCCCGAGTTCGGGAAAAGTTTCTTTCATTAAACTAGGGCTGGGCTTAATTTTATCTGAAAACTCGGTACGGGCTCGGGCTAAATTTTAGTTTTTGAAAAGTTGGTCCAGGACTGAACTTCATTCTTCACGGGACACGTCCAGGTCTTACATTCTTTCTGTAGATTCGGGCCGGGCCGGGACTGTATTTGCACTTCAGAATTTTTTTTTCCCCCAAAGTAATGTCGTGGTAACTTTTCCCCTTTTTTTAGCGGAGTAAATGAACAATAAAACATTTCTTTGTTGTTTTTTTTTTCCTTTTTTTAAATAACAGGTGGAATATGTTGGTTAATTACGTGTAAAACATAAAATTTTCACGTCCGGATTTGGCATATCCCGAAACGCGCAGATCGCTAGCACTCACGCTGCTATTTAAACTAGGGATGAATTGCAGAGGGCCTAACGATTTTTATTCGAAACATAAATTTCGAAGCTTGCCAAAGAATATTGTACATAAATAAAGTGAAAAAAGCTCTTAAGGGTATTTTTGAAACACCTCACTAGTCACCTAATCTTCATAAGTGGACGAATGTGCAACAGAAAAAATTTTCACACTTTTGAGCATTACCCGAAAGGAAAAACTCTGCTTCGTACTCTTCTTTCACTCAGCGACCTCCCATTAAGAGGTCATTCAATATTACAGATTTTACGTGCACAAATATGCCACATACACAGCAGTGTGTGAGCGACAAAGTATGGTACAGTTTTTGTGGTTATGAGTCGAACCACTGCGGACCACGCCGCCCTTAAGAAAATGCAAAGGTCTGGAAACAAGAGTCCCGCATCAGGTAAAGTGGGCAACCAATTTTTTTCGAAACGCGGTTCGTGTTCAGGCCGGGTTGGCCATGTAGGTCGGAGCTAACTGCTCATTTAAATGTCGGAGCTAACTGAAAAAACAATCACTTGACAAATCCTATCGAAAGCGCATGAAGTGACCAAAAATTATTTTCATTTAAAATTATTTAATTGTATTAGTGAAAGTCTCATCGTGAAAATTAGCAGTTAAACGTTACACCTAACTAGGGTCCTGCCCGGGTAATAAACAAAATTTGCATGCCTGGATATTTTTTTTAAAACCAAGCTGCAACCCGAACCGAACCCAACCAAAAATATTCCGTCTATAGAAAAATAGTCTGCAATCATATCTCCAATATTAATGTTATCTTTTATGTAGAAAAATAAAAATGTAAGGCGTCATTCATATTCAAATACGTGTAGTTTTTCATCTGAAAAAGATTCCTGGGCGGGTTGGGTTACACCCGAGCTAAACATTCAACTTAAAGTCAATCCGAAACCTACAAAAAATTTCCATTGACCTAAAACCCGACAATTTTTCTATTGACCCAAAACCGAAACACTTCAACCCGAAGCCCCGAACCCGACTCGACACACAAAAAAAAAAAATATAATTTAATACAGTTATGAAAAAATAGCCTGCAATCATATATCTCTAATATCAATTCTATCTTTTATATAGAAAATAAACATGTAAAGCGATTCATTCAAATTTAAATATATAATTCTTCATTTAAAACAATATCTTAGACTTTCTTTTTGTAAAATTGAGCTAATTCGAAGTAGCTAATTCGAAGCTTGTAAGTAGTGTCTTCAGGTCTAGTATCGCAAAAAGCGGGACAGAGAGAGAGATTAAAAGCGGGAAAGCGCTTGAAAATCGGGACATCCTTAAGCACTACAATAAAATCGGTTAAAACGGAATAATACTTTAAACTGAAAAAATTCTCAATATCGGCTGAAACAGGCTAAGATGAAAACCTGTCTAAATAGGAAAGTTCTTCCGATTCTTTGTCGTTCCATCTTAACAGGTTGCTGTATTAAATATCTTCCTTTCTTCGTATTGAATGTTCGTGAATTATACTTTGTCCATAAAGGAATGGTGTGAAATTAATTAGTAGAACTAGAGTTTTTTTAAATAATTAAACAGTAATTTTATGACAATAATGCTCACTTTATAAATACAGCATTTTATTTTTTTTCATTATTTCTCATTTCAGCCGTTTTTGAAAAAGCGCAATTATTATTACGTACACTCTCAAGAAAACATTTCATCAAACGTAAAAAGCACAGGCAGCAAGTTGCCGGAACACACCTGTGGTTAGAACAGATTTTTCTATTATTTGAAGAAATTTCCGTCTTTTGACGGGAGAATTAAAAAAAAAAAAAAAAAAAATGAGCTTCGGTTAGCGAACTTCTCGTGTTTTGGAGGAAAGGAGACATACGTAAAAAATTGATTTCTGATACAAAAAAGTAACGTGCAGCAAGTTACGGGAACACCCCTGTAATTTGACGAAAATGCAACTTCAGATAATTTTTACGTTAGATTAATAATTTTCTGTATTTTGGGGGGAAATGGACAAATCGAAATAGGAATTTTCGTGTTTTAATAATAATAATAACAAAAGCAATTGAAGAAACACCTTCAACTCACATATATTTTTTAGAGTGTATATTGATCGAAACCAGACAGTCCTCTAAGTTCTGATAAGATACAGAATTTAAATCTGAGATTAAAACTGAAATGCAAAATTCTGAAGAAAAATGTAAGTTAAAGGAAAACTTGTAAAATAGCTTGGAATGTAAAAGTTCTTTTTTTTTTTTTTTTTTTTTAATATCAGCTCAATCATAAAACAAAGTCTTGTTGATGTAAAAAAAAAAAAATAATAATAATAATAATAATAATTCATGCTTATTTTGAAACAGCCAAAGTTTAAATGTCTGCATTGGCCGGGCTCGGGCCTTACTTTCTTTCGGAGGATGGGGCCTGGCCTAACTTCTTTTTTTCGTACCGAGACGGGACAGGTTTCATTCTTCCTAGGTCTTCATAAGACGATATTTTCAGGCCCGGTCTCGATCCAGCCCCTATGAAAATCATTGTCTCGGCATGGACTGGTCCGTTCAAAAATGAGTAAAATTTGGCCCGGACCAAAAATTTTTGCAAAAAGTGTATATATTTTTAAATCGACATTGTTCTACAATTAAACCTTAAAATTTATTCGTTTTAAAGAATAGTAAATTTCTTGGCAATAATATTGAAATACAGTAAAGCGTGTGAAAAAAAAACCCAGCCTATGACGGAATCCTGTCTTATAAGGAGAAATTTATTGATCCATGAAAAATGAATATAATGTGAGAATAATGAATATATGTGAGAAAATATAATGCATTTACACCTGCTAAGAAGGGAACTTGTTTATAACGCATTTTCTTTCCTATGCGATTCCGTCTTAGAAGATTTTACGGTATAGAATTTTTCAGATTTTTAAGTCTCCAATACATAATTTTTTGATTAACGATATTAATTATAGCTGAAACATTTATATACAAATAGAGATTCATTAAAAATAAAAAAGAAAAGTGCCCAGCTAAACTGATGGCATTGAGCTCACAGACTATTCACACTAATTGTATATTATACTCTTATTTTAAAGAATAATTCCCCTAAAAAAAATAAGTGAAGGGGAATTAGCCACCGTTTCCCCCTTTATACTTAACCAGTGAACCTCCAAATCTAATCAGGGAAGCTCCTTATCATAATAAACCGGTATACCAAACTTGGAGCAAATCGAATAACCTTGCAAAAAAAAAAAAACATTTATCTAAATTAAGGGGGTGGACTAACCCCCCTTTATCCTTAACCAATTAATCGCCAAAACGAATAAGGGAAGCTCCTTAACATAATAAACCGGTCTACCAACTTCGGAGCAAATCGAATCATTCTGCAAGAAAAACCCATTTATCTAAATTAAGAGGGGCGGGCTAACCTCCCTTTCCCCCCTTTACCCTTAACCAATGAACCCCAAAACTAATCAGGGAAGTTCCTTAACATAATAAACCGGTATACCAAATTCGAAGCAAATCGAATCATTCTGCATGAAAAACACATTTATCTGAATTAAGGGGGGGTGGACTGACCCTGTTTTCCCCCCTTTATCCATAACCAATGAACCCCCAAAACTAATCAGGGAAGTTCCTTAACATAATAAACCGATATACGAAATTCGGAGCAAATCGAATGATTCTGCATGAAAAACCCATTTATCTGAATTAAGGGGGGTGGACTAACCCCCCTTTTCCCCCTTTATCCTTAACCAATGAACCCCCAAATCTAATCAGGGAAGTTCCTTAACATAATAAACCGGTATACCAAATTCGGAGCAAATCGAATCATTCTGCATAAAAAACACATTTATCTGAATTAAGGGGGGTGGACTAACCCCGTTTTTACCCCTTTATCCTTAACCAATGAACCCCCAAAACTAATCAGGGAAGTTCCTTAACATAATAAACCGGTATACCAAATTCGGAGCAAATCGAATCATTCTGCATGAAAAACACATTTATCTGAATTAAGGGGGGTGGACTAACCCTCCTTTTCCCCCTTTATCCTTAACCAATGAACCCCCAAAACTAATCAGGGAAGTTCCTTAACATAATAAACCGGTATACCAAATTCGGAGCAAATCGAATCATTCTGCATGAAAAACACATTTATCTGAATTAAGGGGGGGTGGACTGACCCTGTTTTCCCCCCTTTATCCATAACCAATGAACCCCCAAAACTAATCAGGGAAGTTCCTTAACATAATAAACCGATATACCAAATTCGGAGCAAATCGAATGATTCTGCATGAAAAACCCATTTATCTGAATTAAGGGGAGTTGACTAACCCCCCTTTTCCCCCTTCATCCTTAACCAATGAACCCCCAAATCTAATCAGGGAAGTTCCTTAACATAATAAACCGGTATACCAAATTCGGAGCAAATCGAATCATTCTGCATAAAAAACACATTTATCTGAATTAAGGGGGTTGGACTAACCCCGTTTTTCCCCCTTTATCCTTAACCAATGAACCCCCAAAACTAATCAGGGAAGTTCCTTAACATAATAAACCGGTATACCAAATTCGGAGCAAATCGAATGATTCTGCATGAAAAACCCATTTATCTGAATTAAGGGGGGTGGACTAACCCTCCTTTTCCCCCTTTATCCTTAACCAATGAACCCCCAAAACTAATCAGGGAAGTTCCTTAACATAATAAACCGGTATACCAAATTCGGTGCAAATCGAATCATTCTGCATGAAAAACACATTTATCTGAATTAAGGGGGGTGGACTAACCCCGTTTTTCCCCCTTTATCCTTAACCAATGAACCCCCAAAACTAATCAGGGAAGTTCCTTAACATAATAAACCGGTATGCCAAATTCGGAGCAAATCGAATGATTCTGCATGAAAAACCCATTTATCTGAATTAAGGGGTGTGGACTAACCCCGTTTTTCTCCCTTTACCCTTAACCAATGAACCACCAAAACTAATCAGGAAAGTTCCTTAACATAATAAACCGCTATACCAAATTGGGAGCAAATCGAATCATTCTGCATGAAAAACACATTTATCTGAATTAAGGGGGGTGGACTAACCCCGTTTTTCCCCCTTCATCCTTAACCAATGAACTCCCAAAACTAATCAGGGAAGTTCCTTAACATAATAAACCAGTATACCAAATTCAGAGCAGATCGAATCATTCTGCATGAAAAATCCATTTATCTGAATTAAGGGGGTGGGGTGTGGACTAACCCCGTTTTTCCCCCTTTATCCTTAACCAATGAACTCCAAAAACTAATCAGGGAAGCGCCTTATCACAGTGAACCTAGGAAAAAATTTTGAAGCAAATCGGCTGTTTCTATCAAGAGTTATCGCGTTACGTACATACGTACGTACGTACATACATACATACATACATACATACATACATACATACATACAGAACGGGCGGGCACATTAGCTCTCAGGCTTTGATAGCCTGTGAGCTAAAAATGTATAACGCAACCTAGAAGGACCTTCTTTAAAAATTAAGGTTATAAACATGAAAAAAAAATCTAAAATAAGTATTTTTGGTCAGAACTCTTCCTTTTAACAAAATCGACGTAAAAATCCATGTATTGTAGAAATTCCGTCAGGTTGAATCGGACTCGTGCCGTGATTTTAACTTTTTTCCGGTCCGAACTTTTAAGTTTTATACCGGTCCGAACCATTAATGTTGTTTGTACGGGGCGGGCTCGGGCCAAAGTTTTAACTTTTATACCGGGCCGGGCTGAACTTTTCTTTCTATGAGCCGGGCTCGGACCTGGAAATTTCGGCCCGTACAGACCTCTACAAAGTATAACTAAGTTATTAATTAAAATTGCTCAATCTAATAATACAATCAAATTTAAATTATCAAGTAAGTCGGTGTTCTGTTTTACACGATTTTGCAAATTTCTAAATGCGAACCTATGACCCTAAACACGAATTGTGAATTACAACCCTGCACGGTTCGAGTTACGTCCGACCCAAAATTGACAAAATATTTTTTTTCGAACGTGCAACTTGATCCTAAGCATGAAATGAAGAAAAATCAATCCTAAATGTAAAGCAATTCAGTAAAATTCTGCAATCATATTTCTAAAATCAATTTTATATTTCGAAAAATGAATGCATACATTTACTCATTCATATAAAAGTATTTTTTCTATCATTTGAAACAATAATCTGGACTTTTCTTTGGAAAAATTTGGCGCTCTCGAATCGACTCCCAAGAAACAAAACTCTAATCTGAGATGACCCGAAAACGGAAACACTAATCAACCCGATCCGCAGTAAAATTTTAGAGCCAATGGCCACACGTTCGGGTAGAATCGGGTTAACTGACCCGATACAAGGTTTTAGTTGTTGCTGTATATACATATTCCCGCAATTTACAATGACGTTATGTATGTATATAATTATTTTCTTATTTATACCTTCCATTTCTCTTCTGTATATTAAATAGAGATTAATATCCATATTATTATAAAATGAAACTGTACTGTATATTGGAATTAATGAACAAAGAAGAAATTTTTAGTTTGATACTAAGTTTGCTTGAATAATTAATTATACAAAACTCTCTTTTTAAATTCTTCAATTTTCTTGTCACAGACTAAGGAATTAAATTTTAATTTAGATTAAATTCGTAAAAATGTGACGTTATTTGGGATCGGGAATTTTGGAAAAAATCGGTACGTTCCACGTACATCCGGACACCTGGTAATACTACTCGTAAGTATCAAAACTCAAACCCAAACCCATCCGAACCCGAAACCGAACCCTACCTCAGCGAAAAGAGTTATCCTCAATCCGAGTCGCGGGTCGGGTCGGGTGTAGGTAAAATCGAGCAACCTGAATCGATGCAGGACTCTAATTTGAGTTATAATTCTGGGCACTTTTTTGAAAAATAGCTTAAACAATACAAACGCCTAAGAATCAAAACTCATCCCGAAACCGAAAACATTTTAACCAAGCCAATCCGACTTCCAAAGAAAAAAAATAGCAGCAAGATTATCCGTGGGTCGCGTTTTCTATAAACTAACCCAAGATCGTTTTTATTATTATTAACCTGCCCCCGACTTGGGTCGTGTGCAGGAAACCCGATGCAGAACTCTTCACTCAAGTATAAAAAATTTCCCCGACGACGATTAAATTTGACCCCGATGTGGGGGCCAGGTATGCCCAACGGGGGGGGGGGGGTGCATATGCCCCCCCCGGACCCCCTCTTGCGCCGCCCTTGTCAAAGTGTCCAGATAGGCACTGCACTATCTTTTGCGTCGGAAAAATGGCCTATTGAATCCATTGGAGGATATGTGACCCAAACCATGACTTTTGAGTGATGCAGATGTGTTGGTAAGGTAACATGGGGATTTTCCATTCCCCAAAAGCGTCAGATCTGCTTATTGACGAAACAGCTTGGGGAAAAATACGCTTCATTGGAGAACCAAATGTTTCCCACACCGATTTTGCCAGCAGTCAGCTACTGCAGTATAGCGTTCGCCGCGAACGTCTCACCTGCATTAATGGCAGCATCACTAAGGAGTTGGCGAGTCTGAATCGTGTATGGAAACCATGGAACTAAGAACTAAGTTCTTGTATAATTCTATGATGGAAAATGGTGGAGGCGGTGGCGCATTATATGTTGCGTGGAAATGCGTAGTAGTCCGGCCTGAGGTGCGACGCGTCGTACAGAAAATTGGGACCGTTGTTGGATCACTTGCTGAAAGACTTTCGCCAATGTAGCTGCCGTACGCGGGCGCTATAGATGTTTCCAGAACGATCATGATTAACGTTCACAGCTCGTTGAAATTTTTCAAACAGAGCGTTTATTCTATTTTTTATTTATTTATTTATTTATTTATTTATTTTTTTTTGGTGCTTTTGCAAAGCTAAATTTCTTCTAAAAACTGTTCTGTATTTGAACAATACAGAGGTCTAGGCAGTGAAATTCAAAGACAAGAAATATCTGCTGTTCTAACGGATAAATCATGTCTGCACAGCAACACCAACTGCAGGATGAAAAAGTGCAGAATGAAGATCTGATGGCGTGCATTAGAGGTCTGCACGGGCCGACATTTCCAGGCCCGGCCCGACTCAGAGAAAAAAAAATTCAACCCGGCCCGTACAAAAAATATATTGGCCCGGTAAAAAAGTTGAAAGTTCGGCCCGAGCCCGGCCCGGCCCGAGTGAATTTCTACAAAACATTGATTTTTATGTCGATTTGGTTAAAAATTTTTCTCGTACGAGGAGATCAAGCCAAAAATATTTATCTTAACTTTTCTTTGCATGTTTATAATCTTCATTTTTATAGAAGTACCGCAGGCTGCGATATTTATTTTTTTAACGAATCTCTGTTTCTTGCATGCAAATGTTTCAGTTATCATTAATATTGTTAATCATATTCCATGTATTGAATGTTAAATATCTGAAAAATGCTATACAGTAAAATCTAAGACTGAATTGCATAGAAAAGAAAAAAAATGCGTTATAGACAAGTTCCCTTCTTAGCAAATGTAAATGTATTATATATTATTTTCTTACGCAGTATATTAATTTTGTTTGTTATTAATTTTTATAATTTTCTTAAGTAGTAGTAAGTAGTATATTAATTTTGCATGCATCAACACGTTTTTTAGTTTAAAACAAGATTCCGTCATAGACAGGTTCCTTTTCACACGTTTTACTATATTTTAATTTAACTATATTTTAATAAGTGTAGAAATCTACTACTCTTTAAAAAGAATGAATTTGAATGTTTAGAATAATGGCGATTTAAAAATGTATGCATTTTTTGACAAAAAAATTGTGCCAAGCCTAATTTTACTGACCTTTGAATGGATCAGGCCATTCCGAGACAATGATTTTCATACGGGGTGGGTGAAAACTAGGAATGAAAATTTTGGGCCATGAAGATTAGGAATGAAACCAGTACCCGGGTGTGTGCAGAAAAAATAAGTTAGGCCCGGCCGAGTGCCGTGAATGAAGATAGGCCCGAGCCCGCCCCGCGGGCCGGGCTTCGGGCCGGCCCGTGCAGATCTCTAGCGTGCATTTCCTAACAGTTCACGCAGATTTACTACAACGCCATCTGTTGGCTAATTTCGGGACTAAATTTGAAATTCTGCGTGGCTGAAAATTTTTTGGTTTCCCATGTAGAATGCAGCAAAGGGTTGCATTTCTGTCGCTTTCCGCTTTTCTTTATTTTATTTTTCAAGTGCACCTGTCATTTTTGGGACGCTCTGTATGTATTTTTGTGCCTAAAGAAAAATTATGTTTGCTTTTGAAATTCATTGTGTGTTTTTTTTTTCTTTTTTAAACTTTTTATACTGTATTTAAGATTTCTATTATATTAAGCTGCACATCTGCCAAACAGAAGATCTGTATAACACATATTTCTGAAAATTAAAGTAGAAAAAATATTTATTATGTTGATATGTTTTTCTTCCACAAAATTGTTCACATTGTAGATATTAAGATATAATGATTATAATCTAGATTTTTCTGGAGTTATTCCTTTAATTCGAACCAAAGTCTTCACTTAAAAAATGTACAATTTTTAAAACTATGTTCGATTTTAAAATTCTCGAGAGATTTTATACAAATAACATAAGTAAAATACATGAATAATATGTGAGTGGATAATTATGGATTTTATAAAACCGATAGCTGCAATGCGCATCTCTTTAATAAGCTCCATTTTTCTTTACTATTTCATTGCCCTCATTAACCTTGTTCTTTTCAGCCTCTGAAAGAGCTCAAATAACGTTGAATATTTGAAACTGCGATCTTCTTAGTCGGCTTTCATAAAAGCATTTTCTTTATTCTGTTTCGATATCATATCCGAAAGCGCTTCCTTTCGGATATTATTTCAAAGCAGATTTGTCCGTATTGGTGATGATATGATCGGTAATTTGTATGTATAAACACCATTTTGTAAATTATATTCTGTAATTTATAGTTGTTATTTAACTATTTTTTTCTTAATTTGTTGTATAATTATAAGGTAAAGAAAATCAGTAAAAATTGCGATTTATAGGTTTCTAGTTTAAATATCTTATGTATGGATTACTTTTAACTGAATGAAAGAAATATTTTAAACATTAAATAAATTTAATAAGAATCAACATGAACAGATGATTTGAAATTTTAATTGCTGAATTTTATTCAACTTGGCTAAGAGACGTAACAGAGTGATAGTGAAAAAGTGTCCAAACCTGGATTCGAACCAGGGCCATTGACATTTCGCGCCAATGCTCTGTCAATGAGATACCTGGACGATACCCATCTTAGCACTTCTCTCTCTTATCTTGTATAGCAAACTGAATATCGTCCAGGTAACTTAGTGGCAGAGGAATGGCGTGTAATGTCAATGACCCTGTTCGAATCCAGGTTTGGAAACTTTTTCACTCTGTTCGTTTATGTCTCTTAGCCAATGTCAGGTTTCCTCTAAGTCAACACAACTTTGAAGAATCCTCCATTACTTTGTTGATATGCTGCCACCACCGATATGATTACGTGATATCGGTCACATTATGAAAGGATTGTCGAAAGGAATACTAACTCATTCAATTAAACTTAACTAACAATTTATTTACACACTATTTACAAATAATAAAACAACATTTACACTTAAGAACTCGAATATAGGTGATCCGGTCCAACATTAAATTAAATACTTTCTGTGTACTGTTAAACTACTCTATATTCCTCTCGACTTACGCTAGTTAAATTAGAATTATCCGAGGTCACAATTAATCTCACAACACATTAGCTCTATACTCCAAGAGCTTCACATCACTTAGTCACACTCTATCCAAGAGCCTCCGCTGAACCAACTCACTCCTTGAGCTCCCAACATCAACTGAACTCAATCCCAGGAGACCCATGAGTGGAGATCCCTTATCTGCCCGCAAGGACTTCTCTCCACCAATGTCACACTCCGTGATATCCAGTATCTCCTTAGATCGTGACTGACAATCCTTTTGTCTGACTTATCTTCAGGTATGCACCTTGAATGGCAGGGAAAGCCCCACTCTATTGATAACTACATTCCTTCAACTAATCTATCTAACTCACTAGCTCGGATTAAATTCCAGATAAGAAAGGAATGTTGCTTTAAAATTCCCAGTACACAGACAATACACAAGCAAGAAAATAATATATAACCACAGTTCTAAATACTATATGAACCTGACAGCCAAATTGAATAAAATTTAGCAAGTAAAATTTAAAATTACTAAAAATTGGCGTGCGAAATTTTCTACAAAATTTTCCAAATTATATAAATTTATAAAAAAAATAATAATGTTGAATTTTTTAAATTACTAAAAGAAAAACTCATATGAAGTTTGCAATCACAAAAAAAAAAAAAAAATTAGTTATTAACAAGATTTTTGTGAGAATGTAAATTTTGGACACATTAATTCAAAGTATACATTAAACATTTTTTTTGTATGTGTGTGTGTGTGTGTGTGTGTGTGTGTGTGCGCTTTTATAGATGCAAAAGAAGAAATTCTTTTCATCGAAAAGATCTCTCATGCAGCAAAAAAAATATCAAAGACGAAATTTCTAGCTGAATATTCGAAAAGAAAACTGTTCTGCTATCTATTGATGTATTTCACAAACATTATTGAACTTTATAGGATGCTTATATATAATGAAAGTGTAAAAGTGTTTTGTGCGCATTTTTCTGATTGCCGTTGTATAATGCAGTCTCATATTAGATTACCATGCGTGAGAGTGTTAAATACATTTTTCTAGAAGTGTTATATAATAATTAAATTTCTGCGAACTATAAAAGTAAAAATTAATAAAACATAGTTGAAATTAATAAAGCATATTACACTCATCTTATTAAAAAGGAGAAGAAGAAGCACGATACAACAAGATTTTAGGGGGAGAAGATTCAACTAGAGATAATACATTAGAGAGAAATTGAAGAAATGTCCACCATTTCCGTTACAAAGTAGATGGAACGCCGTAGAACGCAATGCATTTTTATCAGCGTCTAATAATAATTTTTATCAGCGTCTTTTTTATTCTATTAAAATTATGAAAATTTTATTTTATATGCCTTCAAAGAGTCTTTCGGAACGTAAATGTAAGCACATTTCCAATATTAATGAGTAAGAATTCTCAGAAAATGCATTTTTTTTACTCAGCTGTTTTACACTGCGCAGCAGTGCGATTTTACTTAGTTATCGGATTTTGATTTATTTATAGAATTTCTTTCAAATGAAAATCAAATTTCAAATCATTTTTCGCTTAAAAGGCGTAAAGACCAACTTAGTGAAAAAGATTCCATGCCGGGAATCGAACCCGGGTCATCAGTATAGCGCACTGACGTTCTACCGCTAAACCACATGGAACGATACCCAGCCTGGAACTTCTCACTATTACAAGTTGGCAAGGCTACAAACGCAGCACAAGACGGAAAATGCTGGATTTAATTAAGTGTCTGTGTTTGCCCCATGTTGGTGGCTCACGGAAAATATTCCATCTTGTGCTGCGTTTGTAGCCTTTCCAACTTGTAATAGTGAGAAGTTCCAGGCTGGGTATCGTTCCATGTGGTTTAGCGGTAGAACGTCAGTGCGCTATACTGATGACCCGGGTTCGATTCCCGGCATGGAATCTTTTTCACTAAGTTGGTCTTTACGCCTTTTAAGCAAAAAATGATTTGAAATTTGATTTTCATTTGAAATATTGTATTCAAGGCGAATGTATCTCTCTGGAAAATTTCCAAATATTAATATAGAATTTGTTTTTCATATTTTTTATTTGTTTCTTTTAAGAGCAGTGCCCGTATTTAATTTTTTATTTTAAACTTTCCTTTAATGTTTTGATCTGTTTATAAAAAGAATATCAAAGAGAAGTAGCAGTACATAGAAACTTATAAAATATTTTCAACGTACATATTAAATTAACTTTGAATCACATACATATTTAAATAGGAGTGGTATATGATATGTTCACATTTTATTGTTTCTGAAATTATCAATGAATTATCAATGGTGAAAATTATAATAATTACTGCTGTTTTAAAGTGCGTAATAAATTATAGATAGTTTTACAAAATTGAATTCTATAGTTCATTTTCTATCTGATAATCATTAAAAATTATTTTCTCAAATATTGCGAAATTAAAATAAAGTTCTTACATGCCCAATCTTCCTCTGCCCACTATTTTAATTAGTAAAAAAAAAATAGAGTATAAAATGCATTTTCTGAGAATTCTTACTCATTAAAATGGAAATGTGCTCATATTTATGTTATGAAAACTCTTTGAAGCCATATAAAATGAAATTTTCCTAATTTTAATAGAATAAAAAGTGTTACCCGCTGATGAAAATGCATTGCGTTGTACGGCGTTCCATCTATTTTGTAACGAAAATGGCGGACATTTCGTCAATCTCCAATCGCTCTCTAATGTAGGATCTCTAGATTCAACCTCTAGTTTTAATTTAAACCGGTTCTCAAAAAAAAAAAAAAAAAAAAAAAGAAAAAAAATATTTCTCTGCTCGATTTTGCATTTTCTGACTCATTTTAAAACACACTGATTAGGGTTTGATTATTGAAGGGATTTCTAATCGAAGAGTTATTCTTTTCTCGGTAAATGAATTGCATCTTACAAGTGATTAATGTCTCACGACATTAGTTTTTTTCATTTCCCGAGCTGGAGCGCGTCTGGAAATTCTGTTCAAAACGACAACTTTGACAGAATTTTCTGAAAGATCTTCTACCTTTAACGAAAAAGGGAAAAAACAGTTCGATTGCAAAATTTCTGTAAAATAGCATCTGCCAATGTCATTGCGTTTGCGAACAAAAAGGAATTAAAAAATATAGGGTAAATGCACCAGTAGTCGGCCACCCCCCAGTAGTCGGCCACTTTGAGATAAAATACGTTATGAATTGCTTATTTTTGATTTCAAATGAAATATTACAGTCCCCCTATATGTAGCCATCCTTTATACGTCATAAGCCATCAGCAAAGAATTGTGGGTATTTTTATTGCGTTAGTAATCAGCCATTTTTTATTTGGTTGCGGTCAAATAAAAACCTTTTTTGCTATTTTTTTGTTAACCGATGACAAAATTTTTAAAAGACTAGTATTAATTTATTTTTTATTATTTTCTAAAATTAGAAGACTATTAAAAAGTTTAATAAACTAATGTTTTTCAGTATCAAAATTCAATAAGTGTGTTTGTATTAATTAATTTTAATGTGGCCGACTATTGGGTATTATATTTACTTACATGTTCAGTAATCGGCCACCACGGTTGACTACTAGCTACTATTTCACTTTTTTGAGTCTACTTTTAATAATTTGATTTTTTTCGTAATTTCATTATCGCAATTTGAGATTTATATAACCTTTTACTTGCATTTTATTTTATGTACACTATATATAAGGTGTTCTGGGGTAATAACGCCACGCTAAGATTCTACCAATTTTTACAGCTTAGTTTTAGAATTTTTTTCCCCAAACAAATATAGGATTTGATACAGTAACTTATTGATTATGTATACAAGAAAGACTATTTTAGCAGATAGCTACTCATAAAATATAGTGGCATGATTTCTTGACCAATGCTATTAAGCGTTATTACCCACCTGTTGGGTAATAAAATAGCGTCTAAATCGCGGCCCTCAAAACGGCTCTTATCACAAATGCGCCCAAGAAATTCCCTTGAACATTGCCCTGGCTTATGCGATGTCATTATTATTTACTTTAGTGTTGCATTTTTAGACTTCATAATGTTGTCTCCATAGTGTTTAGACTTCATACAAAATGAGAACAAGTAAAAATTTAATTTAAAAAATCAAAAAAAAGCGAACTAATTAATTATTTCCCATCTATGTGAAACTATTTTTATATTACTTACCTATTTTTTTTTATTTACTTGTATGGATGACTTTTAAGTTGTGTTTAATTGTTAGTTCCTATCTATAAACACTGTTTTGATGAGGTCTATAGATGTCTATGATGGTTAGAGTTGCAGTCAAGCTAGAGATCCTACCTACACGACTTCCAGGTTGTGTCATATTTAAACGGAGCTTCTGACTGTAAAATAGTCAATGAAACATCCTTCTTCATTTTTAAAGACCTATCCAATGGTATGCCACTCAATAGGGTGCGAAAAAAAAATTTCGTCTATACCGCCATTTTTTATTTTACGGCGCCATTTTGAATTGATAAAAACAATACCTAGCCTATAACCATCGGACGGTTAAGACGAATCGATAGAGACCTCATTCATTAAAATCCATCCAGCCGTTTGGATGTTTCGAGGGTATAAAGAAATCCACTTACCCAGATATGCGTGAAACACATAACCCTTCTTGGTAGTCGGGTAAAAAGACTTATAAATATCATTCATGCACAAGTTAAATGAAATTGATTTGCACTTATACGTTCGTCAGTGACTGCAACGTTCACGAATTTCGTTCGTTTGTGATCGCGGATTTCGCGAATTTAGTACGTTTTTGAGACTGCTGCATCTAGCGAAATTTTTTTTTTTGTTTTTATGAGTGCTATGCGCTCATTCATTCGTTAGTGTTTGCGGCGTTAACGAATTTCGTGCGTTTGAGATCGCGGCTTTCGCGAATTACCACTTTTTTGAGACAGCTGCACGACGAGGTTGTTGCACCCAGTGATGTTTTCTTTTTTCGGTTTTCAAGAGCGTTATGCGCTCATACGCTCGTAACTGATTGCGGCGTTAACGAATTTCATTCGTTTCTGATTGCGGCTTTCGCGAATTTAGTGCGTTTTTGAGACTGCTGTACGACGAGTTTGCTGCATCCAGTGATGTTTTTTTCGGTTTTCATGAGCGCTATGCGCTCATACGTTCGTTGATGATTGCGGCGTTAACGAATTTCGTTCGTTCGTGATCGTAGCTTTCGCAAATAATTGCGTTTTATAGACTGCTGCTTGATGAGGTTGCTGCTCCAGTGATTTTTTTTTGCATGAGCGCTACGCTCGCATATGTTCGTAACTTATCGCGGCGTTAACGAATTTCGTTCGTTTGTGTTTGCGGCTTTCGCGAATTTAGTGCCTTTTTGAGACTGCTACACGACGAGGTTGCTGCATCCAGTATTTTTTTTTCGGTTTTGATGAGCACTTTGCGCTCATACGTTCGTTACTGATTGCGGCGTTAACGAATTTCGTTCGTTCGTGATCGTGACTTTCGCGAATTACTGCGTTTTAGAGACTGCTGCACGACGAGGTTGCTGCACCCAGTGATGTTTTTTTTCTGTTTTCATGAGCGCTATTAGCTCATACGTTCGTTAATGATTACGGCGTTAACGAATTTCGTTCGTTTGTGATTGCGGCTTTCGCGAATTACTGCGTTTTAGAGGCTGCTGCACGACAAGGTTTCTGCACGCAGTGATTTTTTTTTTCGGTTTTCATGAACACTATGGATTCATACGTTGTTACGGATTGCGGCGTTAACGAATTTCGTTCGTTCTTGATCGTGGCTTTCGCGAATTACTGCGTTTTAGAGACTGCTGCACGACGAGGTTGCTGCACCCAGTGATGTTTTTTTTCTGTTTTCATGAGCACTGTGCGTTCATACGTTCATTACTGATTGTGGCGTTAACGAATTTCGTTCATTCGTGATCGTGGCTTTCGCGAATTACTGCGTTTTAGAGATTGCTGCACCCAGTGATTTTTTTTGTTTTTTTTTTGGCTTTCATGAGTGCTATTAGCTCATACGTTTTTTACTGATTGCGGCGTTAACGAATTTCGTTCGTTCGTGATCGTGGCTTTCGCGAATTACTGCGATTTAGAGACTGCTGCACAAGTTTGCTGCCTCCAGTGATGTTTTTCTTCGGTCTTCATGAGCGCTATGCGTTCATACGTTCGTTACTGATTGCGGCGTTAACGAATTTCGTTCGTTTATGATCGCGGATTTCGCGAATTTAGGGCGTTTTTGAGACTGCTGCACGATGAAGTTTCTGCATCCAGTGATTAGTTTTAGTTTTGATGAACGCTATGCGCCCATGCATTCATCACAAAAAAAAAGATAGCAAAAAAACAAGAATTTTTCTTATAAAATCGCATAATTATATTAAAACGACTATTACTATAAAATCACAAATCTATAATAATAAGATAACTACTAAAATAACAATGATAACAAACGATTGCTTTGTCACATGTATTTAAAATATCGAATAGGGGAAAATAACTAAACAAGAAACCATATTTTCCCTTAAATAAGAATTGGCGCCTCATGCTGCTCATATTGTTCAAAGATACTACGAGACAGATTGTAATATTTGTAATGTACTATTCAAGATATGCAACTTATTAAAATTACATTTCGAAACTCGATTACGAGATAGTAACGCGAAAATGAAGAATTGGCGCCGCGTTCTGCAAATATCTAACCACGAAATCCCAAGATAAACTGAAATATGTGCATTGTACTAGTCGAGAAATGCAACATATTAAAATTTCATCCCGAAACTTGACGACATGATAGTAACGCTAAAAGGATGATTTGGCGCTCCCTACTGCTGATAACACAATAAGATATGCATTGACAGATCAGTCATTCATGTTCTGTTAATAATCTTGTCCTACATCATAATTTCATTTTGAAACAGGATGACGTAATAATTTTTTCTCTGCCCGCAGCCTAGTCTACAACGGTTAAACAAAAAATTTGAAAGGCCAACTACTAGATAATTTGGTACTTTTAACTTTACTTTCCATATGAAACAAGAATGAAAAATCTTGCATGAAGAATAGATTATAAAAGCATTTTGCATGACTTGCCGAATTCTTCAACGAAATTGAGCTTCTTTATACCGTAAAAAAAGTAAACATTTTAGAAAAGGCATAAAACTTTTGAAAACCAGATTATGTTCCCTAACCGAAAAAGTAGTTCAATTCTTTTGCGCAGTCCTGTATTTAATCTAAAGATTTGTATATCATTCTATACATACTATGATAAAACTTAGTATAGTAAGAAAATGCATAACAGGTTGAAAATTTACCTTCAGCAATTTCTACCCCTATACGGAAACATACTTGAATTATTTTGTACATCCCTGTATATTACCAATAGATTTTTATATGCCGCACATATTAAGCTAAAATTTAATTAAGGCTAAAGCGTGGTTAAAACTACTGAAATGATACTTCCACACATTATTATCCCTGGGAGGTCATGTATTCAGTTCTTTGTGTGGCCCAGTATATGTTTTATTTATATTATACAAGCATCTCTTAGTATACTAAATATAGTTCAAGAGCATAAAAGCCTCTTTTAAGCTATTCACCCTGATACTCCACAAAGCTCACAATCTCTTTTGTGTAGCCTTGTATATGATCTATATCAGCTATACACACCGCATTGTAAGTTAAGGTTTAATTAAAGTTAAAAACGCATGTCACAAACAAAATCACACTTACAGCAATTATCACTAATAGAAAGATACAGTACTGTATTCGAATTTTTTGTGTTTCCCTGTAAATGAACGATAAATGCTATGCATATCATGTTATACAACGAGTATTTTGTAGTAAGCCTCAGTAATGTTGTATATCAATTTCATTCTATTTGATGTAATATAAGAGAAATAAAATACGCTGCAAACTGCTTATCCCCTGACACTATTATGTAAAGGAATTCTTTTGCGAGGCCCTATAAATGAATAATAAGTTCTTTGGGCTCCATATTGTCTAGAATGCGTAGTTAAATGCACTTCATAAATGCATATCAATTTCATTATATATGAAATGGCCAACATCATTAAAAAAAACTTGAAGCAATTTTTCTCATTGAGCGTAATGCATCGGGATATTTTTGACTGTCCCTGTAGATGAACAATAAATTCTACACACTTTATTTTCAATAGCGATCGTGCTATTGTTAACGTCAAAAACATACAAAAATTTCAAGGAGATTCGAGTATATTTGCGTGTGTTAGAACTCGGACAGACCGAAGACAATCCAAATTCACAAACACTTTTAAACTATGTTGGAAAGTGCTAAATACTATTATAATATTTTAAATTATTACTGCAACATTATAAGAAAAGGATAAATTAACACTTTTATCATTAAAATGTTGTTCTGTTTATAAAAGTTATACTTTAAGTTATTTAAATAACAAAGCATTTAAGTGGCCGACTACTGGTCCAGTGATGGCCGAATACTAGAATTGAGTGGCCGACTACTAGACCTTTGCTACTTTTAAGTTTAACTTTTTATAAATAAAAACTATAATTAGTTTTCTTTTAAACAATTGCTGAAACAGTAAAAGAAAAGTGTACATTAACATGTGTCACTGTAAAAAATGTTGTATTGTTTTTTAAAATTACGCTTTGAGCTATATACTTAAAGAAAGTGCTTAAGTGGCCGACTATTGGTGCTTTACCCTATCAGAAAGTAGCCAGTTTTGACTTCAGAACAACTTTTAAAGAAGGTATATGGGATTGTAAACTTTGTGACAAGAGGTAGTCACGCAAACATGCAGTATAACATATGTTTACTAGTGTAATATAACACACAAAAACTTTAATCATTGAACATATTAATCAAAATAAATAAAAAAAAACACCAGTGAGCAGAGTAACTCAATAATTAAAAAGTTTTTTCGTACTAAACAATAATGTGTGTGACCTGTAGCCGTAGTTGCGTTTCAATCATAGCTACGTTTGTCACGGAAGAAAAGATATGGTTCCCAACGGTCAATATTTTAATACCATTATTTCAAAGCAATAATCTTCGCTCTAATATATTTATTATAGGGGAAGGTGTTGTACCTCTGACCATATTGTTCCTTTGATCACCTAGGCTGTAACGCCATTTAACAGCATTTTATGAATTTTGGTGTAATTAGTGCATAGTTACTTCACTAGAGGGCTTCTGTAACCTACTGTGGATTATTAAAGTCAAAGAGAATTCCTGTGAATAATACTATCTATTTCCATCATAAAAATGTAAATATTTGTTTGTTAATGTTTAGCCTTATAATATTTTTTGTGCTATGTCTTTCTTGATAGAAATAATTTGACATGGTAGCTATAGACTTTCATAAATATGGCTAGGCTTGTGAAAATGATTATCCTAACCCTAAAACTGTAACATGCTTTGTAATTTGCACTAGCATGGCGTTGTACCTCTGACCATGATCAGTTGTTGTTCCTTTGACCAGGTCAAAGGTTTTCTAAACATTTCAACTTTTATGACTTACTTACTACAGTTGTCTTTAAATTAGTTAACGATATTTTTTTTACTTCAGTTGTTCATAAATAATAACAAAATATGCAGAGTGGAAAATTCATAGCCCCCAAAGAAAAAAAAACCAAGTTTAAGGGATATCGTCTGCCGAAAGGGAAACAACTATCACTATGATTACTGCTGTTAGTGCATCCGGAAACATCATTCCACATTTGTTTGTTTTTCCCCGGGTCAACTTTAAATAATTTATGCTTCACAAAACGCCTCCTTTGTCAATCGGGGTTGCAAACCCATCACGCTGGTTAAATGAGACCATATTCCAACAGTTCTTTCAACATTTTCTGAAAAATGTTAGACCTAGTACTGAAAGACCAGTATAGTTATTATTTGATAACCATGAATCTCATATTACCATACCAATAATTGATTTAGCCAATGTTAGTGATGTGATGCTACCCTGCAAAGAAAGAAACAGTGGGCCATCAGCTGGAAAAAAGATGGCAGCCAGCACTACCATCAGAGGTAAAGTGCAATGGTGCCATTACTTAAACCAGTACAAAAGTGTTCGTGCGGAATGCAGCTGGCCCATCAGTGATGACCAACAGCAGGCCAGCATTGGTGTGCCATCACATTACTTCAATCCGGCACTTTTCCTGCAGTGCTAGCACCTATCCCACTGCTATTTCTTTGCTGGCCCAGCACTTTCCCTTACAAAAATTTCTTATAGAAGTCTATAAAAAAACAAAGTATTATAGAACTTTTGAAATAAGCTAGTTTCACCAAGAGCTATAGAAATATCTGTAGAAGTGTCTATAATAGAAATATTTGAACTTGCAGAGGTTTCCATGTGGTCACCCTCCCAAGTACTAACCGCGCTCGATGCTGTTTGGTTTGCGTGATCGGACATGAACAAGTACTTTCAGCGTATGCTACGACCGCTCGTAGTTGTGAAGCTCTCATTACACTATTTCAAGTTTGTTTCTTTTGTGATTTACGTTCCCAATCATTAAACTGGTATAGAAATTATCGTATTGTATAGAAATCCTATATATTTTATACGTTTTCCTCTTATTATTGATTCTGAACTGTGTAAATTATGAAAACCGAAATTCTTTGTAACTTAGTAAAACCAGATTTAAGTAGAAAAAAAAGTGCGTTGAAATAAAGAATTTATTTATTTATTCATTTACTTATTTATTTTGTTGGTGGCAGTGGTGCTATATTATTTACAGTTAAAAAATATAGCTTCACAGCTTAAATTGTGTTAAGATATTCATTTCAAATTTGTGTTCAAATACTCAATGTCTTCGATATTCGCAACGCCACCTAGCGTAAGGGTTCACAGCAATAATATTGCAAAAGTTCATGCACTTCCATGTAGTGGTGGGTCAGCGCATGAGATAAAACGGAAGACCACCAGAATTTTATCTGATGATTTCCATCAGCAAAGTTGACTGAAGCTGTCCAGCAGTGGTCATGCAGTGGTAGACCATTACTCAGCACTGCTCCATCACTTCCAGCACCTATCTTCCTACTGGCCAGCAATTTCCTCTTTGCTGGGTAATGGCGTTTTATCCACACTCTAGCAATAAAATGCAACCTCTTGATAAGGGTGTTTATGGTCCTTTTAAAGCCTTTTATAATCACGCTGTAAATAATTGAATGATTTCTCTAGGAAATGTTAGAAAGCCTCTTGCAATCTACAACATTGCTGAACTCTCGGTCATAGCAGATTCTAAGCCGTAGTTCCAAACAATATTATGAAAGGTTTTAAGGTCACAGGGTTTGTGCCTTTCAATGAGAACGTTTTCTCTGATGACGAATTTCTTGCAGCTACTGTAACAGACAGACCGATGTGGCATGAAACTGATTCTGATGCACCATCAGCGAGTGGCTCAAACTGACAATATCATTACTCAACGTAGAAGTTCAAATCTATCGCCACTTATCATAACACCTGAAACTGTGTGACCTCATTCAAAAGTGCAAGTAAGGAAAATGTCAAATAGGGGTCGGCGTATAGGGAAATCTTGTATCCTGACTGATACTCATGAAAAGCTAATTATTGAATCTGAAAAAAAAAAATAAAAAAGCAGCACCCTAAATGCAAGAAACAATGATACTGATTAAAATAAATTTTTTTCTTCATTGCTGTGTTTTCTAAATGCCTGGTCAGAGGTATAACAACCCAAGGTCAAAGGTACAAATATATGTTGTACCTTATACCACAATGTTATTATCTAAAAAAATGAAATGAAACATAATAAAAGTAAAACTAGATCCTTGAAAAAATTACGTATTATAAACCAGATGATATTGATTATAATAAAACAAAGAAATTGAATTTAGCCTTAATAGTTAAGCTACGAAAATAAAAATTTAACAAAGCGGTCAAAGGAACACTTTCCCCTAATAATAAAACTCTACCATGAAAAAAATTATTTGGAAATAATTAAAAAGACGACACCAGTTGGGCCCCCGCCACATATTCCGTGACAAAAGTTGAACGCCAATCACAGTCTAATAAACAAAATTTTGCATAAATGGGGGTGAAAAAGTTTCCGCACGGAAGCAAAATACGAGTAAATTAGCATAATTTCTAAATAAATCTCTTTATATTTTTACTAACTTCTCAATAGTAACTTCTCAACTGCTCCGCTCAACAAGCTCAAAATTTTTTGAGATATTTACAAATTCATTTTTTAACGGAAATATATAAAATCGGAAGACCTGGCTATGAAGCGATTTGGAATCAAACTGTATTTTCATTTTTTGATAAATAAATTACCTATTGAGTTATAAGCGGTTTTGATCACGCGTCAAAGACGTTTTTCAGCCTTCGTTGAGTGGTTATTCTTATTTCGCGGGGAAATCCGGCTCAAAACGCCCACTTTGACAATATTTTCTGAAAGATCTATTGCGTTTGCAAAAAACGGAAAAAACAGTTCGATTACATAGTTTCTGAACAACAACACCCGCTAGTTTCATGAATTTCCGAACAAAAATAAATTAAAACTTATGTCATAAAGTTGCCCTTTTGGATTTGAGAACAGCCTTAAGGCGATTCTTAAAATAAAATATTTCCCCCCACTCAATAAAGCGAAATTTTAAACATAAAATAATGATACTTGCAGGCGTGAGTATTGAACTGATTTGTAATCGAACAGTATTTAATTTTTCATAAATGAATTACATCTCGAGTTATAAGCAACTGCTTCATTTCAAGCTCTGTCCCATTTAGAAATTTGGTTCAAAACGCTAATTTTCACAGTATTTTCTGAAAGGACTCTACCTTAGCAGCATGCAAAATTTTTCGGTTTGTAAAACAAGCATATTTTATGAAGGTGTTTTGACGTTTAGGAGCGAGGTTGTAGACTGTGATGTAGGGTTTTTGTTACAATAAAACAAAGATTTTGAAATTTCAACAGCCAGGTTAGAATTAATTTTTATTGAAAAAGGACTTTCTGTACTCTTTTTTCCTCGATCTTGCGTAGCGTGCAGCATTAGTGGTACCAGATATTTCTCTGGACGGTTTCATCTGAATCTTATGAAACAATAATGCTCGTATTGATTATCTACCTCAACCTAGAAAACCCGGATAGAACGATCAAATGATATTAATCATTAATCTGATTGGACTTCGGGCGCGATCAGGTACAATCAGGTTAATCGGGAATTTCATTTGAGCGTTCGATCGAGGTTTTTTAGGTTGAGATAGATGGTGAATACGACCATAAGTTATTTTTAAACAACAACAAAAAATAATAATAACATGATTTCAAATGACTGTTTAATAATAATAAATTAATTAAAAAAAACCAAACTGGCTTGCAATGTCTCAAAAAACTCGCATTATTAACATTGCTTATTATTTTTACTTACTTATTGAGTGCTAGTTGGGGTATTTTAGCAAGTGTGTTTAGTGGTTTGGCACAAAAGACATTAATTTTAATCTACGCTGTTGCCATTTGAGTGTCTTTATAAATAAGAGAGTGCGCACTTGGCGCATGCTCAGATAGGAAATTCTTGTCCAAACTGTTGCAACCCACATTACAGAACTTGACAATACCCACCTGGACAATTTCTATGAAACGAGTGAGACAAGTCAATAAACATTTGCATGACGATAATCACAGCTCCCCAAGTATTTATCCAAAATATTCTCGACAAATCAAACACTATTGCTCGTATGTCGCCAATATCTTATATATACAGGAATTCTAGCTGCTCATCGGTCATTATTTTGTCGAAAATCCTTTACGCTCACGTTTGAAACTCAGTAGACTATAATATACTAAAATATTTGATGTGTCCCTGTAAAGAAAAGTATATTCAATAAGATGAATTCTTTTAGCCTAAAACTTTTCTTGGTGTACTACATTTTTTTCGTAAAAGTTGCATGCAAATCCGTCCAGTGCAAGAAAATTGAGGACATATATACATACATACATAAAAACCAAAATCAGAAATTTCTTTTCTTGGAGAAGCTTAACCTTACTTCAATCCCTTGAAGAAACGAGAACGCTAATGTTAATCTTATGGGGGCGTTATTTTCAAATTTTTAGTTTTGTATTTTAATATTTTTGAATGATTTTTTTTCATAGGATAGCTGAGAACGATCTACAACCGGGCTAGTTTTCATTTTTTCTATTTTGGTTATAGTTTCTATATATTAGGACAGTTTCAATTTCAGAACCGGTTCTGAGAGTGAAAGTTATTATTATTTTTTTTAATCTGAAGCCAAAATTGATAACCAAATCCCTTAATAAGCACGTTAAAATATACATAATTTTCCAGTCCGTGATTGACGACTTTCTAAAATTTTGCAATTTTAACAAAATAGCGAATTATCAAACTTAATGTATCGACGTATTAAAGATTTATAAAAAGTGTCGGTCAAAGACTAGGGAAATACAGAAGTTTTCGTTAAGAAAACTAGTCGTTGGAGGCCACCAAAATACTTACCCATCATTGATATGCATATAAAATATGAAAATAAAACATGTGTAAACTATTTATAAAATGCATTGCAATTCCAAAATCGATTTTTATTGCAGGTTTTTTTATATGAGGACACTTTCACTTTTGGAAGCGATTGGAATATTTTATTAAAGGATAAAACCTCTTGTACAAAGAAATACTTTTTGTAATAAAATAAAGTTTAAAACGCACTTGTAGATGTACTGCAATCTTTAAAAAGCACAATTAATGGCAATTAAAACATAATTTCAATTAATTAACGGGGAACAGGTGTACATTTTTATTCTAAGAAATTCGAACATTAAGAAGTTGAAGAGGAAAATTGCATGCAATCGCGTTTAGTATAACAATTCTTAAAAGTTAGATTTTCTGAATCTTTGGGAAATTTTATATTCTTCGAAATATACATATTATCTAACATTATTAAATTGCTGATTTTAGGATGGTAGATATTGAATGACGTGAAATGAACATTAAAAGTTCTTTCAAAATTTACGTTGAGGGCCCTGATTTGCAAATGTGCTAGTTTTACGGTTATACAGACATTGGTATAGGGTAAAGTGGAGACAGATGCCGCAGTTTTACTTTTCTTATTGTAAAATGTACAATAAAGCAAAAAGCAACAAAATAAGTTCCAAAGATCATTAATCAAACTCTTTAGAATCTAATTTCTATGTTAAACAAGTTAAAACACTCTTAATAAGGTAGACATAATTATTTCCCCAAGCGTCCTTTTTTAACATCACTTTTTATTTGCTGGGTAAGATGCCGCATGGGGTGTGGGACAGATGCCGTATAGAGAAAAAACTAGGCTGTTTATTTTTTTTTTCAAGAAAATCACAATTTTATTTTCTTAAACTACTTAAAATGAAAATAAATAACAGTAAACTTACAAAAATTATATATCTCACTAAATTGTGAAAAGTTTAACGAAAATGCAAAAGTGTAAGCTCTATAAATAAAACTTAAGACAAAAAATGAAAATGAAAAGAAAAACATTTGAATTTACATGAATGTATAGCATAATTACTGGAAACAATAGACAGCATATTGGAAACAATAAGCAAAAATATATAAATCACTGGTTTACATCCAGGCGAACATTGCAGTTTGCTCTTAATGTAAGTATTAGTTCTATTATATTTAGGCCCTAGTCTGTTTATTTTGGGCCTTTCTTCTCCTTCTTTGATTTTGTATTTCCATTCGCCCACAATCACACCACACTTCCAGTTGAAAAAGCAAAGTGAACCATTTTCATGCAGCTGTCGATTGAATTTGATGCAATGAATCCTGTTCGCTTTAGACTTTGTTTCTTGATAAGACTCCAGACACTCAGCACATTCAAAATCATCGAATTTCAATCCAATACTGCCATCAGAATCCATAAGAGGAACAATTTACTCATTGTCGGAAGATGACTCATATTTTAGTTTCTTCCTCAAGTAAAGTGTTTTGAAGTTGATCTTTCCCTTCCTTTTTTTGCACATTTTACTTCCGCCAAGCTGTCGTTCTTTGACGCTTTCTAGTTTCTTTTGCTTTTTATTTCCTTCTACTTTTTTCTTGTTTATAAACTCTGTGCTTGTAATATTTGCATCCTTTTGTTTTCTCTTACTTGGCTGTATAGGTCTTTTGACCACTGGGATAGGAGATATTTTGTTTAACAGTTTAGATTGTGAAAATTGTAAACGGCCTACGTTTTCCTTATTCACGCATGGTGAACCAACATTGTTCCTGAGAATATTTTGATAAGTCGCAGAATGCTCTAATATGCGTTCTTTTAAATGTAAGTTCTACGTAAATCCAGTGGTGAATTTATTGAACCAAAAACAAAAATATATTTTGCGGCATCTGTCCGTCAACCTCGGTGTGACATCTGTCCCATAGTGGCGGGTAAGATGCCGAACCGCCATTTTGCGTCATGTGAGCGACGCGAGAGAAAGGCAAAAAGATATCAGTATTCTACGAGGATCTAGTCTACAGTTGCAAGCGGTTTTGGGATGAAATCTATGCTTATTTGGCTTAAAATATGTAATGAAACTTTATTAGAATAATTTTAGCAACCTACCACGCAGGTTCGAACCATAGAAACTGGCATAATTATGTAAATACTGACAATTAAGTGGTGGAAACGCATACAACACAGCACACAGCACAGATTAACACTACGAACTTCTTAAATTGGTCTGGGGAGCGCTAGTGGCACCCACACAATCTCTGCGGCATCTGTCCCCAGTTTACCCTATGTTGACTGGTGACCACATAATGCATAGAAGTGCTTAATTTTGAATACCATTCTTTCCGAGTAGTACACTTTGCACCACTATTCAATTAAATAAGGCGAAGATTACTATTCGAAAATAGTGGTTCCAAAATAAGGCACCTCTATGCACCCCGGAGCTGGAGCCGACCAAAATCCTTCCCAACCAGGTCCCACCCATACTAATGACGGCCGTGAATAAATGTGTATTAAATGAGTCTCAGATGTGCACAACACAGGGCTGCCACAGGCAACTATTTTTATGTTCTATTCGCACCACTGTTTTAAGAAAATAAATTTTGTAGCATATTTCTATTGCATATGTTGTCAAAGTGTGTGTGAAACATTTTTGTTTTAAAAAAATTGTGCGAGATAGAATTAAAAAGTACTCGCACGTGGCAGCCCTGACAACAGGATCAAATATTTTTTGACCTCTTCAAAGTCCCTCCTCTTCCCAACGAAGTTCTAAAATGGCACTCCTTCTGTGGGACTGTGAAACACGACGGTGGATGTGTAATGGTTTATGGGTATATTATCGCTGTAAAAATAGAAAAAAAAATTAAAAAATATGAATTAATATGTGCAAGTTGATGCTTTGAATCAAAATTTCCAAGTAACACAGCGAAATTGTCTCCTTAAAATACATTTACTTTCAAGCACACTTCCAAGATATGTAAATAAGGATATCTCTATCATGTTTCTAAGCAATTCCATAGCACCCTTGTGGTTAACAAGTGGTATCAGCTATGATAATTGATTGTCATGTGATCAAGATAGACTGAAAAGCTGTTCCAGTGTTGTTTGAAGCTAACCTCTGTTGATCACGTTACAGCCGACATGGCTGAAAGTGCAGTGGTCTTTCGTTGGTTGTCCCCCACACTCTCCCGATTTGAATTCCATTGAAAATTATGGGAAAAAATTCAAAGAAGTGGCGAACTGACAAATTATGATGTTAAAAAGAGTTCAACTGAAAAGTGCAAATGCTATTCAGGACATTCGAAATAAAATTTTGCTTGAACAATAATATGAACTTTTGTAAACTTTCATTTATTTCATATAAATTCGTGGGTGAACAAACAAACTTTTATTTAAGGAAACTTTTTTACCCACTGTATTTATATGCATGCAATTAAGATTAATGAAATCATAAAATTTGAATGTTCTTCATTTATCCCTTTTTCCATCTTAAAATATTTAACTTCAGCATAAATTACCTTTTCAGTTGTGAGACGTAACACATCCTACATTATATCGGGGATTAACCATTCCAGTACTTAGCATCCTAGACACAAAACCAGGAGCTTGAGCAGATGCTAGTGAGTTAGATACCAGCGTGGTCTTGATGGTTGACTATGTAAGATTTTTAGGGTTTTCCATGTGCAAGAACAAAAAATTGGATAACTTTTAATAGTCCACGCTGGAGATTCCTATAGCAGTATGGCCGTAACTGACAGAAGCTTAACAAAAAGCCTATCCCATCCTATATTATTATCAATTCCGCGGTGTATCGAATCACGCTTATAAGAGTCTCCTGCCAGGTGCTTTTCTACCTGAAATTACCCACTTATAATAAAACGAGTAAAATATCACTCGTTAGTTTTCTGGAAACTTCTCTGTCTACTCATATTTTTGAAAGATGTGTGAGTAAGTCCTAATTGTTGATGCAGTCACTGAAAAGCAATATTTTACTTGCAATATTTTTTAGATTTTAAGTATGTTATTACGTTGGAAAAAGGCAAGTAATGTTTCGCAATAATCACACATCGTTAATTAAAAGCTATGATGTTTTAAATTTATTTTGAAATATCGCGTAAATACTCAATTTCAAATACACTTACATTTTAATTACATTATCTAGCACTTCATCAACCTCTAATTATCACCATAAGTCTTATAAAAATATACGGCGAGAGAATAATTACCGAACTTAATTATTCTTTAAGTGTAATGCATTTTTAACCAACAATTTATCGATGCATAATGCATATTGCAAACTTTCGAAATTTATAACGAGTTTACAAAATCTAAAAGCTTTCCCTGATAAAAAAAATGTTATTTTTCATATTACTCTTAATTTTGTAAATAAAATGTATCATTCGTCTGAGCTATGCGCATTAAAATGCAATTAAATTAATGACACTTTCTTATCAAAGAAGTGATATTAACTTTATGAAATAGCTGTCTGAAAACATCCAAATCAAAAATTAAATCTATCATATTTTTCGCGGAGGAAATATCGGGGAAATGTTCAGCTTGAAAAACACTTATATTTGAATTACTTATTCTGGTGTTTCATTAACCATTATTAACGACCATAATTCTAATAAAAATACAGCGAGAGAAAAAATATCGGACTTAATTATTCACAAACATTTCGGTTGAGAGTGATAAATGCCGAAAGTGCGTTATCAGTTGTAGCACGCGTTTTTAAGTTTAAAGGAATTTTTGCAAACTACATGGTATATATAAATAGAATAGATCATATACAGGGCTACACAAAATAATTCGTAAGCATTACTGTTTATGAGCGTGAGTCGTTTTAAGAGAATATTTTTCTTAGTTATGCATTTTCCGGATAAACTATAAGGTAAAGTGGGGACAGATGGCGCAGTTTTGCTTTTCTTCTTGTAAAATGTATAATAAAGCAAAAAACAATAAACTAAGTGCCAGAAATCCTTAATCAAACCCTTTAAAATCTAATTTCTATCTTAAACAAGGTAAAACCCTCTTAATAAAGTAGGCATATTTATTTCCCCAAATGTCATTTTCTTACATCATTTTTATGTGCTGGGTAAGATGCCGCATGGAGAAAAAAGCTAGTCTGTTTATTTTTGCTCAAGCAAATCACACTTTTATTTTCTCAAACTAGTTAAAATGAAAATAAATAACAGTAAACTTACAAAAATTACACATATCACTAAATTGTGAAAATTTTAACGAAAATGCAAAAGTTTAAGCTCAAAAAATAAAACTTAAGACAAAAAAATGAAAATGAAAAGAAAAACATTTGAATTTACATGAATGGGTAGCATAATTACTGGAAACAATAGACAGCATAATTACAAAAAAGATGTAAATCACTGATTTACATCCAGGCGAACATTGCAGTTTGCTCTTAATGTAAGTATTAGTTCTATTCTCTTTAGGCCCTAGTTTGTTTAGGCCTTAGTATGTTTATTGTTGGCCTTTCTTCTCATTCTTTGATTTTGTATTTCCATTCGCTCACAATCACACCACACTTCCAGTTGCAAAACTAAAGTGAGCCTTTTTCATGCAGCTATCGATTGAATTTGATGCACTGAATCCTGCCCGCTTTAGACTTTGTTTCTTGATAAGACTCCAGACACTCAGCACATTCAGAGTCATCAAATTCCAATCCAATACTGCCATCAGAATCCATAAGAGGAACTATTTACTCATTGTTGGAAGATGACTCATATCTTAGCTTCGTCCTCAAGTAAGGTGTTTTCAAGTTGATCTTTCCCTTCCATTTTTTACGCATTTTACTTCCGCTAAACTGTCGTTCTTTGACGCTTTCTAGTTATTTTTGCTTTTTATTTCCTTCGTTTTTCGTGTTGATAAACTTTGTGCTAATCATATTTGCATCCTTTTGCTGTCTCTTACTTGTCTGTATAGGTCTTTTGACCATTGGGATAGGAGATATTTTATTTAAAAACTCACATATTGAGAATTGTAAACGGCCTACGTTTTCCTTATTCACACATGGTGAACAAACATTATTGCTGAGAATATTTTGATAAGTAGCAGAATGTGCTAATATATGTTCATTTAAATGTAATTTGTACTTAAATCGTAGTGATGAATTTATTAAACCGAAAAACAAAAATATATTTTGAGGCGTCTGTCCCTCACCCTCGGTGCGGCATCTGCCCCATTGTGGCGGGTAAGATGCCGCCTGGCCAGTTTGTGTCATGTGAGCGACGCGAGAGACATGCAAGCACATTCCTATATTCTACGAGGATCTAGTCTACAGTTGCAATCGGTTTTGGGATGAAATCGCTGTTTATTTGGCTTAACATATGTAATAAAATGTTATTAGAATAATTTTAGCAATTCACCACGCAGGTTTCGAACCATAAAAACTGGCATAAATATATAAATACTGACAATTAAGCGATGGAAATGCATACAACACAGCACACAGCACTGAGGAACACTGCCAACTTCTTAAATTGATCTAGGGAGCGCTAGTGTCGCCCACACAATCTCTGCGGCATCTGTCCCACCGCGGCGTCTGTCCCCACTTTACCCTATTTGTTATACTAAAAGATGTTGTAGAATAGTAAATAAATTCATATACAGGGTTACGAAAAATTCTGGATACATTTCTGTCTATGAATGCTAATTTCTGAAAGTACGTTTTCAGTTGTATTATGTGTATTTTCCCCTGAATTTTACTTTAGTTTCATATGAGGCGTGTATATCTGTAGAAAATATGTACGAAATTATTCGACTGCATTTCCGTCTGTTGGTGGAAATTACTGAAGGTGAATGTTCGACTGTATTATGTGCTGCTTTGTAACTAAATTTTAGCACGCTATGTAGTGTTTATACAGATCTATAGATCATGTACAGGGATACACAAAAGACTTCAAGTAAGTTTCCGGCTATGGGCGGTAATTGCTGAAATCTAGTTTTCTAGTGCATTATACATTTTGGAAGTTGTTTATTTAGCTATCTTCTTTCAATTTTAAACGGCGAAGTTTCGTTACAGTATTCTGGGAGTGTTGGAAAGTGTTTCATAATCTATGCTTGATGCGTGCTTTTTCTTTCTTGTTTTAATTTCCATTTAAATGTGTTTATCAAAAAGGCATATCGATTTCATAATTCTCTTGGCTGTAAAATATAAAAAGAAAAAAAAATGAATTAACAATTTCTTGACTAATAAAACTTTTTAGAAAACTGTAACATTCCACGCGAACCATAACATGAACACAAATAAATTTAACCATATAAAGGACGAAAGGAAAGTGAAAAATGTTTGCGATCAACAAGTAAATTCTAATAATCATTTCTTTTTTTTTTTCGTCTGTCATTTTGTTATTTCTGCTTAACCCTTTATCTACTGACGGTAGTTATAAGTACCATTAAAGTAATTTAATACATCGATTACTAGTAATACAGTTTAGAATGAGTTATAAATGCATTACTTTACTTTGTTCCAAAAGCATTATTGGTTACACAAAACAAAAATATTTTTAAAAGGATGATTTCTTTTGCCTTTGCTTCTTTTCAGCTTTCTTGGTGTTCGGGGCACGAGGGGGGGGGGGGGGGGATTTTCAATTCGGAAATATTTCTATTGTAAGAACGTTATATTTCTACATTTCCTAATTCTACAAAATTCTAAGAAAAATATTTAAAATCAAAGATTTGAGTGGGATTATAAATATTCCCTATAAATTCCCTATAAATTCAAACTTAATTAATCCTTCTAAATCCTCCAATCCTTCTAAAATCCTTCTAAAATTTATTAAATGATTATGTAAATATTCTAATGTAGTTTTAAAAAAATCACGAAAAATGCGTTAGAAGATAAAATTTTCACGAATTCATAATTCAGTACATAAAGGGTTAAATGTGCATAGCTATGAAACATAGATATCGATTGTTACCTAATAGCTCTCGATGAATTTCTTTTTAAGCCTATTTAAAAAAAAAAAAATAAAAAATAAATAACGTGCCTGCCTAAAAGAACAGACATCGGTGTTACACAATTCTCTTTACTATAAAATGTTTCAAAGAATCTAAATATCCGTTTCTTGACTAAAAAAACTTTCTAGGCTTCTCTAAAATTCCAGAACACACGAACGTTAAATAAATGTCATTAAATGAAGGTCGAAAAGAAGGAGAGAATTGTTGTCTGGCATCGAGAGCTTTAAGCCAATATTGACATTTGTTTTCTTTTTAAAATTTCCATTTAAATGGGTATGTCTGAAAAAGCATATTGATTTCATAATTCGCTTGAGTATAAAATGTTTCAAATATTTGAATACCCATTTCTTGACTAAAAAAACTTTTTAGAGTCTTGTAACATTCTGGAAGAAACAAAGCATGAACGTAAAGTAAATGTCACTAAATATGAAAGACGAAAGGTAAAGAGAGAAATGACTGGCAACCACAAATTTGAATCTATCTATCTATCTATATATATATATATATATATATATATATATATATAAGCTCAAAAAAGGTTAAAAATAAAAATAAAATCCATGCGATAAGCGCTAAAGCTGCAAATAACCACACAGATTATATATAGCACATAATGTATTAAATGCTTTCGTCAGACCCAGAATCTTGCACCATAACTAAAATAAGAATAACCAACAAACATCGAAGAAATTTCAACAAATATAACATGAACAAGCAAAAACCAAGAAAAAACAACCGAAAAGCTGTGGCCTCGTCAGCAGTGGCATTTAAAAAAAAGCACAGCAGTGTTTCAGACTAATTACAATTCACAACAACTATTATTCAGTAGTGGCGGTGGGTTTCGGCCAGAGTGTCGCAAAGCGTAAATAAATGCATGAAACAATTGAAAGGATATCGCGAACACTCCCCAACCGAATCCGACGCCACAATAAACAATACATCTCGAAGATACAACTGATTCAAAACGTATGTGTAATATACACTGAAACAGCAATAAAATTATTTTACCCAAATCCGAGCCACACAGCCACAAAAACAAAAACCAACTTCCAGTGATCCAAAATCTGTCCATACTCGTTCCATGTCTGTTGCCACACAATTGCAGACATCCTTGTAAAATCGTCCAATAAAAGCTTTAAATAATACAAATCATTAACTGTCAATCGCATAGCAACTACTCAAAAATGAAGACTGTCTGTAAAACTAGTATATCTATTAATGAAATTCAAAGGTATGTTATTTTTATAATACAAAATGCTGGTTAAATTAAAAAGTTCTTTAAGAAATAAATTAATTGGTTAACTTCAAAATTAAAGTTATCCCGTTTATTGTAGATTGAAATGTGTATACCATTTGAAATGTTTATTTTCAAAGCAAGATAATCAGCAGCACTATTATTTTCATTTGTTTGTTTTTTTTTTTCAAGACTAGCATATCAGGATAAATGTTACATGATAGCCCCAAAAAATCGCGATCACAGTTCAAAATTATTAAATCGTCGATATATCTGAAAGCCAGAAAATTAACATCGTTATTGACACTACAAAATTGTAATTCATAAAAAAATAAAAATAAGTTAGCTGCCGTTGAAGAATAACTTGTTCCCATTCCAATTCCATTATTCTGTAAATAAATATTTGAACCTGTATAAACGTAGTTGTTATATAAACAAAATTTGCATAATAATTTAAATAAATTAAAATCTAAATCAGCATCAGCTATAATTAAATCGACAATTTTTAAAAGGACATCATTTAACCCTGCAATAGGAATATTTGTGAAAAGATTCTCAAAATCATATGTCTGGATACTCTGGATATCGTTTTTAATTAATTCATTTCTGATCTCATAACTGTTCAAAATAATCCAATACACATTACTATCTTTATACTTAAATTTTACGATATTCAAAATCTTTTTTAATATTTCTTCAAAATTGCGATTAAATCCATTTACAATACTGTTTACATTACTACAAATAAAACTGTACTTAATTGGTATTTTAAAAAATTTAGGTGTTACGAAAAGAAAAGGATATGACAAATTTTTTACTTTAGGCTAAGGAATATGAACATTTTTTGAAAGGCTGGATGTTTCTTAATCAGTGTCTGAATAGTAGATTTATACAAACTGTAGGTGAGATTATTGTTAAGCTCAGTAAATATCATATTAGCATAATAGCTTTTTCAAATAACGGCAAAGTTGTTAGATGCTTTATCGACTGACCAAAAAACAAAGGTAATTTTCAATTTCAATATTTCCTTCTCTAAATTTGTATTTATTCTATGGTAAGTGTAAGAAGAATCATTAATATATTTTATTTGAAATGATTTAGAATCATCCAAAATTTTCAATTACCATTCATTGAAAAGGGGGGATAGGTTTATTGAATTTGTAACTTAAATTGAGTATGAACATATGTAATTCAGATTTGAATAGGTTGAAAGATTTTTTTAAGTTCATCTTCTTGTTTAATCTAAATTTAGTACCATACTTCATTAATTGTTGCAACTCATCGTTGGATATGAAATCAAGGTCGCCAGTAACTATATGTTGTGCATATTTATCGTAATAGGATGATTTCTGAAAGTTCCTACACTCTCAAGGCAAGTTCATGTAGGAGTCTAAATCCTGTGCAACTTCTCTATAATTAAATAATTTATTACCCAAGGTATTTACATATTTGTAAGTTGAAATAATAGACACAATTTTGACTGGAAATATTTCATTGTGTCTGTTAACAATTTTATTTAGATATAAGTTATCAAAATTTTTTGCTGAAATGTACAAACGTAGTATATTTTATCAGTTTTACACTGTTGATATTTACCGATTTTATACAATAAAAAATCCGTTAATAAATCCGTAAACTGTGTGTTATCACAAACAAACTCATTAATCTTCTGCTGCAATCTCCGTACAAATTTAAATTTTAAACTAAATAAAATAGTTTTAATTTCTTTAATATTGTAACTTTTATTAAAAAGACCGTATAAATCATGTAATACTATGGCTGGATTTATATTTTTATATTTGACAAACAGTGTCTTATTCGAGTGATTCCCTCTTTTCCCTCTATTGTAAAAAATGAAGGTTTGTAAACTGATGAAAAGAGATTATAAACACAAATGTGTTTATAATCTCTTTTCATCAGTTAATATATAAAAGTAATATATACAAACTTCAAAACATAATTAACAATACTCACCATGGCAGAAAATTTGCAAAGGATTAAGAAAATATAAAAAAAGTGTAATATAGAATATTTAAAGGGGGCAAGGGAAGAAAGAGAGATAAATACTTAGAAAGGAGAAAGGGGGAACGGTAACCCATATTAAAATGAAAAATTACACATATATATTTTTGATTAGAGTGGAGCTCGTTTATAGCGATCTCGAATGTAATAAAATCTCGTTTTTAAGGACGAATTAGTGAGAAAATGGTCTATATATTGTAAGAAACTTGTTTATTACGAGTAATGAGCAAAAACTCCGCACTCACAATGTGTCCCGTTATTTATACCCATTCTCTGTAAAGAAAACAGGTTATTTCATACGGCGCTTACACCACCCCACCATCTCTCAACTTGATAATTTCCATTACTGTACGAAAGCTTTTATGAAGCAAGATGGACAAATAAAAATATTTTCCGTGCAATGGGTTTAATTAAACGAAAGTACAACAGTGTGATTAAAAATATTCTGAAAAGTTAAAGTTAAATAACGTTTTGGTTTTTTTTTTCATCCTGATAATAATATTAATAAATCGTAAAAGGGGCTTATTTATTTTTTTTTCCATTGAATTTATTTCCATATTCATTCACTGAAGCCTGTAAAATATTATGAAGATAAAAAAAGAAAATGCTGCAGTATAATTAATATTTTAATTTCTTATACATAATTTCAGATGTAAACTTATTTCTACAAGTATAAACTTATCTCTAGTTTACTTATAGTCCAAGAGCCGACAGCACAAAAACCTGGGTTAGCAAGCACAAGAAAAAAAACCTTTATTTTATGGGAGTATAAGTAGGGGAATCTAATGATCCATGGCGGCCGGAAATGAAGTGGTGCATAAGCCAAAAATTGATACCACCAGTGGTTGACTCGTAAGTTTATCATTGTGTTTGTCCTACAACTATCCACCATGTTTTCATGCCTTTATTTGCAGGGCAAACACAATGATAAACCTACGAGTCAACAACTGGTGGTATTAATTTTTGGCTTATGCACCACTTCACTTCCGGTAGACACGGATCATTAAATTCCCCTACTTCTATTCTTGCATAAAATAAAGGTTTTTTTTTTCTTGTGCTTGATAACATAGGTTTTTGTGCTGTCGGCTCTTGGACTATTAGCTATCTTCTTTCAATTTTAAACGGCGAAGTTTTGTTACCGTATTCTGGAAGTGTTGGAAAGTGTTTCATAATCTATGCTTGATGCATGCTTTTCGTTCTTGTTTTAATTTTTATTTAAATAAGTCTACTTGAAAAGCATATCGATAATTCAACTGTTTTTATTGATTTGATTAAACTTTCATTTACTGACTTTCATAGAGAATAAATGAAGAGAGCTTAGAGTGCAAAAACTTGGTTATATAGAGCAAAAGTACTGATCCCTTTATCCTCGTTATAACCGAGTTCGACAGTAATAAGACTTTTTAGTATATACTCTAACATTCCAGAAAAGATAAAAATGTAAATGTAAATATCACTAAATGAAGGAGAAAGTAAAAAAGAGATTTGAGTGGCACAGATCAGTTTAGTCAATACGGGTAAATTAATAGAATAACTTAGTTCATACATTTTTGCAGTCTATAAAGTTCAGGTATGGTAAATTACTTATTTGGATACATGATGGCCGTAACATAATTTTTTCTTTCTGTTAGCAAAAATTTTAATCCATTTTCCATGAAAAAAAGAAGACGCTTATATTTGCTTTTATTATATTCATATTTTTCTCAAAGTATTCCTAATAATTCGTTTTAATCATCCTATATTTTCATTCTTCTTATCTTTTATTTATGAAGATATTTCGCCACAACATTTAAAATATATGAGAAAGAGGTATATAATCCTTTAGTTAAATAAATAGCCATTTTATGATTCCATTCATCAAAAGGAGAAAATTTTGCGCAGAAACCATAAGAGTTCTTATGGAATAGAAACGTGTTCTGAATATTATTTCAGTCATCAATTTATTTCAAATTCAACAACTCTCCTTATGTACAAAAGTTGCGCTTGTTAAAAATAATAATAAGCATTTCAGAGTTACTGAAATAGTTTTTGAATTATCATCAAAAACGGAATTGATTTGAAATTTGAATTATAAATATAAAATTATAACGACAATAATGAGCATTTCAGAGTATACCGAGATAATCTTTGAATTAAATTTCTAAATATGAAATGATTTGAAATTTGAATTATAAGTATAAAATTGATATGATTTTTAATCTTTATGTTAAAACCTTTTCTGTTGACAATACTGTTTTCAAAAGTTAGAAAATGTAAAATAATTAAAACTTTTGTCGCTTATAAAGTTGTTTAGAAATTTTCTAGGCATTCATAGTTCATTAAAATTTTTAATTTAACTATGGACTTTTGAATGTCATATCAACATAATACCTAAACGACTAGGGTCGATAAGATTATGAAAACTTTAAATTATAAATATAAAAGTATTTTCTAAAAAAAAATATATATGTTTAAAAATGATTATTATATCTCTTCAATATTATATATTTTGATTAACTGAAATTGTTAAGAAGATCTTTAAAAAAATTATTATTTATGTTTTTTAGTAACCAAACTTTATTACTTTTACATTTTTGCTATTTTTCAAAAAATATTTTATTTAATTATTCCCCACAGAGCGAGTGAAGCTGCTATTTTGATTTTTATATATGTTTATGTTAGGTATATAAATACAGTATAGATTCTTAAAAATCCACACAGTTTGAGACCAAGGACTTCCCGAATTGTAGATCATTGCTTTGCTCATATTTTTAAAATTTCGCCAGAATAGTCATAGCTTTATGAAATAACTAAGTTGTATATACGAGTAATAGGGGAGAGTAGCCGAATTTGGACCACTTCACTTATTTTCGGGAGTAACTCACTTAATTTTTGGAATATCTGCAAAAGATCATTACACAGGGTCAATCTATTAATCTACTAACTAAATAAATATTTAGATCAATTTCTTTTTGAAAATCTTAAATTTTATTTTAATTTGAAAAATTTGTCAAAAGTGGTCCAAATTCAGCAACTGGTCGCCTAATTTGGACCCCCAGTCTCCTAAACTGGACCAAATAATATCAGGTTGTTTTAATGACCAGGGAATATAACTAATTTTATTAAAAGCAAAGCTTGGGATTAATGAAACAGTCAAACAAAATAACAGCAATGAAATATAATGAAATCAAATATCTGAAAATAAGAGTAATTGTTTTAAATCAAAATGTAAAGTTATCAGTAGTTAAGAATAAAAAATTATAGAACTAATTGTCAGTTACTTGAATAATCATGTAAGGAGTGATGCAAAGCTTATACATGAATTTTGTTTATTGTTTTGGTTTTCCAGCGCACACAACATGGAACCGTATATGGCAATCTGAACATTGAATCATTTCTGCTATTTTATTTTTCTTACAAATTAGGCAAAACCAATCATCAATGTCTAGATTTTTCTTTTTAGATTCTGAATTATCAGACTTTTTTTCTTTTCTTTTTTTTTTTTTTTTTTTTTTTTTTTTTGCAACAGAAGTTTCCTTTACATTATGTTTGTAGTTCTTCTCTTCCATCATTTTCTTGCTAATTGCATTACGCCTATTTTTTAAAACTCGATGTTCCAATTGCTTTTGTGCTGTAAAAGCTTCCTTTTGGTCTTTTTTTTTTCCATTTCAAGGTTTAGTTTATATGACGATGATGTTAACACAACTGTTTTTTGGCTCCCTCTGTACTTTGATTTAACTGAATTTAGCAAGCGAAATAACATTTCTAATGATTTTTTTGCTTTTGGGGAGGACTTGTTGCAGGTCAATTTCTTTACAACTTACTGTCTGCTTTTTGTATCCTATATCTTTAACAGTTTTTGCTCTCACGGGTGCTTTTCTTCCAGACAGTTTGTCTATGTCTTTTTCAACATTTTCATCAAGATTTGAAATTTAATGCGTTTTAATGGCAAAAAAGTATTATTCCACCCTCCAGAACTGTAAAAAGTCTTCCATCACAAATATCCTGCAGGAGGAAAATGTTTGAATTCAACTCTGTAAATCAAATATGCCATAGGAATAAAGAATTCAAAGAAAATAAGTACAATTACATACGAGATAAACGACATTGCAAACAAAATTTATTGCATAGACATGTAAAAATATTGTTTTGTTTATATAGGCCTAAACTGTATAAAAAAATTAATCCAGATATACAAAAAAAAACTTGCATGGAGATAGTAATCCATTATAAAATATTTAAAAAAAAATAGTGAACAAAGCATACCGTCCTCGAAATTCATTACTTACTTTTCAAATTTATGATCGCATATCTGGTCTAATTTAAGCAACTTATATTGGCCCAATTACGGCAACTGCGCCCTTTTTAAAAACAGTTAATTTCAAGACTAAGAACAAAAACGAAATCAAACAAATCCGCGTGAAAAATATGCGCAATAAACAGATGAATTCATATATGTATATGAAAACATAACAAATTACCTTAGTTTTAAAATATTCACTTACGTTTAGTAGGAAAAAATTAGATCAAAACAGCTAACTTAGGTTTTTTTAAATTGTCTGAAAACAGTACGTAGTAGGCGGCTGCTTCTTCTAATCATGAGTGACGTCATTCTGGTTAGTAGGATTTCAGCGGTAGATGGAGTCTCTTCCTGTAATTAACTGCAGAATGGCAACGGTCCAATTAAAGCGGCGGTCCAAATATGGCTACTCTCCCCTACATAATAAATACTAATAAAATTCAATATATCTAATTAAAATACAATTGATTTATTAAAAACTATTTATTTAATAAATAATTTTGATAAATTACAATCACTATTACAAAGTATAACTTAAATTTGTTACACGTATAAGCAACAGTAGTTTAAGAGCATTAGCTTTCTATTTTAAAATATTTTCTTGCAACCTGCACTGTAAAAAAATTTCCGAAACGTTTCCGAATGTAACGGAGACCTGTGCTGCACGATACTAACGGAAAGGTTTCAGATTCGAGCAGAAAACTGTTTCGGTTATAATACGGAACATTTCCGATTCCCAATGAAATGTTTCTGAATATATCGGAAACCTTTCATTACGGATCGGAAAGGTTTCTGAATACATATGAAATCTTTCTGAAGACTAAGAAATGTTTTTGAATGTATAGGAAACCTTTTATTACGAATTGGAAAGGTTTCTGAATATATGTGGAACCTTTCTGAAGACGAGGATTATTTTAAAATTTACGTAAAAAAGCACAAATAACTGTACTAAAATTACTTGCAGGTGCATACATATAATGTAAAATCATTTAAAATACATTAGAAATATCTCAAAAATACATTAAAATTTTTAAGATATTTCTAATATATTTTAAATAATTTTATATTGTGTGTAATGCACCTGCAAGTAGTTTTAGTACATTTATTTGAGCTTTTTTACATAAATTTTAATTATTTACTCAAGTTGAATTTAGCACTAGTATTTGAACATTCAATTATTGAAAATTATTTTGTGAAAGGGGCTTAGTTTAGTAAAATGGATTTTGTGATGAAGCCAGTTTTATTAAATGAATTTTTATGAAAGAGTCTTATATGGAAGTTCATTTCTGAATGATCTTTTTTCTGAGTTTATATATATATATATATATATCTGATTGGATTTATTCTGAAAAAAAAAATCAATATTATTATAACTTTTTCATAATTTAGATAAAATTTTATTGTGTTTTAACATCTTGCAGTGATATTTTTTTAACCATGCAGATTAACAAGTAACATTAAAGTTCCTGAACTGTATTATTATTGAAAATGGAATGATAAATTCTTTCGAAAAGCGTTTTACTTATTTTTTTAATCATTTATAGCATTATTTTTACTTATTATTTTAGTTCTTTATTAGCGTTTCTTTGTTGCACAGACATTTTAATACATAACATTTTATTATTATTAGTGCATGTAAATAAGATATGATTGCAATTTATGTTATTGTTGATTCAATATCGTATTATGCTTTTCACAGCATAATATTAATAAATTAAAATGCCTTATAACTTAAAGCAAGAAATTTTGTGTACTATATTTTCATAAAATAAGCTGATGGTTAATGATCTAGAATTTTTCAATTTTGTTTACTGGAAAGTGCATAAGTTAAATAACAATAGTATTTTTTTTTTTTTTTTTTTTTTTTTTTTACAATTCAGTCTTGCAAAATCAGAAGAAAACATTTTTCTTTTCAAGCAAGAACATTTAGATGAACAAGTAAAATTCAAATGGCAAAAAATGCAATGGTTAATTTTTTCGAAGCATTAAAAAAAAAAAAAAAAAGTGTGTGTTTGTGGGGGGGGGGGGGGGGGGGGATTTACATATCTAAACCTGAGTACTAAACAAGTTAATGATCTTAAAACGATTCTTTTTATTTTTCTTTCAAAATTGGAGAAGAAAAAAGGTGAATATAAAAAATGAAATTTTTGAAATCTTTTTAGGAAACAGCAAAACAAATGAATCAATTTTATTTACTATAATGATTTATAAAAATAAATCCTATAATTGTAAGAATAGTTTACTGTTTATTTTTATTCACAATACCGTATTTTTTACGTAAAAGCAATCAACAATAAAGAAGTAAAATGACAATGAACCTTCAGCTTGTTTGATTAAAATATAATACATAAATTTTCTTTTAAGTTATAACGCATTTAATAATTTGTTAAGAACACGCTGTAAAAAGGAGAATACGATACCGCAATCAGTATGAACATCCAAGTTTAACTATATTATCTTATTTTCATGCACACATGTATATATATTATAATAAAAAAACAGACAAAACAAAGTTTGATATATTAAAAAATAAATAAGTTATTAATTTATTTTTGTGTACTGCAACAAAGAAAACTAATAAAGAAGTAATAATAAATAATAGTAAGTAAAAGTAATACTGTAGATGGTTAAAAAAAAAAAAAAAGAAAACACTTACCCAGAATTACGATCGTTCCGCGTTCAAAATTACTAAATTTCCAAAGCTCTGAAAAAGTCCTTTGATAATATCCAAGGTACATTTCTTGCATAATTTTAAAACGCAATAAAAAATACCCACAAAATATAACAAAAATGTTATAATATTGTTTTTTTTTTTTTTCAAAATAAAAGCGAATTCAAATACACGTGGTCCTACGCCGTCATCTCATACACACGAGCACGAGCTGACTTTCACTTTAGGCGATTGCTTCCCGTCCGTTTCAGCGTGATGAGAAATAGTGGTGAAATACTTGGAGCGCATGCGTACAGGTGCTTTCTCTGTTACACGGAAAGTACGAGGGAAAGTTAATTGAAACACCCAGGAACATTCCCGGTTGTTTCGGAAAACAGAATAGCTCTCACATATCCGGTACTATCAGAAATGTTCCTGTTAGAATAGTAAACGTTCCCACTATTTTTTACAGTGTGCAAACAATCACAAAATCTTGTTTCGTCACAAAAGCGTATTGGAAAAATTCAAATATTTATCTACACGAGCAAATTTCGTATCGAAATTACCTCTATTTCAGTATCCTGGAATGCTCTGAAGACTGACTGCATTATAACAATAATTTTTACTTTATTCTATCTTTACAAGACAAAAGTATTGGATTCGTAAAAAAATTCGACTTCCGGCTTTCAACGGATTTATACGTTTTAGAAGGCCCTGAACACAATTTGACTGTTTTTAGAAAATGTCTGTCTGTGAGTCTGTAAGTGACATAAATTTTGTGGGAGCTGTAGCTCAAGAACTAATGCACGGAATTTAATAAAAATTTAGATTCAGTTATACTTTGATATAAATTGGTGCTGATTAGGTTTTAGTGTAAACCGTCACATAGGTGATGCTGTTATGTTGCTTTTTTCACGATTTCCGCAATAGCTCTTTCTCAAGAACTAATGCACAGATTTTCATCAAACTTCATATTCAGTTAGACCTTGACTTGTTGTTGCTGATTAGGTTTTCGTGTAAATCGCCCGACAGGTGATGCTGGCTATGCTGCATTTTTCACGATTTACATGATTTTAGCGATAGTTATATCTCAAAAACTATTGCACGGAATTTGATCAAACTTCGTATTCTTTTAGATCTTGACATAATTTGGTGCTGATTAGGTTTTCTTGTATATCATATAATAAGTGGTGCTACTATGCTGAATTTTTCACGATTTTCGCGATAGCTTTACCTCAAAAACTAATGGACGAAATTTAGACAAACTTCATATTTTGTTGCATTTTCACATAAATTGATCATTATTAGGCTGGGGTGTATACTGTCCAAAGGTGTCGCTTTTATGCTCTTTGGGTTGGGAATTTTGGTTGCAGACATTTCAGCGGGTGGGTGCCGAAATTAAATGATTTGTTTGAAAAATGCGATGCTTATATCTCCTTTTTATATGCACGTATTTCAACGAACCTATACCTTTAGAATCCTCATAATGGGTATAGAATTGTCATTTAATTTTGGCACTGTGATAGCAAATTTTTCAGTATTGGCATGTATGAAACAGAAAAAAGTTTTTGGATTAGCACATCCGACTAGTTACATAGGTGAGATTCTGTTTGACTACTACTTCATGAGCACAAGTTACTTAGCTTAGAATTCACCAATCAATGTATACCTCTAGATTTTTTTCACTGAACCTTACCTAAAAATATCTTCGTTTACATTGCAAATGATGTGTGGATTTTAGGTTTTTGCGGATTTCAGCAAAGTGCATTTTTCAGAGTTGACTGTATTTATAAAACATACCTCAAATCGCGCATACTTGAATCTTTTTTTCTTACAAGATAAATAAATTTTATTGTAAGGGAAACTGGGGCGGATTGACCATAGGGGAGACTTAGCCCACACTTCAGTTTTCATATTTAAAAGAATTTCAGAGATTTGCAAATAGGTGGCAACCAAAGCTACTGAAATTCTCAAACAATAGTTTTTGTTTCATAAAGACAATTGAAACAGGTGTGGAAAAATCAATTGTTCAGAATAAAAATAGCAAATAAAGCCTTTGTGCAACAATATTAAAAGCAGGAAAACAACGTTTAAAAATGCACAAATAATACATGAAAAGCAGCAAACAGCTGTTTGCTGCTTTTCATGTATTATTTGTGCGTTTTTGAACGTTGGTTTTCTGCTTTTTAACAATTGTGAAGAGTTTTTAACTTAAAAAGTGTATTTTTTAGAAACATTTTGTAAGATTTTCTCAAATAAAATATATCATAGAAGTTTAAGTAAGTAGGTTTTAAGTAATGTAGAAATATTGAGCTTTCATCTCAGGCATAAAGATTGCACAATAAATTAGGCTAAACATAACCATTTGCTATACTTTAAAAAATGGCTATGTGGGGAGGCTTGACCCATCCAATGCGGAAAGGGTTGACCAGATGGTCAACCTTTTTGGACACCAGTATTTTAATACAGAAAATGTTGTTTTATTTAATTAGAACAATTGGGCGATTTAAAGGAACAACATTTTCTCTAAAATAATAGTGGTATGAAAAAAAGCCGGAGACTGGACAACTCTGAGACAGTCGAGTGTGACCCACCGCGCCGGAGTGAACGTGTTAATTAAGTGTTTTTGGAAATCCTTTCATGACACACGGTACATAATGAAAGGTTAAAGGTTTAATTTCTAAAATAATGTAAATTTATTCTGTAAAACTACAGTAAATTGGGGTTATTGAAAGAAAGGAAAATGTTTAAAACTGATTAAATGAAGGTGAGAAAGATTGCTATAGAAGCACGAAAAAACTTAATTAAATATAAATTGGAAAGTTGATAGGAACTTTTATTTCATTTAAATAGTACCCACAGTAGGTAAATAGAAAGAATGTAAAAGACTAAAAAGGATGAAAGCAACAGCTTTAAGAAATGTTACGTATTCATCAATCTGCAAAAGAACATAACATTGATCAAAACACTTTAGGAAGGTATGTAAGGCAAATTTCACCAAGATGAACTCAATGAAATAAAGCCAAACTATGTTGCAACTAGTGTTGCCAGGTCGAGTATTAAAAAAAAATGGGTTTTTAAAACGGATTTTTGCTCCTGTGCCTTGAATTAAGCAGATTTCTTTACACATCACATTTTCCCAAATATTTTTTTAAAATAATAATTAAACCTTGTAGTACAAAGTTATACTGCCTTTTTAAAAATTGATTTTATTTCCCTTAACAAATATTTCAATATGAAATAAAGTGGGTCAAGCCTCCCATATGTTGGGAGCCTTGACCCATTATTTTCCCATGTTTAAAATCAACCATTTTTCAAGTTTAATATGTAGTATGCTTACGCCACAATTTTATTTTGATAACTGATTGTATAACGAATAAAATGATATATGAAACATTATTCTATGTTCAATATTTAAAAAATAAAAAATCATTTTGTAAAAAATGGGTCAACCCTCCCCAGTCTCCCCTATTATATTTTTACATATTTATATAAAATTACATTTCTGGAACATTAATAAATAAATTATATATCTCTAGTGTCATAAATAAATTATTTTAATGTAATATCAACTTATATTCGCTCATTTTAATACCAATTATATATTGTACATAGCGTCCTTTAAATAGTTATAATTACGGGTTGTTACTTAACAATAGTTTCGTAGTTTAGTAGTAAATAGTTTAGTAGTAAATAATATACTTTAAAATTTGCACGAATGTCGCAAGGCGTATTTTCCTAGTCTTTTTAAATCATGTTGCATGATGAATTTAGGATTTTTTAAATTCTCAATGAGCTATGCTATATTTTGTGTTGATATAAATAAACTCCTTTCCTGCAGCAACAAATCTCCTACAGCAATGAGGAAAAAATGAAATCCGATCAAATTTCAACTGCTCAAATAATAAAAACGTCTTCATGCGTTTTACGATTAAGGTTCCGCTATTTTCACCATAAAACATATACATAAATCTTCCCCAGGAAAAATTACCCGCTTAGAAATTATGTAGTTAATATCTCAAATTTCAACTGCTATTACGGAAGAAACGTAAAAAGTGTGTCAAACTTAAGAAATGAAACATTAATCTTAATGGCGAATTTTGTTTTTGAATTACTCGACCGTGTTTAGTGGTCATGCAGATTCTTACCAAGGTTTTGAAACCTGGGAGAAATTGGATCATGCTTCGTGGTGCATTTGATGATGATTTACATGCATCATATTTCTATTTGAAAAATAATTTTAATTATTTTTTCTAACGTTCGTTGACTGTGGTGCATTTTAGGTCGAATTAAAAGTAAATTTTTAATAAAGCACAAAAGAAAAATTTTGTGTCACATATTTTTTGTGTGTATTTTAATGTACATTATCGGGATAAAAATGAGACATTTTATGTATGAAATTAGCAATAGTTAAAATAATGCTCATTTTTATCTTGATTGGATTTACTGCGACGCAATTACTCATAATTAAATTGAATTACATCATCTTGTAAAACGCGCCTAATTTAGCTTTATTTGTTTCTTTAATATTATTATTTCAGTGTTATAACGTTTTGTCATCTGCGATAAATTATTTGTATAGGAAATAATGAAAATTATTATAAACTGATATTATTTATTTATTTTATTTTATTTTATGTAGAATTGAAGTGGATTTCTTTTATATAATTATATACAAATTAATTTAATTGCTCTAAAATTCTATACCACGACAAAATTTGCTGAATTGATTTTCTTTAATGCTCTGTCATTCGCGATTAGTTTATTTAAGAACTTTTCAGAGTAGATATTACTATGAACTATACAACTTCTTATTAACACTTTACAACATACTTGAAAAGTGTTTATAAATTCGGTTTGTCTGTCTGTCTGTCTGTCCGTACTCTAACTTGCGTAAATATAGTCTGATTGCTATGAAATTGATAGATGTTATTGAGTATCACTATGACATGTTCGGTATCAAAGATGAAATATATAGCATTATCGGTTCATTTACAGGGCCACTTAAAATAATTCCGTTACATCATGGTCTATGGTAAAAAAGCGTTTGCCGTGTATTTTACTGATATTACACTATTTGAATCATGTTGAAATTGATATACATTACTGAGGTGTACTACAAGGTTCTTACTACAGAATATGGTGCGCATAGAGCTTATCGTAATTAGCATTTACAGAAACACACAAAAGAATTTGGCTATAGAAGAAAATGAGCAATAATTGAGCTATTGAAGAATACGAACAATAATTGCTGGAAGTACGTGTTTAGTTGTGGTATGCGTATTTAAATTAATTTTTTTTAAATATTACTTGGTGCGTGTAAGTTGTACAGATCATATACAGTGTTGTACAAAAGTTCCCAACAACATTCGTTTATTGGCGGCAATTGAAGAGAGGAGATTTGAGTGGAAATTTTTAACTGTGCTATGAGTTTAACTGAACTAACTTTTAGCATACTATCTTGTATGCATACATATCTGCAGATCATATACAGGGTTGCACAAAGGAAAATCGTATGTTGTAACGACTATTCATGGTAATAGCAGAAATCGTGTTTTCAAATGCGTTTTGCATTTTCCAAATTCTTTATTTAGACATCATCTTTCATGTTAGTAAACTGTGAAATTTTGTTATAGTATTCTGAATGTGTTGGAAAGTGTTTCATAATCTATGCTGTAAGCAGGAATTTTGTTCTTGTTATTATTATTATTATTTTATTATTATCTGTAGAGTCTAAACAGATTGCTTTGATACAGTTATGCACAAGCAAACTTAATTTAATCCCTACACCGCAACTAACTTAGCTTGATTTTGTATTTATATTTTTAGCACTTTCCAACATAGTTGAAAAGGATTTATGAATTCTGTTTGTCTGTCCATGCTCTAACTAGCATAAATATAGTTCGATTACCATGAAATTGATATATGTTTTTGCGATTTAGTATGGCATGTTTGGTATTGAAAATGAAGTGTGCAGCATTTACGGCTCATTTACAGGAACACTCAAAAGAATTCCGTTACATTACGGCCTGTGGGAAAAATTGTTTGTTGTGTATTTTAATGATATTACACTCTTTTAAATATATTAAACTTTATATATATCACTGGGATGTACTACAAGACGCTTGCTGTAGAATCTGATGTGCATATAATTTATCGTTCATTTACAGGGACACACAAAAACATTTGGCGACAGTACTGCCAATGAAGAATAATAGTTGGAAGTGCGTTTTCAGTTGTGGTGCGCGTCTTATAATTTAACCATATTTTTTCATATTGCTTGGTGCGTATAATTTCTATAGATCATATACAGGGCTACACAAAAGATCGCCAGTACATTTCCGTTTACTTATGGAAATTGCTGAATGGTAATTTTCAACCGTACTTATGGATTTAATTGAACTAATTTTTAGTATACTATTTAGTATGCATACAAATCAATAGCTCCTATATAGGGCTGCACAAAAAAAAAATCGGATATATTTCCAATCATTGATGGTAATTGCAGAAGGGTTTTCAAATGCGTTACGCATTTTATAAATTGTTTAGTTAGACATCTTTCACCTTAATAAACTGTAAAGTTATAGTATTCGGAATGTGTTGAAAAGTGTTACACAATCTATGCTGGACGCATAATTTTTTGTTCTTTTTTAAGGAGATGGTGGGCGTTAATTTTTTTTTTTTTTTTTTTTTTTTTTTTTTTTTTTTTTTAATTTTCATCATCCTTTCCTTATAATATTATAAATGTCAATGTGTGTCCGAATGTTTGAATGAAGTCAGCATATAAACGAATGAATTAATGCTTTTGTATTTTTGGATATAGATGGATTACAACACGGAAATGAACATAGGCTATGTTTAATTTATTTTATTCAAATATTTTGCTTAATAATCCAAAATTTCATTATTTTTAACACACAATGAATTGACATTTTTCCGATAAATTTAACCATCTTCCTTTTCTCGTTGCCAAAAAATAAAAACTTAAATAATAATTTAATTTCTAATTGAAAGATTAAAATGGAAAATTTCAAGTATTTTTAATAATACAAGGTGCGTGAATTTTGAGTAAGTGCGGAAAGAAGGCAAATGTGACGTCATATATGGAAAATATAAAACGGATATGCTTTGATGTTGAAATAAAATGAGATTGTGTTATGGTATTAATTCTTATTATTTAAAGAAAATTGTTATGAAGCCTTTCGGTTTATTGTCTGCGCACACAAAGATTAACACAAAGATTTAAATTTCAATTTTAAATTAAAAAAAAAAATTGAAGAGCAAATGGATAGCAAATGTTAATAATATGACCAGTAAAATTATCAATGTTGAAAATGACGTAATGATTATCAGGAAATATGTATTTTCATTCTTAAAAAGTAAAAAATTAATTAGATAGAAAGGTTATGTTCTGTAATCGGGTTCGTAATCAATTTGCTTTTTTTAGAGAAAGAAATTAGGTGCAAAAGTAAATACATTGTTGTAAACAGGTTTGTTTTTTGTGTGGTAAAAACTTAATAATATTCCAGATGACCAATTCTTCGCCCACCTTTGATGACAAGTATGATTGTAAAACATATAAAACAGTATCATCCGATAATTTTCTTGGCACAGATGCCATATACGCACTTGATTTGGCGCGATCCGTTTTTGATACCAATTTGGGGAAAACATCGTTTTCGAATACCAGTTACATGTATATTTTTAAATTATGTTCTATTACTTAAAAAGGGAAATAACAATAAATAAAAAAAAGTTTCATTAAGAACTATAGAACAAAGCAATTTATATAATTTTAAAATAAAATTAAAGTAAATAAACTATTTATTAATAAATAAACAACAATAGCTGGATTACCATGTCAAGCAAAATAATCTATGTTGGCGACAATTAGGTACCCCGGTGCGTATATGACATATTTGCCACTTTCTTATTACTTCATGACATAAACAGACATCCTGGTTCAGTGTATAAACCTAAGTTATGTCAATGACCTTATAATAAAGAAATACCTTAAATTACTCATACTAGCGCCCCTTGGCGACCAGTTTGGTCTCCCTTAAATTTTATGTTTAGGAAAGCATGCTAAGCATTGTATCCTATTACTTTTATTCATAATTTAATTTACTTGGACTCCCTTAACCCTCTCGCTGCGCAACCCGAGATTTCCTCGGGCAACGTAAAAGTAGCAAAATTTGCGCAATCCGAGATTTCCTCGGGGATTCATTTTTTCACCTGGCGACTATTTTTTATTTCAATTCGGACCACTTTTTAAATACAAAAAATTTCATATAGACTTTAACAACATCTACAAGAGAAATATACTGCAAAATTGACTTTCTTACAATAGTGGAGCGAGACTGTAAAAATAGTCTCCATTGACATTCCTGATTTCGCCTAATTTCTAATATCATATCCCATTTAATATCTTGAACTCTTTTACAAAAAATGTTTACATATTTAAACTCTAAGCTATATATAGATTTGAAATATGCAATAAAAAAATGCGTGATTTTTGAACCTATTTTGATTAAAAAAAAAAAAAAAATACGCAGCGAGAGGGTTAAATACAATTAATATAATCCCTTAAGCTAATATTAATTTTTGTTGCATCAAAATATCTCAATTTGTTGATTTTCTGTAAGCAAGTAAACCCTATTGGTTTACAATGGAAGTCTATGGGAATTTGGCGAATTATTAGAGATATCGCCAAGTTCGCGTCACTTTTGGTGTCAGAATACGATCCCCTACGGATACACCCCACCCCTCTTATAGGTATAGAGATGCATTAAATGCTGTTCAATAACCAATGAGATGCATTTCATTTGGGCGTTGCCATTAAACAATTAACAAATAATTGCGATTTATGTGCCACGTACGATAGCGTAATATATATTTATATATATAGATTGTCTCTTATAAAATGTGATAAACAATTGGTTTATTATATATATTTTTAATTATTGGAAGGGAAATGCTTTGCTTAATTAATTCATTCCTTCTTTTTATGTTACGTGAACGACGTCACGGGGGCTAGTAGAGAAATGAAATTTTGTGGAAATATACAGGGTGAACCAAAAATTTTGCCCTGATTATATTAATTCATTACAAATTAACCGTTTGCATAATACTATAACTTGTCGTATCATTGGATAGGTCAGTTTTAGCAGTTTTTTTGTGCAACAGAACGAAACATTTCCGGATAGGTGGATTGGAAGGGATGGACCAACATTCCGGCCTCCGCGCTCTCCAGATATTAATCCTCTGGATTTTTACTTTGGGGGATATATCAAGGAGTCTTTGCCACACCAATTGCTGACGTCGAAGAAAGGAAGACTAGGATACAAGCTGCTGTGTGTACTGTAACAGAAGACATGTTAAAGAACACTTGGTTTGAACTAGAATACCGCTTACACATTCTTCGAGCTACCACGGGGGCACACGTTGAAATTTACTGAGGTACGTTGTCTTATAAAAAAATATATAACAGTACTTACAATGTATCCAAATAAGCATATGTATAATTATAATAGTTTGAGAACAATAAATATTTATAATCAAGTCAAGACTTTTGGTTCACCCTATACATTTCACCGTAAGTATATAGAACAACTTAAAAGAAATTTCCAATCTTATTATAATATTAAGATTAAAAAAAAAATTAAAATTTTAAACCGAGATTTTAAAATGCTCCATGAAAATCAAATTTAACTATCTTACTGAGGTTGAATTTTTAAATGCATGCACAGTTTCTTTGTAAGCAATATCAGGATTCTTCCTTATCAATTTCATGAATTTTCATAAAAAAAATATGACGCATGGAGCATTTCAAAAATCTGAAAATATTGAAAAATCAGTTTAAAGAAAAGCAGATGTCAAATATATTAAAAGGCCAAAAAATTGTTTGTGTAGAAAATTCAAACGCTTATAACTTTGCGAAAAATAATCGCATTTGCATGCGGTTTTTTACAAATGGTTCAGAAGAAACTGGAGAAGAATAATATGCACAAAAATAATTTTCTATTTTTGGGTCACTTTCTACTTAAATAAAGGTCCACGGTCCCTTTAATGCTGCTCTACGTATAAGTAAATTTATCCGAGATTTTCGGTTAATTATACGCATATTTTAGGTAGATTGAATTAGTCACTTTATTATTGCAAGAAATTAAAATAAATATATAAAGCAATGTTTAGAGCACCAAAAGCTTCACGAAATATTGCAGAACTCATTCTTGATGAAATTCCTTATTGTTGTGATATGAAATTCACCACAGTCAATAAATTTTACGAAAAATAATTAAAATTATTTTTGAAATATAAATGGGGTCTATGTAAAATATCATTAAAAGTACTCTGATGCTGTGTTACCAATTAGGTGGGGTTATTTTTCAAGAAAACTGCCATTGTATCCCAATTAGGTGGGGTTATTTTTCAAGAAAACTGCCATTGTATCCCAATTAGGTGTCCAATAGGCATTCGCAATAGCGACAATTTTCTGAAAATAAAAATGCCATCCAATTGGCTACACTGACACGAAGCATGATTCAAGTAAAGAAAATAGCTGAGATTTGACGCTCTACAGCAAAAGTATATAAATGCTTAGAGCACTAAATGTTCGACAAATATTGTATGCAGGTTTCAGTTAACATTGAGTTCACGTTCACCGCCATCAGTACAAAGAATGTAATTTTATTCGTCATTATTTTAAATCCAAGTTTTTCTTTAATGATTGTCCTATTGCGTCAATTATAAAGGAAATAATATTAAGTATGAAAAGGTTTTGAGATTGCCGTTAATATGTTTAAATTTTGTGAGGTATTTCGATGCTGAATACAGAAAATTAATCCAGAAAATCTTATATAATGTAAAATTAATCATTATTTTTTTTCTCAAAATAATTCATTCTGTTGCAATCACGTTTAAATGTTGTCCTTCTATCGCTATTATCTAACTTGTCCTTCTTTTTTTTACGGTGTGCTTGTTTTTAATTAACTCTTATCTATATCATTTTTTGCTCAAAATAGGAAAAATAATTTAAGTATTAGAGAAATTTTTCAGTTTACACTATAATGATAAAAAAGATTTTCATGTGGTACTTATCAGAAAGCAGTATTAAGGCATTATGGGTGGTAACACGCTGGATGGGTGTGTCACATATTTCCAAACAGAAATTTTATTTAATAACAAAACCAATGGTTGGAAGTAACAGAAATGTTATTTAATAACACGTAACCAGTGTTCGGGTATCGTGTTACAAGTAGTGAAACTACAGTAATCGCTATTTTTCCAGTAGTTTGTAGCGTAACACGCTACATTTTGAAAAGTGTAGTGTAGTTAGCGCTATACCAAAAAAAAAAAAAAAAATCAGTAATTTGTTGGAAGCACGGACAGTAATTTTAACGCTACTTCAGGAACAAAGAAAAAAAAAAAAAAAGAAAAATGTGCCATTCTTCAGATTACGTGATCGTAAGATGCCCTTTTGTACAAATGTGTTCTACGCAACAATTTTAAAATTCTAATGGCAAATTACAGCTGGAATAGCAAAATAAAATCTATGCAGTGTGGTTATGCATAAATATGTTATGTATAGTAGTAGCTCCTCGTTATATCGTTTGTTTAGATATATAGCTCTGTTTTCGTGCATCCCCCTCAAAAATAAATAAGCTGTTGTTTAACCGCATTTTTATGTAACCGTATATAAATGTTTATTGTATTACGTACTTCTCTTAATTTCGCTAATAAAATTGTAATGTGTTTATAAACTTAACATTTTGGAGACTGGCATTTTTTTTTATGTTATCTTTCTTGATTATTAATGCCCTCGGTTATATCGCCTATATTTGTATGAATACTGGTTGACGCGATATAACGAGGGGCCACTGTATTAAATTATTCGTGGACTCGATTTCAAGTATAGCCCCCTTGCATTGACGTCACGTTGCTATTAGCAACGATTGATACTATTGCATCTGGAGCACACACGTAGAGCACAGAACTGCCCGTTTGCCATTAAAAGCAAGTGTTATCTTTCTGTTTAATTTAGATCTTTCTTATTTTTATTATTACAGTGCAAATAAGCCTAATAAATCAAATGGAGAGCACCACATTCGACTTATGTTTGGGCGCCATATGAAGCGATGCTAGACATGTGACGTCATGTGCAACCCGTCTATAGATTGAATCATTTGAGAAAGTCTGAAAGTAGAGATAAAGTGATTGCTTTTGAAAGGTAGTTTGTTTGTCATCGCTATTTTTAAAAACAAGTATTTGTACTTATCTACATTTGCAAGAAAGTAGTTGTAGTTGTAGTTCGGGGGAAATAAAAGTAGCTTTTCTAATCACTGCAATTAGATTTTTCTGTGCGTGGAGCATATGATTTTTTCATTAAATAAACTAAGGGATCCAACTCGGGTTTTCCGCGTTACAGAACATATAAATAAAAGTAATTTTTTTTCACTGTAAACTCGAATAGATTTTTTACATTTAATGTATTTTTTTAGATTGTCCACTGTAGTTTTAATTTCCTTACGTAATATAAACCGGAAAGAAAATGCTGAACTATTTATAATGCTTTAAGTGCAAATGATTAAGGAAAGTTATTGATTCGCAATCGGGCCACGTGACATACAGATAGATTTAAAAAAAAAATCATCTATGAAAATTATTTTAAAAAGCAACAAAAAATAAGCAAATTGAGATACAGTTTTCAAACAAATTACATTTTAAAGATTATTTCCCCATTCGACAGTGTGAAAGCTAAAATTATGCCATGATTAGAATCTAAAAAATGTGCAGTAAAAGCGATATTTATTAGTGAAGTGTTGCCACCGTCAATATGACGTCAGCGTTTCCCGCGGGTATCTTTTTGCTTTATAATATTAGTTAAAAATAAGTAAAAACGCTCCCATTGAGTAAGGTTACTGATCCGCAATATATAAATCAAACGTGAATGTTTTTACGTAGAAATTATATTAAAGCATAACTTTGGAAATACAAATCTCTTTTATACTATAACAAATTTAGTTTGACATTTAAGAAAAAAAAATCCTGTACATTTGTAATTAACTTTGTGAGATTTTGTAAGACTATCTTTTTCTTTTTATAATCTTTATTTTAAAAGCATTCGCTACCCTTCATTTGACCAAAAATGTCGAAAATATCTGTTTGACAATCTTTTCTTTAACCCTTTATGTATTGAATTGTGAATTCATGAAAATTTTATCTTCTAAAGCATTTTTCGTGAATTGTTTATAATACATTAAAAGATTTACATAATCATTTAATAAATTTTAGAAGAATTTTAGAAGGATTGAAGGATTTAGAAGGGTTAAATTTGAATTTAAAGGGAATTTATGCAATATTTAACCCCACTCAAATCTTTGATTTTAAATATTTTTCTTAGTATTTTGTCGAATTAGGAAATGTACAAATATAATGTTCTTACAATAGAAATATTTCCGAATTGAAAAATTCCTCCCAACGCCAAGAAAACTGAAAAAATGCAAAGGCAAAAGAAACCATCCTTTTAAAAATATTTTTGTTTTGTATAACCAATAATGTTTTTGGATCAAGGTAAAGTAATGTATTTGTAACACATTATAAACTGTGTTACAACTAATCGATGTATTAAACGAATTTTATAACAAGTTATTTTAATGGTACTTATAAGTATACTGTTAAAAATATTCCTGTAAAATTACGGGCAGAGGCCGGCAGCAGATATTCCAGTCATACCCCGTAAAAAAAAAAAAAACAATCCATGCCCATCATTTTGCGTCAACGTGTTGTACACCCTAACGGAGGAAAATGTATGGGGTCGTACCGTATTTTTGCTAACAGATGGACTAGAACTACAAGAATATGTGGATTGCCCTTAATGTTCTAAGTATCTAAAAACATCCCTCTAAAATTACGGGCAGAGGCCGGCAGCAGATATTCCAGTCATACGCCGTAAAAAAATCCATGCCCATCATTTTGTGCAGCCCGAAATTTTATGGGCCAAAGATGTAATGCACTTCAAAACACAATAAAACTTTACTTACTGTTCCGTAGCCCGTAGCACGTTAGATAATCATCACAGAATCGCTTTTTTGTTGGGTTAAAAATACGTTACGGTCGCGGTTAAGCGACATTAATTTTCGAAACACGACTAAAATGAAGGGTTACACCCTAGCGGAGGAAAATGTATGAGGTCTTACCGTAATTTTTTAGTGGATCAGACAGTTTTTCATCAAATAAGGCTATTGCCCGTGAAAATTGAAGAGCCAATACTCATAAATTTACAGTTTTTTCTGAGAGTGTATCGTCAGATAAAGGGTTAAAACGTATTTAGACATCTCTCCCTTGACGGTTATTTAAAGATCTTATAATAGTAAATATGTGAAAAAGTTTTTTTTAAAGTACGATAAGCCAGGCCAGAAAACCACAACTAATTTTAAAGCATATTTAAAGATTAGATTTTTAATTTTATACCGTTACATATCGATTGAAACATTATTTTTCTATTTTATTTGTTTCCAATTTATCAAAGTTCGGGTATAATTTATCATACCTGTAATATTCATTTAACTGAGTCGTATACGGAGTTATATACGGTTCGTATACGGTTATTGAGTCGTATACGAGTCGGGTACAACCCGACCCGTGTGTAAACAATTACGTATTTCTTTTCATCTGAAACATAGTTGTGCTCACACTTTTTGTGAAAATCCCAACAATCTGAACCGCAAGAATTTTTCTAGTGTGAACCTGACCTGCAGAAAGAAATTAGATTCATTCCGAGCCGAAAAAGCAAAATTCGGGATAGCCCGACCCGATGTTTGACTCTATTGAACGATTCCGAGGTGTCCACTGTTCAGAGGTTTTACTATATTTGAATATTAAAGAATATAGATTTGTTCAATCTTCTATGAAAAATATAAAAATGGTATTAGAGATACAATTGCTGATATTTTTTCATAATGAAATTGAAACATGATTTACTTTTCTTTCATTGCGAGTTCGGTTCGGGTTGCGGGTTGAAATATTGCGAGTTCGGTTCGGGTTGCGGGTTGAAATATTGCGGGTTCGGGTCGGGTTCAGGTTGAAATACTTCGGGTTCGGGTCGGCTTGCGGGTCGAGTAATTTTTTTGTTGGGTTCGGACCGGCTTGCAGGTTGACTTAAAATGGAATGTGCGGGTTCGGATCGGGTTGGGTCCTCTACTCCGTGGAAATAATAACATTTGCGGATGCCCGGATGCATCTTGAGTGTAACACACACGAATAAAGAATTTTTAAAAGATTAAAAAACAAAAAAACAATCTTAACATGGATTCACAATAAATTTGATACATTTATACTCTCATTCTTTTCTCAAAAAGTGCATAATTTTGCTAGTTACTTGCAATGAATACAATTTGTATACATTTTATACACAAAATATGAAAATAACGGAGTATCCGATCTCAATACCATGAGATGAACAAAAAATCTAAATAAATCTAAATAAAAGTACTTTTTGCAATTCACGGTAATAAGTTTCGGTTTTGAAATAAAAACACTAACATATTAATATTTTCGGAATTCAAACAACTGCGTTCTGACAATACTATGTTACCGGCAGCCAGTGTTGCCAGATGGGCTACTTTTTTTTAAAATCAGATTCTTGATTGGCACCACTTTTTTTAAATGGTATAATGTGCCTCATTTAATGACATATTAATTAAGGCAAAAACAAAGTGAATTTTGCCGTTTCAAAAAAGTGGTGCCAGTCAAGAAATCTTAATTTAAAAAAAGTAGCCCACTGGCAACACTGCCTGCAGCGGAAAAGTCTCATTCAGAACTTGCTGAAAAAGACGGAATGAAGAGATGCTTTTTTGCTAAATCTGCTAATCCAGTGTACTTAAGTTCACGACTCTTCCATCACTCAAAAGGGTTTAAGTCAAAACGAAGGTGCGGTTCAGTCAGATTGTTTTCAAAATGCATATTGAGATCTACAGAAGAAGACATAGTCTGCTGAAACAAAAATGCAAGAGCTGATTTTCCATAAAAATCCTCCATTTGTTCTGTTGCCGATGAGTTGTCCCCTTGTTGGCGGTGTTGACTTAGCAATGACTTGACGTGGTCTCTGATAGTCCGTCACGCTGCTGGTAGTTCATTCCCTAAATCTTTGAATCGTAGGCCCAGAATTGAGCTCACTTGTCGAGTATTCACAACAGAGGTGTTTCCTCAGTCCAGCTTAAACCTATCAATTAACTCTAATCGTACAACCATCTTAAAATCTTTGGACATAACAGTATCATTATCAGACTGTTTCATGTAATTGCTTATTATTTTACTGACAATTGGGCGAAACATTGACACAGGAGAAGAGTTTACACGACATAAATCCACCGTGGCCATTTCTAAAAGTTTGAGAAACTTAACTAGTTCTTCAATTCGTATCAATCCTCTGCCATAATTTCTATTTTTTTAGCCACAACAGTAGATGTAAGAGACCGACCAGCTAGAACACAGGCGATAGGGGTTCGGTTTAAATAAATGCGTTCCATTTTCTTAAGCTCAGAGTTTCACCGGGTTTTGACACTTTGAATTAATTTAAGTTGATTCATATTTAGTTGTTTCTGTTTTTCTTGCAACGCTGTTGAAGCTTTAGTAGAATGGCCAAAGTGTCTCACCAACTTTCCAGTCTTTTCGCTCAACTCTTGAATTAGTGGGTCATTGAGGCCTTTGTTAATAACAAGCCGACTAATATGTGCCACAAACCTTATATCTAACTTCATATTTTACTTTCATTTTTTGTACAGCAATCTCAACATTAATTACGTTATCTCGTCACAATTGCTGATATCTTTTCTTTAAGATCCTATCTTGCAATAATTCCCTCCATTGCATTACGGATATTTTCAGATGTGTGTCGCTCTTACATCAGCTCTGTTGTGAGTGTATACAGTGGTGTCAATAGTTTAAGCACAATAACAATTTTAAAATAAAACTTAAAATATTCCCTTTATTTCAATATCTTTCTTGTATATATTAATAATAGCAGTTTTAACACTATATTCAATAAAATTATCTTTTAAATTTTATTTCAAACCATGGAGTTTAAGAATAGAACAAAAATAACCGTGTCAAAAGTTTAAGCACAAAATCGTTTTTATGCAAATTTTACAAACTGATGTAAGCGGTTGTGCGCGCAAACGATTCTAGGTGTATAAGAAACAGTCAGTTGTTGTTTTTGAATAAGTACAAAATGCCTAAGTCGAAAGAATTTTCAGGCGGGGAGGTGATAATTATTTGGAGTATGAGAGCAAAACATAAGTCTGTTTCTGAAATTGCAAGTGCATTAAAAAGATCAAAATGAGGTATTCATCAAGTTTTGGCTCGTGGTAATGATTTCAAACGAAAATTCCGTTCAGGAAGTTCACGAGTGACTACCTTGCGGGAAGACCACCGCATTAGAAACTTGGCTTCAACTGGTAATTACTCTCTTTCGCACATAAAACATACAGTCGGGGGACAAATATAGAAAAAAACTGTTCATAGAAGAGTTTTGGAATCGGAATACATCAAAAAACGTAAAATGGCTCGGTTACCTTGTCTGAAACGACACCATAAAGAAGCTAGATTACGGTGGGCCAAAGAGCATATGTCATTTGGTGATAAGTGGGTGAATGTCATATTCATTGATGAAAATAATGGAACCTCGATGGCCTTATGGGTTTAAATAGTATTGGCATAATCTCCGCAAAGAACCTAGGAGTATATTTAGCCGACAACATGGTGGTGGTTGTGTAATGGTATGAGGGCTATTTCTTTCAATGGTCATACATCTCTAGCATTCATCAGTGGTCGTGAAAACTCTAAAAACTATCAAGAGACACTTGCCAATCATTTGCTCCCTGTTGCCGAGATTTTGGGGGGGGGGGGGGGGGAGAGAGAGAAATGGTTATTGCAACATGATAGTGCATCGATCCATACCTCAAACTCATCTTCAACGTGGCTTAAGTCGAAAAAAGTATCTGTTTTGAAATGGCCGGCAATTATCCCTGATTTAAACCCTATACAAAATATGTGGGGCATTCTCACTCATGTAGTTTATCCAAATGGAAAGCAGTATTCTTCAGTTAAAGATCTGAAAGATGCCATTCAGAACGCGTGGTTTAAAATTGAACCAGAAATAATACAGAACCTCATTTTATCGTATATTTAAAGTAATTCAGCAGAATGGATCCATAATCAAGTATTATTTTTTTTTTTTATTCTTGTTCTACTAAAGACTAAAGAACTACTGTGCTTAAACTTTTGACACACTCATTTTTGTTCTTTTGATAAATTCTAATATTTGAAATAAATGTTAAAGCATAAATCTGTTAATTATCATTTAAATCTACAATTTATAGGTCATGTGAAAAGGAAAGTAACTTTCAGCCATTTTATTTTGAAATTTTCTGTTTTGCTTAAACTTTTAACACGTACTGTACGATTTCGGCGAGTCCATTTCTTATTGATGATGTCTGAAGTTAAAGAAAGGTACGATTGTTGGGCTCGAGAGGTCCAACAATGTGATGTGCAGGCAACATAGGCTGAAAACCTTTTTTTTTTTTTTTTTTTTACCTTGGCCTCTTACGTTATCTTCTAACATTCTCAGTCACTTCTTTAATGCCTCTTCTTTGCACATTTTTTATGTCGGTTCTATCATAACAATAAACTGAATAAACGCCGGTTTCACATTAATGACAAAGTTAGCATACAAAGAGCTAATCACTTTAGCCAATACTTCATGTATCTTTTCTGATCACGTAAACCACGACCTTTAGATGCAAAAGAGTTACGAAGTCTTTTACGATGAGCGGAAAATATAGATTGATCTCTCATTTCTCCACTGAAATGGGCAGTAGATTCATTGCCTGCATCACTAGCTGTTTCTGCGCTACTAAAGGATCGTTTTCTAGTGGCGCTACCTACGTCTATCGACAGCGGGCTGTCGTTCTCCAATAGGGGAGATGGGGCACATGTGAACAGTTCGCATAAATATAGCTTTTTCTCATAACTGGATTAATTTCTATAAAGAAAAACTACTCAATATAGTAAACAGAACTTTCTTTTACATATGCTATTTTTTTTTTTTTAAATCACCTATATAGTTCTTCTTACATTTTTTAAAACTTTTATAAATTCAAAAAATTGTTCACATGTGCCCGTAATGTGTGCGTTGTCATCGTAATCATTAGTTATAGTACCAGTTAAAATCACCATAAAGAAAAAATATATATATACATTTCTGTAGTTTCTGGATGATGTGTTGAGGAGATTTGAGGAGGGGGGGGGGTGGAGGCTTAGATGATTCATTAAGTATTGTTGCAATAAAAAAAAAATAAGAAGCAATTTTAAAAAAGAAATTAAAACTTTTAAATTTTGCTTAGGGGTTTTTGTTTGGGGAATATTTTAGTAAAGGGGCATTTGCATACTATTTATCGGAAATATACCAAAATACGAAAGATTCTTACTCCTGTATTTGCCTTATTCACTTATAAATTATAGATAAAGAAGGGTTTTTCAATGATTTAAAAAAAATCTCTACTATACCCCGCCCCCCCCCCCTGACTTCTTTTGCTTTTGAAAGAGGGTGGGGGGCGTTACAAGCGGGATTTTACAGTAGTTATCAGTTTAAAAATTTTACTTTCTTAAAATATTACTGATATCTATCTCCATTCAAAGCATCATATACATAACTGTTTTAGAGATGGAAATAAGCCATCATTGCAAGTTTAGAACAAATATAATAAAAAAAATTGCAAAGTTGTTCAAAGTAATACTTTTGTATTAACAATGCATAAAAAATATTGTTGTAAACCGTTTAGTAAAATAATGCATAACACTTATTGTATCTATAAAACATTAAATTTATTTAAATCACAAGTGAACGTAAACAAGCTTGTTGCTTTTTATGTACTTCCTGACAGATGTGTTTATGGAAGTTTCCATACAAAGTAAACTTTGTATGACGGAAATGTCTTCTGTTTCATGAAAATTATGCATATTGGATCTGACATTATTTCTCATGAAGTTAAATGAAATTAACAGAATCACAGAATGATTATTGGGGCACTTATGTACTGTTCATATCTGCCCCGACTAGTCTGTTCACAAGTGCCCTACATTGCTGCTCCTGTTAAATTGATAAATCATTAACGTTTCTAAATTTTATAAGAAAAAGAACTTAATCAAAAATATTTATTAGTATTCATAGTATATGTTAAAACACTCAAATTCAAATAAATGAATAAATAAATATAAAGTTACTCGCTTATCAACTTGGAACAAAGATTTTACTTTTGAGATCTAAAAACAGTGTTTTGGCTACAGAGGACAAACCAAATGTCAAATAGCTTCAAAAAATTTTTACCATATGTCTATAGATGCTATCATCTTTAGTAATTTTTTTCAAATCAAAAAACTTATAATAACTATTGAAAAATTGCGATGTTCACATCTTCCCCATGTTCACATGTGCCCCCATCTCCCCTACCTGCTTTTGCATAAAACAGGATCGTCTCAAAGATCAAATATTTTTTTTATTTAATTGGTTCAGAAAAAAATATTGAAATCTTATGGGGAAAAAAAGAAGTTAATTTCAAACTATGATATCTAAGCATCGCCGCAGCAACAATATTTTGCGCCTGGTGCGAAAAACGTAGTTAATTCTTCTGTAGATAGTTGACGCATCAGTAACTGATAGCGCGAACAAAGCCTGCCAGCGCCTACTTTAATTGGCTGCGTCTGCGCCTGCACCACTCTTGTGGTTCTGTATTTTAGTATAAGCAGCTTGCCTATATTTGCTCTCTGAAACAGCTTAAATTAGGTATACTGCAGACAAAAGAATTTTATTAAAAGTATCTTCTTAGAGGGTATACATCTATAACGATAAACTTTTTGGTTATTTTTGACACCTTCCCCCCTTATGATGTCATATGTCATCATTATACCAGTCCCCTCTCCCTAATGATATCGTCATCTCTGTCTAAAAATTCTTTTTCTTTTTCTTTTCTTTTTATACGTTTGCAATGATATACAAAGTATGGTTATGCGTTTATTACTCCCATATATATATAGGGGCCGTTCACAAATGATGCCACGCTTGGAGGGGGGGGGGGTCATGAAATTGTGACAGTTTGTGACAAAGGGGGGGTGGCGAAGAAGAGAGAAGTAAAAAATATTGAAAAAAGTGTGATATTTATGGGCAGCACCATATATATATATATATTTACTTAAATGAAGAAAAGTATTTCATAAAATATCACTATTATATCTGAAATAATTTTATATCAAATAACACTTGGAAATACTTACTACTTAAAATTATTTAATAATATATTTTCCTTACATAATGCATTCGACAGTAAAATCTTCTTGCACTTGCCCTTGCACGGGGTAAGCATAACTTCTTATAAACGGAAAAGAAAATTTTGTTTGGATCAAAAATGATAACGATGTCAAAAGACAGCCTCCCTCTCCCCCTAGAGATATCTTACGCTATCCATTGCCAGACCACCCCTACCCCCTAAAGTGATAAAGATATATATGTCCAGCCCCTTAAAAAAGTTTCAAATTAAGAGATATTTGTTGTAACATCAAACAGAAAAAGAAAGTTGTTCTGTTTTAGAAGCATTTCTATCAAATGGAGGAAATTTTTCAAATACTTCTAAAAAAAAATTATTTTCCTACACAATATTTAGTGTCAGTTATAAATACAGTTTAAACTAGGCAATTTTCAGTATGTGGGGAAAAATGCATTAAATTTCTGAAAAATATTCTTTAAAATATTGAAAATGACACGAGCAATATAGTTGTAAGGTTGCGTTTTTTTAACTTCAGAAACGGTGGCATGTTTACGAAACCACTTATAATTTTTATTCCTAAATACCACAATGGCACCAGAATTTTGGTAATCACCCCCCCCCCCCCTTTATTATGCATGTGAAAAATAGCTTCTTGTTATTTTCAAATAAATTTGTGCATAAATTCCGGTGTCATTCATTCATTTCAACATTTCAGCAATGGAAGTACTTTGCCCCTGACTTAACACGTTCACGCCGGCGCGGTTGGTCACACTCGACTGTCTCAGAGCTGGCAAGTCTCCGTCCTTTTGGATACCAGTATTTTAATACAGAAAGTTTTGTTTTATTTAATTAGAACAATTGGGCAATTTAAAGGAACAACATTTTCTCTAAAATAATTGTGGTGTGCAAAAAGCCGGAGACTTGATAACTCTGAGACAATCGAGTGTGACCCACCGCGCCGGCGTGAACGTGTTAAATTTGGAAGACAGTTCTGCATTTATTCATATTATTAAGCTATTTATTGAGATTGTACAGGTTCTACGCATAAATTGTGACTGTACGATTTTAGGACTCCAAATTAACGCTAACAGCAAGATGACATGTGGCAACCATAATTGTATTATACGAAGAATTGTAAGTTTCCAAAACAATCAGCCCTCTAATTGCTGACATAATCTATGTTTTTATGTTTAATTAATAAAATTATTTTTAGTAGTTAACGATATTATAAAAACTTTAAATTAGTTATTTTATTATTCAATTGATTCAATAACATTATGTGCCTTAATATTTTGTAATAATTATGTAAACCTATATTAAATACTCCAGACATTTATTTGCATCTATTAAAATAATAAATAACTGCATTTAATAATAAATTGTTAAAACTATTTAAATTTAATAATTATTAAAAAATTAATTCTCTTGTTAGGAACGTATTCTACATTTTATATTTTAATTAATAAAATTATATTTAATATAATTACAGAAAAAATAAAAACTGAAAACATGTAATTTCATTAGTTCCCTCATAGCATGCAAGGTCACAGTGACGTCATTGTGACGTCACTGTAAGTCACTGTGGTCCCATCACATCTATGACCAAAATGCCACCACTCAGTGATGTCATATTGTGACTGAGATGTGAATTTCTTAGAAAACTTCTTCAAAACATGTTATTTACTGTAAAAAATATTTTTCTTCTTATTATAAAAAATACTGTGACGTCATTGTTATGTCACTGCATGTAACGTATGTCACGTCACATATAGGACGAAAAACCACCATATTGTAAACTCACAGTGTGACAAAAATATGAATTTCAGAAAGCTTTGAAAGTGATAAGAAATATTTTAAACAGTACTTTATAGGCTTCATAATGCATTTTGGAGCTTGAATTGGATTGATTTTGTAGTATACTTTATTAAAATAAATAAAGTCACTTTTATACTTTCAATAATATTTTCCTTTTCTGTTAATGTTTAACTAGTTTAGGTGACTCTTTAAAAAAAATGTTGCTATTTGTTTCTGACTTTTAAAAAAAAATCAATATTTTCTGAATATAAAAATATATACATACAAAATGTATGCAAAACGCGTGACATATTTATTCATATTTTGATCTTTCCCCAGAAATTTTATTTAAAAAAAAAAGTTATTGTACAAAGTAATTCTACAGGAAATTAATATAGAAAAAATTAACATATTATAAAGAAAAAAACTTTCTTTCCCCGATAACTTTTTTTCATTTTTTATGAACATATTTTGTATTTATTACATGTGATATGATTTTTAACTTTTTTTTTTCAAAAGGCCTTGCATTATTGTATTGATTTTATATACACTAGAAATTTAAATAATGTTTTATTTTATATACCCTAATCATGACTAACACAATTTTTTATAATTTACGAAAAAGAAACTTTACAATCCATTTTTACTTGAATTGTTTCGAAATTGATTAAAAGCAAAAGTGAAATGCACGAAAAAAATATTCAAACAGAAAATTTTAATTAGACACGCTCTTATAAAAGTATTACGCATTTAACTTACAAATCTACGATAACAAATAAACGAAAAAAAATTCTGCTTGCGAATTTTGTTTTCTGCAGACGATAACAAGAGAAAACACAGTGTATTTCTTCTTTCGAACAGTGGCAGCATCTAAATAATAGTAGCTGTGTTATGAATGTGTGTAGTTGGCACGGATTTTTTAAATTTTACAAAAGTTATACAGGAATACGGTCAAGAGATATTTTACATAAAATATTTGTCTGAAAAAATTACAATGTGCAGTGACCGGTTAATCTCAGCTGGTCAATGTCATTGTATTACATTCGGACATAATTCTTCCAAAGAACTTCTATTTGGATTACACCAAAATGGAATTACACAGGACGATGTCAAGAAGAAATAAGTAACAAAAAATTATTTTTCCTGCTTTCTTTTATTATAATTTCAGTTAATTTCATATAAAAACATGATGTAAAAGCAATAAACGTCATTAACTTTTATCGATTCAATAAAATTTAATAAATTTAATGTTTATTTTGCTGAAATAAAAAATAGTATATCAACGATTTTTATTAGATGGTTAAAATCATTTACTTAAATTGCATTTTAATCACATTTATTTTCCCTTTTTTAAACTATCTAGTTAAAATCACATTTTCGTAAGTTAAAAAAATGTATAACCAATAATTCATATAATTAGTAAACATTAGAAGCTAATTAAATTATTGAATAAAAAATCTTTTTATAGAATAAAAAATTTTGCATGCTTAAACTTTTAATTTTACGTTAAGTAATGTTCCGAAAGAATTTGTATTGCATACTTTTATTTTAAAAATGGACATCTGCTCAAAATATGAATTTATAATAAATAAGAATTTGTAGACAGAATGGAACAAAACCTTGTTGTATATCTGCAACAAACCCATAAGTTACTTATTCAGAGGGTTTTAGAAAAAGATTTTATTTCTTACTGCTTCCAACTTCCAACACACCAGTTAATATAAATTGCTCATAGAATTTTCAACCTACAGCGATACGGTGATTAATCTTTCACATTAAAGTTTTGTTTATCATTTGAGCAGTTTTACATCGTTATTGCTAAAAGCAACTTATTAAATTTTATAAAATTAAAAATGTTGGTGATGCCAAAAATATATTTTTTAAAAAGGTAAATTCGTATTCTTTACGATTTTGTGTTAGAAAATTGACAGTATTATGAGAAGTATGGTAATTTTATGTTTATTGCAAATATAAAAAATATACCTTTTAGCCAATAATTTTGTATGCTTATTTTTTGTTTTTTATATGCCTAATATGATGCTAACATCCCAGTAACATTGGCAGCTTATGCCAAACGTCCCTAGTTCGAATCCTGTCCTGGACACGTTTTCATTCAGTTGGAAATATTACAACAAAAGACAATTCTGTTTCAACATCAGCGTTATTGGTCAGAAATATCGGCAATATGTACAGTTTTAGATAAGTGCTGATACCTTTGGATGTTAAAGTAAGCAAAAGCTTTTAAGTTTTTAAAGAGAGTACAAAAATACTTAAAGACAAAAAGTTTGCAATAGCCTACTACAAAATGAAAGAAATAAAAAAAGATTTTTTTTTCTTTTCGCCAGGCCCACCACAGCAACAGAAAATAGTCATTGTGTGTCAGTTATGAATACAATTAAAGCTGTTGAATTTTCAGCATGTGGTGGGGATAAATGTATAATATTTTTCAAAGGGAATATTCTTCAAATATTGAAAACAACACAATTTGTTACAGTTGTAAGATATGTGATGAAAATTGAATTTTTAACTTTAATTTAGAAGAAACTCTATACCGTATGTGACTATTTTTACATATTACACAGTATTTGTTCATAAATTGTGAGTATGCGATTTTAGGCCTCCAAACCAATTCTAACAGAAAGATGACATGCAGTAAATACAATTTCAGACGACCCTGTTTTTTTTAAATTGTTATATTTTCGCCAAGAGCAGTTAAATAGCCACAGAATCATCACAGTGTTAATAGGCTATTTCAGTCAAGCGAAAAGACCTGTTCACTAGTGCTAATCCTACGGAAGAAATTTATAAAGGTATCTCGGTTGCATTTCAATATTTTAATTGATTTTTTTTTACATAGGATAGCTGAAGTTGATCTGTACAAAGGCAGTTTTTTACTTTTTCGATTTTGTTTACAGACATTTTTAATGAGGACTCTTTCACTTTTGGAACCTGTTTCGATAGTGAAAGCATCCTCTTGAAAAATATCTGCAAACAAAATCGAAAAAGGAAAAAAGGGACTTTGTACAGATCAACCTCAGTTATCCTATGCAAAAAAATCATTTAAAAATATTGAAATGCTACGGAGATATCTTTATAAATGTTTTCCATAGGATTAGCATTACCGAACGGGTCTTTCCGCTTGAGTGATGCAGCTTCTTAATGACAATTTCGTCACAAATATATCACAAAATGGTCACAATGCAACTTCAAAGCATCGTCGCTTTCGTCACAGGTTCGTCACAAAATTAATGCCCATAGTCACAAATGACACACTTTTCACAAATTTGTCACGGTGTGACAAATTTTTAAAATGTTGCAAAAAATGTGTAATTTTTATGACAAGTACGTAATTTTAGAACTTCACACATATATGTGTGTAAAATTGGCTAATTTACACATTTATTTTTTAGAGTGTACTAGTGTGTTATAAAACATGATATATTCTTTTCTAAAGCATAGAAACTTCTTAATTTTTTATTACAACATAGGATAGGAAGGAGCAAATAAATGCCAGGTACTGTGTCCATCTTTGGCTTGAACGGGCTCTGTGCGTAAAAGCATTTGAAAATATAGCTATTATTTTTTATACACGTTAGAATTTGAAAGTATTACAATATAAATATATACTTTAGCTCATTTTCTCCAGTGACCTTCACATTGCATGTATCAGTATAAAATCAACAAAACGAAAATATGCATTATAAAGAGACCGTCAAGATGAAGAATTCCTGTAAATGTAATGATAATTCATGACTATTTCGGAAAGTTTTGCATTGTTGAACGGGAAAGAAAAAAATATGAGAACTCCTTTGATCGAAAGAAAGACCTGAATGTAACCTGGCATGCATATGACATATGGTAATTAATATTCAAATAAAGTGAAACTTTCTCAAACATATTTAATATACAAACAACGAATAATAAAAAAGAATGCTTGTAATAAAAGAAACAACAATAAATTCAAATTTAATATTTATTTGTTTTCATTAATGGTTTCTCAGAACACATTATTGAAACAATTTTCCTTTTATGCTTTAGTAGCATAAAGAAATTTGCATCTTAAGCAAGAGATGCAGTCGGCTTGAAGCCACCTCATCATTTCATCAGTCTTTCTCCAAAAGACATGCCTGAAAAAGAAGGAAATATATATTTTTTATTGATTCTATGTATATGTTATTGGTGTTGTGATTTATGCATGCACAGCTCAGATAAAAGCATCATTTGAAATAAATTAACTCGAAGAAAATGCTCTTTATTTTTTCCTTAACATTTTATGTTGTTTTATTGAGAACAACGGAATAGAAATTGTCCTTTATCGGGATTTCCTGAAGGTGAAATTATAAAATCTGCCTTTAAAGGAAATATCATTATAGTTTTTTATTAAACACTTTCAGACTATTTTTAAATTATTTTTTTACAATGGGTTGTTTGATTGTGTACTTGTCTATGATTTAATTTCAACTGTTGCAGAAAACATCAAATAAAAATTTCTTCTTTAGTTTAACCGTAAAAAAAAAAATGGTGGCAATATTTTTGAAATATGAGCTCATTTTGGGACACCATTTATTGATTCAAGAATGACCAGTTTAGTAACTAAAGCTTACAAAAATACAGTTTTTTATGTAAATCTGAAACAATTAAAAATTCCCTTTTGAAATGGCTGACAATGCAAGCATAAAGAAAAATAAAACATATATAATTTAAAAAACTTTAATAATATCTTAATGTATAATTAAGATATTTTTGTTTATAAATTGTGATTTGCACTGTTGTTGAATGACTGAACAGGAAAGTTTTCTTTCATTGTTAGTTATTATGATATATATATATATGTGTGTGTGTGTATGTGTCGAAATTAATGACGGTGGTTACTGTTTGAAGAAGTGGTAGACAAAGTAATACAACTATAGCATATCTGCCAACTTTTACGCTGTTTTGCTACCACTAAAATTTAATAGACGTTTTCGAATTGTTTAATCGTGATATTTCGACGATTAAATAAGATATTTTCTGTAAAATTTTAATGGTATGGTGAAAGCGTAAAAGCTGGCAGCTATGCTATAGTCTCTTGTGGACTCTTCTTCTGTGTTTTTCACGTCAGCCGTAGTGACGCACAAACTTAATATTGCGCGAAAATCATGAGAGCTCTACGCGGAAAGTTGAAATACTCGTATCCTATATTTTCATCGTAAAAAAATATATTTTGAAGTCAGGTACATATTTATTTCTTGCAATTATAAATTTAAAGCATAAGAATTTACTTACCAACAGTTTCATACCATCCTTTCCGTCAATCTGAAAGAATCAGAAAATGAATTAATGTTTCTTAAATTTCTGTTATATGAAAGAAGTAATTCTTTTAAACAACAAATTTTATTTGCTTATGGGTCAATATCTGAAAACTGGACAATTGTACGTTGTAACATTTTTTATAACAATTACCAATGATAAATGGACATATAATGATGTATAAATAATGAATTTTAAGCTTTAAACAAACAAAATCATCATTACAGTCCCAGTCCCAAGGTACAAATATCCAATATTAACCTTCCGTCTACCAGACGGGTCCATTGGACCCGACATGTACATTCAAAATATTTATTCAAACCAGAAATTTCTTCAAAACAAACTAAATGTATAAATCAGACAATAATAAGTTAAATAAACAAATTAAATAGTTTTAAGTAAAAATTCTGGTGTAGAATGTTTTTATAAAACTTGAGTAAAATTTCCGGTAGTTCTAGGGTTAAATATATGCTGTAAAAATTTCTATAAATATTATTAACTTTTGCTATTATATATTTATACCTATATATATGCAGAGTATGGGAAGATATAATTCTCCTTTGTTAGTATAGATTGTATAGTAAAATATTGTAGTAAATATATTTGTCCCTGAGGTTGACCATCATTCCAGTTCTTCTAAACACACATTTAGGTTAACAGATACTTAGTGGCGCTGGCAGAATTATTTCCATTGCAACAGCAACTAAAGTTTAACTAGTCACCATGGATGAAAGTATGTTGTTCTTCTGTTTGTTTCATATTTAGAAATATTTAGTTTTGTTCTGAATAGGATTGAGCATTTTTTTGTAGTATCATTCATGTCCCCATATTTAACTTTTTATTTATTTTAAAAACAACTTATTTTAACTTTATTTATGTAACATACAAATATCACATGTCATATTTAATAATTTACATGTGTGAAAAATTATTCAACAAAATGGCTGTGCAGCTGTTAAGACAAAAACGTCACCTCAGTCCCCATCATCTCACTTCTAATTATTAGACACCGATTATGATATTAACAGTCACTTTCTTCCATAAAAGTATATCATACGCATAAAATATACATCTTTGATCTCAAAACACTTACAGTCTTTAAATGACAAAACATGTATCATAGTATATAATTGTATGTGGTAGTTGGTACATTAACTTAAAAAAATAAAAATTTTGGAATGAAATTGTTCGGTTTTCAGATATTGACCCTTATGCAACTTTAATTGGAACAGAAAGGTTTGAAATGATGGAAAAAATTACTATTATTATTATTATTTTGTGTGTGTCAGCTTTTAAGAATTTCGTACAGTAGTTCTAATAGGAAATTTTCTAAAATTACGGTCTTACAAGCCGGTGAACTTTGAGAGGCGCTGACCGGCGGTACTTGCGCAGGGGAACTTTCAACTCAATTATCTAGAAACATTGTTCTTCAGCAGTTTTGAGACGATAACATTTCAGCAAGTTAATGGATTTACAAGGATTTTTTCTTTTTAAATAAAGGAAATTAAATTCTCTACAAAGTAACCCATAAAAACAAACAAACAATTTGTTTCACATTATAACACAATATATGATACATTTTTATGAATTTTGAAACTTTCAAAATATTCTTTTTTATTTTTGACATTTTTCGTTGTTGATGCTTTATATACAATTTAGAGACAAAGTAACAATCAATATAAAGAAGAAATAACCACTCAAAAATATGTAACCAGGACTTCAAAATCATGGCAAAACTAGTTTTGTAAGATTAATTTTGTAGTACAATATTAAAACTTTTGTTATTGTTTTACTATTAATTTTACAAATAAGTATTTTTTTCTTATAAAATATAAATGAATATACGCAAGTGACATTCTAAGTAAATTGCAGGTTTCGTAATCCATGATCAAACTTTAATCAATTTTCGTCATTTGAAAACTTTCTCGTCCTTTTAAATTAATTGCATATGTGCTGATTTCTTTATAACATAGAAACTCAGAAAATGTGCTTCTTTTTTTTTTTTTTTTTTTTTTTTTTTTTTTTTTTTTTTTAATCTAATTTCCAACAACGGAGGTTAAACAACTCTTATTTATATATTTTTTAACGTATGAGCCGACGTTACTTTTCAAAGGATGCCTCCGATTTTCATAACAGATTTTGTTTTCTTTTCTAGTGGTGGTGGGGTGTTGCAATAATATTTCACCGCAAATGTAATTAGAATCCAAAAATACAACATTTTTCTGTCTGTCTATTTCTTTTTGTCATTTTTGAAATTTTTGGGGCTCTAACTTTCGTAAAAATTTCCACAGTCGTCATAAAATTTGGATATATTTTTAAACTACACAATACTACTTTATATATATTTTTTAAAGCAACCTGCCGTTTACATTTTATTTTTTTTTTTATTTTTTTTTTACAGGCACAGCTAAAATAAATACAGTATCTTCCATTACGCATCAAAAGGATCTATATTGCTCCCACTGGGACTTAAAATAAACATGGATAAAAATTAGACGTTGCAACAAAATAATACTCTTTATTGCCAATTCACTCACGTTAAAATACGACACTAAAGTATGTAATAAGATTAAGAACAAATCATTTGAAGTAGGGGTTTATCCTTAACAATTATTTTTGATATTTTAATACGAGTAATTTACAAAAATACTTCTAAACTTGTCATCAAAAGCATAATTAAATATCTTTTTAAATAAGCAAATTGAGAGAGTTAATATAATTTTTTACACCTAAAAAACACCTACTGCCCGTAAATCATCAGATAATCGTTTGTAATTTGACTCTTATGAACGTGAATAAATTCATTTTAACCTTACAAATAAAAATTTTCATTTAACTTCTGATCTAGTTTTATAAAAATATAATTTACTATCATGCTTGAAAAGGTTTTCACCTTGGGTGAAAATTTTCCTTTTTTAAGTTGTGTCTACGAAAATATGCATATTAATTAGTCTATTTGTTTTGCTACAAAAAAATGTGATCTTTTAAGAGTCGAAGGACGCCAAAACATAAACTCCAAAGATAATTTATTTAAGCATTTTCTCTTTTAATGAAATGATTGTGGCATAGAATGACACCATTTTCCCAAATAATAATTAGTGTGTAAATATTTTTAACTCTTGAATTTCCCACGTATGTACCAAAAAAGGGGGTTACGTTCTGCAACTGCTTGGGATGAACTATTAAAGATACAGGCTTTTGCTTCATACTACATAAGGGATACATGATAAATATTTTTTTTTTCTAATAAAACGTAAAGGACAGAATCTTATATTTTCATAAATTGTGTGCGTCTGTGATTTATACAAAAAAATGTATTTCTATTATTAATAATATATTATAATGAAGTGGAAATTAAAACTGAAAACCCTCTTATTAAAGCTGAAAATTTTACAATCTCCTCCGAAATAGTTCAGTTGATATCGAATTTTTTTTTCCCAGGAGGGATTTCTGCAAATGAAAAAGGGGCAATATGAAATTCCGGAGGGGATAATTTGCACTTCTAGACCATATTTTTGCGCAAAATGCCAAACCTTACGGCGGACACGGCGATGCTCTTGGAGATACTGTCCTCTTCCGGGCAACTTCCTTATTTACAACCACCCGAATGCTATCTATAATAATTTCAACAAGGCATCTTTTACAAACTATACCAAGTAGCAATTCTCAGTTTATTAGTAGTTTAGCATAAAATGCAATTTTTTAACAACGAAAGGTGTGTTTCAATTTCATTAGATGAAAGTTGCAGCGGAGAAAATAAAACTGAGGGCGTGAGTTTCAAAATTCGCCTTATCCAAAATTAAAGAAATCGAGTTTTCTCTATCAATCTATTCTATTGAACCTTCATAAAACACAACACTACAGTCTGCTAAAAAAATTGTTTTATCTTTTATTTCTGGCATTGTAAAATCTTGGTTTATAATGAAAACCAATGGACGCAGTGAAAAGTTTTTCGCGATTTCCCAAAATTTGATTTTCTGGATAAGGGGAGTTTTGAAACTCACGTCCTCAAATATTGTATTATGTGCTTAATGAAAACTATTTTCAAGAATAACAATTTAAGATTAGTGGAACACGAGATCTTTCTAAAACTATTCGGTAAAAGACTTTGAACATTGATAGGATTTTTTTCAAAGGGGACTATGAATGACTTGAATTCAAATATGGTTCAAAGAAAACGAGTTTAAATATATTGAATGCCATGGAGCTATAGTCTTACTTGAAACGTAGCAGTTTATGACAGATGCCTCGTAATAGCTTTCACATTGCTCAATTTTTGTTTCTCATTAATTTCATATGAGTGGATCAACCGTCCAGTGATTGTTTTTTTTTTTCACGTCGTTCAAGGGTTGCGTTACCACAGCTGATAAAAAGTATAAAATTTTACTGGGTAATGGATTTGTTGTGTGGGTACATCTAACATAAGAATAATGCCTTTCTACAACAATGTGGAAATCAATATAGACTATACATTTAGATAATAAACGTTTATGTCCTTTTAAGAACCAAGTCATCTTAAAAATCGATATAGAAAGCCTGGTTGAAGTATTTTCAAGAGATGTAAAATAGAATACAACTAAATGATACAACCGTATGTTTATAAATGGCGTAGGTTTACCTACTATTTCAATCTTCAGTTGAAGCAGGAGCTAAAGTAGTTTGTTGATTTCCCTCAACTACTAGGATTAATCTATCTAGGGATACAGGTCGCCACGCACGGAAAACACGTGGGTGGTTTTTAATTTTCCACAAGTTGATATAGTCATGTTAAAGTTGGTTTATGGAAAGTAAAACCCTCCCTTCGATGAGGAAACCACAATGAGATTGAATCAAGCAGGAAAACTTAGTCAAGAATAAGTGTAGTAAATAGGAAAAAGTGAAAGATCTCTCGGTATTCCAAGTTCACCAAACCAATGAATATTTAAAGAAGGTATCCCCTAGGGACAACCATACTTTTTGAAAACAGCAGATAAAGGTCTTGATAATATTGCTTTATTATAATATATTATATATTTTCACACAGTTTATTATTTGACCGTAATTATTCATTTTTAGAAATTGATTCAACTAAAAAATTTTCTTACTTCCATTTGATCATTTTCCTCGGACATCAGATCACACACATGAAATTTTTTTTAAAATTGAATATGCATTTACATTGTGAAATCTTCCGTCACATATCAGTAGTTTAATAAAATAAATAGAAAATTTTATTTTTATTCATTCTCTTTCTATTTGGTTACTTTATTTAAAGAATTTTCTTTCCATAGTTTACTGAAATTACAAAAAGAAGGATCTTACAGAGACGTTCTTATACGCTCAAGGCACCTTTTTTTCATAATAAATAAAGTTATTTTTACATCTTAAATATAAAATTGAACTTCAAATTTTATTTATCATAGAGTTTTATAGTATTATTCAGAAAATTCTTCTGTTAAACCTTAAATATTTATATAAATTCCACATACGTATATAATATATACACAGTGACACAGTATACTTTGGACAGGAGTTTAAGCTTAATGATTCTTCCGGAGTAATCAGAATGTGATTACAAATAGACAAGTATATTTTGTTGATTTAGAGAAAAACTATTCGTTTACAAAACGACCACCCTTTGGTTTTTTATAGAAGCGAAATCTTTTGAAACAAAAATAGCAATGAATTGTAATTCATTCCCTAATATTTTTGCCTATTCTACCTGAAGAGATTATTTTACTGATTCCAAACTAAGCACAAACTATTATCTGTAAATTCATCATGAATAATAACCCATCTGCTTCAGATCTGGCAGAATACAAGAACCATTCTTAGACTCTTAAGGTGGTTCTCAAATCCCCTGCTTTAGAATGCGAAAGTTTCTGAAGCATTTTCTGACTCATTTTTAAACGTAAAGGCACCAAATTGGCGGAGCTGACTATTGAAGCTATTTCGAATCAAAACGAGTTTTCCGTTTTTCGATAAATAAATTACTTTTCGAGTTATAAGCAATTTTTGTCACGTGACAACCAGTTTCTTTAATTTCACGTGGTGTTGCGTTCAACAATTCGGTTGAAAACGCCAACTTTGATAGTATTTTCTCAAAGATCTTTTGAGTTTACTCAAAAATGGACAATGTCTTTCGGTTACTTAGTCTGAATGACAAAACCTGCCAATTGAAAAATTAGTTCAAAAATGTGTCAGAAAGCAGCTCCTTAGATTTTGAGAACAACCTTAAGAAGTCTTACATATGTGACTTGCATAATTTCTGTGCTCTTCTCGTTTTGTGTGCCGAAGCAGGATGTTTCATTTTGTAAAGATAGCATCTAAGAAACTCTTTAACGAATTTTATTTATATATGTATATGCAGTGTGTCCCAAAAACATTCACCTCGGCTTTTATTTCTTAAATATTGATCCTAGACATATATTATAAATTGCAAATTTACTTAAAAAAGGTACAGAATATTATGAAATCGATTAAAATTATCAGGGGCTTAAATTTCAAGAAATACAAAATTTAAATTTTTATACGGCCCCCGCAGGCTGTAACCAGACGGGAGCGGGGTACGCTGAGCCCCTCCTAACTACTACTTGAGCCCTTCGTAACCCGTTAATCGTCGTGGTTTTCATTTTACGTGCAATTTGCTCGTGAATGTATCGGGTGCGATGACTAAGAGGGTAATTCTTCTACATGAAAACTCATCAATGATACAAATATTATTCCTGGGAGTGGCTTATCCTAGTTCAAATATATTTCATTGAACAGATCCTATACTTCCTGTATATACTTCAGGTTTATTTAGTACATCTAGCTGCATGCTCAATTATCCGGATGGTTTCTAACCAGCACATCAAGATGCTATATGATTAATTAACATCCTATTGGTCACATTCATATTTCCCCAGTTAAATAAGTTTTCTTAAGTAGTGTGCTGATTTCCTATTGTATTCGGCAAACTTTTCATTCCAAAAAAATTAAAAATGCGATATAAAAAAAAAATGGAAATGGCTTACCCTCTTAAATTTTAGAGGGTAAGAACGTGCTGCATGTACCTTTTGGATAATCAGGCCCTGTATATCATTAACCGTCTCTCTTACCAATTAAAAAAAAAAACTGCAAAAAATCATCCAATTTTTCGCAATCGCATGATTGCATTTCATCATTTGCACTTCATATCACAAAGCTTGGGAAACTGCCAATCAAATATTATATGTAATTTAATTATATATAATTTATTATATTGTATACAAATATTTTCTTTCTTTTTAATTTTCAGGTCGAGTAAAAACGTGATAAAACAAACCGCAGTGACAAATTATGCCACGCCCGAGTTTTCTAGGGATAATAATTAATTGTCATATATACGAACCCGAGATAACTCTGTGTAATAAGGGAAGCGGTTAAAGAAGAATGAAAAAAAAAAAAAAAAAAAAAAAAAAAAAAAAAACAAGCCTTGAATTACTCCACCAAAAATTTCACCCCCCCCCCCCCTCTGACTTCGCTGATTGGTTACGGCCCTGGTTCCCCGTACAAAAACTTTCCTCAATGAGAAAATGTGCCCCATACACTAATAATGTCATGTACAAAATATCAGCAATTTATCATAAAAAGTCGCAGAGATATGTTTAAACAATTTGGTGAGGGGTTAATTATAAATTAAAATGTAAATGTTTACAGCTAGAGTGCAGATGACGCGAGGCAGAAATACATCATAAGTGAATAACATGTGGCTCTTATCTTTAGTTTCAAATTACATTTGAATTCATTTACAAATTTACACAACTATGCTTCCTGAAAAATACCTTAAAATTTTACATGATGAATAAAACTTGGGAATGGTACAGTCAATGCAGCTTAGAAATGTTTGCTTATGCAAATATCTGCCTTTGATCGGTGCATCATAGAATCGCAACACATGCATCATTACATGAGAAAGTTGTTTGTGCTCTGTCATTGGTCCATAGCATTTCTTATGTACGCACAGCCGGGCAGTCTAACGTAATTTGTATACGAATTCCAGAAACACTATCATCCGTCATGATTTTTCACATTTTTGAATTCTCATCCAGGCATCGAAAACTGGTTTAACCCTTTCAGGGGCAAGGTACTTCTATTCGTAAAATGCCGAAATTAGAGAACGACACCGGAATTTACAAACAAATTTATTTAAAACTTTTGCAAAAGCTTTTGTTCACATACTTTTTTTTTGACACCCAGCCAGGACTCCAACCGTGAGGTTTATGGAACTAATGTCCTGGCAGTAAAAAACCCCTCCACCATCCAGCTCCGCGCACTACCAAAGGACCGGGCAAACCAACGGCATATATAATAACAAAATAAATAACAAAAGCATAAACTCTTATACAAAAATAAAACATAGCAACTCGCTATGATAAACAATATACAAAAAGCATGTTTAGAGATTACCATGCAACTTTTACAAGAGTGTGGGTTTATGGGTAACTCCACAACCAACTGAAGAACAGAAACAATATCAATAGCTGAAGATAGTCCAATAAAATAAATAGTCCTTAAAATCAAAAATAATTAAAAACTTAAGTTCATAAAATGCAGGAAAAACTGATAGCCAATGATTAACAACCACTACGCAGCAAGATCAATATAATCAGTCCGCCAGTACGCAGGAATCCATCCACAGCACTACAGCTACCAGCAAGGGTTGCGTAATAGATAAAACGTTCAAGCACTCACAAGTGAAGAATAGGCGTGTCCACCAGAACAACTGTATATGAACAAGTTCAATAATGTTAGAGAGTCCAGTAAAAATAAAAGTCTGTACATAATGTTCATAAAATCTGAGTCTTTAAAATCGAAAGTTTTAAAATACAAGGGAGATTGATAATAGTTGTGGAACTTGGTAACTATAATATACTTGACAATTTTCATTAATAGACTGCTTTAGAACCGATATCTTATAAAAGAGTACTTTGCATTAAGTGCATTATATATCGCACATAACTTGCTGTAGTTTTTCTTGTCAAATAGGACTCTTCTGAAATTATAACTGATACTTTGTGAATTATCAAAATGAAAGAGAAATGGTACCACAGGGCATCTGCCAAAAAGGTAATGATGTACATTACCCACGCTGCCACAATCACAGAGTGCATTACTTCTTTTTCCAATTTTAAATAAATATTCCGGGAAGCTTCCATGAGCAGAAACAAAATATTGAATAACTTGGCTCACACAAATAAAACTGTCATCTACTTTTTTAAAAACTTTGTAGGTGTCACTTCCTTTAACGCTGTGTCTCCAATCTTCTTGCCAATCACTACGTATATTTTCCAAACAAATCCTCTTCACCCATGAGATAGGAAATTTCACCTCTTCCACTACATCAGCAACCGCTGGATCTATAGCTGCTTTTGCCAATTCATCGGCCCTCTCATTTCCTGGATTACCAATGTGTGCTCTTGTCCATCCTAGGGTAAGCTCCTTTTCTGGATGACTATTGAAATTATCATAGATGTTCTTTACAATGTTATTAATTGGAAAGTTTCTCTGAAGAACAAGTGTGGAAGCCTTGTTATCTGTAAACAAGTAAGCCATAGTAAAATGTGAGGACATAAACCAATCAATAGCATATCTAATAGCAGTTAATTCTGCTTGATAAATACTGTTTCTTCCATTCAGAGAGATCTTGAAATCAAAGATAAAATTATTATTATATAGTACTGTGAACGCTGCTCCGACTCCCTCCACCATCTTAGATCCATCTGTATAAATGAATGGGTGTTTCTCGTTTATAAAATAATGATCACTTTTATCAGTTATTATCAGGTTTTTCAGACTTGTATAATCTGGATAATCACAGGTACCAAGGTCATGCACTGTAAAAAAAAATCTGTGAAGTTACTAAAGTTTTTCTAGGAAACTTGGATTCCTAGAACTTTTCATGTAACGGCAACAACAAAATTTCATGTAACAGACACACTTTTGCGCCGAAAATCAAAAAACCTGTAAGGTTACTAAGAATTTTTTTGGAAACTGGGATTCCGAGAACTTTTCATGTAACTCCAGCCAGGGTTACAAATAAAAGTTTAGTAAGATTACTGAAATTTTAGCAGATTCATTTGTAAAGTTACAGATTTTTGTAGCTTTACAAAAACTAGTTTTGTAGATTTGCAGCTTTTTTCGTACAGTTACAGGTGAAAGTTTAGTAAGCATGTAACTTTACATCTGTACAACTACAGATTTTTTTTTACAGTGTGCATGATATTATCTGTCTTGATTTCTATGTCACCATCATAAATACTCATTTGTCCATTTAGGACCTTATGTTTTATCACACCATGTTTCAGCTTAATATAGATTGGGGCGACACCTGCCAGAACACATAATGCCGCTGTGGAGACTGTTCTATACACCGAGATGATAGAAAGCAGGCCCAATCGTTGACTAGAACTCAGTTTACTCTTGCCATGAATATTAAGATCCTGCAGCCACACTTCATATCCATAACTTATTTGTTTCTCTATAACAGCACAATACCAAATTTTTCTGTAGATCGCCTGTAATCCCCTATCTCTAACCGCAGTCTTCTTGATGTTGGATGTCAAACTTCTCACTTTTTCTCTAACTTTCTCTATATGCGCAATCCAGTTAAACTTGCTGTCAATCGTAACTCCAAGATAATCAATTGTGTCCTTAACTGGAATACTGTTACGATCAATCTTGAATATAAGGCGTCTGTCTTCAAATAAGAGTCGGCCAAAAAGCATGCTTACACACTTTTCACCGCTAATCTTCAAAGACAACTCATCACAGATTTCCTTGAACCATGCGATCCGTGCATTCATCTGTATTTCAAGTTCCCGTCTTGTATCAGCTCCTGCAAAAATAGTAAAATCATCGGCATAAGAGATAATTTCTTGATACTTTGTCCTATATTTCTTGATAAGAAAATCCGCCACAATTAGCCATAATAAGGGTCCAAGGCAACTGCCCTGAGGACAGCCCCGATATAGAACAAACCAGATAATGCCATATGTAAACTTAAAGCCAATCTTTCTTTTACTGATGTAATTCTTTAAGATGCGCTTCAGATATGCTGCTATGGGTAGTGAATCTGTCAGATTAGCCAAAATCTCCCACACTACTGCATCGAACGCAGCCTGGATATCTATAGATGTCATCGCGTAGTATTTATAATCTTTTAAGTTATTCTTTACCAGATTTCTCAAATGCTCAAGGGCAGAAATTGTACTTCTTTTCTCCCAGAATCCGAATTGGGCATCATCAAGGAAATTTAAAGATTCTAATTTCGGCATTACACGTATTTTTATTATCCTCTCTAACAACTTGCCAAAGATACAAAGTAAAGTTATAGGTCTTTAAGACCTAGCTGAACGACCGTCTTTGTTGCGTTTCCGGAAGAAAATAACAACACCGTTTTTCCACAGTTCGGGAAAGTGTCCAAACTTTAAACAGACGCTTAGCAATCTTTTAACATATTTTTTACTCTTTCTACAAATGTTTTTCACTATGGATGCATCCAAAGCGTCGTAGCCCGGAGCTTTGTTATTATCTTGCTTTGAAATTACATAATTTAGCTCTCTATTAGTTACATCCTTACAATCAACATTATTAAAAACCTGTGATGTAAAATCATGGATATTTGCAGGTACGTTATCTATTCCAAAATGCTCCACCATCAGTGACCTTGCGACCTCGTCGTAGTAGTCAAAACACTCAGAATCATCTAATTTAGTAAAAATATAGTCAGTATGCCTTGTAGCTTTCCCAGATACAAATTTATATAGAGTTCCAAAGGAATCGTTAGCTTTGTTACAGAAATTTTCCCAAGAAGTCTTCTTCGCTCTTCTAACATTCTTATTATAAGTTCGTCGTGCATTCTTGTAAGATTCTCTCATATCGTTATCATCCGGGTTCTTAACATAACGCTTATACATTGCAGAGACCTTATTCCTCTGTGTTTTCAAATCCTGAGTAAACCACCTAATAGTCGATTTGTGTGATAACACACCTTTTCTAAAGCACTTCTCAGCAATTCTGGTGACATCAGAGATAAAATCTTTTACATGTACGTCTAATTCCTCTGTGTTCTTCACCTCGATAAGACCCTTTAGCCAGCCATTTTCTGAATCTTTTATATAAGCATTAAATTTTTTGAAACTTTTATTCTTAGTCTTGAAGCGAGTGTTTGCTTTACTAACTGGTGTATAACCCAAAGAATATACAAATACCTGTGGTCACTAAAAGAGAAATTTTTGTCATCAACCATCCAGTCTTGTATATCACTGCAAACTTCCAGTCCAGCCAATGTAAGATCAGGTCTACCATGCAGAGAGCCTTGAACAAAGGAATAAGGGGCGTCGATGTCATTGACGATAACTAAGTTCTTATCCATAAGATGTTCTAGCAGAATTTCCGTTCTTTCAGATTGACGAGAATAGCCAAGTTCAATCAGGGGAACGTTGAAGTCACCAGCTAGAAGCATATTATCAAAACTTTCGAAATGGTTACTCAAATCACTGAAATCTTTGTCTAAGTTACCACTAGGGGGAGAGTACTGAGAGCCGATATAAACAACTTTATCTAAAACATTTAAAGAAATTACAATGGTATTATCTAGCACCAGAGAGCTGATAACGGCATAATCCTTGTTAGTTATAATTATAGCAGAATTAAGAAGACCAGAGAAATAAGTTGGCCAATCAGTTGGGATGCCAGAGGCGACACCATCTGATACATAAGGATCTTGGCAAAGCATGATATTAATGTTATTAGCGATAGCATAATCTGATACAGCATCATTTGCGTCTCTGCAATGATGTAAGTTAACCTGAACAATCCTAATTCCACCAACAGGACCATCACCACCATCGCCGCCCTTAGCTACGATTAGGCAAGACTTGCAACATATATCTCTTAAATTCCGGACAATCAGCACTATCAGCCCTATGGGCACAATCCCCATCGGCCTTACTATGATAGCAGTTAGCACATCTTATGGTCTCAGATTTACAATCCCGTAGCAAATGGTTGCCAGCACACTTTACACATTGAGTTTCTCCATCACAGTTATTGGCCATATGGCCGTACTTTTGACATTTGAAGCACCGCGTGATGGAGACGAACGCCACCACACGGTACCTCTCATAATCCACACAAATCCTTTTCATATTCAACAGAACTTTTTTACAATCGGCATCTATGTCTAGCAACCAATTAACTTTACCCATTTTCGTCTCTATTTTCCTTATGACTCTAACTTCTACATCTGTTTTACTCAAAATGCCCTCTAGCAAGGTCTTAGTGGCTAGATCCAAATGCGAATCTTCAAGCTTTTCCCTAATATTACCATAAGTAATATCTTCGGCATTATTTTTCAAGAAAGACTCCACTTCATTCTTTACCACTTCCTCCGTTATTTTAGGATCTACACTCAATATCAAGATTCTTTCTCTTCTCCTAACCGGTACATTTATTTTAGCGACTGCCTTTAATTCATCCGAGTCCACCAGGGCATTTTTTACTAACTCCAAATCCTTCTTATTCTTATACTTTAATATCACTTGCCTTGATTTCGTCATAATTACATCGTTAGGAACTGGCACGTTTATGTTTACCCGGCAGACCGCCTTGATTTTATCTTTTATTTGAACCAGATCCTGTTGTTCTGTATTTGGAGTCAAGACCATTGTATGTTCGTCTCTCCTCTTCTGAACATTCTCTTTCGCCTTTGGGGCCACATCCTCCACTGAACTCACTGATGTTCTAGAGATCTTCTGGGCAAGCTCCCCCATAAGTTGACTGTATTCAACCCTATCCTCCAACCTGGTCCTCAGCACCTTATTTTCCTCACTTAACTCTGTGCATCTTTTCAGCTCGTACTCCAATGCCTTCCTAATTGTATTTATCACAGGGGCAGTAACACTGTTACTTTTCGATCTTTTATATTCCAGTAAATCATGTATCTTTCCGTGTATATCTATAATTGCCGAACATAAATTCTCTTTCTTAGTTGTCTCTATCCATGAGTCAACGTCGTCGTCAGCCATAATTCAGACAGAAGATCAATTAATATAATCAAATAACCACAAAAACCAAGAAAAATTGCACTCCAAAGACCCTCTATCTGAAAACTTTAAACAACTCGTCGAACCGCGAGTAGCTGATTACACACAGTACAACCTTTCACCATATATAAGAGGCCGACCGAGTGTCAGACCTATCCCAAATGATCCAAATCAAAACCACTACTACTAATGGACAAGTACTCTCCTAGAAACAAGTGATTCACAATGCCGGATATACGGATCCCTCCGCCGGATAATGGAATCAGACCACCCGAGACAGCCTAACCTAACCAGGCACACTCCTAGACAGAGACACTGACACAGACAACAATATATACACACAACTGTACCCCCGAGAAGCACCAATGTAAAAATAAATAATAATAACAAACACTAAATAACCTTTTGTAATACCTAAACGCCACATTGATACCAGAATACTGAAATGAAAATTTTCCTTTTATTAAGTATGTTTGTTCACATACTTAATAAAAGGAAAATTTTCATTTCAATATTCTGGTATCAATGTGGCGTTTAGGTATTACAATTAGGTGGTCCAAAAATCAACCGACGCCCTTGAAAGGGTTAAGTAAGCATTTATGTATTTTAATATCTCTGTAACATTTTATGATAAAATGCTGAAATTTTGTACGTGGCCTTATTAATGTATGGGGCACATTTTTCTCGTTGGGAAATGTTTAGTATGTGGGCCGTATAAAGATTTAAATTTTGTATTTCTTCAAATTTAATTCCCTGAAAATTTTAATCTGATTCATAAAATTCTGTACCTTTATTACGTAACTTTGCTTACGCAACTATCAATATTTAAGGAATAAAAACCGATGTCTATGTTTTTAGAACAACCTGTACATATATATGTGTGTGTACTATTGAAATAAAAAGATATCTCACAAGTTCTTATAATGAAAATGACCAAATCTCTTATTTAAATATGGCATATAATAATATTTTATATTGATTTTTATAGTATAAACATATACATGAACTAAAAGATTCGGAACCTTCCAAAAAAATTCAGTATAAATGTATAACTTTCATTATTAATAACATGTTATAAATTGATTTTATTCATAGCTCAATTAGAGAAATAAATTTTTAGCTGAGTTTTGTTAGTTTGTTTTTAAGAGTTTTTCATTAAAGATATTAACTCTATAATGAAGAACATCAAAATATGGGTTACAAAATCTGATGAGTATTTATTCATTTTAAATATTTTTAACTATTAAGATATCTCTTTTTATTACTGAAAACATTTTAATAACTATCAACCAGTTATAATTTATAGTATATTATGCTACAATTTCATCGATTTCTTTCATTATTACATTATTGTCATTAGATATTCTATTTTTTTACTCAATGGTTCTTGAAATTTTTTTATATTTGAAAAACTTAAACTTGAAATTTTTTAAAGTTATCAGAATTCGCTAATTCTGAATTAACGGCATGTGTTTTTTTAATAAACTATTCAATTTAGTTCATAAGGATAAGTAATATTATAATATCGTATATATTTAGATTCTTAAAAAAGTCGTCCTTTTATGTATTTTTAATGTTGTAAAATTATTAAAGTCGCGCTTTTTTCTAAATCAGAAAATTCAGTGTTATGAGTTGTCTGAAATACAGAATTTTTATATTTATTAATAAGAGATCGATGTATGTTTAGGCAAGAATGTAAATGATTACAAATGTTTCCTATGTATTACATATTCCACAAATTGCATTTCAATGCATAAATTACGTTGTATGCATTACGATTTTGTACCAGATTATGCTTATTACAATTTTTAACTGCGGCTTGCAGGTAAACAGACATGTTAGGCCTTGTGTAGAATAACGCTTTTTGAATCTGAGCACAGGAAGGGACAAGAATATGGGTAGCCGGATGACGATCCAAGAAAAACTCTATCAATCGCTCTGAGCCGGACTGAGCTTGAATTACCAAGGCCCTAATTTTTCAGGATATAAATATTTTTTAAAACTACCATTTTAAGAGTAAAAAAAAAAAAATAGTTGCTTGAATTTACCCCCCAAAATTATATAATTAAACTAAAGTTTATAAAAATTATAAATTTCTTATTATTTTTTATAGGTATACAATTCAGGTAAAAATTATTTTACATATACAGAAAAAAGAAAGATCGTCATTACCTGTGCAATCATTACTTGATCATCACTCAAATAGTTGATTGCATCTAATACAGATGTGGTGTTAGTTGCGTCTTCAAATAAGTCTAATGCCTGGAATGAGAAAATGATTTTACTTTTCAGAATAATACAGAAACAGACTGTGTTTTCGTAAATGGGAAATTTTCACAGAAACGTACATTTCCAAAGTCCTTTCCATTAACATCATGGGCACCAAACAGTGGGCATGCTAGCGGCCTTCTCCAATATTTTCTTTCAATGAACATTTGTTTGTTGTAATTTAAATTTACTTTGTTTAATAATTGTCTAATTTTAACAAATTACATAATCTATATTGCTGTTACAATTCATCAAAATTTTAAAATAAATAAATCTGAATACCTACAGCCCGTTCATTGCACGAATATTGCATTTATGTCTTTGAGGATTTCCATGGCTTAAATCTCTCACCTTAAAATAAATTGTCAAAATGATACTAATGATGTTCTTGCAAGATTTGTCTGCGAACAGAAAATTAAATTGCAAATTAAAGATAGCAAAATGAAAATGTTTTAAATTGCTTTTAACTAATCTAATATCATGCTTATATTTACCAAGATCGTAAAAAAAGTATTTTTTCGACAAAAATAACCAAAGATCTTGATTATCCGCATGGCTTGTAAGTCCACTGAAATGTAGGTTTCTGCCAGGTAAACTCATTTATATTTCTTTCTTTCAAAGAAATTGACTAATAACCATACCTTTGAAAGCTTTAAAATGCATAAAAAAATAAATGAAAGGATTTCATTTGCTCAAAATAACGGTGCTGACAATTTGATGAAAAACTAACTTAATAGCATAGAAAAATTACTTGGTACTGGTGAAAAAATAAAACAGAGTGCGGATATTTTTCTACATCGTGTTTCAAAATTATTAGAACAAAAGTTTGGGGGAGATAGAATACACTTATACAATCACAAATTACAGTACACTGTAAGGGTTTAAAAATATCAGTTTGAAAATTATATTTTTAAAGTAATACTTTACTTTAAAGAAATTAATTATGATTTAGTTTTGTAAAAGATTTAGTTTATTTAATTTAAATAATTTACGTTATTTAATGATATATTAAGGAGAATGATAATTGTATTACTGCCAGGAAAATCACTGAACTTTTAAAACAGTAAAAATCTGACCTCTTCAGAGAGAGCCGGAATTATAAATTTCTTATTATTTTTTATAGTTATACAATTCAAGTAAAAATTATTTTACATATACAGAAAAAAGAAAGATCGTCATTACCTGTGCAGTCATTTCTTGATCATCACACAAATAGTTGATTGCTTCTAATATCGATGTGGTGTTAGTTGCGTCTTCAAATGAGTCTAATGCCTGGAATGCGAAAATGATTTTACTTTTCAGGATAATACAGAAACAGACTGGGTTTTCGTAGTTGGGAAATTTTCACAGAAACGTACATTTCTAAAGTCCTTTCCATTAACATCATGGGCACCAAACAGTGGGCATGCTAGCGGCCTTCTCCAATATTTTCTTTCAATGAACATTTGTTTGTTGTAATTTAAATTTACTTTCTTTAATAATTGTCTATTTTTAATAAATTACTTAATCTATATTGCTGTTACCATTCTTCAAAATTTTAAAATAAATAAATCTGAATACCTACAGCCCGTTCATTGCACGAATATTGCATTTATGTGTTTGAGGATTTCCGTGGCTTAAATCTCTCACCTTAAAATAAATTGTCAAAATGACACTAATGATGTTCTTGCAAGATTTGTCTGCGAACAGAAAATTAAATTGCAAATTAAAGATACCAAAATGAAAATGTTTTATATTGCTTTTAACTAATCTAATATCATGCTTATATTTACCAAGATCGTAATAAAAGTATTTATTCGACAAAAATAAGCAAAGATCTTGATTATCCGCATGGCTTGTAAGTCCACTGAAATGTAGGTTTCTGCTAGGTAAACTCATTTATATTTCTTTCTTTCAAATAAATTTAATAAAAACCATACCTTTGAAAGCTTTAAAATGCATAAAAAAATAAATGAAAGGATTTCATTTGCTCAAAATAACGGTGCTAACAATTTGATGAAAAACTAACTTAATAGCAAAGAGAAATTACTTGGTACCGGTGAAAAAATGAAAAAGGGTGCGGATATTTTTCTACATCGTGTTTCAAAATTATTAGAACAAAAGTTTGGGGGAGATAGAATACACTTATACAATCACAAATTACAGTACACTATAAGGTTTTAAAAATATCAGTTTGAAAATTATATTTTTAAAGTAATACTTTAATTTAAAGAAATTAATTATGATTTAGTTTTGTAAAAGATTTAGTTTATTTAATTATATATTAAGGAGAATGATAATTGTATTACTGCCAGGAAAATCACTGAACTTTTAAAACAGTAAAAATCTGACCTCTTCAGAGAGAGCCGGAATTATAAATTTCTTATTATTTTTTATAGTTATACAATTCAAGAAAAATTATTTTACATATACAGAAAAAAGAAACATCGTCATTACCTGTGCAGTCATTTCTTGATCATCACACAAATAGTTGATTGCTTCTAATATGGATGTGGTGTTAATTGCGTCTTTAAGTAAGTCTAATGCCTGGAATGAGAAAATGATTTTACTTTTCAGGATAATACAGAAACAGACTGGGTTTTCGTAGTTGGGAAATTTTCACAGAAACATACACTTCTAAAGTCCTTTCCATTAACATCATGGGCACCAAACAGTGGGCATGCTAGCGGCCTTCTCCAATATTTTCTTTCAATGAACATTTGTTTGTAGTAATTTAAATTTACTTTCTTTAATAATGGTTTAATTTTAATAAATTACATAATCTATATTGCTGTTACCATTCTTCAAAATTTTAAAACAAATAAATCTGAATACCTACAGCCCGTTCATTGCACGAATATTGCATTTATGTCTTTGAGGATTTCCATGGCTTAAATCTCTCACCTTAAAATAAATTGCAAAATGATACTAATGATGTTCTTGCAAGATTTGTCTGCGAACAGAAAATTAAATTGCAAATTAAAGATAGCAAAATGAAAATGTTTTAAATTGCTTTTAATTAATCTAATATCATGCTTATATTTACCAAGATCGTAAAAAAAGTATTTTTTCGACAAAAATAAGCAAAGATCTTGATTATCCGCATGGCTTGTAAGTCCACTGAAATGTAGGTTTCTGCTAGGTAAACTCATTTATATTTCTTTCTTTCAAAGAAATTTAATAAAAACCATACCTTTGAAAGCTTTAAAATGCATAAAAAAATGAATGAAAGGATTTCATTTGCTCAAAATAACGGTGCTGACAATTTGATGAAAAACTAGCTTAATAGCATAGCGAAATTACTTGGTACTGGTGAAAAAATGAAAACGGGTGCGGATATTTTTCTACATCGTGTTTCAAAATTATTAGAACAAAAGTTTGGGGGAGATAGAATACACTTATACAATCACAAATTACAGTGCACTATAAGGTTTTAAAAATATCAGTTTGAAAATTATATTTTTAAAGTAATACTTTACTTTAAAGAAATTAATTATGATTTAGTTTTGTAAAAGTTTTAGTTTATTTAATTTAAATAATTTATGTTATTTAATGATATAGTAAGGAGAATGATAATTGTATTACTGCCAGGAAAATCACTGAACTTTTAAAACAGTAAAAATCTGATCTCTTCAGAGAAAGCCGGAATTATAAATTTCTTATTATTTTTTATAGTTATACAATTCAAGTAAAAATTATTTTACATATACAGAAAAAAGAAAGATCGTCATTACCTGTGCAGTCATTTCTTGATCATCACACAAATAGTTGATTGCTTCTAATATCGATGTGGTGTTAATTGCGTCTTTAAGTAAGTCTAATGCCTGGAATGAGAAAATGATTTTACTTTTCAGGATAATACAGAAACAGACTGGGTTTTCGTAGTTGGGAAATTTTCACAGAAACGTACATTTCTAAAGTCCTTTCCATTAACATCATGGGCACCAAACAGTGGGCATGCTAGCGGCCTTCTCCAATATTTTCTTTCAATGAACATTTGTTTGTTGTAATTTAAATTTAGTTTCTTTAATAATTGTCTAATTTTAATAAATTACATAATCTATATTGCTATTACCATTCTTCAAAATTTTAAAATAAATAAATCTGAATACCTACAGCCCGTTCATTGCACGAATATTGCATTTATGTCTTTGAGGATTTCCATGGCTTAAATCTCTCACCTTAAAATAAATTGTCAAAATGATACTAATGATGTTCTTGCAAGATTTGTCTGCGAACACAAAATTAAATTGCAAATTAAAGATAGCAAAATGAAAATGTTTTAAATTACTTTTAACTAATCTAATATCATGCTTATATTTACCAAGATCGTAAAAAAGGTATTTTTTCGACAAAAATAACCAAAGATCTTGATTATCCGCATGGCTTGTAAGTCCACTGAAATGTAGGTTTCTGCCAGGTAAACTCATTTATATTTCTTTCTTTCAAAGAAATTGAATAAAAACCATACCTTTGAAAGCTTTAAAATGCATAAAAAAATAAATGAAAGGATTTCATTTGCTCAAAATAACGGTGCTGACAATTTGATGAAAAACTAACTTAATAGCATAGAGAAATTACTTGGTACTGGTGAAAAAATGAAAACGGGTGCGGATATTTTTCTACATCGTGTTTCAAAATTATTAGAACAAAAGTTTGAGGGAGATAGAATACACTTATATAATCAGAAATTACAGTACACTATAAGGTTTTAAAAATATCAGTTTGAAAATTATATTTTTAAAGTAATACTTTACTTTAAAGAAATTAATTATGATTTAGTTTTGTAAAAGTTTTAGTTTATTTAATTTAAATAATTTACGTTATTTAATGATATATTAAGGAGAATGATAACTGTATTACTGCCAGGAAAATCACTGAACTTTTAAAACAGTAAAAATCTGACCTCTTCAGAGAGGGCCGGAATTATAAATTTCTTATTATTTTTTATAGTTATACAATTCAAGTAAAAATTATTTTACATATACAGAAAAAAGAAAGATCGTCATTACCTGTGCAGTCATTTCTTGATCATCACACAAATAGTTGATTGCTTCTAATATCGATGTGGTGTTAATTGCGTCTTTAAGTAAGTCTAATGCCTGGAATGAGAAAATGATTTTACTTTTCAGGATAATACAGAAACAGACTGGGTTTTCGTAGTTGGGAAATTTTCACAGAAACGTACATTTCTAAAGTCCTTTCCATTAACATCATGGGCACCAAACAGTGGGCATGCTAGCGGCCTTCTCCAATATTTTCTTTCAATGAACATTTGTTTGTTGTAATTTAAATTTAGTTTCTTTAATAATTGTCTAATTTTAATAAATTACATAATCTATATTGCTATTACCATTCTTCAAAATTTTAAAATAAATAAATCTGAATACCTACAGCCCGTTCATTGCACGAATATTGCATTTATGTCTTTGAGGATTTCCATGGCTTAAATCTCTCACCTTAAAATAAATTGTCAAAATGATACTAATGATGTTCTTGCAAGATTTGTCTGCGAACACAAAATTAAATTGCAAATTAAAGATAGCAAAATGAAAATGTTTTAAATTACTTTTAACTAGTCTAATATCATGCTTATATTTACCAAGATCGTAAAAAAGGTATTTTTTCGACAAAAATAACCAAAGATCTTGATTATCCGCATGGCTTGTAAGTCCACTGAAATGTAGGTTTCTGCCAGGTAAACTCATTTATATTTCTTTCTTTCAAAGAAATTGAATAAAAACCATACCTTTGAAAGCTTTAAAATGCATAAAAAAATAAATGAAAGGATTTCATTTGCTCAAAATAACGGTGCTGACAATTTGATGAAAAACTAACTTAATAGCATAGAGAAATTACTTGGTACTGGTGAAAAAATGAAAACGGGTGCGGATTTTTTTCTACATCGTGTTTCAAAATTATTAGAACAAAAGTTTGAGGGAGATAGAATACACTTATATAATCAGAAATTACAGTACACTATAAGGTTTTAAAAATATCAGTTTGAAAATTATATTTTTAAAGTAATACTTTACTTTAAAGAAATTAATTATGATTTAGTTTTGTAAAAGTTTTAGTTTATTTAATTTAAATAATTTACGTTATTTAATGATATATTAAGGAGAATGATAACTGTATTACTGCCAGGAAAATCACTGAACTTTTAAAACAGTAAAAATCTGACCTCTTCAGAGAGGGCCGGAATTATAAATTTCTTATTATTTTTTATAGTTATACAATTCAAGTAAAAATTATTTTACATATACAGAAAAAAGAAAGATCGTCATTACCTGTGCAGTCATTTCTTGATCATCACACAAATAGATGATTGCTTCTGATATCGATGTGGTGTTAGTTGCGTCTTCAAATAAGTCTAATGCCTGGAATGAGAAAATGATTTTACTTTTCAGGATAATACAGAAACAGACTGGGTTTTCGTAGTTGGGAAATTTTCACAGAAACGTAAATTTCTAAAGTCCTTTCCATTAACATCATGGGCACCAAACAGTGGGCATGCTAGCGGCCTTCTCCAATATTTTCTTTCAATGAACATTTGTTTGTTGTAATTTGAATTTACTTTCTTTAATAATTGTCTAATTTTAATAAATTACATAATCTATATTGCTGTTACCATTCTTCAAAATTTTAAAATAAATAAATCTGAATACCTACAGCCCGTTCATTGCACGAATATTGCATTTATGTGTTTGAGGATTTCCATGGCTTAAATCTCTCACTTTAAAATAAATTGTCAAAATGATACTAATGATGTTCTTGCAAGATTTGTCTGCGAACAGAAAATTAAATTGCAAATTAAAGATAGCAAAATGAAAATGTTTTAAATTACTTTTAACTAATCTAATATCATGCTTATATTTACCAAGATCGTAAAAAAGGTTTTTTTTCGACAAAAATAACCAAAGATCTTGATTATCCGCATGGCTTGTAAGTCCACTGAAATGTAGGTTTCTGCCAGGTAAACTCATTTATATTTCTTTCTTTCAAAGAAATTGATTAAAAACCATACCTTTGAAAGCTTTAAAATGCATAAAAAAATAAATGAAAGGATTTCATTTGCTCAAAATAACGGTGCTGACAATTTGATGAAAAACTAACTTAATAGCATAGATAAATTACTTGGTCTTGGTACGGGTGAAAAAATGAAAACGGGTGCGGATATTTTTCTACATCGTGTTTCAAAATTATTAGAACAAAAGTTTGAGGGAGACAGAATACACTTATATAATCAGAAATTACAGTACACTATAAGGTTTTAAAAATATCAGTTTGAAAATTATATTTTTAAAGTAATACTTTACTTTAAAGAAATTAATTATGATTTAGTTTTGTAAAAGTTTTAGTTTATTTAATTTAAATAATTTACGTTATTTAATGATATATTAAGGAGAATGATAACTGTATTACTGCCAGGAAAATCACTGAACTTTTAAAACAGTAAAAATCTGACCTCTTCAGAGAGGGCCGGAATTATAAATTTCTTATTATTTTTTATAGTTATACAATTCAAGTAAAAATTATTTTACATATACAGAAAAAAGAAAGATCGTCATTACCTGTGCAGTCATTTCTTGATCATCACACAAATAGATGATTGCTTCTAATATCGATGTGGTGTTAGTTGCGTCTTCAAATAAGTCTAATGCCTGGAATGAGAAAATGATTTTACTTTTCAGTATAATACAGAAACAGACTGGGTTTTCGTAGTTGGGAAATTTTCACAGAAACGTAAATTTCTAAAGTCCTTTCCATTAACATCATGGGCACCAAACAGTGGGCATGCTAGCGGCCTTCTCCAATATTTTCTTTCAATGAACATTTGTTTGTTGTAATTTAAATTTAGTTTCTTTAATAATTGTCTAATTTTAATAAATTACATAATCTATATTGCTATTACCATTCTTCAAAATTTTAAAATAAATAAATCTGAATACCTACAGCCCGTTCATTGCACGAATATTGCATTTATGTCTTTGAGGATTTCCATGGCTTAAATCTCTCACCTTAAAATAAATTGTCAAAATGATACTAATGATGTTCTTGCAAGATTTGTCTGCGAACACAAAATTAAATTGCAAATTAAAGATAGCAAAATGAAAATGTTTTAAATTACTTTTAACTAATCTAATATCATGCTTATATTTACCAAGATCGTAAAAAAGGTATTTTTTTCGACAAAAATAACCAAAGATCTTGATTATCCGCATGGCTTGTAAGTCCACTAAAATGTAGGTTTCTGCCAGGTAAACTCATTTATATTTCTTTCTTTCAAAGAAATTGAATAAAAACCATACCTTTGAAAGCTTTAAAATGCATAAAAAAATAAATGAAAGGATTTCATTTGCTCAAAATAACGGTGCTGACAATTTAATGAAAAACTAACTTAATAGCATAGAGAAATTACTTGGTACTGGTGAAAAAATGAAAACGGGTGCGGATATTTTTCTACATCGTGTTTCAAAATTATTAGAACAAAAGTTTGAGGGAGATAGAATACACTTATATAATCAGAAATTACAGTACACTATAAGGTTTTAAAAATATCAGTTTGAAAATTATATTTTTAAAGTAATACTTTACTTTAAAGAAATTAATTATGATTTAGTTTTGTAAAAGTTTTAGTTTATTTAATTTAAATAATTTACGTTATTTAATGATATATTAAGGAGAATGATAACTGTATTACTGCCAGGAAAATCACTGAACTTTTAAAACAGTAAAAATCTGACCTCTTCAGAGAGGGCCGGAATTATAAATTTCTTATTATTTTTTATAGTTATACAATTCAAGTAAAAATTATTTTACATATACAGAAAAAAGAAAGATCGTCATTACCTGTGCAGTCATTTCTTGATCATCACACAAATAGATGATTGCTTCTAATATCGATGTGGTGTTAGTTGCGTCTTCAAATAAGTCTAATGCCTGGAATGAGAAAATGATTTTACTTTTCAGGATAATACAGAAACAGACTGGGTTTTCGTAGTTGGGAAATTTTCACAGAAACGTAAATTTCTAAAGTCCTTTCCATTAACATCATGGGCACCAAACAGTGGGCATGCTAGCGGCCTTCTCCAATATTTTCTTTCAATGAACATTTGTTTGTTGTAATTTAAATTTACTTTCTTTAATAATTGTCTATTTTTAATAAATTACTTAATCTATATTGCTGTTACCATTCTTCAAAATTTTAAAATAAATAAATCTGAATACCTACAGCCCGTTCATTGCACGAATATTGCATTTATGTGTTTGAGGATTTCCGTGGCTTAAATCTCTCACCTTAAAATAAATTGTCAAAATGACACTAATGATGTTCTTGCAAGATTTGTCTGCGAACAGAAAATTAAATTGCAAATTAAAGATACCAAAATGAAAATGTTTTATATTGCTTTTAACTAATCTAATATCATGCTTATATTTACCAAGATCGTAATAAAAGTATTTATTCGACAAAAATAAGCAAAGATCTTGATTATCCGCATGGCTTGTAAGTCCACTGAAATGTAGGTTTCTGCTAGGTAAACTCATTTATATTTCTTTCTTTCAAATAAATTTAATAAAAACCATACCTTTGAAAGCTTTAAAATGCATAAAAAAATAAATGAAAGGATTTCATTTGCTCAAAATAACGGTGCTAACAATTTGATGAAAAACTAACTTAATAGCAAAGAGAAATTACTTGGTACCGGTGAAAAAATGAAAAAGGGTGCGGATATTTTTCTACATCGTGTTTCAAAATTATTAGAACAAAAGTTTGGGGGAGATAGAATACACTTATACAATCACAAATTACAGTACACTATAAGGTTTTAAAAATATCAGTTTGAAAATTATATTTTTAAAGTAATACTTTAATTTAAAGAAATTAATTATGATTTAGTTTTGTAAAAGATTTAGTTTATTTAATTATATATTAAGGAGAATGATAATTGTATTACTGCCAGGAAAATCACTGAACTTTTAAAACAGTAAAAATCTGACCTCTTCAGAGAGAGCCGGAATTATAAATTTCTTATTATTTTTTATAGTTATACAATTCAAGAAAAATTATTTTACATATACAGAAAAAAGAAACATCGTCATTACCTGTGCAGTCATTTCTTGATCATCACACAAATAGTTGATTGCTTCTAATATGGATGTGGTGTTAATTGCGTCTTTAAGTAAGTCTAATGCCTGGAATGAGAAAATGATTTTACTTTTCAGGATAATACAGAAACAGACTGGGTTTTCGTAGTTGGGAAATTTTCACAGAAACATACACTTCTAAAGTCCTTTCCATTAACATCATGGGCACCAAACAGTGGGCATGCTAGCGGCCTTCTCCAATATTTTCTTTCAATGAACATTTGTTTGTAGTAATTTAAATTTACTTTCTTTAATAATGGTTTAATTTTAATAAATTACATAATCTATATTGCTGTTACCATTCTTCAAAATTTTAAAACAAATAAATCTGAATACCTACAGCCCGTTCATTGCACGAATATTGCATTTATGTCTTTGAGGATTTCCATGGCTTAAATCTCTCACCTTAAAATAAATTGCAAAATGATACTAATGATGTTCTTGCAAGATTTGTCTGCGAACAGAAAATTAAATTGCAAATTAAAGATAGCAAAATGAAAATGTTTTAAATTGCTTTTAATTAATCTAATATCATGCTTATATTTACCAAGATCGTAAAAAAAGTATTTTTTCGACAAAAATAAGCAAAGATCTTGATTATCCGCATGGCTTGTAAGTCCACTGAAATGTAGGTTTCTGCTAGGTAAACTCATTTATATTTCTTTCTTTCAAAGAAATTTAATAAAAACCATACCTTTGAAAGCTTTAAAATGCATAAAAAAATGAATGAAAGGATTTCATTTGCTCAAAATAACGGTGCTGACAATTTGATGAAAAACTAGCTTAATAGCATAGCGAAATTACTTGGTACTGGTGAAAAAATGAAAACGGGTGCGGATATTTTTCTACATCGTGTTTCAAAATTATTAGAACAAAAGTTTGGGGGAGATAGAATACACTTATACAATCACAAATTACAGTGCACTATAAGGTTTTAAAAATATCAGTTTGAAAATTATATTTTTAAAGTAATACTTTACTTTAAAGAAATTAATTATGATTTAGTTTTGTAAAAGTTTTAGTTTATTTAATTTAAATAATTTATGTTATTTAATGATATAGTAAGGAGAATGATAATTGTATTACTGCCAGGAAAATCACTGAACTTTTAAAACAGTAAAAATCTGATCTCTTCAGAGAAAGCCGGAATTATAAATTTCTTATTATTTTTTATAGTTATACAATTCAAGTAAAAATTATTTTACATATACAGAAAAAAGAAAGATCGTCATTACCTGTGCAGTCATTTCTTGATCATCACACAAATAGTTGATTGCTTCTAATATCGATGTGGTGTTAATTGCGTCTTTAAGTAAGTCTAATGCCTGGAATGAGAAAATGATTTTACTTTTCAGGATAATACAGAAACAGACTGGGTTTTCGTAGTTGGGAAATTTTCACAGAAACGTACATTTCTAAAGTCCTTTCCATTAACATCATGGGCACCAAACAGTGGGCATGCTAGCGGCCTTCTCCAATATTTTCTTTCAATGAACATTTGTTTGTTGTAATTTAAATTTAGTTTCTTTAATAATTGTCTAATTTTAATAAATTACATAATCTATATTGCTATTACCATTCTTCAAAATTTTAAAATAAATAAATCTGAATACCTACAGCCCGTTCATTGCACGAATATTGCATTTATGTCTTTGAGGATTTCCATGGCTTAAATCTCTCACCTTAAAATAAATTGTCAAAATGATACTAATGATGTTCTTGCAAGATTTGTCTGCGAACACAAAATTAAATTGCAAATTAAAGATAGCAAAATGAAAATGTTTTAAATTACTTTTAACTAATCTAATATCATGCTTATATTTACCAAGATCGTAAAAAAGGTATTTTTTCGACAAAAATAACCAAAGATCTTGATTATCCGCATGGCTTGTAAGTCCACTGAAATGTAGGTTTCTGCCAGGTAAACTCATTTATATTTCTTTCTTTCAAAGAAATTGAATAAAAACCATACCTTTGAAAGCTTTAAAATGCATAAAAAAATAAATGAAAGGATTTCATTTGCTCAAAATAACGGTGCTGACAATTTGATGAAAAACTAACTTAATAGCATAGAGAAATTACTTGGTACTGGTGAAAAAATGAAAACGGGTGCGGATATTTTTCTACATCGTGTTTCAAAATTATTAGAACAAAAGTTTGAGGGAGATAGAATACACTTATATAATCAGAAATTACAGTACACTATAAGGTTTTAAAAATATCAGTTTGAAAATTATATTTTTAAAGTAATACTTTACTTTAAAGAAATTAATTATGATTTAGTTTTGTAAAAGTTTTAGTTTATTTAATTTAAATAATTTACGTTATTTAATGATATATTAAGGAGAATGATAACTGTATTACTGCCAGGAAAATCACTGAACTTTTAAAACAGTAAAAATCTGACCTCTTCAGAGAGGGCCGGAATTATAAATTTCTTATTATTTTTTATAGTTATACAATTCAAGTAAAAATTATTTTACATATACAGAAAAAAGAAAGATCGTCATTACCTGTGCAGTCATTTCTTGATCATCACACAAATAGTTGATTGCTTCTAATATCGATGTGGTGTTAATTGCGTCTTTAAGTAAGTCTAATGCCTGGAATGAGAAAATGATTTTACTTTTCAGGATAATACAGAAACAGACTGGGTTTTCGTAGTTGGGAAATTTTCACAGAAACGTACATTTCTAAAGTCCTTTCCATTAACATCATGGGCACCAAACAGTGGGCATGCTAGCGGCCTTCTCCAATATTTTCTTTCAATGAACATTTGTTTGTTGTAATTTAAATTTAGTTTCTTTAATAATTGTCTAATTTTAATAAATTACATAATCTATATTGCTATTACCATTCTTCAAAATTTTAAAATAAATAAATCTGAATACCTACAGCCCGTTCATTGCACGAATATTGCATTTATGTCTTTGAGGATTTCCATGGCTTAAATCTCTCACCTTAAAATAAATTGTCAAAATGATACTAATGATGTTCTTGCAAGATTTGTCTGCGAACACAAAATTAAATTGCAAATTAAAGATAGCAAAATGAAAATGTTTTAAATTACTTTTAACTAGTCTAATATCATGCTTATATTTACCAAGATCGTAAAAAAGGTATTTTTTCGACAAAAATAACCAAAGATCTTGATTATCCGCATGGCTTGTAAGTCCACTGAAATGTAGGTTTCTGCCAGGTAAACTCATTTATATTTCTTTCTTTCAAAGAAATTGAATAAAAACCATACCTTTGAAAGCTTTAAAATGCATAAAAAAATAAATGAAAGGATTTCATTTGCTCAAAATAACGGTGCTGACAATTTGATGAAAAACTAACTTAATAGCATAGAGAAATTACTTGGTACTGGTGAAAAAATGAAAACGGGTGCGGATTTTTTTCTACATCGTGTTTCAAAATTATTAGAACAAAAGTTTGAGGGAGATAGAATACACTTATATAATCAGAAATTACAGTACACTATAAGGTTTTAAAAATATCAGTTTGAAAATTATATTTTTAAAGTAATACTTTACTTTAAAGAAATTAATTATGATTTAGTTTTGTAAAAGTTTTAGTTTATTTAATTTAAATAATTTACGTTATTTAATGATATATTAAGGAGAATGATAACTGTATTACTGCCAGGAAAATCACTGAACTTTTAAAACAGTAAAAATCTGACCTCTTCAGAGAGGGCCGGAATTATAAATTTCTTATTATTTTTTATAGTTATACAATTCAAGTAAAAATTATTTTACATATACAGAAAAAAGAAAGATCGTCATTACCTGTGCAGTCATTTCTTGATCATCACACAAATAGATGATTGCTTCTGATATCGATGTGGTGTTAGTTGCGTCTTCAAATAAGTCTAATGCCTGGAATGAGAAAATGATTTTACTTTTCAGGATAATACAGAAACAGACTGGGTTTTCGTAGTTGGGAAATTTTCACAGAAACGTAAATTTCTAAAGTCCTTTCCATTAACATCATGGGCACCAAACAGTGGGCATGCTAGCGGCCTTCTCCAATATTTTCTTTCAATGAACATTTGTTTGTTGTAATTTGAATTTACTTTCTTTAATAATTGTCTAATTTTAATAAATTACATAATCTATATTGCTGTTACCATTCTTCAAAATTTTAAAATAAATAAATCTGAATACCTACAGCCCGTTCATTGCACGAATATTGCATTTATGTGTTTGAGGATTTCCATGGCTTAAATCTCTCACTTTAAAATAAATTGTCAAAATGATACTAATGATGTTCTTGCAAGATTTGTCTGCGAACAGAAAATTAAATTGCAAATTAAAGATAGCAAAATGAAAATGTTTTAAATTACTTTTAACTAATCTAATATCATGCTTATATTTACCAAGATCGTAAAAAAGGTTTTTTTTCGACAAAAATAACCAAAGATCTTGATTATCCGCATGGCTTGTAAGTCCACTGAAATGTAGGTTTCTGCCAGGTAAACTCATTTATATTTCTTTCTTTCAAAGAAATTGATTAAAAACCATACCTTTGAAAGCTTTAAAATGCATAAAAAAATAAATGAAAGGATTTCATTTGCTCAAAATAACGGTGCTGACAATTTGATGAAAAACTAACTTAATAGCATAGATAAATTACTTGGTCTTGGTACGGGTGAAAAAATGAAAACGGGTGCGGATATTTTTCTACATCGTGTTTCAAAATTATTAGAACAAAAGTTTGAGGGAGACAGAATACACTTATATAATCAGAAATTACAGTACACTATAAGGTTTTAAAAATATCAGTTTGAAAATTATATTTTTAAAGTAATACTTTACTTTAAAGAAATTAATTATGATTTAGTTTTGTAAAAGTTTTAGTTTATTTAATTTAAATAATTTACGTTATTTAATGATATATTAAGGAGAATGATAACTGTATTACTGCCAGGAAAATCACTGAACTTTTAAAACAGTAAAAATCTGACCTCTTCAGAGAGGGCCGGAATTATAAATTTCTTATTATTTTTTATAGTTATACAATTCAAGTAAAAATTATTTTACATATACAGAAAAAAGAAAGATCGTCATTACCTGTGCAGTCATTTCTTGATCATCACACAAATAGATGATTGCTTCTAATATCGATGTGGTGTTAGTTGCGTCTTCAAATAAGTCTAATGCCTGGAATGAGAAAATGATTTTACTTTTCAGTATAATACAGAAACAGACTGGGTTTTCGTAGTTGGGAAATTTTCACAGAAACGTAAATTTCTAAAGTCCTTTCCATTAACATCATGGGCACCAAACAGTGGGCATGCTAGCGGCCTTCTCCAATATTTTCTTTCAATGAACATTTGTTTGTTGTAATTTAAATTTAGTTTCTTTAATAATTGTCTAATTTTAATAAATTACATAATCTATATTGCTATTACCATTCTTCAAAATTTTAAAATAAATAAATCTGAATACCTACAGCCCGTTCATTGCACGAATATTGCATTTATGTCTTTGAGGATTTCCATGGCTTAAATCTCTCACCTTAAAATAAATTGTCAAAATGATACTAATGATGTTCTTGCAAGATTTGTCTGCGAACACAAAATTAAATTGCAAATTAAAGATAGCAAAATGAAAATGTTTTAAATTACTTTTAACTAATCTAATATCATGCTTATATTTACCAAGATCGTAAAAAAGGTATTTTTTTCGACAAAAATAACCAAAGATCTTGATTATCCGCATGGCTTGTAAGTCCACTAAAATGTAGGTTTCTGCCAGGTAAACTCATTTATATTTCTTTCTTTCAAAGAAATTGAATAAAAACCATACCTTTGAAAGCTTTAAAATGCATAAAAAAATAAATGAAAGGATTTCATTTGCTCAAAATAACGGTGCTGACAATTTAATGAAAAACTAACTTAATAGCATAGAGAAATTACTTGGTACTGGTGAAAAAATGAAAACGGGTGCGGATATTTTTCTACATCGTGTTTCAAAATTATTAGAACAAAAGTTTGAGGGAGATAGAATACACTTATATAATCAGAAATTACAGTACACTATAAGGTTTTAAAAATATCAGTTTGAAAATTATATTTTTAAAGTAATACTTTACTTTAAAGAAATTAATTATGATTTAGTTTTGTAAAAGTTTTAGTTTATTTAATTTAAATAATTTACGTTATTTAATGATATATTAAGGAGAATGATAACTGTATTACTGCCAGGAAAATCACTGAACTTTTAAAACAGTAAAAATCTGACCTCTTCAGAGAGGGCCGGAATTATAAATTTCTTATTATTTTTTATAGTTATACAATTCAAGTAAAAATTATTTTACATATACAGAAAAAAGAAAGATCGTCATTACCTGTGCAGTCATTTCTTGATCATCACACAAATAGATGATTGCTTCTAATATCGATGTGGTGTTAGTTGCGTCTTCAAATAAGTCTAATGCCTGGAATGAGAAAATGATTTTACTTTTCAGGATAATACAGAAACAGACTGGGTTTTCGTAGTTGGGAAATTTTCACAGAAACGTAAATTTCTAAAGTCCTTTCCATTAACATCATGGGCACCAAACAGTGGGCATGCTAGCGGCCTTCTCCAATATTTTCTTTCAATGAACATTTGTTTGTTGTAATTTGAATTTACTTTCTTTAATAATTGTCTAATTTTAATAAATTACATAATCTATATTGCTGTTACCATTCTTCAAAATTTTAAAATAAATAAATCTGAATACCTACAGCCCGTTCATTGCACGAATATTGCATTTATGTCTTTGAGGATTTCCATGGCTTAAATCTCTCACCTTAAAATAAATTGTCAAAATGATACTAATGATGTTCTTGCAAGATTTGTCTGCGAACAGAAAATTAAATTGCAAATTAAAGATAGCAAAATGAAAATGTTTTAAATTACTTTTAACTAATCTAATATCATGCTTATATTTACCAAGATCGTAAAAAAGGTTTTTTTTCGACAAAAATAACCAAAGATCTTGATTATCCGCATGGCTTGTAAGTCCACTGAAATGTAGGTTTCTGCCAGGTAAACTCATTTATATTTCTTTCTTTCAAAGAAATTGATTAAAAACCATACCTTTGAAAGCTTTAAAATGCATAAAAAAATAAATGAAAGGATTTCATTTGCTCAAAATAACGGTGCTGACAATTTGAGGAAAAACTAACTTAATAGCATAGATAAATTACTTGGTCTTGGTACTGGTGAAAAAATGAAAACGGGTGCGGATATTTTTCTACATCGTGTTTCAAAATTATTAGAACAACAGTTTGGGGGAGATAGAATACACTTATACAATCACAAATTACAGTACACTATAAGATTTTAAAAATATCAGTTTGAAAATTATATTTTTAAAGTAATACTTTACTTTAAAGAAATTAATTATGATTTAGTTTTGTAAAAGTTTTAGTTTATTTAATTTAAATAATTTATGTTATTTAATGATATATTAAGGAGAATGATAATTGTATTACTGCCAGGAAAATCACTGAACTTTTAAAACAGTAAAAATCTGACCTCTTCAGAGAAAGCCGGAATTATAAATTTCTTATTATTTTTTATAGTTATACAATTCAAGTAAAAATTATTTTACATATACAGAAAAAAGAAAGATCGTCATTACCTGTGCAGTCATTTCTTGATCATCACACAAATAGTTGATTGCTTCTAATATCGATGTGGTGTTAATTGCGTCTTTAAGTAAGTCTAATGCCTGGAATGAGAAAATGATTTTACTTTTCAGGATAATACAGAAAAAGACTGGGTTTTCGTAGTTGGGAAATTTTCACAGAAACGAACATTTCTAAAGTCCTTTCCATTAACATCATGGGCACCAAACAGTGGGCATGCTAGCGGCCTTCTCCAATATTTTCTTTCAATGAACATTTGTTTGTTGTAATTTAAATTTAGTTTCTTTAATAATTGTCTAATTTTAATAAATTACATAATCTATATTGCTGTTACCATTCATCAAAATTTTAAAATAAATAAATCTGAATACCTACAGCCCGTTCATTGCACGAATATTGCATTTATGTCTTTGAGGATTTCCATGGCTTAAATCTCTCACCTTAAAATAAATTGTCAAAATGATACTAATGATGTTCTTGCAAGATTTGTCTGCGAACAGAAAATTAAATTGCAAATTAAAGATAGCAAAATGAAAATGTTTTAAATTACTTTTAACTAATCTAATATCATGCTTATATTTACCAAGATCGTAAAAAAGGTATTTTTTCGACAAAAATAACCAAAGATCTTGATTATCCGCATGGCTTGTAAGTCCACTGAAATGTAGGTTTCTGCCAGGTAAACTCATTTACATTTCTTTCTTTCAAAGAAATTGAATAAAAACCATACCTTTGAAAGCTTTAAAATGCATAAAAAAATAAATGAAAGGATTTCATTTGCTCAAAATAACGGTGCTGATTTGATGAAAAACTAACTTAATAGCATAGAGAAATTACTTGGTACTGGTGAAAAAATGAAAACGGGTGCGGATATTTTTCTACATCGTGTTTCAAAATTATTAGAACAAAAGTTGTGGGGGAGATAGAATACACTTATATAATCAGAAATTACAGTACACTATAAGGTTTTAAAAATATCAGTTTGAAAATTATATTTTTAAAGTAATACTTTACTTTAAAGAAATTAATTATGATTTAGTTTTGTAAAAGTTTTAGTTTATTTAATTTAAATAATTTACGTTATTTAATGATATATTAAGGAGAACGATAACTGTATTACTGCCAGGAAAATCACTGAACTTTTAAAACAGTAAAAATCTGACCTCTTCAGAGAGGGCCGGAATTTTAATTTTCTTATTATTTTTTATAGTTATACAATTCAAGTAAAAATTATTTTACATATACAGAAAAAAGAAAGATCGTCATTACCTGTGCAGTCATTTCTTGATCATCACACAAATAGATGATTGCTTCTAATATCGATGTGGTGTTAGTTGCGTCTTCAAATAAGTCTAATGCCTGGAATGAGAAAATGATTTTACTTTTCAGGATAATACAGAAACAGACTGGGTTTTCGTAGTTGGGAAATTTTCACAGAAACGTAAATTTCTAAAGTCCTTTCCATTAACATCATGGGCACCAAACAGTGGGCATGCTAGCGGCCTTCTCCAATATTTTCTTTCAATGAACATTTGTTTGTTGTAATTTAAATTTAGTTTCTTTAATAATTGTCTAATTTTAATAAATTACATAATCTATATTGCTGTTACCATTCTTCAAAATTTTAAAATAAATAAATCTGAATACCTACAGCCCGTTCATTGCACGAATATTGCATTTATGTCTTTGAGGATTTCCATGGCTTAAATCTCTCACCTTAAAATAAATTGTCAAAATGATACTAATGATGTTCTTGCAAGATTTGTCTGCGAACAGAAAATTAAATTGCAAATTAAAGATAGCAAAATGAAAATGTTTTAAATTACTTTTAACTAATCTAATATCATGCTTATATTTACCAAGATCGTAAAAAAGGTATTTTTTCGACAAAAATAACCAAAGATCTTGATTATCCGCATGGCTTGTAAGTCCACTGAAATGTAGGTTTCTGCCAGGTAAACTCATTTATATTTCTTTCTTTCAAAGAAATTGATTAAAAACCATACCTTTGAAAGCTTTAAAATGCATAAAAAAATAAATGAAAGGATTTCATTTGCTCAAAAAAACGATGCTGACAATTTGATGAAAAACTAACTTAATAGCATAGATAAATTACTTGGTACTGGTGAAAAAATGAAAACGGGTGCGGATATTTTTCTACATCGTGTTTCAAAATTATTAGAACAAAAGTTTGAGGGAGATAGAATACACTTATATAATCAGAAATTACAGTACACTATAAGGTTTTAAAAATATCAGTTTGAAAATTATATTTTTAAAGTAATACTTTACTTTAAAGAAATTAATTATGATTTAGTTTTGTAAAAGTTTTAGTTTATTTAATTTAAATAATTTACGTTATTTAATGATATATTAAGGAGAATGATAACTGTATTACTGCCAGGAAAATCACTGAACTTTTAAAACAGTAAAAATCTGACCTCTTCAGAGAGGGCCGGAATTATAAATTTCTTATTATTTTTTATAGTTCTACAATTCAAGTAAAAATTATTTTACATATACAGAAAAAAGAAAGATCGTCATTACCTGTGCAGTCATTTCTTGATCATCACACAAATAGATGATTGCTTCTAATATCGATGTGGTGTTAGTTGCGTCTTCAAATAAGTCTAATGCCTGGAATGAGAAAATGATTTTACTTTTCAGGATAATACAGAAACAGACTGGGTTTTCGTAGTTGGGAAATTTTCACAGAAACGTAAATTTCTAAAGTCCTTTCCATTAACATCATGGGCACCAAACAGTGGGCATGCTAGCGGCCTTCTCCAATATTTTCTTTCAATGAACATTTGTTTGTTGTAATTTGAATTTACTTTCTTTAATAATTGTCTAATTTTAATAAATTACATAATCTATATTGCTGTTACCATTCTTCAAAATTTTAAAATAAATAAATCTGAATACCTACAGCCCGTTCATTGCACGAATATTGCATTTATGTCTTTGAGGATTTCCATGGCTTAAATCTCTCACCTTAAAATAAATTGTCAAAATGATACTAATGATGTTCTTGCAAGATTTGTCTGCGAACAGAAAATTAAATTGCAAATTAAAGATAGCAAAATGAAAATGTTTTAAATTACTTTTAACTAATCTAATATCATGCTTATATTTACCAAGATCGTAAAAAATGTTTTTTTTCGACAAAAATAACCAAAGATCTTGATTATCCGCATGGCTTGTAAGTCCACTGAAATGTAGGTTTCTGCCAGGTAAACTCATTTATATTTCTTTCTTTCAAAGAAATTGATTAAAAACCATACCTTTGAAAGCTTTAAAATGCATAAAAAAATAAATGAAAGGATTTCATTTGCTCAAAATAACGGTGCTGACAATTTGATGAAAAACTAACTTAATAGCATAGATAAATTACTTGGTCTTGGTACTGGTGAAAAAATGAAAACGGGTGCGGATATTTTTCTACATCGTGTTTCAAAATTATTAGAACAAAAGTTTGGGGGAGATAGAATACACTTATATAATCAGAAATTACAGTACACTATAAGGTTTTAAAAATATCAGTTTGAAAATTATATTTTTAAAGTAATACTTTACTTTAAAGAAATTAATTATGATTTAGTTTTGTAAAAGTTTTAGTTTATTTAATTTAAATAATTTACGTTATTTAATGATATATTAAGGAGAATGATAATTGTATTACTGCCAGGAAAATCACTGAACTTTTAAAACAGTAAAAATCTGACCTCTTCAGAGAGGGCCGGAGTTATAAATTTCTTATTATTTTTTATAGTTATACAATTCAAGTAAAACTTTTTTTACATATACAGAAAAAAGAAAGATCGTCATTGCCTGTGCAGTCATTTCTTGATCATCACACAAATAGTTGATTGCTTCTAATATCGATGTGGTGTTAGTTGCGTCTTCAAATAAGTCTAATGCCTGGAATGAGAAAATGATTTTACTTTTCAGGATAATACAGAAACAGACTGGGTTTTCGTAGTTGGGAAATTTTCACAGAAACGTAAATTTCTAAAGTCCTTTCCATTAACATCATGGGCATTAAACAGTGGGCATGCTAGCGGCCTTCTCCAATATTTTCTTTCAATGAACATTTGTTTGTTGTAATTTAAATTTACTTTATTTAATAATTGTCTATTTTTAATAAATTACTTAATCTATATTGCTGTTACCATTCTTCAAAATTTTAAAATAAATAAATCTGAATACCTACAGCCTGTTCATTGCACGAATATTGCATTTATGTGTTTGAGGATTTCCGTGGCTTAAATCTCTCACCTTAAAATAAATTGTCAAAATGACACTAATGATGTTCTTGCAAGATTTGTCTGCGAACAGAAAATTAAATTGCAAATTAAAGATACCAAAATGAAAATGTTTTATATTGCTTTTAACTAATCTAATATCATGCTTATATTTACCAAGATCGTAATAAAAGTATTTATTCGACAAAAATAACCAAAGATCTTGATTATCCGCATGGCTTGTAAGTCCACTGAAATGTAGGTTTCTGCCAGGTAAACTCATTTATATTTCTTTCTTTCAAAGAAATTGAATAAAAACCATACCTTTGAAAGCTTTAAAATGCATAAAAAAATAAATGAAAGGATTTCATTTGCTCAAAATAACGGTGCTGATTTGATGAAAAACTAACTTAATAGCATAGAGAAATTACTTGGTACTGGTGAAAAAATGAAAACGGGTGCGGATATTTTTCTACATCGTGTTTCAAAATTATTAGAACAAAAGTTTTGGGGGAGATAGAATACACTTATATAATCAGAAATTACAGTACACTATAAGGTTTTAAAAATATCAGTTTGAAAATTATATTTTTAAAGTAATACTTTACTTTAAAGAAATTAATTATGATTTAGTTTTGTAAAAGTTTTAGTTTATTTAATTTAAATAATTTACGTTATTTAATGATATATTAAGGAGAACGATAACTGTATTACTGCCAGGAAAATCACTGAACTTTTAAAACAGTAAAAATCTGACCTCTTCAGAGAGGGCCGGAATTATAATTTTCTTATTATTTTTTATAGTTATACAATTCAACTAAAAATTATTTTACATATACAGAAAAAAGGAAGATCGTCATTACCTGTGCAGTCATTTCTTGATCATCACACAAATAGATGATTGCTTCTAATATCGATATGGTGTTAATTGCGTCTTTAAATAAGTCTAATGCCTGGAATGAGAAAATGATTTTACTTTTCAGGATAATACAGAAACAGACTGGGTTTTCGTAGTTGGGAAATTTTCACAGAAACGTACATTTCTAAAGTCCTTTCCATTAACATCATGGGCACCAAACAGTGGGCATGCTAGCAGCCTTCTCCAATATTTTCTTTCAATGAACATTTTTTTGTCGAAATCTAAATTCACTTTCTTTAATAATTGTCTAATTTTAATAAATTACATAATCTATATTTCTGTTACCATTCTTCAAAAATTTAAAATAAATAAATCTGAATACTTACAGCCCGTTCATTGCACGAATATTGCATTTATGTCTTTGAGGATTACCATGGCTTAAATCTCTCACCTTAAAATAAATTGTCAAAATGATACTAATGATGTTCTTGCAAGATTTGTCTGCGAACAGAAAATTAAATTGCAAATTAAAGATAGCAAAATGAAAATGTTTTAAATTACTTTTAACTAATCTAATATCATGCTTATATTTACCAAGATCGTAAAAAAGGTATTTTTTCGACAAAAATAACCAAAGATCTTGATTATCCGCATGGCTTGTAAGTCCACTGAAATGTAGGTTTCTGCCAGGTAAACTCATTTATATTTCTTTCTTTCAAAGAAATTGATTAAAAACCATACCTTTGAAAGCTTTAAAATGCATAAAAAAATAAATGAAAGGATTTCATTTGCTCAAAATAACGGTGCTGACAATTTGATGAAAAACTAACTTAATAGCATAGATAAATTACTTGGTACTGGTGAAAAAATGAAAACGGGTGCGGATATTTTTCTACATCGTGTTTCAAAATTATTAGAACAAAAGTTTGAGGGAGATAGAATACACTTATATAATCAGAAATTACAGTACACTATAAGGTTTTAAAAATATCAGTTTGAAAATTATATTTTTAAAGTAATACTTTACTTTAAAGAAATTAATTATGATTTAGTTTTGTAAAAGTTTTAGTTTATTTAATTTAAATAATTTACGTTATTTAATGATATATTAAGGAGAATGATAACTGTATTACTGCCAGGAAAATCACTGAACTTTTAAAACAGTAAAAATCTGACCTCTTCAGAGAGGGCCGGAATTATAAATTTCTTATTATTTTTTATAGTTCTACAATTCAAGTAAAAATTATTTTACATATACAGAAAAAAGAAAGATCGTCATTACCTGTGCAGTCATTTCTTGATCATCACACAAATAGATGATTGCTTCTAATATCGATGTGGTGTTAGTTGCGTCTTCAAATAAGTCTAATGCCTGGAATGAGAAAATGATTTTACTTTTCAGGATAATACAGAAACAGACTGGGTTTTCGTAGTTGGGAAATTTTCACAGAAACGTAAATTTCTAAAGTCCTTTCCATTAACATCATGGGCACCAAACAGTGGGCATGCTAGCGGCCTTCTCCAATATTTTCTTTCAATGAACATTTGTTTGTTGTAATTTGAATTTACTTTCTTTAATAATTGTCTAATTTTAATAAATTACATAATCTATATTGCTGTTACCATTCTTCAAAATTTTAAAATAAAGAAAATCTGAATACCTACAGCCCGTTCATTGCACGAATATTGCATTTATGTCTTTGAGGATTTCCATGGCTTAAATCTCTCACCTTAAAATAAATTGTCAAAATGATACTAATGATGTTCTTGCAAGATTTGTCTGCGAACAGAAAATTAAATTGCAAATTAAAGATAGCAAAATATAATGTTTTAAATTACTTTTAACTAATCTAATATCATGCTTATATTTACCAAGATCGTAAAAAAGGTTTTTTTTCGACAAAAATAACCAAAGATCTTGATTATCCGCATGGCTTGTAAGTCCACTGAAATGTAGGTTTCTGCCAGGTAAACTCATTTATATTTCTTTCTTTCAAAGAAATTGATTAAAAACCATACCTTTGAAAGCTTTAAAATGCATAAAAAAATAAATGAAAGGATTTCATTTGCTCAAAATAACGGTGCTGACAATTTGATGAAAAACTAACTTAATAGCATAGATAAATTACTTGGTCTTGGTACTGGTGAAAAAATGAAAACGGGTGCGGATATTTTTCTACATCGTGTTTCAAAATTATTAGAACAAAAGTTTGGGGGAGATAGAATACACTTATATAATCAGAAATTACAGTACACTATAAGGTTTTAAAAATATCAGTTTGAAAATTATATTTTTAAAGTAATACTTTACTTTAAAGAAATTAATTATGATTTAGTTTTGTAAAAGTTTTAGTTTATTTAATTTAAATAATTTACGTTATTTAATGATATATTAAGGAGAATGATAATTGTATTACTGCCAGGAAAATCACTGAACTTTTAAAACAGTAAAAATCTGACCTCTTCAGAGAGGGCCGGAGTTATAAATTTCTTATTATTTTTTATAGTTATACAATTCAAGTAAAACTTTTTTTACATATACAGAAAAAAGAAAGATCGTCATTGCCTGTGCAGTCATTTCTTGATCATCACACAAATAGTTGATTGCTTCTAATATCGATGTGGTGTTAGTTGCGTCTTCAAATAAGTCTAATGCCTGGAATGAGAAAATGATTTTACTTTTCAGGATAATACAGAAACAGACTGGGTTTTCGTAGTTGGGAAATTTTCACAGAAACGTAAATTTCTAAAGTCCTTTCCATTAACATCATGGGCACCAAACAGTGGGCATGCTAGCGGCCTTCTCCAATATTTTCTTTCAATGAACATTTGTTTGTTGTAATTTAAATTTACTTTATTTAATAATTGTCTATTTTTAATAAATTACTTAATCTATATTGCTGTTACCATTCTTCAAAATTTTAAAATAAATAAATCTGAATACCTACAGCCCGTTCATTGCACGAATATTGCATTTATGTGTTTGAGAATTTCCGTGGCTTAAATCTCTCACCTTAAAATAAATTGTCAAAATGACACTAATGATGTTCTTGCAAGATTTGTCTGCGAACAGAAAATTAAATTGCAAATTAAAGATACCAAAATGAAAATGTTTTATATTGCTTTTAACTAATCTAATATCATGCTTATATTTACCAAGATCGTAATAAAAGTATTTATTCGACAAAAATAACCAAAGATCTTGATTATCCGCATGGCTTGTAAGTCCACTGAAATGTAGGTTTCTGCCAGGTAAACTCATTTATATTTCTTTCTTTCAAAGAAATTGAATAAAAACCATACCTTTGAAAGCTTTAAAATGCATAAAAAAATAAATGAAAGGATTTCATTTGCTCAAAATAACGGTGCTGATTTGATGAAAAACTAACTTAATAGCATAGAGAAATTACTTGGTACTGGTGAAAAAATGAAAACGGGTGCGGATATTTTTCTACATCGTGTTTCAAAATTATTAGAACAAAAGTTTTGGGGGAGATAGAATACACTTATATAATCAGAAATTACAGTACACTATAAGGTTTTAAAAATATCAGTTTGAAAATTATATTTTTAAAGTAATACTTTACTTTAAAGAAATTAATTATGATTTAGTTTTGTAAAAGTTTTAGTTTATTTAATTTAAATAATTTACGTTATTTAATGATATATTAAGGAGAACGATAACTGTATTACTGCCAGGAAAATCACTGAACTTTTAAAACAGTAAAAATCTGACCTCTTCAGAGAGGGCCGGAATTATAATTTTCTTGTTATTTTTTATAGTTCTACAATTCAAGTAAAAATAATTTTACATATACAGAAAAAAGAAAGATCGTCATTACCTGTGCAGTCATTTCTTGATCATCACACAAATAGATGATTGCTTCTAATATCGATGTGGTGTTAGTTGCGTCTTCAAATAAGTCTAATGCCTGGAATGAGAAAATGATTTTACTTTTCAGGATAATACAGAAACAGACTGGGTTTTCGTAGTTGGGAAATTTTCACAGAAACGTAAATTTCTAAAGTCCTTTCCATTAACATCATGGGCACCAAACAGTGGGCATGCTAGCGGCCTTCTCCAATATTTTCTTTCAATGAACATTTGTTTGTTGTAATTTGAATTTACTTTCTTTAATAATTGTCTAATTTTAATAAATTACATAATCTATATTGCTGTTACCATTCTTCAAAATTTTAAAATAAAGAAAATCTGAATACCTACAGCCCGTTCATTGCACGAATATTGCATTTATGTCTTTGAGGATTTCCATGGCTTAAATCTCTCACCTTAAAATAAATTGTCAAAATGATACTAATGATGTTCTTGCAAGATTTGTCTGCGAACAGAAAATTAAATTGCAAATTAAAGATAGCAAAATGAAAATGTTTTAAATTACTTTTAACTAATCTAATATCATGCTTATATTTACCAAGATCGTAAAAAAGGTTTTTTTTCGACAAAAATAACCAAAGATCTTGATTATCCGCATGGCTTGTAAGTCCACTGAAATGTAGGTTTCTGCCAGGTAAACTCATTTATATTTCTTTCTTTCAAAGAAATTGATTAAAAACCATACCTTTGAAAGCTTTAAAATGCATAAAAAAATAAATGAAAGGATTTCATTTGCTCAAAATAACGGTGCTGACAATTTGATGAAAAACTAACTTAATAGCATAGATAAATTACTTGGTCTTGGTACTGGTGAAAAAATGAAAACGGGTGCGGATATTTTTCTACATCGTGTTTCAAAATTATTAGAACAAAAGTTTGGGGGAGATAGAATACACTTATATAATCAGAAATTACAGTACACTATAAGGTTTTAAAAATATCAGTTTGAAAATTATATTTTTAAAGTAATACTTTACTTTAAAGAAATTAATTATGATTTAGTTTTGTAAAAGTTTTAGTTTATTTAATTTAAATAATTTACGTTATTTAATGATATATTAAGGAGAATGATAATTGTATTACTGCCAGGAAAATCACTGAACTTTTAAAACAGTAAAAATCTGACCTCTTCAGAGAGGGCCGGAGTTATAAATTTCTTATTATTTTTTATAGTTATACAATTCAAGTAAAACTTTTTTTACATATACAGAAAAAAGAAAGATCGTCATTGCCTGTGCAGTCATTTCTTGATCATCACACAAATAGTTGATTGCTTCTAATATCGATGTGGTGTTAGTTGCGTCTTCAAATAAGTCTAATGCCTGGAATGAGAAAATGATTTTACTTTTCAGGATAATACAGAAACAGACTGGGTTTTCGTAGTTGGGAAATTTTCACAGAAACGTAAATTTCTAAAGTCCTTTCCATTAACATCATGGGCACCAAACAGTGGGCATGCTAGCGGCCTTCTCCAATATTTTCTTTCAATGAACATTTGTTTGTTGTAATTTAAATTTACTTTATTTAATAATTGTCTATTTTTAATAAATTACTTAATCTATATTGCTGTTACCATTCTTCAAAATTTTAAAATAAATAAATCTGAATACCTACAGCCCGTTCATTGCACGAATATTGCATTTATGTGTTTGAGAATTTCCGTGGCTTAAATCTCTCACCTTAAAATAAATTGTCAAAATGACACTAATGATGTTCTTGCAAGATTTGTCTGCGAACAGAAAATTAAATTGCAAATTAAAGATACCAAAATGAAAATGTTTTATATTGCTTTTAACTAATCTAATATCATGCTTATATTTACCAAGATCGTAATAAAAGTATTTATTCGACAAAAATAACCAAAGATCTTGATTATCCGCATGGCTTGTAAGTCCACTGAAATGTAGGTTTCTGCCAGGTAAACTCATTTATATTTCTTTCTTTCAAAGAAATTGAATAAAAACCATACCTTTGAAAGCTTTAAAATGCATAAAAAAATAAATGAAAGGATTTCATTTGCTCAAAATAACGGTGCTGATTTGATGAAAAACTAACTTAATAGCATAGAGAAATTACTTGGTACTGGTGAAAAAATGAAAACGGGTGCGGATATTTTTCTACATCGTGTTTCAAAATTATTAGAACAAAAGTTTTGGGGGAGATAGAATACACTTATATAATCAGAAATTACAGTACACTATAAGGTTTTAAAAATATCAGTTTGAAAATTATATTTTTAAAGTAATACTTTACTTTAAAGAAATTAATTATGATTTAGTTTTGTAAAAGTTTTAGTTTATTTAATTTAAATAATTTACGTTATTTAATGATATATTAAGGAGAACGATAACTGTATTACTGCCAGGAAAATCACTGAACTTTTAAAACAGTAAAAATCTGACCTCTTCAGAGAGGGCCGGAATTATAATTTTCTTGTTATTTTTTATAGTTATACAATTCAACTAAAAATTATTTTACATATACAGAAAAAAGAAAGATCGTCATTACCTGTGCAGTCATTTCTTGATCATCACACAAATAGATGATTGCTTCTAATATCGATGTGGTGTTAGTTGCGTCTTCAAATAAGTCTAATGCCTGGAATGAGAAAATGATTTTACTTTTCAGGATAATACAGAAACAGACTGGGTTTTCGTAGTTGGGAAATTTTCACAGAAACGTAAATTTCTAAAGTCCTTTCCATTAACATCATTGGCACCAAACAGCGGGCATGCTAGCGGCCTTCTCCAATATTTTCTTTCAATGAACATTTGTTTGTTGTAATTTAAATTTAGTTTCTTTAATAATTGTCTAATTTTAATAAATTACATAATCTATATTGCTGTTACCATTCTTCAAAATTTTAAAATAAATAAATCTGAATACCTACAGCCCGTTCATTGCACGAATATTGCATTTATGTCTTTGAGGATTTCCATGGCTTAAATCTCTCACCTTAAAATAAATTGTCAAAATGATACTAATGATGTTCTTGCAAGATTTGTCTGCGAACAGAAAATTAAATTGCAAATTAAAGATAGCAAAATGAAAATGTTTTAAATTACTTTTAACTAATCTAATATCATGCTTATATTTACCAATATCGTAAAAAAGGTATTTACAAAAATAACCAAAGATCTTGATTATCCGCATGGCTTGTAAGTCCACTGAAATGTTGGTTTCTGCCAGGTAAACTCATTTATATTTCTTTCTTTCAAAGAAATTGAATAAAAACCATACCTTTGAAAGCTTTAAAATGCATAAAAAAATAAATGAAAGGATTTCATTTGCTCAAAATAACGGTGCTGACAATTTGATGGAAAACTAACTTAATAGCATAGAGAAATTACTTGGTACTGGTGAAAAAATGAAAACGGGTGCGGATATTTTTCTACATCGTGTTTCAAAATTATTAGAACAAAAGTTTTGGGGGAGATAGAATACACTTATATAATCAGAAATTACAGTACACTATAAGGTTTTAAAAATATCAGTTTGAAAATTATATTTTTAAAGTAATAATTTACTTTAAAGAAATTAATTATGATTTAGTTTTGTAAAAGTTTTAGTTTATTTAATTTAAATAATTTACGTTATTTAATGATATATTAAGGAGAATGATAACTGTATTACTGCCAGGAAAATCACTGAACTTTTAAAACAGTAAAAATCTGACCTCTTCAGAGAGGGCCGGAATTATAAATTTCTTATTATTTTTTATAGTTATACAATTCAAGTAAAAATTATTTTACATATACAGAAAAAAGAAAGATCGTCATTACCTGTGCAGTCATTTCTTGATCATCACACAAATAGATGATTGCTTCTAATATCGATGTGGTGTTAGTTGCGTCTTCAAATAAGTCTAATGCCTGGAATGAGAAAATGATTTTACTTTTCAGGATAATACAGAAACAGACTGGGTTTTCGTAGTTGGGAAATTTTCACAGAAACGTAAATTTCTAAAGTCCTTTCCATTAACATCATGGGCACCAAACAGTGGGCATGCTAGCGGCCTTCTCCAATATTTTCTTTCAGTGAACATTTGTTTGTTGTAATTTGAATTTACTTTCTTTAATAATTGTCTAATTTTAATAAATTACATAATCTATATTGCTGTTACCATTCTTCAAAATTTTAAAATAAATAAATCTGAATACCTACAGCCCGTTCATTGCACGAATATTGCATTTATGTCTTTGAGGATTTCCATGGCTTAAATCTATCACCTTAAAATAAATTGTCAAAATGATACTAATGATTTTCTTGCAAGATTTGTCTGCGAACAGAAAATTAAATTGCAAATTAAAGATTGCAAAATGAAAATGTTTTAAATTGCTTTTAACTAATCTAATATCATGCCTATATTTACCAAGATCGTAAAAAAAGTATTTTTTCGACAAAAATAACCAAAGATCTTGATTATCCGCATGGCTTGTAAGTCCACTGAAATGTAGGTTTCTGCCAGGTAAACTCATTTATATTTCTTTCTTTCAAAGAAATTGAATAAAAACCATACCTTTGAAAGCTTTAAAATGCATAAAAAATAAATGAAAGGATTTCATTTGCTCAAAATAACGGTGCTGACAATTTGATGAAAAACTAACTTAATAGCATAGAGAAATTACTTGGTACTGGTGAAAAAACGAAAAAGAGTGCGGATATTTTTCTACATCGTGTTTCAAAATTATTAGAACAAAAGTTTGGGGGAGATAGAATACACTTATACAATCACAAATTACAGTACAGGTTTTAAAAATGTCAGTTTGAAAATTATATTTTTAAAGTAATACTTTACTTTAAAGAAATTAATTATGATTTAGTTTTGTAAAAGTTTTAGTTTATTTAATTTAAATAATTTACGTTATTTAATGATATATTAAGGAGAATGATAATTGTATTACTGCCAGGAAAGTTACTGAACATTTAAAACAGTAAAAATCTGACCTCCTCAGAGAAAGCCGGAATTATAAATTTCTTATTATTTTTTATAGCTATACAATTCAAGTAAAAATTATTTTACATATACAGAAAAAAGAAAGATCGTCATTACCTGTGCAGTCATTTCTTGATCATCACACAAATAGTTGATTGCTTCTAATATCGATATGGTGTTAATTGCGTCTTTAAATAAGTCTAATGCCTGGAATGAGAAAATGATTTTACTTTTCAGGATAATACAGAAACAGACTCGGTTTTCGTAGTTGGGAAATTTTCACAGAAACGTACATTTCTAAAGTCCTTTCCATTAACATCATGGGCACCAAACAGTGGGCATGCTAGCAGCCTTCTCCAATATTTTCTTTCAATGAACATTTTTTTGTCGAAATCTAAATTCACTTTCTTTAATAATTGTCTAATTTTAATAAATTACATAATCTATATTTCTGTTACCATTCTTCAAAAATTTAAAATAAATAAATCTGAATACTTACAGCCCGTTCATTGCACGAATATTGCATTTATGTCTTTGAGGATTACCATGGCTTAAATCTCTCACCTTAAAATAAATTGTCAAAATGATACTAATGATCAGGCCCGTAGCTAGACCATACTTCCAGGTAGGGCAATGATTTTTCCAGGGGTGACAGATTATTTCTTCATTTTTTTTCTATCTCTTATTCGTAATTCTTCAAAAATATGCATTGCAATTTTATGGAATTTTTTTTTTTTTTTTCATTTAAAATATAAGATATTTCTAAAGTCAGTAAGAAATTTTTAAAGTTTCTTCAGAGACATAATAAAAATGTATTAAAGTTAAATAAGATATTTGGCATAACCAGGGCCGTACGAATTGTCTCCCATACCCCCCCCCCCAAATTGGGGGGGTGAGCAAAGTCAGGGGGGGGGGCAGTAGTAAGTTATTGTACCTTTGAGTCGAATAATGTTTTTTACCTTTTATAATTATTTTTAATGTATTTTTAATTACATTTTAATTTGTTTTATCCAAATTCATTTTTTTGTCAAAGATCTTGGTCAGATTTAGAAAACAGATATGCGCTTTCCTTCTATATCCACTATTCTTTATAAAGGTGCCCAGATGGAAGAGCTTTTGAAAGTTAAAACTCTATTTTTAAAATATAATGGTATTTTAGTCTTTTTTTTTTTTTGGTGGTGGGGGTAGGGTCCTATAAATGGGAGAAAAAGATGAAACCAAAAGTTCAAAACTTCATTAATACTATTACTTCCTTCAACCAAAACAAATATGCACTTTCTTTCTACAGCCACCGTTCTTTTTAAAAGTGCCCAGATCGAAGAAATTTTGTAGGCTCTAAATTCTTTTTGAATTGTATTTTTTAGGGCCTTCTATAAAAGTGAGGAAAAGCTGGAACCCAAGATTCAAAACATTTAGGCTAAATTTTTTATTCAAATGTTTAAAAAATATGCTTTTTAATCTTATTGGGGGGACTTTCTTAACGCCATTACTTCCTTCAAAAAATTCGTGCTTTCTTTCTATGGTCACCGTTCTTTTTAAAGGTGATGAAAAAAAATTTGCAGGCTCTAAATTTTGTTTGAATTGTGTTTTGGGGGGGCCCCTATAAAAATACAGAAATGTTGGAAGTCAAGATTCAAAACTTTTGGGCCCATATTTTTTATTCAAATGTTTAAAAAATATGCTTTTTAACCTCTATGGGGTCCCTAATGAGCTTCAAAACTTCCTTAATACAATTGCTTCCTTCAACCAAAACAGATAGTGTGCTTCCTTTCTAGAGACCATTTTTTTAATTTACCCAGATGAGAGAAATTTTGAATACTCTAAAAATTTTTTAATCGTCTTTTTTTTTTTGGGGGGGGGGGGGGCTGTGAAATGGAGGAAAAGTTGGAACCCAGGATTCAAAACTTGTAGACTTGTAACTTAAACACTTTTTTATTAAAATGTATAAAAAATGTGCATTTTAATCTTGTTGGGGGTCCCAATGAGGTTCAAAACCTCCTTAATACTATTACTTTCTTCAACCAAAACAGACATGGGCTTCTTTCTACAGCCACCATTCTTTTTAAAGGTGTCCAAATGAAAGAAATTTTGCAAGTTCTAAATACTTTTTAAAATGTCTTTTTTATGGTCCCTATTAAATGGAGGAAAGGTTGGAACCCAAGATTCAAAACTTTTAAACCTCATTATTGTTATTCAAATGTTTTTAAAAAATGTGCTTTTTAATCTCGTTGGGGTTCCAATAAGCAGGCATTTGCGTGCCATGCCTTTGCCACCTATCCCCTTACGTTCAACCTGTTTCTTTTTTAACGTTTCATCTCTCTTCTCTCGATAAATTACTAATGTTAATTATACATAAATTATATTCTGTAATTATTTAAATCTGCTAGCTGAGCTTCGCTTGCTTTGCCGGTTTGTTTTTCAAAGAAAGAACCTTTTTGGAGGGAGGGGGGGGCGTTCCCCCTTGGGAGCCCCACTGCCTTCAACAGCGTAAACCCGTTCGGAATGTACCAATCTGATTCTTCAATTGTTGTATTTTTTCTTTCCATAAAAATGATAGTCTCGAGGTAAAAGTTAAATTTTCCAGCATTGTCGTTCATCTTGCTATAGGAGCTAATTTGTTATTTTCCCACCTTCATCTTAATCATGACAGTAGCAAAGTGTGCTGGATAATTCTTCGGTTCAGAAAAACTTGTATAAAGTTCTTCGCAAAACGCGAAAAAAAGGGTATAAATCGCATAAAAAATTGGACAAAAATTCAAAAATCGCAGAGAGCAAATTTTGACTATATCGAGCCAAAAGATTGAATGTAAAATTTTAAAAAATACTCTAAAAATCACATAAAAGGTTTGTAAAAAAATCAGAAATTGCAAATGATAAACTTTCTATATTGAACTAAAGGACTTAACCCTTAAATGCCCGAGTTTTCAAAAATCATTTAAAAAATGTTTTTCTTTTTTTAAATAAATCATGAGAAAAATACTTAAAAAAATCATATTTTGTTTTAAGTATGGTTTACGGCTAAAAAACTATTTGTTACAAATCGGCAATACTGGTGTTTAATTGAAAAAATAATTTTCCTTGATAAAATTCTATAATATTAAACACACAAGAATTTTGAGAACTATGATAAGAAATAAATTTTACTTGCTCACTGCAGAACAAAATAGGGTATTTCGCAAGCTTCCAAACAAAACAAAAAGAACAGGTATCAACATTTGAAAAATAAATCTATCTTTATTCTTAAACGGCACAAGTGTTGTCATCTAAATGTTGAAAATCGATTATAATAATATTTTCAGAATGTATTTTATTTGCAACATTAGGCATTATAGCTTCACTATTATTCTAATAGTATTTATAAGCCTAAATTGGGTATGTTGTCGAAAGGCAACACCCGGCATTTAAGGGTTACACTTGATTCCTTCTAGGAATGTACAAAAGAAAAAAAACCACCGCGGAAAGCGAATAAAACGCCGCACAGGGCATAATTTACTATATTCGGATAAAAGTTTGAAACCGGATTCCTTTTACATTCTCAAAAAATAAATATATAAATAAATAAATCAGTGGACTGGAGTTTTTTTTTCCGTTCAAACACACAAAAAAATGCTTTGATTTGCCCATTTTTCGCAAAAATATAGAAAGTCACCAATCTAACGTAAAAATTACCCAACATCCTTCAATATAAAGATGCAGTTTCATCAAATCAAATCCCAATAGTGTTCCGTCAACTATGTTGCATTGTACTTTTCATAATTAGAAACTGAACTTACGTATCAATATTTTTTCCTTCATAACACGAAAAAGTCGCGAATCAAAGATCATAATTTCTAGAAATTTTCAAAACACGAAAATTTCTTCAAACATGAGAAAAATCTTTTCTAATCACAGGAGCTTAAAAACGTGAAAAGCGTTTAAAATCGCATAAAAATTTACAAAAAATTAAAAAATTGCAGAGGACAAAATTTTGTACTTGTGGCTAAAAGATCGAAACCTGACTCCTTTTACTAATGTCAAAAAATCCCGTCGGAACGCGAAAGAAAGTTAAAAATTACATAAAAGACTATTATATTCGGATAAAATGGAAAGATAGATTGAAAATGGATTCATTTTATGAATGTGGGTGGGGGGAAAGCACAAAACTCGAAAAAAAACTAAAAATAGCATAAAAAAATTAAATTTAAAAATTTAATTAAAAGAAAGAAAACCCATTTCGATGTGCATAATTTAAGGCATACAGGTATCCTTCTTGTAAAATCTTGTCGTGAACAGGAAAACATCCGGTCAGACCGAAAAAGAAAAAAAAAATGGACAGAGAGACTCTGTATGTCTTTATTATTATCTAGTAAGAAACCTATCTTCGTTGCCCAGAGAAAGGTACTGTCTATCCTAAGCCTCTCTTTTTCAATTTCTATCCGGAACACTTGGGTGACAATTTTAAATTGGAGAAAACTGAAAAATATGAAAACGACATCCCAAAGGTAATTTTTTTCGAATTAGTAAATCTCTAAATATATATATATTAAATAAAAGGCACCGTTCAAAGCAGAAAAAAGTTATCATAAGTGAGTATTTTCTGCTTAAAAAAATCTGTTTGGGCCATGCGGATGGCATTGTCAAACTGAAAAAAAAAAAAAAAAAAAAAAACAGAGAATACGAAAAGATTTCCATATTTTTTTATTTATGTGCAATGTTTGAGGGGATTTGTGGCGGTTCATTTGCCAAGAGAATTCCGTTTGAAATTTTTTTTTTTTTTTTTTTTTTTTTGCCAAATTTTGTTCTCTGCTATTTTTGAATTTTTCGAGAATTTTTAGCTGTGTTTCTGGTAATTTTTTTAACATTCGTAAATAAAAAATCCGGTTTCAATCTTTTAGCACAATATAGTAAATTTTGCTCGCTATGAACTTCGAAATATCTTTATCAATTTTTTTTTTTTTTTTTTTTTTTTTTTTTTTTTTTTTTTTTTTTTTTGTGGCCGAGAGGTTCTGCTCTCGAAGCTGGTAGACGGGAGGTGCTGGGTTCGATCCCAATCGCGCCCGTCGGCCTAATCGTTCGGAGTTTTCGTGGTTTTCTTCGAGCCTTGGATTTCCAAGCGTTAATACGGGTTAGGTTCCCTTAGAAAGACCCCCACGAAGGGCACTCCCCCTGGGCCTATGTCCCTCGAGCAGATAATTGGCCGTCAAAAATCAACCAACCAACCTTTATCAATTTTTGGCATCCTTTCGCATTTTGCGGTGATTCTTTTACATTTTTTTCTAAATTGGGGGGGGGGGGGAATTCTCAGTTAAATTTTGCTAGTGCTTTGATTAAATTCATGTTGTAAGAATATCAAATTTGTTCCAGTAACACCAGGAACAAAATGTTGAAAATTTTAATTTAATCCGGGCCGAAATAAAAATTCAAGGTTTGTTTGATTCGAGATCTGAGCCGGCATAGCCCCAATGGGTGTACGTACATTGCCGAAAGCGGTTCAACCAAACTCTAAATTCGTTTAATTTGAGTTTCGTTTTGAAAAAATCAACGAAGCTCCGCTGGTGTTGTTATAAAATAGAACTCGGATTGCGAAATTAAATATAGATATTTCTCCCAAATCTTAGAGAGGTTGGGGGGGGGGGGGGGGGGGACCTGAAAAAAAAGTTTGTGGGTGGCCTCAAAAGAAATTCCTATCCCCCTGAGCATAACATAAATAAAATATATTTCTTTTAATTAGGAATTGGAATCGAATACCGTTTATCACTTTTCAATAAATACATTACACTTTGAGTTGTAATTGATTTCTATCTTATGATGGTCTGTATCGTGCTGTCGCCTTGCAAAAATTGGCTTATACTGGCAACTTTGACGACCACTTTGGAAACTGATTTGCTTTTAAAAAAAAGTGCAGAACAGTTTCATTAAACAATACATTCAGTTTCTTCGTTTCTTAATAAAAGCATCTGTAACATTTTTTAATTTAAGAATAAAAATGGCTTTATGACTGTGTCAGTAAGTAATAAATTTGGATTTGTAAAATCGTAAGTAACCTGACATATTGTATTGTTTAAATTTGAAATAATGATTGGTTTATTTTAGAAGTGACATTAAAAAAAAAAAAAAAAAAAAAAAAAAATTCAGTGGAATGGGAGACAGTCGAAGAGATCGTGGAAACCCACGGTGCTCGCTCTCTCCCCTCAAAGGTCAAGATGGGTGGTGTCGGGCTGTCAAGTGAAGGAACGGGGAGCTTTCCTCTTTCGATTAACGCATTCGATTAATCTGCAGGGATATATCAGGGCATCCATTTTGTAGCCTGGTGAAGCATAGAATTTAAAAAAAAAGGTTTTTTTTCTCTTTTTTGTTGAGAACTTTTATCAAATACTACATTTCTTTAAAAAGACTATACATTATAATGGAATACAATAATTTAAAAAAATTCTTGAAGTAAAAAAACTGTGTCTGTAATGTTTCGCTCTTTTTTAAACATATATTTTAGCCTTTTATTTCGTTTCATTAAGACTCTGCCACAATGTTTTTACAGAAATTACGAAAAGGAGCTCCCATAGGTTTAACATTAGCTATCACTCCTTGCTGTAGTGTTTCTATATATATATTAAAAAAAAAAAAAAAAAAAAAAAAAAAAAAAAAAAAAAACGATATTTTAGCTTTTTGTTCCGTTTCATTTAAACTCTGCCACAAAGTTGTTTTTGCAAAAATTACGGTCCGCGAAGTTTTTTTTTTTTTTTTTTTTTTTTTTTTTTAACTATTTGGAAAAATGGTTATTGTCCTCGTTAGGGTAAGAAATCAAAAGCATATCTGAAGTTTTTTATTGGTTGAATCCGCATTTTATTCGTTTTCTGATTCGCTTATACAGTAATCTGTAATTTGCCTTTACTTTCAACAGAGATGGATACTTCTGTTGCCACTATGACAAAAAAGTAATAAAAACTACAAAATAAAAATTAATAACTCAGAAACAAATTGAGATACAGCTTTCAAACAAATTGCATTTAAAAGTACATTTTTTTCTCTATACGACGGTGTAAAAAGTAATATTGTGGGATGTTTAGAAGTTTAAGAATGAAATTTCATTTAAAATGTCAGATTTCTTGGAAATATGACGATGGAAAAGCGTTTTCCCGAACAGCCAATGAAATGCTTGGATAATACGTAAGTTTCAGGTGGATAATACGTAAGTTTCACGAAACCTGACGAGTCGCAGGCGATTTTTGTCGCTTGCAATTTTTACGTGTAATAACACTATTAATGTTTAATTCATGGCGTATGTAATGTATGACCAGCTCCGTAGAAGTTAAAAAAATTACAGTACTGAAAATTGTAAAACTGAAATTTCTTTTAAAATTTGTTCATGATGGTTGAGGAATGTTAATGTTTAATAGTTTAATTCATGGCGTACGTAATGCATGATCAACTCCGTGCGATTTTTTATGTCTTAAATTTTAGTCTTCGAAAAAATCATTTTCCAAATGGTCGTTGTAATTTGTTAAATTGCTTTTTTTTTTTTTTTTTTTTTTTTTTTTGAGAACTTTTATCAAGTACATTTCTTTAAAAAGACTTCGTTATAATGGAATATAAAAATTATATAATACAATTTTAATTAAAATATTGTTCTAAACAATCTGTGCTGATGTACATTTTTTTTTTTTTTTTTTTTTTTTTTTTTTTTGATGAAAAGGCATTTTTTCTTTTGGGAGTTTATGTCATTTTCACCAACAGAATTGTCTATGCGTTTAAGATTATTGGATCATTTCCATCAATTATTTTTAAATGTTTCAGATTTTAGTTTTATTGGTTAATTTTGATTTCAAGGGATAGAAGAAAAGAAATTTAAAAATAAACTAATACATTTTGGGAACTTTAAATGCAAGCTAAAGTTTATTGAATATGACATTATACTGACGCAATCACACAGTCATATCATGACTTGTTCCATATATGAAAATGATCTTTTCTTTTGAAAATGGTGTCAGTTTCATCATCCGAACTAATCTGAAATCTAAGATTATGTCACCTTTTAAGGACTTTATCAAAGAAATATGTCCCTCCGACAACACGGAGCTTTTAAATATTTACGGACACATTTTTAAATGCAAAAGCATGACGTTTGCAGGCATGACTACTGAAGCGATTTGGCATCGAATAGTGTTTACCAATCGTTGATCAATGAGTTACTTATGTATTTATAAGCGATTTTTTCCACGTGACGACAGGTTTTCATTTGACAGTATTTTATGAATGATCTTTTGCTTTTATTAAAAAAGGGAAAACACTCGATCGCATAGTATCTGCATGAAAACACCTGCCAATTTCATGTGTTACAATATTCCTTTAAATATGACTACATTTCCATTTGTGGAATATCCTTCAATCTACTATAATCAGATTTTATTTTTTGAAACAACTCAATTTACCATGTTTAACAATCCGGCGAGGTTTGGACAGGGTTTTGAGGGCTTAGCTCGTAACGGGCACAGCCTCTAGTACATAAAAAAAAAAAAAAAAAAAAAAAAAAATTGAATTATTATTTAAGAGAAAAACTTTCTTAAAACTTGTTCAATTAATAAAACTTTAAATTTTGTATTTTTGTCGGTGAATTAAAATAAATAATATATTTTTTAAATCTAAGGGAACTTTTATTTTTCTAAAACCATAATTGATTTTTAAGAATTAATTCCTTCTTAGCTTTTCAAGGAGCTTATTAGAATTGGCTGGAAGGAATTACAGTTAACATTTGACAATTATTTAGTTATTTATTAAGAAAGAACCGAACTGAATAGATAGATACACACATATTTAAATCATAAGAATTAAACAAGATTTTTACATTTTACTCCTGCCGGTTTATAAAGGACGGTTTAAATTGCGTTGACAAGCGATAGATACATTTTGCTTTTAAGAATATACAAAGTGTTTTTAAACTAATGGAATAAACTTTCAGGTGTACTAGTGAAAGGAAATAGGTCACAATTCACTTGTTTAGTAAAAAATGCATTGTGCTTCACTAGACGTTTTAGTTCACAAATTTAACAATAATGAAGATACTTTAGTGAGGACTTTGATCATATTAACTTTGCTTTGTATAAATATGAAGACATCATTGGTAAGTGCCCTGAATTTTGGTTGGTGAAACGCTGCATAACGTCACCGACATTCCGTTTAAATAAAGTTTTCTAAATAATATTTTTCAGTGACCAACTACGCGGAATGTGTATACGATGTGTATAAATACGCGATAGTGTCAAAGTGGACGCTTTGAACCGAACTTTCGCGCGAACGTGGAATAACCACTCAAGAAAAACATGTTTGTCACGTGATCAAAATCGCTTATAATTCAGTAGATAATTTATTGATTAAAAAAATGGAAAACACAGTTCGATTCCAAATCGCTTCCATGGTCAGATTTTCCAATTTTATATCTTTCCGTTAAAAAATTTATTTGTAAATGTGTCGAAACGTTTTGCGTTTGTTGAGCAGAGCAGTTGAGAACAGCCTTAACAGAAGATTGCCCCGGCATTGCAGAAAAAAAGAAAAAAAAAATCGTATATTTTGTGTTTTTTAAAGACGTACTTACCGGGATATGAAAGTACGAAGGTTTTCATTTCTTCAATTCATTCATTTGTAATCATTACAAGAGATTGCATTGATGGTAATTTGTTTTACGCATAACTCAAGAACTACTTGGTGGAATGCTCTGCAATTATTATATAAGCATAACTCTTGCGCTTTATATTACAAGCTTATAGAAATCGATTTCTGTTAAAAAATTCATAGATTGCAATTCACCCTTTGTTCCACAAATTTCCATTTTTCCTATGTTTACTGTGATGTCAAATCCATGCTGCACTTGTTGTGGGGAGTGTTTCATAGATTTACTGGTATATGATGGTTTATACAGCATTTTTAATTTGAAGAAATTCCTTTATTATTTATACATTCACAATTTTTGTTGATAATTTGTAATGGTTTAGAATGGTTTTTTATATATAATGGTTTAATCTTACAAAAAGTTAATATATATATATATATATATATATATATTATAAATTAATTACAAATATTTTTTTCGGAAGAAATTAGGACTTGTAATCTAAATTCTTTGATAAAAAAAAAAAAAAAAAAAAAAAAAAAAAAAAAAAAAATCGATTTATAAATGCTTCAAGTATGTGAATTATAAAATCACAGCTTATTCTGAAAAATAGTTCTGGAGCTATGCTTAAAGAACTAACCGCATTGCAATCTACGTTGTAATGATTAAAATACATTTAACATTTAGAGTTAAAAATTTGAAATATCTATAAACTGTACACTACTGGCACGATTGACTTCCAGTTTGCTACCCTAATTGAAATTTAACGAGAAAACTAAATAATGTCAAAATAAGGGCTCGTATTGAAAATTTCAGAGTTTGAAATTTGAAACAATTTCAGTATGAAGAAGACCCCTAAGCATTTTTTTAGTATATATATAGTCAAACCTCGTTAACACGAACACGCTTAAAGCGAATTACTTTTAGTACGAATTGTTTCCGATTGCCCCGTCCTGTTGTATATGATGTATTTAAGTTCGGATATCACGAACTACTTTTAACACGAATAAAAAAAGTTTGACTTGAGTGTTCGCGTTAACGAGGTTCAACTGTATATATATATATACAACATACATTGAAGAAAGACATATTTGCCTATTTAAAAAAAAAAAGAAACATAACTGCCTATTCCTTTTCTTTTTTTTTTTTTAATTGGGGTGATTAACATGTATCTCTTTCCTTCTTTCTTTCTTTTGTTTGACTGCAGTTTAATATCTTCAGATTTACTTGATAGTGTACCATTTATTTATGAAAATTGTCACCATGTGAAAATAGATAGCACTTAGCTAACGCATATAGTTATTTACAAAGAAAAAATTATCAGAAAAGAAAAAAAATATATCTCAGAAAGATTACAGAATGAGTCCCTTTTATTAGAGAAGCCCTCAGAGTAAAGATAAGAAGATGAGAGTATATTATATGAGATATATTATTGTGATATATTATATGAGTATATTATATGTATTATATGAGAAGTCTATGGAGAAGCCTACGTAGTACTAACACATTAGCTGAATTGGCGCATATTTCTTGAACATGTGCGGTGCCCATAAGTGTACCTGATACATAAATTAAAAAACACAATTCCACTCCATCCAGGCAACAAAATGGATGCTTATATGGATCATCCCGAGGCAAATTCACCATTTCAAAGAAAGGATTAGTTTTTCTCCCGATGCGAGGTGGGGCAGAATGATGAATGGCTTTCTTATTGTTTGATTTGAACCGGGTTCATTTGCCAAGAGAATTCAGTTTGAAACTTTTTTTTTTTTTTTGCCAAATTTTGTTCTCTGCTATTTTTGAATTTTTCGAGAATTTTTAGCTGTGTTTCTGGTAATTTTTTTTTTAACATTCGTAAATAAAAAATCCGGTTTCAAGCTTTTAGCACAATATAGTAAATTTTGCTCGCTATGAACTTCGAAATATCTTTATCAATTTTTTTTTTTTTTTTTTTTTTTTTTTTTGTGGCCGAGAGGTTCTGCTCTCGAAGCTGGTAGACGGGAGGTGCTGGGTTCGATCCCAATCGCGCCCGTCGGCCTAATCGTTCGGAGTTTTCGTGGTTTTCTTCGAGCCTTGGATTTCCAAGCGTTAATACGGGTTAGGTTCCCTTAGAAAGACCCCCACGAAGGGCACTCCCCCTGGGCCTATATCCCTCGAGCAGATAATTGGCCGTCAAAAATCAACCAACCAACCTTTATCAATTTTTGGCATCCTTTCGCATTTTGCGGTGATTCTTTTACATTTTTTTCTAAATTGGGGGGGGGGGGGGAATTCTCAGTTAAATTTTGCTAGTGCTTTGATTAAATTCATGTTGTAAGAATATCAAATTTGTTCCAGTAACACCAGGAACAAAATGTTGAAAATTTTAATTTAATCCGGGCCGAAATAAAAATTCAAGGTTTGTTTGATTCGAGATCTGAGCCGGCATAGCCCCAATGGGTGTACGTACATTGCCGAAAGCGGTTCATCCAAACTCTAAATTCGTTTAATTTGAGTTTCGTTTTGAAAAAATCAACGAAGCTGCTGGTGTTGTTATAAAATAGAACTCGGATTGCGAAATTAAATATAGCTATTTCTCCCAAATCTTAGAGAGGGGGGGGGGGGGGGGGGGACCTGAAAAAAAAGTTTGTGGGTGGCCTCAAAAGACCTTCCTATGGCCCTGAGCATAACATAAATAAAATATATTTCTTTTAATTAGGAATTGGAATCGAATACCGTTGATCACTTTTCAATAAATACATTACACTTTGAGTTGTAATTGATTTCTATCTTATGATGGTCTGTATCAGGCTGTCGCCTTGCAAAAATTGGCTTATACTGGCAACTTTGACGACCACTTTGGAAACTGATTTGCTTTAAAAAAAAAAGTGCAGAACAGTTTCATTAAACAATACATTCAATTTTTTTCGTTTCTTAATAAAAGCATCTGTAACATTTTTTAATTTAAGAATAAAAATGGCTTTATGACTGTGTCAGTAAGTAATAAATTTGGATTTGTAAAATCGTAAGTAACCTGACATATTGTATTGTTTAAATTTGAAATAATGATTGGTTTATTTTAGAAGCGACATTAAAAAAAAAAACAAAATTCAGTGGAATGGGAGACAGTCGAAGAGATGAAGGGACAGACCTTCCATTATCTATTTTGTATTTTCACATGGGGAGGGGAGGGGAGAGTGTCCTTTGGAGTTTGTTGTAATCGGACCAAGTTTCCACGAAAGAAGCATTTAACTGTCATGTACAACAAAATAAAGTTAAGGAAACAGTATTGTGGGCTGCTTCAAGATTAGTTTCAGAAGCCTTTGGTTTCAACCCCGCCTCCTAACGATAAATTACGTATGGTGACAATTGTATAAAGAAAGCAAGCTTTAGGGATGGGGTAATTTCTACAAAGCGAAAACGCGAGGCACGCACAATGGAGCAATTTTCGATAGGTCTGTTAAGGAGGTAGAGAAAAAAAGCTTTATAGATGAAATTTTGCTATTTTTGTTTCCAGTCTAGAAAGGAAATTTCGGGGTAGAGGGCAAGGTCTGGCATGGAAAAATTAAAATTTGATGTTGTATAATTACATAATTTTTTTTAAAGGGAAATACTGAGTGAAAAAATGATCAGAATGTCAAGCTTCATTCTAGGTTGGACAAGAAGTGGGGGAAAACTGGAAATTTAATGTTTTTATCGGAATGCGCTAGGTCGGGCAAAGCCCGACCTGGCCCCCACCTGGCTACGGGCCTGCTAATGATGCTCTTGCAAGATTTGTCTGCGAACAGAAAATTAAATTGCAAATTAAAGATAGCAAAATGAAAATGTTTTAAATTGCTTTTAACTAATCTAATATCATGCTTATATTTACCAAGATCGTAAAAAAAGTATTTTTTCGACAAAAATAAGCAAAGATCTTGATTATCCGCATGGCTTGTAAGTCCACTGAAATGTAGGTTTCTGTCAGGTAAACTCATTTATATTTCTTTCTTTCAAAGAAATTTAATAAAAACCATACCTTTGAAAGCTTTAAAATGCATAAAAAAATAAATGAAAGGATTTCATTTGCTCAAAATAACGGTGCTGACAATTTGATGAAAAACTAACTTAATAGCATAGGGAAATTACTCGGTACTCGTGAAAAAATGAAAAAGAGTGCGGATATTTTTCTACATCGTGTTTCAAAATTATTAGAACAAAAGTTTGGGGGAGACAGAATACACTTATACAATCAGAAACTACAGTACACTATAAGGTTTTAAAAATATCAGTTTGAAAATTATATTTTTAAAGTAATACTTTACTTTAAAGAAATTAATTATGATTTAGTTTTGTAAAAGATTTAGTTTATTTAATTTAAATAATTTACGTTATTTAATGATATATTAAGGAGAATGATAATTGTATTACTGCCAGGAAAATCACTGAACTTTTAAAACAGTAAAAATCTGACCTCTTCAGAGAGAGCCGGAATTATAAATTTCTTACTATTTTTTATAGTTATACAATTCAAGTAAAAATAATTTTACCTATACAGAAAAAAGAGAGATCGTCGTTACCTGTGCAGTCATTTCTTGATAATCACACAAATAGTTGATTGCTTCTAATATCGATGTGGTGTTAATTGCGTCTTTAAGTAAGTCTAATGCCTGGAATGAGAAAATGATTTTACTTTTCAGGATAATACAGAAACAGACTGGGTTTTCGTAGTTGGGAAATTTTCACAGAAACGTACATTTCTAAAGTCCTTTCCATTACAGGGCATAAAATAACATATAAATTAGGCGACACTAGTGTCGCCCAGTACCAAGTTATTTTCGTCCAGTCACCGGGGATGGTGCCGGCTAGTTTTAAATAAAAAACGAGCAAATAACATACGTTAACTCTGTGACTCAGGAGATGATACGAATGACAATGGTCGTCATAGCAGTAAATACAAAAAATAGAGATCGACCGAAAATTCGGTTTCGTTTTTGGCTCAAAATCTGAGTTCGGCAAAAATGCTGTCGAAAATTCGGCCGGGTCGAAACTATCTGTATTCCAAAAATCGCGTTTCTTCCTTCGTAAATTTTCACCATTACTCATTTATTTGAGCTGTATGAGCTCAAATGAGACACTTATTATTTATTGTTATGTACGTCACTGTTTATAATTATCAGTCATGACTGACTCAAGAAATGAGTACAAATTATAAAGCAAGCAATGCCTATAGGACTAAACTTTGAAGACTCTTTTTATGTGCTCCTTAAAAGGTACAGACTTAAGACTAATAGAAAAAAATTTAGTTTAAAACTGCAGAAGTGTTTCGAATACTCTTTCAGAAAGTTCTACCAGTATAACAGATGATAATTTGCAAAAATCATCGTAAAAGAAAAATCGAGGTATATATATCTAAAACATTTCTTAATCACAAGAAATTCGTATAGTTTGAGTCGTACATAATAAATTAAATTTTATTTTATAGGAGAATAAAAAGTTTTGGTCAGAGGCGGAAAAAGCCAACTTGAGCCACGTGATAATTACACGTATAATTAATTAATAATTCTGTATATTTATGTAATGTATTAATTACGCAAAAACATTTTTTGGGCATTTTCATTTTCAGCCGAAAATAGGAAGATTACCGAAATCCGGCTCCTATCTTAAAAATCTGTTTCGGTTGATCATTCACATAAAGTAAAAGAGAAACAGTAGCACAATTACAATATGCTGATTGTTTTTCTATCCAAGCAGATGGTTCTATTGAGAAATGTGGAGTTGATAACAAGTTTGTTACAGTACGATTTATTACAGCAGAACAAGAAATGAAATCAGTTTTTCTAGCAGAATGTGAATAAAGTAAGCGAGGTGCCGAAGGCCTCGTCAATACTGTCAGGATTGTGTTTGATAACTTGGCATTTTGAATCTCGCAAAAAATAAGTTGACAGGCATAACTCCAAATGGGAAATATGTAAATAGGTAGGCGGAAAAAAGCGCACCGGAAAAAAGCGCACGGAAAAAAGCGCACCGGAAAAAAGCGCCCCGGAAAAAAGCGCACCTGGAAAAAAGCGCCCCGGAAAAAAGCGCACCTTTTTACAAATCACATATTAAATAAGTCTGATAATAATGCACAGGGTTAACCTCAGAATATAAACACCCGATTGAGATGATTTTTTGAAATCTGGCGTCTTGCTCCCTCGGTACGGAGAGGCTGTGGGAAGGGGGGGGAGGGGGGGGGGGTCTTTAAAAGGTATCTCAAAACCTGCATTGCCTCGATGATGATAAAATTTTGTAAGGTATGCAGAATCAGAATATAAACATCAGGTACTTATATATACAGTGAAACCTCCCTGTGTGACCACCTCCATTAAGCGACCAACTCCCTGAACGGCCATTTTTTCATGGAACGAAATTTATTCCCATAGGCTCAATACTAATTTTACCTCCATTCAGAGACCATCCCAGTTGAACTCCCTCCATAAGCGACCAATTTTTTTTAAAGAAAATGAAACAGATTTTGTAAGGTATGCAGAATCAGAATATAAACATCAGGTACTAATATATATACAGTGAAACCTCCCTGTGTGACCACCTCCATTAAGCGATCACTTCCCTGAACGACCATTTTTTTCATGGAACGAAATTTATTCCCATAAGCTCATTACTAATTTTACCTCCATTCAGAGACCATCCCAGTTAAACTCCCTCCTTGAGCGACCAATTTTTTTTAAAAAATGAAAGAAATTCCGTTTTTTCCAGGTCGCTTGGAGAAGGTTTTATTAAGAAAATAATTCCGGAGAGCGCATTATTCATCAGGCGGTGGGGGGGGAGGGGGGGGGGCTTTAAAAGGTATCTCAAAACCTGCATTGCCTCGATGATAAAATTTTGTAAGGTACGCAGAATCAGAATATAAACATCAGGTACTTACATATACAGCGAAACCTCCCTGTGTGACCACTTCCATTAAGCGACCACCTCCCTGAACGACCAGTTTTTCATGGAACGGAATTTATTCCCATAGGCTCAATACTGATTTTACCTCCATTTAGAGACCATCCCAGTTGAACTCCCTCCATGAGCGACCAATTTTTTTAAAAAGCAAATGAAACAAATTCCGTTTTTTCCAGGTCGCTTGAAGAAGGTTTTATTAAGAAAATAATTCCGGAGAGCGCATTATTCATCAAACTTCTAAACTAAGTTTAGATTATTTTTAATTCCGGTAACCTTTAAATGTTTAAACCCCTTTGTGCCTTTTTAGGCAATGAATTTAACTCTGATGACAAATTAGGAATGACAGTCGATAAACTCCCTTGCCCTATTCTGTCAGGAAACTCTCAAAGAAATAGATAAATTAATGATATAGTCATTATTTGTTTCCGTCCAAAAACATTGCATTTATTTACTGAACTTCGAAAAGAAATAAAAGTTATAAAATATAAAACCGTAAAATCAAAGCAAAGGTCAATGTATTCATTTTTTAAACTCTACAGTAATTAACTTATGTAATTAACTTTTGTTTTGACACTTAAAGTTTTATATTTTTTCCTAATGTGAAAATTAAATTTTAGTAACGTTAATTGTTACCTTTTTCCAACAATTAATATCTAGATTTAAACAGGACCTCCATTAAGAGGCCAACTCTCGGAGCGACCCATTTTTATTGGAACGGAACGTGGTCGCTTTTTGAGAGGTTTTACTGTATACATATATATATATATATATATATTTAGTCTCCCTTATCCTTCTGGAGTACGGCTGTGGGTGTGTAGGGGGGGGATCTACAAAATCCGAATCTATTACGGTTTTAGACGATAAAATTTTGGATCAGGATAAAATCAGGATGTTTTCTAAGTATATAAACATCTAATTGGATGAGTTTCCTTTAATTTGGCCCTTTCCCTTCTACTTGGCGGGAGGGAGGGGGATTACAAAAATCTACGATTACCTTCGTCATAAAACTTTACAAGAGTCCATTAACATTTTATATAACTTCCGCCCCGCCCCCCTCCACACACACACACACACACACACACACTAAATTTGATAAAAAACTTAATATAAGACCCCCAGTGATCAAATTGTCACAACGGTTTGTTCTTTTAAGGGTGTTCTCAAATCCAAAGGGTCAACTTTCTGACATAAATTTTAATTTATTTTTGTTCGAAAATGCATGAAACTGGCTAGTGTTGTTGTTCAGAAACTATATGTAATGGAGCTGTTTTTTCCATATTTTTGCAAATGCAATAGATCTTTCAGAAAATAATGTCAAAGTGGGCGTTTGGAACCGAATTTCCGAGGAAGGAAGAGTCTCAAGAGCGGCGAAAAACGGGTTTGTCACATGATCGAAATCCCTTATAACTCAATAGGTAATTGATTGATCTAAATGCCAAATTCTTAAATTAATTCTAAATTTTTAAAACAGTATAAAAAAGCATTGAAATCTAAGATGAAAATAATTGTAAAGTTTCTATGGGTATTTTTGTCTGATGAATAAACGAAAAATGCTTTAAATACGTATTTACATAAGCTTAAAAGATTATGTTTGTTAAAAAATAAGTACAACCAGTTTGTAAAAAGCAAATTCTTATCGGGCATAAAATGCATTCGCTTTAAATATGATATTTCAATTTAATGCTGCTATTTTATGGATTTTTTAACGCTGAATCAAAAAATTATCTTCACTTTTAACCATTATGTCAAGATTTTTCGCAAATCGTAAATTTCAAGGTAAATAAACTACGAAAAATCTGATACTATAAAATAGATGTAAGACTTTTTTATTCAGTTTAATTTTATTTAATTCAATAATTTATTAGATTTTTTGGCTATTACTGGGTTTCTTACAGCTAAACAGCTCGGTTGTAATAATGCGCTCTCCGGAATTATTTTCTTAATAAAACCTTCTTCAAGCGACCTGGAAAAAACGGAATTTCTTTCATTTTTTAAAAAAAGATTGGTCGCTCAAGGAGGGAGTTCAACTGGGATGGTCTCTGAATGGAGGTAAAAATTAGTATTGAGCCTATGGGAATAAATTTCGTTCCATGAAAAAATGGCCGTTCAGGGAGTTGGTCGCTTAATGGAGGTGGTCACACAGGGAGGTTTCACTGTATATATAAGTACCTGATGTTTATATTCTGATTCTGCATACCTTACAAAATTTTATCATCATCGAGGCAATGCAGGTTTTGAGATACCTTTTAAAGACAGCCCCCCCCCCCCCCCCACAGCCTCTCCGTACCGAGGGAGCAAGACGCCAGATTTCAAAAAATCATCTCAATCTGGTGTTTATATTCTGAGGTTAACCCTGTGTATTATTATCAGACTTATTCAATATGTGATTTGTAAAAAGGTGCGCTTTTTTCCGGGGCGCTTTTTTCCGGGTGCGCTTTTTTCCGGGGCGCTTTTTTCCGGGGCGCTTTTTTCCGTGCGCTTTTTTCCGGTGCGCTTTTTTCCGTGATTCATGTAAATACTACAGGCAAAGAAAATCGACCTTTTTGTTCGTATGATACAGTATGTTAAGAGAGATTTGCTTTGCATTTCGTTCAGGGGCGCGCCAGCAGTATTCGGCGCCTGTGTGCAGAACTTCAGTTGGCGCCCCATATTCCTAACCCCCCCCCGCACCACCACCACCACCACCAAAAAAAAGAAAAAAAAACTGTACGACTTTTTTTTTTTCTATGAGTATAAATGCATAGCTGCCAAACCAACCTTCCAGCGGTTTTCTCCAAATCAAATAAATGAATTTGGAACCAGAAAATTTATTTAATGAAATGTTTTTTGTTTCTACAGGGTTCTTTTTTATTTCATTTATTAAATTAAATTTCTAGTTAAAAATATGGTTGTTTGAATTAAAAACAAGGAATATTTGGCAGCAATGCAAATAACGGACATTCCTAAAAGGTCGGTGCTTCAGCTGTTGGCTCCCTCTCCCCACAATGGCATACCTCCTAAGTAAATGAGCTCCTTTTACCTGCATCACTTCCGTAATTTTTAAGATCTGATCTTTATTTATATTTATACTTAAAACAGTTAAAATAAACTTTAATTTGGAAATATAGCTCTGTTGAATTAATCACTGGTAGGACTATGACACAAAGAAAGGGGTGCTCGTAATACGGCAAATACACATAAAAGTAGAAAAATATTTTCTCAAATTATGACGTTTGTAATACACCGGAGCGCGTTATAGTACAGTAAAGCCACGATTATTCGCGAGCGGATGATCCGCGGTGCGGTTTATCCGCGAAGCGATTTTTTTTTTTTTTTTTATTATTTATTTAATTTAAGCCAACAGCAAGAAAATGCAGTAAGTCCTACTGATAAATATAAACAGAAAAATTCGTGTATTCGAAAGTAATAGAAGAATATTTCTAGATTCAGTTGCCATGTTTAAATATCAGATACTATAAAGTCTTGATGCCTTTTCTTGATTTTATTAACAAAACGTAAACATACAGCAATTAAAGTATTTAACAATTAAATAAGACTATTATGATAAAATCCAGGGGAGCATATCAAGAATAGCTTTCTTTTCGAGATAGAAAAGGTGTTTCCAAAGCAAGAAGCAAAAACAAGTGACTGATTTTTTTAAAAAGGTGTAACTCGACACTTTTTGTGCAGTATGCATGGCATTGTTTCTTCTTTACTGTTTTTTATTTTAGTGATTTAGACGTAAAGCAAAGGTTTCTGCTGTACTGTGCATATGTATGTATTTTAAACGTTTTATTATGTTTTTTGTACACTAAAACATAGTTTTAATGTTGAATTTTCTTTTCTTCGTGCTTGCACCCCATTTTCAGCCTTTTTCGAGTTATCCGCGGTGCTCTTGCCACCCAATTCCGCGGATAATCGGGGCTGTACTGTACTTTTATTTCTTTTAAAATAAGGTAACATCAATTAAGATGCGCCTTAAACAATTACCGCTCGTTAATCATAATTAGGGGTGCATTCGAAAATGTTCCAGTCCCGGAACATTTGATTTTGTATTAGCAAATATAGAACCCCTATTCTGTCTATATAACAATTGTTATGAAAAATACACATTCGTTTCGACGTTTACATTGTTAAGAAGCTAAGCGTATCTTTATCTTGTCAAACTGTTAACCCTTCCTTCTCTATCAGCTTTTTTAATTTTCGAATTTCCAATTTTCGTGCAATGAATCGAAGTTCTAAATTAAAAACATCTATACTAATAAAACAAAGTTTCGCTCTGTCTTTGAGTGTGTGCGACGGCTAGCAGAATCTACGGCACATACGAGGGTCAAACTTTTTGTGAGGATAGTCAAAAGTCTCTCCTGGTGCACCCTACACGTAAGTTTCAGAATTTTAAATCTCTAATAATTAGTTGAGAATTAATTAAAAAGCCCAAATAAAAAGAATGCAAAAGTATTCATAATTCAACAAGAGCATGGATTTTTTTCAAACCGTAGACAACTTCTTCGAAAACTCGAAGAGATGGGGAGGGGTTAATAGATTTACAGAGATGCAAGGGTGATAAATGTACTGGACCTTTTTAAAAAGGGCTGTACCTTAAATTCTACTGGGGCTAACAGCTCGAAAATTGCACAGCCAGACGCAAAAAAAAAAAAAAAAAAAAATTCCCTTTTCAGAAATTCTAAAAATTATTCCGGTACGGTTTTAGGAAGTCAAAAAATCCACGAAAAATCGATTTATGAAAAATCTTGTTATTTCCTTCGAAAGAAAGGTTCGAAATCTCTCCCACGGACGCCAGGAGTTCATTACAGATAACCAACGTCTTTCAATAGTGGACATTTTCGAAAGAATATAAATTTTTTAAAATATAAATTTATCGATTTAATTTTTATGCATCTGGATGTAGAATTTTTCGGTGATTTCAGATATCTAAATTTCTTCACGGTCGCTCAATTGCAACTTTAGATATTAATTATTATTTCATTAATCGGATGATTCCTTTCAAACTCTCAATTTAAAAGCCAGTCTTTCGAAACCAGAAATGATTTTTATGCTAGGATTCTTTGGAACGCCGTCACATTTTTTTTAAGTACACCATTTAGAGCTTTTAAAGTTATGCATATATCCCTATCTTTAAACGCTGTTTAATAATATCTAAATTTTATAAAAATCGATCCGCAAGATTTTGTTTTATAAAAAATTCTATTTTAAAAAAGTCCTCCCGGCCAGTGCCGGGAGGAAGAGGTAGCTTTCATAATCCTTATTTTAAAAAAGCCAAGTTATATCATGCAAACACACGAAGCTCAATTTAGTGGAAACCGAATATAGGAGATTCAATACTAATTTTTATCAATATAATGAATAATAATTTCGCGAAATTAGTCAGCTTTATCCAAGCTGCTTTTCTTTAAAGTAACTTATATTTGGCTTCCAAATTCGGCAATTTCTTAAAGTGCCTGTCATTTTAAGACAACATGGTGGATGAGGCTAAGCAGTGAACTTGGTCGAGACCTTAGTAATTGCTGTGCACATGCTCACTCACATCGGAATCGGTTAATATATAGGAGTGCTGTCGCATGCAAAAAATAAGATTTTTCAAAATGTCACCCACAACAGAAATTGAAACTGCAATATCTGAGCCATTTTTTAAGGTAAAGACAAACAAAAAATGCTCCTGAATCCTTATATCAAGATCAAATACTTAAGAAAGAAACCTTTTTCAATTTCTAATTTTTTTGCACCTCACTTTAAATATATATATTTTTTTTAATTTAATGGCCGCCATTTTGAAACAAGATGGCTGATGAATCTGGCCAGCGAACTTGGTCGAGGTGTTGATGTATACTATCCCCATGCCTTCTTACATCGAAATATGCGAATACGTGTGTTATCGCGTGACAAATACAAGATCGTTTCAAAATGTTAGCCATGCTAGAAATTCAAAGTGCTATAAATCAACCATTTTTTAAGATATCAACAAAAGAACAAATTTTCAGAAACAAAAACTGCTCCGGAATCTTTGTATCAAGGCCAAGCACATAAAAAAAATCTTTTTCATTTTCCAATTTTTTAATACCTCATTTTAAATTTTAAATTTAATTTTTTTTAAATGGCAACCCTTTTGAAACAAGATGGCGAATGAAGCTGGCCAACGAACTCGGTCGAGACATTGGTATGTACTATGTACAGACCAAGTTACATCCAAATAGGTTCATAAATACGCCTGTTATCGCGTGACAAAAATCAGGTCGTTTTAAAATGTCAGCCACAAGAGAAATTCAAAATGCTATTACTCAGCCATTTTTTTTTAGATATAGACGAAAGAAAAACTGTTCCGGAATCTTTGTATTAAGGTCAAACACATACAAAAAAAATCTTTTTCATTTTCCAAATTTTGGTATCTCATTTAAATTTTTTTATTTTTTTATTTTTAAATGGCCGCCATTTTGAAACAAGATGGCGGATGAAGCTGGCCAACGAACTCGGTCGAGATATTTGTATGTACTATGTACACACCAAGGTACATCCAAGTCGGTTCATAAATACGCCTGTTATTACGTGAGAAAAATCAGGACGTTTCAAAATGTCAGTCACGCTAGAAATTCAAAATGCTATAACTCAGCCATTTCTTAAGATATAGACGAAACAAAAACTGCTCCCGAATCTTTTTATCAAGGTCAAACACATAAAAAGAAAATATTTTTTCAATTTTCAATTTTTGGTACCACATTTCAAATTTAAATTTTTCTTAAAAGTTTAAATGGCCGCCATTTTTAAACAAGATGGCGGGTGAAGCTGGCCAACGAACCCGGTCGAGACATTGGTATGTACTATGTATAAACGAAGTTACATCCGAATCGGTTCATAAATACGCCTTTTATCGCGTGACAAAATTCAGGACGTTTCAAAATGTCAGCCACGCTAGAAATTCAAAATGCTATAACTCAGCCATTTTTTAAGATATAGACGAAACAAAAACTGCTCCGAAATCTTTGTATAAAGGTCAAATACATAAGAAAAAAATATTTTTCCATTTTCAATTTTTTGGTACCACATTTCAAATTTTAAATTTTTAAAAAAATTTTAAATGGCCGCCATTTTGAAACAAAATGGCGGATGAAGCTGGCCAACGAACTCGGTCGAGACATTGGTATGTACTATGTACACACCAAATTACATCCAAATCGGTTCATAAATACGCCTTTTATCGCGTGACAAAATTCAGGACGTTTCAAAATGTCAGCCACGCAAGAAATTCAAAATGCTATAACTCAGCCATTTTTTAAGATATAGACGAAACAAAAACTGCTCCGGAATCTTTGTATAAAGGTCAAATACATAAGAAAAAAATATGTTTCCATTTTTAAATTTTTGGTACCACATTTCAAGTTTTAAATTTTTTTTTAAATTTTAAATGACCGCCATTTTGAAACAAAACGGCGGATGAAGCTGGCCAACGAACTCGGTCGAGACATTGGTATGTACTATGTACACACCGAATTACATCGAAATCGGTTCATAATTACGGGAGTTACAGTGTGACATAGGTCAGATATATATCAATTTGAACGGAGGTGGTTTTGGGGTCTGGGGGTCATGATCGATGAAAATATACCAATATTTTTTGAAATCGCTTTCCTCCGAACGGCTGCAATAGGTAGCTTTTTTGTAAAGAAAGCTTACCTAACGGCTGCAATAGGTAGCTTTTTTGTAAAGAAAGCTACCTAAAAGGAAAAGAAAAACTTTTTTGAATCGAATTTGTTAAAATTAAGAAAACGGACGAACCGTTTGGAACTTTCAGATAGTTCATAATACATAATAAAAATTTTTAAAAATAGGGGGCATCAAATTGCAGGGGGGGGGGGAGGCGATAAAAAAATTTGGAGGATGGGATCAAATATTAAAACCGTACCGTTTTCTACCGTTTTAGAAGTGGGTTTTTGACGGAGCCCTGGGATAAATATTACTTTTAATATAAAAATTTCAAAAGTGTACTTACCACTATTTTCGAATAGTAATTTCAGAAAATATCTTAGATCCTTGCTTAAGTCCGCCACCCCTTGACTAATATATACTAATATATGGCTAATGACTAATATATACTGACTATGGGTAGGTTGTTTAACAGAGTTTCGTTCAGAAACAGTTTTGTTAAGAATAGAGTTCTCCCCCTGATGTTGGAATATAGAAACTAAAAGATTCGAGATTTTGTTTTTTTTTTGCAAGATTATGCAGTGCGAACGCAGCACGCCTGCTAAACCCCTCATGTGATATATCATCGGAAAACCCTGGAACCATTTTACCTCCCTCACTCAGATTCAACCCCCGGGGGGTCACTTTTCTGAGCTCCTAATTAAACTGCAGCAAGATTCGAGCTCATTTGAAGGCTTGACGAAGGTGAAACTCTTCACGGGCCTTCGGTTGGTGAGATCAGTGTTTAACTCCAGGTTATTAGTGGGCGTTCTTCCGTGGGAGGGGGGGGGAAATGAATTTTTTTCATGTGACATATCGTTTTAAAGCTTTTGGCTTGTACTTTACTAAGCACTCACTCCTCTCCTCTTAACTCATTTTTTCATCAGTAAGTAGAGGTCATTTTAAAGTTTTTATTTGTTCATTACTACCCCATGCAATTTTCCCAAAATCGTGAAAAAAATTTACGTAACAAATCTGAACGATTAGCAGCTTCTCTCCCATTTTCACACAGTGAGCGGATTCATACTTCAGACAAAATCGAGTTAAAGATATAAAATCATATAAATTTAAGGTTCATTTAAAAATCATCAAAGGGGGGGGGGGGGGGCGTATCGTTTGAACAAGCTCTTAACACAGAACTCAAATATATACAGTGAAATACGTTTAACACGAAACTGAGGGGACCGAAAATTTTTTTTCGCGTTAAAAGATTTGAAAAGAAAGAACAAAACTCGCAAATTTTTTCGACGTTGTCAATTTTACTTCGATTTCATGTTAAACTACTAGTAAGTTGCATCCATTAGGATAAAAAGCAAGTAATTTTTTTTTTTTTGGGGGGGGGCGATCAAATATCATTTTTTAGTGTCTTTTTTCAGCATTCTGTGATCTAGCTTGTTGAACCAAATAAGCAAAGCTGTCTCTAAATCTTCGCGCTTAGCAGTTCTCATACGTTTTCTCTCCCGCTTAAACATACTGCACTCAAACATTAACGTTAATGGGATCACTGTTTTTTTTATTATTGTTGATAAAGTAGAATTGGCAATGCCAAACTCTTTGTAGATTTCTCTTTTCGTTCTTCTTTTTCATCAACTGCAATAAGCAGCCTCATCTTCATTTTGAAGCGAAATAGCAGTTTCGGTTTCGCACCGATTTCTCAACTATTGTGCTAATAAAACATAAGCTAATTTACAAAAAATACGAAATTCTCTGATTTTCACCCAAAATTCAGTGGTTTAACACAAAATTTACCAATTTCAACTCAAACTAACTAGCTCGAAAGCGAATTTTTTTCGTGTTAAACGAATTTTTGTTTCGTGTTAAAAGAAAAAAAAAGTATTAAATTGCATAGTATACTGTCCGGACCGCTACATCATTTCGTGTTAACCGATTTTTCATGTTAAGCGTTTTCGTGTTAAACGTATTTCACTGTATTTGTTTTACTCTTAGATACTATTATATTTTTCGAAATTCGTCGAAAATGTATGGCAAAATTGTGTTACCCCTCCTATTTCCGAATCTACTGAAAATAAAATTACAAAAAAATTAGTAGTAGTTGGAATTTATTTAAATCTTGCAGGAAAACTATAGCGATTATCCTAGGTCATAGAGTTTTTCAGAAAATCGCAGTTTTCCGTTATACATAAACTTTATTTGGCGGGCGCTCAGCGGAAGAGTTCGAGGTACCTATCGACGCGAAATCGTCTAAGAATTGTCGATAATGATTTTCCAAAAGAATTGTCGGTAATTAGCCGAGATATTAATTAAAAACCTATCTAAAAAATGTGTCACAGGCCAAAGTGGCCCTGCAACTTTGCGATCTCCTTTCGAAGCGCACTTGGCACAATGGCAAGATTAAACTTTGTACAAGGTCTTTTTTTAGGTAAGACGGATCACAATGATAAATAGTCAGCGTTTTTCATTTCAATTGAATTCAATTATTGAAGGCAATTATTGAAAAATATTTAATAAAATAATTTCAAATTACTTGCAGTCTTATTATTCGTTTAACAACTATATTTTGTAAGATTGCAGTTAGTAATTAACAAATTTATTGTATGAACTCTCTGTACGCGAGTGAAACTCGCTCTTGACCGATTATTCTTTGTTCGAAGCAAATCTATAAAATATACAAGTAAAATTTCAGTAAACCTTAATTCATTTTGAGGTTGTTCTAAAAACATGTTTCCCGACTTTAAATGACATGAAACATTCTTACATGCTCATGGGCTCGTTTTTATGCGTTGCATACAATGATAGGCTAAACTATTAAATTTGTTTGGAATTGAATGGCGTTTTTCATTTCTTTTTTTTAATGTGTATTGCATTTTGAACTACATCCTGTTTTATTTATTTAGTCAGGGCCGAAACTAAGGGGATGAGGCAGAGACGGCAAATGCCCCGGGCACCAGAACGAAGGGGTGCCCAATAAAGGATTATACCTTTGGAATGGATCATTTTCTTCTGATGGACTGATGTCTTTCATTATTATGAAACAGCCATTATAAGTGAAGTGTTAGGTCAAGATAATAGAGCAGCCGTAAAAAGTTAGGACTCTGGTTTTCTGGTCAGAATGGGGAAAAAAATGCCTCTTTCATCTTCACCTAACACTTCATTTATAATGTCTGTTTCATAATAATGAAAGCCCCACCAGTCCATCAGAAGAAAATAACTCGGTTAAAGCGGAAACTCGGTTAAGCGAAACTCGGATAACCGGGACTCTACTGTAGATTTCATTTTAAAAATGATCTTTAGAATTTTTTTTGTTGGTGTTCAGAGGAGGGTCATGACCCCCGTGCCCCCCCCCCCCCCTTGGATCCGCCATTGTAGATTATGTAGTTCAGTATTACATATTTTATGATTGCATATTTTAAATTTTAAAAATAAGTCGGTTATTAGGAAATTAGTTTGCCCCGGGTGCAAAAAAGGCTAGTTTTGGCTCTGTATTTAGTACTGTTTTTGTTATAATGTAGCCGATTGCTATGATTGGTTTGTGCTTTTTTTAGCGATTTACTTTTACATGAGTACCATGCATAACCTGGAGGCTTATGTTGCTTTACTACTGTGCAATATAGTAATATACTACCCGTTTTTATATCGTCAGTATGTGTATCACTACCAATACTACAGTAAGATAGAAGTGTTATATATTTTCAGTTATTTGAATAATGGAGCCTTCCATGTTTGCCACAAACTGTAGTGCGCCCCTGCTTTCTGAAAAGCTGGTCAGGCCTGATCCAGAGCAGGGATGGCAAAAGGAGCATTCGCGGTCGCCCTTCGGAATTTTTTATGTTTCTAGCTTTTTTGAATTTATTTTAGGTGCTTGACGGCCCCCTTAAGCCTTCCGTGGCGCCTTACGACCGTTACCTTTCGACACCGTGGCGCCTTTTGGTTTGAAACTCTCTCCGCCCCCTACCCCCAAAGTTACGCCGCTGACGAGCATCTGCAAATTTCATATCTTATAAGTAAAAATGAACTCATAAATGCGTCAGAAATGACGTACTTTCGATTTAAATACCGCTTTAATAAATTTAAATTGGTTAAAAGTTTTTCAAATTTTTCAGCTTCGCCTAAAATATTTGGTGCCTTTACTATTCTGGCGCCTGTGTGCGGTGCACACTTTACACGCTGGGTCGGCGCGCCCCTGATTTCGTTCGTTGCTCACAAGTCCGAGTTAGCTATGTCTAATTTTGAATCCTTAGTTATCAAAGTGCAGCCCCGGAAATCAAATATAAAAGCAGTAAGGTCATTTTATCGAGTTTCTGCTCTATGCTTTGAAGAACTTGAAAGAATAGCTGGAACAGAAAGTCAAACTGCCTTTTGTTTTACTGCATATTTTGAAATACAGTTCGTGAAACACTTAAAATACTTAACAAAAGCAGTATGGCAAAATCATCCTTTCATGCAAAAACAGTGTGAATCATCAACTCGGTTCGTCAAAAACTGAACAAGCTTCTGTTCGCGGGTTCCTCCAATTGTAGATGAAAGATAGTGAACAACAATGCCTGACTTGCCTAGTTCTAGATCTTCTTAAACACTTTGAAAAAGTTCAAAAAGACAGTCAACGATCTTTCATTACACTGCCTGATATAAAATTGTTAAAAAATAAAAAAATACGAATTCTTTGACTCTTGTCGAAGATAGGCGTTAATCTGGTGGATACGATGAACAGCTGATAAAAATAAATTAAGGCACTAAGGAATCTGAAAATGATTCGGATATTGAAGAAAATCCTCGTAGATGTAAAGTTAACAACACATCAGTTTCTATCAAGAGATGCTGGTGTGCAGTGAGAAAATAAACTTTATTGTGTTGTAAAGAATTTGTTTCCAAAGATTGGAAAAAAAATCTACATCTCCAACAGGATAGATGCTTTCGTAAAGGCAAGAAGACCAACAAAGGTTGTTAGTACAGCTCGCCAAGATGTTTAGAACCTTTTTCATAAAGAAAAAGTTACCGATTTTACTGAGGATGCAATGGCTTTGTATGCAGCTGAAAACTGAATCTTTCTTCAGACATGACCTCATCGAAAGCAAGATTATATTACTAATTTAGGGCGTCTCAACCTAACTCTACAAATTGATGCAGCCATATGTTTATATGATACCTCACAGTGCTGACCCAGAAACAGCTGTGTCCATACATATAACGTTTAAATCCAACAAACAGTCGGGACTGTCAAAAGAAATCTTAAACTCAAAGATGTTAATTAAAATTCATAAGATACAAATAAATGTAAAAACATTGCTTACAGGTGCGTCAAATACAATAAAATCCTTTAAAAACACATTAAAGTCATTTTAAAAACCAAAACGTTTTCAACCGAAACTTACTCGGCATTCATCACTGAAAAACTAATAGCTGTTGTCTCTCTCCGTAGAGAGTATGATCGATTTCGATCCTACTTTTACAGAAATTATTAAAATTACAGTTAAATCGGGTTTGAATTTAATTATCAACAACAACGTTTTTATTTTCCACAATCAAGTTTACAAACAAGTCAATGGGGCCCCAATGGGTTCCCCCATTTCATGTTTGCTTGCAGAGTTTAAACTACGTCCTCTTGGAAATATAATCCTGCAAACCATAAGACCGGGTCCGGATTGCTGGTTCAGATACGTTGATGATATACACTGGTTATCAAAAATTAAGGAAAAGTCACAAAATGCTAATTTTCAAATACGCGAACACTCAAAGGAAAATAATATAATTCGAGTAATTACTATCTCTACAACACAGCTAGCCCATATAACATCTCATTCATGTCACACATGGTCACAAGTATCACAGTCACTACGGTGAAGCAAAAAAATAGGAAATTCCATACATCTCAGTATGAGTCTCAAATGATCACTATATGTGACTCCACTGAGAAGTCAATGTGCTTGTGACGAGTCACCATGTGACTTTACAATGTAGTTAAATTGGGACTCTCGTGTGACTGTCATTTTTAGACTCAATTTCATAGTCATCATGAACGTTGCATTATGATAAGTCACCAAATAATATCATATTATAGTCACATGGAGACTTTTCCCAAAAGAGCACAATGGTGACTTCACAGTAGTCTCTCTGTCACCTGAAAGTCATCATGTGACTTTAATGTGACATTATTTCGTAACTTATCACAATGCTGCGTTCACGATGACTTTGAAATTGAGTCTACAAATGACAGTCACATGAGAGTCACAATGTAACTACATTGTAAAGTCACATGGTGACTCGTCACAAAGCAGAAGTCACAGTGACGTCTCAGTGGAGTCACATATAGTGATCATTTGAGACTCATAATGAGATGTATGGAATTTCCTATTTTTTTGCTTCACCGTAGTGACTGTGACACTTGTGACCATGTGTGACATGAAGAGATGTTATATGGACTAGCTGTGTTGTAGAGATAGTAATTACTCGAATTATATTATTTCCTTTTGAGTGTTCGCGTATATGAAAATTAGCATTTTGTGACTTTCCCTTAATTTTTGCACACCAGTGTATTTACATTATATGGAATCACGGAAAAGATGAATTATACTCCTTTCTAGATAAAATCAATAGCTTAGACAACAAAATAAAATTCACACTAGAAGTAGAGCAAAATCAAAAGCTGGCGATTTTGGATGTCTAACTAATCAGAAATATGGCTAAACAGAATCTTGATCGAACAGTTTTTAGAAAAGTTAACAGATCTAATTCCACTATCGCATTTAGTACCAGTTCACATATAAGTTACAAGTTAGCACCTTTCAATTTTTAAGTAAAAAGAAGTTTGTTCAAGCCATTTCCTTAATGGGGAAATAGATGTAATTAGAAAAAGTCCTTCCGGCCAGTGCCGGGAGGAAGAGGTAGCTTTCATATTCCTTATTTTAAAAAAGCCAACTTATATTATTCAAACACACGAAGGCTCAATTTAGTGAAAACCGAATATAGGAGATTCAATACTAACTTTTATCAATACTAAATCATTATGAATGAGAATTTCGCGAAATTAGTCAGCTTTATCCAAGCTGCTTTTGTTTAAAGTAACATATATTTGGCTGCCAAATTCGGCGATTTCTTAAAGTGCCTGCCATTTTAAGACAACATGGTGGATGAGGCTAACCAGTGAACTTGGTCGAGACCTTAGTAATTGCTGTGCACATGCTCACTCACATCGGAATCGGTTGATATATACGAGTGTTGTCGCAGACAAAATATCAGATTTTTCAAAATGTCACCCACATTACAAATTGAAACTGCTATATCTGAGCCATTTTTTAAGATAAAGACAAACAAAAAATGCTCCTGAATCCTTATATCAAGGTCAAATACTTAAGAAAGAAACCTTTTTCAATTTCTAATTTTTTTGCACCTCACTTTAAATATAATTTTTTTTAATTTAATGGCCGCCATTTTGAAACAAGATGGCTGATGAAGCTGGCCAGCGAACTTGGTCGAGATATTGATGTATACTATCCACATGCCTTCTTACATCGAAATAGGCGAATACGTGTGATATCGCGTGACAAATACAAGATCGTTTCAAAATGTTAGCCATGCTAGAAATTCAAAGTGCTATAATTCAACCATTTTTTAAGATATAAACAAAAGAACAAATTTTCAGAAACAAAAACTGCTCCGGAATCTTTGTATCAAGGCCAAACACATAAAAAAAAATCTTTTTCATTTTCCTATTTTATAATACCTTATTTTAAATTTTAAATTTGATTTTTTTAATTGGCAACCCTTTTGAAACAAGATGGCAAATGAAGCTGGCCAACGAACTCGGTCGAGACATTGGTATGTACTATATACAGACCAAGTTACATCCAAATCGGTTCATAAATACGCCTGTTATCGCGTGACAAAAATCGGGTCTTTTTAAAATGTCAGCCACAATAGAAATTCAAAATGCTATAACTCAGTCATTTTTTTAGATATAGACGAAACAAAAACTGTTTCGGAATCTTTATATTAAGGTCAAACACATACGAAAAAAATCTTTTTCATTTTCCAATTTCTTGGTATCTCATTTTAAATTTAAAATTTTTAAATTGTTTTTAAATGGCCGCCATATTGAAACAAGATGGCGGATGAAGCTGGCCAACAAACTCGGTCGAGACATTGGTATGTACTATGTATAAACGAAGTTACATCCAGATCGGTTCATAAATACGCCTTTTATCGCGTGACAAAATTCAGGACGTTTCAAAATGTCAGCCATGCTAGAAATTCAAAATGCTATAACTCAGCCATTTTTTAAGATATAGACGAAACAAAAACTGCTCCGGAATTTTTGTATAAAGGTCAAGTACATAAGGAAAATATATTTTTCCATTTTTAATTTTTTGGTACCGCATTTCAAATTTTAAATTTTTTTAAAAATTTTATATGGCCGCCATTTTGAAACAAAATGGCGGATGAAGCTGGCCAACGAACTCGGTCGAGACATTGGTATGTACTATGTACACACCGAATTACATCCAAATCGGTTCATAAATACGAGAGTTACAGTGTGACAAAGGTCAGATATATATATATTTTGAAATCGCTTTCCTCCGAACGGCTGCAATAGGTAGCTTTTTAGCTCACAGGCTATCAAAGCCTGAGAGCTAATGTGCCTGCCCGCTCTGTATGTATGTATGTATGTATGTACGTAACGCGATAACTCTTGATAGAAACATCCGATTTGCTTCAAAATTTTTTCCTATGTTCATTGTGATAAGGCGCTTCCCTGATTAGTTTTGGGAGTTCATTGGTTAAGGATAAAGGGGGAAAAACGGGGTTAGTCCAACCCCTTAATTCAGATAAATGGGTTTTTCATGCAGAATGATTCGATTTTCTCCGAATTTGGTATACCGGTTTATTATGTTAAGGAACTTCCCTGGATAGATTTGGAGGTTCATTGGTTAAGGATAAAGGGGGAAAAGGGGGTTAGTCCACCCCCTTAATTCAGATAATTGGGTTTTTCATGCAGAATCATTCGATTTGCCCCGAATTTGGTATACCGGTTTATTATGTTAAGGAACTGCCCTGATTAGTTTTGGGAGTTCATTGGTTAAGGATAAAGGGGGAAAAACGGGGTTAGTCCACCCCCCTTAATTCAGATAAATGGGTTTTTCATGCAGAATCATTCGATTTGCTCCGTATTTGTTATACCAGTTTATTATGTTAAGGAACTTCCCTGATTAGTTTTGGGGGTTCATTGGTTAAGGATAAAGGGGGAAAAGGGGGGTTAGTCCACCCCTCTTTATTCAGATAAATGGGTTTTTCATGCAGAATGATTCGATTTGCTCCGAATTTGGTATACCGGTTTATTAGGTTAAGGCGCTTCCCTGAATAGTTTTGTAGGTTCATTGGTTAAGGATAAAGGGGGAAAAGGGGGGTTAGTCCACCCCCCTTAATTCAGATAATTGGGTTTTTCATGCAGAATGATTCATTTTTCTCCGAATTTGGTATACCGGTTTATTATGTTAAGGAACTTCCCTGAATAGTTTTGGAGTTTCATTGGTTAAGGATAAAGGGGGGTTAGTCCACCCCCTTAATTCAGATAATTGGGTTTTTCATGCAGAATCATTCGATTTGCCCCGAATTTGGTGTACCGGTTTATTATGTTAAGGAACTTCCTGATTAGTTTTGGGAGTTCATTGGTTAAGGATAAAGGGGGAAAAATGGGGTTAGTCCACCCCCCTTTATTCAGATAAATGGGTTTTTCGTGCAGAATCATTCGATTTGCTCTGTATTTGGTATGCCGGTTTATTATGTTAAGGAACTTCCCTGATTAGTTTTGGGGGTTCATTGGTTAAGGATAAAGGGGGAAAAGGGGGATTAGTTCACCCCTCTTTATTCAGATAAATGGGTTTTTCATGCAGAATGATTCGATTTGCTCCGAATTTGGTATACCAGTTTATTAGGTTAAGGCGCTTCCCTGATTAGTTTTGGGAGTTCATTGATTAGGGATAAAGGGGGAAAAACGGGGTTAGTCCAACCCCTTAATTCAGATAAATGGGTTTTTCATGCAGAATGATTCGATTTTCTCCGAATTTGGTATACCGGTTTATTATGCTAAGGAACTTCCCTGATTAGTTTTGGAGGTTCATTGGTTAAGGATAAAGGGGGAAAAGGGGGGTTAGTCCACCCCTTAATTCAGATAATTGGGTTTTCCATGCAGAATGATTCGATTTGCTCCGAATTTGGTATACCGGTTAATTAGGTTAAGGAATTTCCCTGATTAGTTTTGGGGTTTCATTGGTTAAGAATAAAAGGGGAAAAGGGGGGCTAGTCCACCCCCTTAATTCATATAAATGGGTTTTTCATGCAGAATGATTCGATTTGCTCCGAATTTGATATACCGGTTTATTAGGTTAAGGAACTTCCCTGATTAGTTTTGGGGGTTCATTGGTTAAGGATAAAGGGGGAAAAGGGAGGTTAGCCCGCCCCTCTTAAATTAGATAAATGGGTTTTTCATGCAGAATGATTCGATTTGCTCCGAAGTTGGTATACCGGTTTATTATGTTAAGTAACTTCCCTGATTAGTTTTGTGGGTCCATTGGTTAAGGATAAAGGGGGAAGAGTGGCTTGTCCCCCCCCCCTTAATTTATATAAACGGTTTTTTCATGCAGAATTATTCGCTTTGCTCCAAATTTGGTATACCGGTTTATTATGATAAGGAGCTTCCCTGATTAGATTTGGAGGTTCACTGGTTAAGTATAAAGGGTGAAACGGGGGCTAAATCCCCTTCACTTATTTTTTTGAGGGGCATTATTCCTTAAAATAAGAGTATGATATACAATTAGTGTGAATAGCCTGTGAGCTCAATGCCATCAGTTTAGCTGGGCATTTTTCTTTTTTTTATTGTAATGAAAGCTACCTAAAATAGCTGCCGAGAATTCAGTTCCACCCGTTTCATTGAAAAAAATCATAAACAGATTTAAAGTGAAAGATGAAGAAAAACGAAGTACAGCTCCAGATAAAAGTTTGAAATTTTGTAAAGTTAACTACATCCCAAGGTTTTTTGAGAGTATATGAGGCATTCCCTTTCTAAGTTTGGTGTTACATTAATCGCAGTTCCTCCCCCAAAGTTAAAAATTTTGTTAATTACGAAAATTGACCCAATTCAAACCATCAATAGATCAGGGGTATATATTATACCCTTCAAGAAAGAGAATAAAGATTTTATGTACATAGGTATGACACTGAGGAAATTTCGAGACAGAATAAAAGAACATGAAGCAGATCTGACAAGGAGAGGGCCAACCTTGTTAATCACAGATTTTGATTATTTTAATATATGTTGTAGGGTAGAGACCCCTTAGTGTCAGGTTCAACGGATTTTATCCAACGCTCCTTTGTTCTTGAGAAACCGGGTGGTCTAATAATAGTACACAACTTAAATACTTACATTGCAACCGCAATGATAGGTTGATCGTAGCTCAGTTGGTACGGCGTTCGCTGGCCGGGCTCGGGTTCGGAACCCGAACGCACTACATTTGTTTTTCTCATTTTTTGTTTTATAAATATACTTGTAATTAAAATTTAATAATTTAAATTGCAAAATTTAATATCATACATTAATTATAATGTTAACAAACTTAAATTTATCATTTTTTAAAATTTTTAAACTATTATTTCTCATCCTTTAAAGAGGTTTAAAAAGAAATTGGATCTATTATTGAATGATAAAAATTCCAAAATCATGACAAAATCTGTTTTGGTGCCATCTAGTTATGATAAAATAAAACAATATTCAAATAAAATAAAAATAAAAGCAGAAAGAAGATAAAGGTGAAAGCAAAATAGTAATTGAAAGCGCAAGCATACGTATTACAAATTTAAAAATCTTTAATATGCAAAAAATCGGTTGTAATTTAATTCTGATGCTAATTTTTAATATAATTATGCTTGTTACTTTAAAAACAGAATATTAACATTATCGCATTGACTTCCTTTGTTAAAGCAATGCGTAAATGATGTTTCTTTAAAATCACGAATTGACAAAATTGCTCAATATCATTGCATCGATAAAGAATAGTATATGAAATACATTTTAAAAGTGATTATTTTAAAAATTAACAGTTTTATGATGTTTTATACAACTATTTAGTTAAAAGTAAAAAATTAAGTAGGGTAAAATTGATGTACAATATTATAAATTTTAATTGACAATGAGATTATTAATTATACTTACAAGTATATTTATAAAACAAAAAATGAGAAAAACAAATGTGGCGCATTCAGGTATCGACCCAGGCCCACGGAACAGCCGGCAGACGCCATACCAACTGAGCTACGACCAACCTATCACTGCGGTTGCAAAGTAAGTATTATGTTGTGTACTATTATTAGACCCCCCGGATTCTCAAGAACTAAGGAGCGTTGGATAAAATCCGTTGAACCTGACACTAAGGGGTCTCTACCCTACAACATATATTAAAATAATCAAAATCTGTGATTAACAAGGTTGGCCCTCTCCTTGTGAGATTAAAGAGACCCCACATTGCGCTAGCAAGATTAGCACAAACTCAGTCTATAAAAGTAGATTTCAATAGATCCAAAATTATCTCCCGTATCAATAATCACCAAGAAGGTATCATAAGAGAATCGCTAGAAATAATCGCTAATAAACAAATAGTCTGCAATGATATGTTATCATATGATATCCACGCAGTCTGGAAAGAATTAATACATAATTAATAAACCTGTACTTTTTTGAGAAAAAAAAATTCCATTCCACCTTATATTTCATACCACCCTTGAAGTAAAATGGTCTGTTCCGGGCAAAGCTAGAGGGCGCAGAGGGACAACAGCTATTAGATTTTCACTGATGAAGGCCGAGTAAGTTTCGGTTGAAAACGTTTTGTTTTTTAAAATGACCTTAATGTGTTTTTAAAGGATTTTATTGTATTTGACGCACCTGTAAGCAATGTATTTATATTTATTTGTATCTTATGAATTTTAATTACTAATCAAGGTGAATTTTGCACGGAAAAATTTTAACTTTTTATTGAATTTAAAGATGTTTATTGCTCTTAAAGGAATTGGAACAGCTTTTTATAATCCAAAATCTGTTGTTGCACGATTCCTAGAGAGAAAAGGAAGAAGGAGAAAGTTTGCAGACAAAGAAACCTATCAAAATCATGAATTTGTCAAGAAATTCTTTTCTAATGTCAGTAACCTGTAAAGAAAAAACTTAACGATTGTAATTATTATTGTAGCATTTTGGAAACATTATAAAAATTTAATAAAGTTTAAAATTTTAAAACATAAAGAACTAAATCGTTTTCCTTGCCAGCTTAATTTTCCTGTTTGCATACGAAAGTCCTTTGTATAAAAAATTGAGACAATAATAATAAATGTTGTAGCATTTTGGAAATATTTTATAGATAGAAGAATTTTTATTTTTTAGCATAAAGAGCAAAATCAGTGTCCTTGTTTAATTTCACTCTTTGCAAAATGCAGTAACTTGTAAGAGACAAAATAAATTTAACCAATATAATTATTATTGATTTGGCATTTTGAAAACATGTTTTAAAATTTAACGTGCTATTTTTTTTATTTTAATTATATTTTTAATTTTTCATGTTTTTAAAACAAGCATCAAGAGAAAAATTATTTTCATGATGGGTTTCACTTTTGGGTCTAAAACTATAGTTCGGTACTATTTCACTAAAGAAAATATTTAATGATTCAGGTCATATTTACTTTTCAATTTGAAAATGTATTCCAGGCTCCAATTATCTAATTTGTCTGACGTATTATGGTTATGAACAAAAGCCTCATGTACAAACTAATAAAAATCTAAGCAACATTTTAGCATGAATTTAGATGATAATTTTCTGACATAAAGTTTTAAATAGGCATACAAATTTGGTAGGTTGGGTATCATGATTGATCCATTACTAACATAACGATTAACAATTTGTCTGAACTGAGAATGTAGCCTTTTGTTTAATATTACCTAGCTATAAATGAGGTGATTTACATGATTTATCGAAGATTTTGCAGTTTACTAACCTACAACAGAAGAAGTACAGTAGCCATAACTAATAATGTATAGAAATTTGTCAGACAATGGATATTCTTATTATTTGTTTTGCAGTTATTGAGGAAAGGGGGGGGGGGGGTAATTTATAAACATTTGCTTTAGACAACAGACCAAACCTATTGTCGCCCAGTGAAAATTCCTTAAAATATGCTCTGTTCCATTAACATCATGGGCACCAAACAGTGGGCATGCTAGCGGCCTTCTCCAATATTTTCTTTCAATGAACATTTGTTTGTTGTAATTTAAATTTACTTTCTTTAATAATTGTCTAATTTTAATAAATTACATAATCTATATTGCTGTTACCATTCTTCAAAAATTTAAAATAAATAAATCTGAATACCTACAGCCCGTTCATTGCACGAATATTGCATTTATGTCTTTGAGGATTTCCATGGCTTAAATCTCTCACCTTAAAATAAATTGTCAAAATGATACTAATGATGCTCTTGCAAGATTTGTCTGCGAACAGAAAATTAAATTGCAAATTAAAGATAGCAAATTTTGAAAAAAGCGCATGGCTTGTAAGTCCACTGAAATGTAGGATTCTGCCAGGTAAACTCATTTATATTTCTTTCTTTCAAAGAAATTGAATAAAAACCATACCTTTGAAAGCTTTAAAATGCATAAAAAAATAAATGAAATGATTTCATTTGCTCAAAATAACAGTGCTGACAATTTGATGAAAAACTAACTTAATAGCATAGAGAAATTACATGGTACTGGTAAAAAAAATGAAAAAGAGTGCGGATATTTTTCTACATCGTGTTTCAAAATTATTAGAACAAAAGTTTGGGGGAGATAGAATACACTTATACAATCACAAACTACAGTACACTATAAGGTTTTAAAAATATCAGTTTGAAAATTATATTTTTAAAGTAATACTTTACTTTAAAGAAATTAATTATGATTTAGTTTTGTAAAAGATTTAGTTTATTTAATTTAAATAATTTACGTTATTTAATGATATATTAAGGAGAATGATAATTGTATTACTGCCAGGAAAATCACTGAACTTTTAAAACAGTAAAAATCTGACCTCTTCAGAGAGAGCCGGAATTATAAATTTTTTACTATTTTTTATAGTTATACAATTCAAGTAAAAATAATTTTACATATACAGAAAAAAGAGAGATCGTCGTTACCTGTGCAGTCATTTCTTGATCACCACACAAATAGTTAATTGCTTCTAATATCGATGTGGTGTTAATTGCGTCTTTAAGTAAGTCTAATGCCTGGAATGAGAAAATGATTTTACTTTTCAGGATAATACAGAAACAGACTGGGTTTTCGTAGTTGGGAAATTTTCACAGAAACGTACATTTCTAAAGTCCTTTCCATTAACATCATGGGCACCAAACAGTGGGCATGCTAGCGGCCTTCTCCAATATTTTCTTTCAATGAACATTTGTTTGTTGTAATTTAAATTTACTTTCTTTAATAATTGTGTAATTTTAATAAATTACATAATCTATATTGCTGTTACCATTCTTCAAAATTTTAAAATAAATAAATCTGAATACCTACAGCCCGTTCATTGCACGAATATTGCATTTATGTCTCTGAGGATTTCCATGGCTTAAATCTCTCACCTCAAAACAAATTGTCAAAATGATACTAATGATGTTCTTGGAAGATTTGTCTGCGAACAGAAAATTAAATTGCAAATATAGCAAAATGAAAATGTTTTAAATTGCTTTTAACTAATCTAATACCATGCTTATATTTACCAAGATCGTAAAAAAAGTATTTTTTCGACAAACATAAGCAAAGATCTTGATTATCCGCATGGCTTGTAAGTCCACTGAAATGTAGGTTTCTGCCAGGTAAACTCATTTATATTTCTTTCTTTCAAAGAAATTGAATAAAAACCATACCTTTGAAAGCTTTAAAATGCATAAAAAATAAATGAAAGGATTTCATTTGCTCAAAATAACGGTGCTGACAATTTGATGAAAAACTAACTTAATAGCATAGAGAAATTACTTGGTACTGGTGAAAAAACGAAAAAGAGTGCGGATATTTTTCTACATCGTGTTTCAAAATTATTAGAACAAAAGTTTGGGGGAGATAGAATACACTTATACAATTACAAATTACAGTACACTATAAGGTTTTAAAAATATCAGTTTGAAAATTATATTTTTAAAGTAATACTTTACTTTAAAGAAATTAATTATGATTTAGTTTTGTAAAAGTTTTAGTTTATTTAATTTAAATAATTTACGTTATTTAATGATATATTAAGGAGAATGATAATTGTATTACTTCCAGGAAAATTACTGAACATTTAAAACAGTAAAAATCTGACCTCCTCAGAGAAAGCCGGAATTATAAATTTCTTATTATTTTTTATAGTTATACAATTCAAGTAAAAATTATTTTACATATACAGAAAAAAGAAAGATCGTCATTACCTGTGCAGTCATTTCTTGATCATCACACAAATAGTTGATTGCTTCTAATATCGATATGGTGTTAATTGCGTCTTTAAATAAGTCTAATGCCTGGAATGAGAAAATGATTTTACTTTTCAGGATAATACAGAAAAATACTGGGTTTTCGTAGTTGGGAAATTTTCACAGAAACGTACATTTCTAAAGTCCTTTCCATTAACATCATGGGCACCAAACAGTGGGCATGCTAGCAGCCTTCTCCAATATTTTCTTTCAATGAACATTTTTTTGTCGAAATCTAAATTCACTTTCTTTAATAATTGTCTAATTTTAATAAATTACATAATCTATATTGCTGTTACCAATCTTCAAAGTTTTAAAATAAATAAAACTGAATACCTTCAGCCCGTTCATTGCACGAAAATTGCATTTATGTCTTTGAGGATTTCCATGGCTTAAATCTCTCACCTTAAAATAAATTGTCAAAATGATACTAATGATGTTCTTGCAAGATTTGTCTGCGAACAGAAAATTAAATTGCAAATTAAAGATAGCAAAATGAAAATGTTTTAAATTGCTTTGAAATGTAGGTTTTTGCTAGGTAAACTCATTTATATTTCTTTCTTTCAAAGAAATTGAATAAAAACCATACCTTCGAAAGCTTTAAAATGCATAAAAAAAAATAAATGAAAGGATTTCATTTGCTCAAAATAACGGTGCTGACAATTTGATGAAAAACTAACTTAATAGCATGGAGAAATTACTTGGTACTGGTGAAAAAATGAAAAAGAGTGCGGATATTTTTCTACATCGTGTTTCAAAATTTTTAGAACAAAAGTTTGGGGGAGATAGAATACACTTATATAATCACAAATTACAGTACACTATAAGGTTTTTAAAATATTAGTTTAAAAATTATATTTTTAAAGTAATAATTTATTTTAAAGAAATTAATTATGATTTAGTTTTGTAAAAGTTTTAGTTTATTTAATTTAAATAATTTACGTTATTTAATGATATATTAAGATAATTATAATTGTATTACTGCCAGGAAAATCTCTAAACTTTTAAAACAGTAAAAATCTTACCTCTTCAGAGAGAGTCGTCTCAAAGCATGTAACGTATATCTTTATAATCTCTTCATCTTCATCTAAAAACAACAACAGTAAAATAAATACACAATCATTATCATGATAAACTTCCTTTTTTTTAAATGATCAATTTCACTATAACATATAAAATATTTAAAATACATAAATCTTAATAGTAAAAAAAAAAAAAAAAAAAAAAAAAAAAAAAATCCCAAAAGATGATAATTTTGACATTTTAGCGAAACCTTCAACAGATTTTCTTCGCTTTCTGAGAGATTGAATGAATTTCGAAGAAATATTATAAATGACCATTATCCACATCCAAAAAGCAATTAAATAGACGTTTCATAATTTTGAAGATATCTAGCGTTGCATACGCAGTCACTATGCCATTTCAGAACTTTCCTTAACATGACATTTTACAGAAAGTAAAATTATTCTGTTAATGATTTCGTTAAAATATCATCATTATTTTTAGAGTTATGAACGATCCTCTGATCCGGATTCGGCTTGAAGCATGAAATGTATATTTTCTTGAATAGGGGATTAAGACGACCCTGGTACATGCGATGCTGATTTATAACACAAAAATTGTTTGTCTGGACATGGAATAACACAATAAGTCTCTGTTTGTCAGTTCAGATACACCTTATATACAGATTTTTTCGTTCATTTATTATTAGTTGTGCAAGATCAGTATTTTTTGAGAAAGTAAAAACTAAGTTTTGCTCTTATGAAGTTGATAAAAGATTTGACTTTCCAATGTTTATTTTTTTAAAGATATACTATGAATGGACCGAAATATAATCGAAATATAAAATGTACTCAAAAATGTATTTTAAATTAAGAAAATTATAAATAAATTCATATTAAAATTTTTTTAAAGTATGACTTCATTAATTTTTACATAAAACGTGAAAAACATGGCTATGGGAACTTACAGTTCGTTCCTATCATTATATTTCGCGATATAGAGGAAATTTACTTTTCGACGGTTTAAAAACACCGTGTCCTCTTATTGTTTACATGAACATAGTACAAAATCTTCGAAAGTAATCGGGAATTTCATATTTACATTTTTATCTGTTTAAAGTTCGTTTATTTTATATTTAGATTTTTTATACATTTTTTCAGTTAACAATTGAATGACTCCGGTGATTTTCCTTGTGAGATCTTAATTTTATTTTTCTGAATCTATGGATAGAACTGTAACATATTTTTTATAATCCTATAAAGGTTCCAGAAAAAGTGCAAAAATTTCGTATACCTTTCTGGGCTGATTTGATTCAAAGGAATAAATAATGTGCCAAAAGTAATTGACCATTTAAAATATGAAAGTTGATGCAATTTTTATTCGTAGACAACCCCTATTTCAGGAAATGCATTCATATGCAGAAAGTAGGCACAATTTCCACTCAAACTATACCTACCGCATCTCCCATTGCCGCGTGACCATTGTGATAAAATAATTTGTCAAAAGTGAGTTTTAACTCTTCAACAATTAAATTCCTTATAAATTTTATATGCAAGAAGACGCCTACATTTTCAGAAATTGCAGTCATTTAAAAAGAGACCATTATTTCGAGTCCGATGACGCCTTTGTTTTTATGTTATTGTAAATGATCTACAAATAAAGACGGGTGCGTATTTTTTTATGAAACGGATTGTACCTTGTGTATAAAGGAAACTGGGTAGCATTTGAATTTTTTTTGTAGGAAGTTTGCTCTTTGCGTAAAATTTCACTAAAATTTCTTTGAAATCGTTCATTTTTTTTTTTTTTTAAAGTAAGCTCTTGATTATAAATATATTTTTTAACTTTCGTGATTTTTTCTAATAACCCTAAAAGGAAATTAAGCAACAGCTTCTTACAAAACAAAGTCGTCCAAACGATCGCCGCCATCTTAATAAAATTTACGTGGGGTAACAGGACAAACGAAACTTATTTACACGAAAGATGAAAAGCAAGGAACAAACTTACATTTACTGCAGACTTTCTCATCTATCGCATCCGGATTTTCATCGAATAATTCGCAGTCAGCGACGGAAACACAACCGAGGCCCAAAAAAATTAACAGTAATAAATTCATTATAGTAATGGCAAGACGTAGCAAGAGAGACCGATGATTCCTCCAAAATTGCAGGAGTGATTTGAGTATAACTTGAGTGATCGAGTATCGCCTTTATATACGATTAACCCGGAAAAAATATATTTGATGTCACATGACATTGAATTGAGATCCGATGACAGAAATTCCTTTTGTACATTCAATATTGGGAAATAATAGCTAATTTCCTGCAATAGAAGAATTATGGGCTAATTTAATTTACTATTGTTCATTGAAATTTACATAATGGCTGCAAGAAAATAAAAAAATTACTGTCAGTTTCTAATTATAATTTTTGAATAAAGCCTACAAAAGAATTTTTTTTTAGATCATTGTGCAAGTAATAATCAACACAAAAATTGACATTTAATCTGAAAGGAACACAAAGGCGACAGCAGTATAATACAATTATGTAAGCCATCTGTATTCAATTACATAACGTCTGTGAAATAATACTCTTTATTTTATTTCTGCACACTTTTAGGTGTTTCATATAAGCAGATTTCAGATGTACCGAAATTGTGGATTCTATCATGTAAAGATTTTCAATAAAGTGAGATGAATATAGGGTTGTCAGAAATTACTAAATTTTTATTTTGAATACCATTATTGGCGTATAGTATTATTCGCCTGATCTAAACACAAAACTTTTGCAAAGGCGACTATTTCTCTACGAAGATAATAGCGCTCAAAATAAAATTTTAGTATTTTCCTAGAAACAGTGGGTGAAAATCCAGGAAAATCACATAGAAGATATAGTAGAGACAAAAAACTTTATTTGCAAACCACCTAAAAATAAGTTGTATCTTATATTTATTCCAGTACACTGTAAAAAAAAAATCTGTAAAGTTACTAAAGTTTTTCTAGGAAACTGGGATTCCAAGAACATTTTATGTAACGGCAACAGGAAAAATTTCTGTAACAGACGCTGTTACAGAAATTTTTGTTGTTGCTGTTACATGAAAAGTTCCAGGAACCCCAGTTTCCTAGAAAAACTTCAGTAACTTTACAGATTTTTTTTTACAGTGTATCATATTTGTCATAGCTACCACAAAATGAAAAAACATTCTTAATGATTCTGTTTACTTTCGAAGCACCACACTGTAAAAAAAAATCTGCAAAGTTACTAAAGTTTTTCTCGGAAACTGGGATTCCAAGAACTTTTTATGTAACGGCAACAACAAAAAGTCCTGTAACAGACGCTGTTACAGGAATTTTTGCTGTTGCCGTTACATAAAAAGTTCTTGGAATCCCAGTTTCCGAGAAAAACTTTAGTAACTTTACAGATTTTTTTTTACAGTGCACACAATGCAGAATTTAAGAGTCTAGGAGAACTTAATTGTTGCGTATCCATCAAATGGGTTTTTAATTTATTTTTGGATTAACCCATTTTAAGGCAAATTAAATCTGTTGCTAGTATGTAAAAATGATTGAATTAACCCAGAAATTAAGAAAATTTTGATTTAAAAGTAATTAAATGGTTTTCACCACGTACATTATAAAATCAAAATGTTATTTTAAAAAATCTGATACAAATGTGGAATTTGTTCATTAAAAATAAGTGGGAAGCATATCTTAGAAAGGGTTAAAATAGATGAAAATTGTCTTTATTATAGAAGAATACAAAACAATATGTACAGAATACAAAGCGTTATTTTAAATTTGAAACTATATACAGTACAACAAAATGTTTCCAGCTATTTATAGAATAAAAACACCAATAGTCGTCCACATAACACGTTCAGTGCCACATCAGTCACCGGTGACTGACACTGAACTTTCCATTTACACTGTAAAAAAAAATCTGTAAAGTTACTGAAGTTTTTCTAGGAAACTGGGATTCCTACACTGTAAAAAAAAATCTGTAAAGTTACTAAAATTTTTCTCGGAAACTGGGATTCCTAGGACTTTTTATGTAACGGCAACAACAAAAATTCATGTAACAAACACACTTTTGCGCTAAAACTTAAAAAAATCTGTAAGGTTACTAAGAGTTTTTTAGAAAACTGGGATGCCTAGAATTTTTCATGTAACTACAACCAGGGTTACAGATAAAATTAAAGATTACTGTATTTTTAGCAGATTCATTTGTAAAGTTACAGATTTCTGTAGCTTTACAAAAACTAGTTTTGTAGATTTGCAGCTTTTTTTGTGCAGTTTCAGATGAAAGTTTAGTAAGCATGTAACTTTGCATCTGTAGAACTACAGATTTTTTTTTTCAGTGTAGAACTTTTCATGTAACGGCAACAACAAAAATTTCTGTAACAGCGTTGTAAAAACAGTACAGCGTTTTTAACAGTGACGTATGTTAATGTATTATATTATTTCAACAATTATTTTTTTAAATGATTTTCTAAATGCAAATTTAAATTTAAAATTAGAGAATTCCCTAGTAGTCGATTTTTCAAATGTAGTGACGGAAATCACTGAATCAGTTGTCGGCCACATAACTGCTTTGTTATTGTAAGGAACTTAAAGAAGATTTTATTTTAAACAGCACAACGCTTTTAACACACTGTAAAAAAAAAAAATCTGTATTTCTACAGATGTAAAATTACATGCTTACTAAACTTTCATCTGTAACTGTACAAAAAAAACTACAAATCTAAAAAACTAGCTTTTGAAAAGATACAGAAATCTGTAACTTTACAAATGAATCTGCTAAAATTACATTAATCTTACTAAAATTTTATCTGTAAGCCTGGTTGCAGTTACATGAAAATTTTAGGCATCCCAGCTTCCAAAAAAGTTGTTAGTAACCTTACAGATTTTTTGATTTTCGGCGCAAAAGTGTGTCTGTTACAGGAATTTTTGTTGTTGCCATTACATAAAAGGTTCTAGGAATCCCAGTTTCCTATAAAAACTTTAGTAACTTTACAGATTTTTTTACAGTGCAGTGACATATATTAATGTACTACTTTTCTTATAATGTCTCAGCAATTATTTTTAAAAATTATGTGTTTTTTTTTTTTGTTGTTGTTATAGAAAGTTAAATATAGCAAATTATCGAGTAGTTGACCTTTCAGATTTTGCTTTCAGCCATCGAAGACATGGCAGCATCGACAAAAAGTACTACGTCATCGAGTTTCAAGATAAAATTATGATGTACGAAATGAGTATTAACAGTACATTAACGAAAGATTTGCCTCGGTCTATCTTGGTACGAAGGAGCAGCAAATGACGCCAATTCATCATTTTGGTGTTATTATCACATCGTCAAGTTTTGGCATGAAATTTTAACACATTGATTATGTCAATTAATATAATACAAGTGTTTCAGTCTTCCTAGTGATTTCTTTGTAGGATATGAGGAGCTGGTATCATGAAATTTAAACACGTTTAAAATATAGATTACTACAATGCAAGTATTTTAGTCTTCATCGTGATATCTTTGTACGATGTGAGCAGAACGAGGCACCAATTCGTCATTTTGGCGCTACTATCTTGTCATCGAGTTTTAGCATAAAATTTTAACACATTGCATTATACTAATCGATATCATTAAATACTTCAGTCTGCCTCCTGATTTCTTTGTACAATATGAGCAGCAGGGTGCGCCAATGCGTTATTTTGGCTTTACAGTCACGTCATCGTGTTTCGCAATGAAATTTTAATATGTTGCATATCTCGACTAGTACAAAACAAATATTTCACTCTCTCTCGTGATAACTTAAACTTGGCACGATATGAGCAGAAGGCGGCACCAATTCTTCATTTTACCGGTACTATTTCTCCATCGAGTTTCGGCATGAAATTTAATTACGTTAAAAATATCTATTACTACAAATATTTCAGTCTGTATCATGATATCATGGTACGATATGAGTAGGACGAGGCACAAATTCGTCATTTCGGCGCCTTTTATCTTGTCATCAAGTTTTGGCATAAAATTTTAACTCAATAATGATATCGATTAGTATAATACAAATACTTCAATCTGCTTCCTGATTTCTTTGTATGATACGAGCATCAGGGTGCGCCAATTCGTCATTTTGGCCTTACACTCATGTCATTGTGCTTCGCAATAAAATTTTAATATGTTGCATATCTCAACTAGTACAAAAGAAATATTTCACTCTTCCTCGGGATATCTTCGGACGATATGAGCAGAAGGCAGCGCCAACTCTTCATTTTAACGGTTCTATATCGCCATCGAATTTTAGCACGGAATTTAATTACGTTAAAAAATACCGATTACTACAATCAAGCAGGACGGTCGTTCTGCCAAGCCAAGCTGAAAAAAAAGTGTTAACCCCGCCAAACAAACAAACGCCAAGAATAACTACAAGACACCGTAACTGCTTATTATACTGAGGACAACTTCTCCATGTTAAATCCACCAAACATGGCAGCGTAAAATTTCCCATATCAAAAGAACCAATCATCGCAGAAAAATAAAACCAAAACCAGAAGGGCCTAATCAAGAAGATCTTCAATTTGAGATCAAATGCATCCTCATAAATTAATTATAAACAGAGATATAGATTTTTTAAAATAACGTCGAGATACTGAAAATGACAGATTTATTTTCTTCGTCTCACCTTATGTTTCAATCGAGGTAGAGACTTAAATAATGGACAGAAAAAAGTAAGGATTGAATTTTTGGACAGATATTTACTCAATCTACGTGCTTTTATAAAATTCAGCTTTAAAAACATAAATTTTCTATTCATAATTAGCGAAAAACTGTTAATTAATTATAAAGTTTACAAATTATGCCAAATAGCGATAAACCCGCCAAAACATTTTAGAAATCTTATACTTTTCTTTTATATTATCCTTTTGCATTGATTTCATCGAAAAAAGCTATGGCTGAGATTCAGATAGATTTTTCGCTGTTAGCGAAATGAGTTTGACCAATCAGAAGCCTGCATGTTTGAGAATATTTGCTGTTTCTGGATCCCGGCCTATGTCGTGAAAGTTTTGAGTCATTTTTTTAGTGCCATGGATGAAGTGCAATGTTTGTAGAAATGTAGGCTATGATCCAGATAGATTTTTCGCTGTTAGCGAAACGAGATTCACCAATCAATAGACTGCATTTCTGCAAACAGCGAAAAGTTCGCAAAAATGCAGGCTTCTGATTGATGAATCTCGTTTCTGTAACAGCCAAAAATCTATCTAGATTGCGCCCAATGGAGGATATTCAAAATATGGGTTCGAGACTGAAAAAAGTCACGTGATACCGGTAATTTACCCAAGGAACTTCTAAATGATAAGAAGGGAAGATACTACTACTTTGCCTCATAAACCGTTTCATTGGCTAGCGGGGATTTACACTACACGTCTACGGAGCCTTCCCTTCTTTATGATAGAAATTTTTACCTTGACCACGTGATCAAAATGTAGATGGAATATCCTCCATTATGTTGAATACAATTTTGCATTTCCACATCCAGGAAGGGTATTGATTGTCATAACAACAATACATATTCGAAACTATTTCAGGCACTGATTCTGAAATCCTTTACTATACATTTCGATATTAACCATTAACTGGAAACCTACATCTGTGAGATTTTTGCGTGTACATATCTGCCCTTAATATTGTCTCACTCCGACAATCCAAACTTATTTTTATGCTGTTAAATTAAAAATTTCGTCCTGTTAATGCATTCTATTAAAGATTAAATGTTTAAGTTCAATATTTGGTAAACTATTAAGTGTTCTGTTTGTGCACGGGATTTACACGTTTCGGGTTAAGGGTTAAAGAAGTTGTTGTTTCCATAGTAACAGTACTTTACTGTATCGCTTTCTCTAAAACACAAATATAGAAATTTAACAAAGAGCGCTCAGAATAAACACCATAACAGAGAGCCTTTATAAATATGAGTGGTGATATATGCACAGGAGGCATGCTCATTTCAAGTTTTTGCCGAAAGTACGACTACAGCGTCTAGAATACCTTGTGTGGAAATATGCTATCCAAACAACTCTAAAAATTTTTATCCCTTAAATGTGCGACGATACTTCTAAAATCCCAAGTATCGATCACAGCGACATCTGCTTGATTTAATATTACATTGTATAGACTAGCAATATCTTGTAGTATGAGAAAATATCGTGCAGATGTCGCTGTGATCTGTATATTTCAGCAGCATCGTTGCACATTTAAGGATACAATATTTTAGCACTTTTTTAAGGATTACCGGGATAGCCAATTTCTACACTATATATTCTAGGCGCTATAGTACGGCAATCCACTTTCTTGAACAGAGGATATTCTATCTACGTTATGATCACGTGTTGAAGGCAAAAATGTCTAACGTAAAGAAGGGAAGGCTCCGTCGACATAATGTAAATCCCCGCTAGCCAATGAAACAGTTCACGGGAGAAAGCAGTAGTAGTTTCCTGTTTCCCTTCTCATCAGTTAGAAGTTCTTTAGGTAAATTGCCGGTACCACGTGACTTTTTAAGACTTGAACCCATATTTGGAATATCCTCCATTAGACGATACGCTCAAGGACGAGCTTTATTACACTAGGGAAAAAATTCAATATGCATTAGCCTGACGATAATGACACGCTCGCAAAGACCTTTAAAAATTTGTTTTTATCACTTCTACCAATAAACCATTATTGGCCATATGTCGCTACTTCGTTATAGCGACACACGTGTTCCTAATTGGATCCCGGCCTTAATGTATCAAAATACGGAGTTTGCTTTCTGTACTATTCCTGAGCTCAGTTATAACGTCTAGAAATATAGGTTGGGATCCAGGTACATTTTTGCAAACAGTGAAAAGTTAGCAAAAATTCTGGCTTCTGATTGGTCAATCTCGTTGCGATAACAGAGAAAAATCTACATAGATCACGGTCATGGTGTGGAAACCGGCTATTCCAGTAATACTTTAAGAATTGCTAAAAATTGAATCCCATAAATATTGAAAAATACTGAATGACAAATGTCGATAGCAGCAACATTTTCCAGATCTTCTCTGAGCGAAACGTTTTCTCAATTGATGTATTTTGAAATTGTTACTTTGAAATTACCATATGTCGCTGTGATCGAGATTCATCGTTCAACTTCATTCAACATTTATGGGATACAATTTTTTAGCACCTTTTTAATAAGCCGATTTTTAAACTATATCTTCTAGACATTATACCTCCGTTATAGGCCTGGATTATATATTGTAGAAATCGACTATCCCAGCAATACTTAAAAAAGCGCGGAAATTGTGAATCCCTTAAATGCACAACGATTTTGAATTCCAAACAGTCATTTGCAGCGATATCTGCAGGATATTTTTTAAAGAAGAAAGAGACACGTGTAATGCATCGCTATAGCGTCTAGAATACATAATGTGGAAATTTGCTATCCAAGCAGCGCTAAAAAGTTGTACCCCTTAAATGTGCACTGACGCTGAAATCCAGGGAGCTGATCGCAGCGACATCTGTGATATACTTTCAAATTTCAAAATAAACATCGTATTATTACAGCGGGCTTGACGCCAAGCACACTGGTCAGATGTATGTTAATAAAATGTAAAAAAAAAAAAAAAATCCTACAGCTACAGCGTCTAGAAGATACAGTGTGGAAAACGGCTACAAAATCGTGCTAAAAAATTGAATCCCATAAATGTACAACGATGCTGAATAACAAGATGTCGATCGTAGCGCCATCGTAGTGATTTAAAAACGATAGTCATTCTGAAAGAGACTCTTTAAATTATTTCACGTCATTCCTTAACTAAATTAGCTTATAACAGACTGAAATATCTTATATTTATAGTTTCCGATATTTAACATTCTATAATTTTTTAAAACACAGGGTTTATATTGAGAAGAGTTACGAGATGGCGCTCGTATCAGCATATTGCCGCTGAGCATTGTTGGAGATTTATGGGATACAAGTTTTTAGCACTTTTTAAAGCATTATAGGAATAGCCGATTTCCACTCTGTATCTTCTAGGCGCTGTACTACAGCGTCTAGACCAAATTATAGCGCCTAGAATATATAGTGTGGAAATTGGCTATCCCTGTAATACTTAAAAAAGTGCTAAAAGATTGTATCCCTTAAATGTGCAACAATGCTGCTGAAATATGCAGATCGCAGCGACATCTGCAGGATATTTTCTATAACTACAAGATATTGCTAGTCTATACAATGTAATACGAAAATCCTGTAGATTTCGCTGCGATCGACATTTGGGATTTTAGCAGTATCGTCGATCATTTATGTGATACAAATTTTCAGCGTTGTTTAATAACATATTTCCACACTAGGTATTCTAGACGCTGTAACCAAATCGTCATGAAGTTTTAGGAAATATCCTGCAGATATCGCTGTGATCGACTCATTGGATTTCAGCATCATTTGAAATTTAAGAGATCCAATATATTAGCACTTTTTAAAGTATTACTGGGATAGCCGATTTCCACACTATATATTCTAAGCGCTGTAGCACCGCGGTAGCCTGTCTTTTTCGTTTGCCTCGGAGTAGATATAGATGAAGTCATTTGAAGCTGTTCCTAAACTGTGACCAACAACATATAAGGCCAGTTCATAACGTCACACGGAGTTGATAATCTGTACACGGCAATGGACACAAAAAAAATCGGCGCGCAGCTTTGTACTAATCATCGTGTTAAGATGATCTAAATGTGAGGCTAACGAAAAAGACAGGCTACCGCGGTGGGTCCGATTCTTCTTTTTTTACAGGCCGCTGGAGTCACGTGATGCTCGAATCCACCAATGAAGGTGCGCGAAAAGAGCATCACGTGACTCCAGCGGTTTGTAAAAAAAGAAGAATCGGACCCACCGCGGTAGCCTCTCTTTTTCGTTAGTCTCGATCGAACTCCGTGTGACTTTTAAACATCATGAACTGGCCTATTATGTCATTGGTCGCGCTAACACACTCCCTCCTGCGTTCACCGTATATAGCGGCATCTTGTACTGGAGACTGCTAAATGGGCTGCTATCAGTCAAAATCAAGAGAGAAAAGGGCAGAAGAGAGGGAAAGAACTCGTTTTTTTTATCTAGTTTTTCACACGGGAAGATTGGCATGTCTGTTCCTCTCCTTTCATAACTTCATGGTGGTGAAATAAGCCAAAGCCCCCTAAATATTTGAGAAAGTCTTGGCACGCGTCACGAAAACATCACACAAAGCAGACAAAGCAAAGAAACAAAATCATTCATTGGCTCGTGAATATGAACGAGCCAATGAATGATTTCTTTTCTTTGTTTTGCCTGCTTTGTGTGACGTTTTCCTGACACGTGTCAAGGCTTTCTCCAATATTTAAAGGACGTTGAATAGGCTGGGATTAAGATAGATTTTTCGCTATTAGCGGGATGAGATTGATCAATTAGACGTCTGCATTGTTCCGAACTTTTTGATGTTTGCAGTAAACACTGAAAAGCCTGCAAGGATGGAGTCTACTTATTGGTCAATCTAATTTTACTAACAGAAAAATTTATCTGGATCTCGGACATTAACTTTGGTTGGTTAAAACAACTTTGAATAAAATCAAATCAGGAAGCCAATGTTTGTTAACTTTTCTGGTTAGTTTAATTGAAATCTTCCTCGTCTATTACTGAAAACTGAATTTCCGTATTTTGGACAAAAAATTGAATATGAGTACACAACTTGTGCATATGTCACCACTCTAACACAGTGTTGCCAGATGGGCTACGTTTTTTAATTCAGATACTTGATTGGCACCACTTTTTTGAAATTGTAAAATGCGCCTTATTTAATGACATATTAATTAAGGCGAAAACAAAGGGAATTTTACCGTTTATAATAAGTGGTGGCAATCAAGAAATCTGAATAAAAAAAATGTAGCGCACTGGCAACACTGCTGTAACATATAAATGTTCTCTGTTATGACCATGATTCTAAGTGCAGTTGGTTAAATTTCAGTATCTGGGTATTAGAGAAAGCAATAGTGGCCCACCGTGGCTGAGTGGATAAGACACCATGCCGCTAATCGCTTGAGAGCGTAGGTGGAAGCAGATTCGAATCCCCCCGTGATCCACATGTGATATGATGTATGTGTTCAATAAAACAAACAAACAAACAAGCAATAGTGAAAGGTACAGTTGGCATGGAAACAACGACTTCTTTAATTCGTATAGAAAATTAATGAATAGTAGTAAATGACTCAAGTTTAAAATGTAGGCAAATGGTCTGGAAATGTCAATGGCTCCCATCTAGTATTTCACAAAAGTAATTTAATAGATTCACATGATGTATAACTTGATGCAACTCTTAGCTCATGAAAATTCTACAACAAAACTTATGTAGGTAGATCTTTTGAATGAACAATTCAGAATTCTGCGAATAAAACGAAGTTCTTAAGGGCTCTTCCTCACCCCCCCCCCTCTCAAAAAAGGAAATACGATAGAAAGATATAAGAATTTGGATAACTTCAATGGGTCTGCGATCTTTTGTCAGAGTTCAGAAAAAGAGTCTGTGTATTAAAAAAAAAACAAAAAAAAAAACATAAAACAACTTTGACGAACGATAAGACTATAGACTTCAGGCAATTTTTAACCGAAAAATATTTAATTCTAATGTATATGCGGCTTTAATAATAGACTATTAAAGATAATCAATTTAGGGGAAATTTTATAGTAAATTAATATCCTAATATTTATGCAAATAGCTATGGATAAACAGACTTGAGTAAAATTACATATTTACTCTTTCTTCTCTATAACACGATCTAAATGAAGATGAAGTTATATGTACAGTTTATATCTTTAAATTTTTAGATTTTTTTTTATCAAATATGTTCTTTTATTATGTCTAGAATTGTTAGATTTACAGATCTTTGATTCTTTAGATGCCTGCGGGGTTTCATTCTCGGATTAACCGTAGGTATTTGTAAAGGTAAATTTATTTTGCAAAACCGTCAGCAAAAAAATAAGTTAGAAAAACAATTAACTGACAGACTAACTGTAAATATATATTTTATTTCGACTCTGTTTTTTATTAAATTTTCATCTTTCGTAGAAAATTTTAAGGAGTTATAAATTGAGAAAAACTGATACATTGAAAGAAGAAATTGACTTTCCTTACTTTTAAATTATTAATCACTCTAAAAAATGAATGATAGGTAAACAAAATGTATACTATTGTGTTTGCTCCCTGCTTATAAAGGCTGTACAAGGACTAATTTTAATTTGAGCTATTAGAATTATTTCAATTATACATAATTTGTTTTAAAAAAAGAACTGAAATCTACTAAAAAACAACTTTTCAAAAGTAAAAAAAAGCCAAGCAAAAAAGAAAAAAAGAAAAAATAAAGAAAAGAAAAAAAGGTGAAAGTTGTGGCTAAAAAATAGTGTGATATCAAATTTCAAGCTTATATTATGGTACTTATTTAACATTTTCCATTAAAAATTTACCATATGTAAGTCGAGTACCTAAGTATGCGTTGATAGAAAGCCTTTTCTCCTTTACTAAATACATCATAACGTGTTTCTGAAAATTAAATTTTTTAAAATTATGCATGATGGGCTTGGAGGCCATCTTTCCATATTTTACACAAATTTCTAAGCACTCAATCTCGTAATATGTTTACATTATTAAGAATTCCGAACTTCTAATTTTAGCTACAGATATATAAATTAAGAAAGTTTTATTTTGAAAAAAACAAATTGATTTTTACTGCTTTAACTAATTAATTAACCCCTCTCCGAAAAAAAAGAATCATAAGATGAAACCTGAAGTTACTTCAGCTTTATTTTAAGACACAAATTTCTAGGCACTCATTTCCATAAATTAAAAGAATAAAATGTTTGCTTTAGCAACAATTTCGAACTTCCGATCTTAACAACGAACTTGTGCGCTTAGAAATTTGTGTAAAATATGGAAAGATGGCCGCCAAGCCCATCATGCATGATGGCCATCATGCATAAATTATGCATGATGGGCTTGGCGGCCATCTTTCCATATTTTACACAAATTTCTAAGCGCACAAGTTCGTTGTTAAGATCGGAAGTTCGAAATTGTTGCTAAAGCAAACATTTTATTCTTTTAATTTATGGAAATGAGTGCCTAGAAATTTGTGTCTTAAAATAAAGCTGAAGTAACTTCAGGTTTCATCTTATGATTCTTTTTTTTCGGAGAGGGGTTAATTAATTAGTTAAAGCAGTAAAAATCAATTTGTTTTTTTTCAAAATAAAACTTTCTTAATTTATATATCTGTAGCTAAAATTAGAAGTTCGGAATTCTTAATAATGTAAACATATTACGAGATTGAGTGCTTAGAAATTTGTGTAAAATATGGAAAGATGGCCTCCAAGCCCATCATGCATAATTAAAAAAAATTTAATTTTCAGAAACACGTTATGATGTATTTAGTAAAGGAGAAAAGGCTTTCTATCAACGCATACTTAGGTACTCGACTTACATATGGTAAATTTTTAATGGAAAATGTTAAATAACTACCATAATATAAGCTTGGAAATTTGATATCACACTATTTTTTAGCCACAACTTTCACCTTTTTTTCTTTTCTTTTTTTTTCTTTTTTTCTTTTTTGCTTGGCTTTTTTTTACTTTTGAAAAGTTGTTTTTTAGTAGATTGTATATACAAATATTTCAGTCTGTATCATGATGTCATGGTACGATATGAGCAGAACGGGACACCATATCGTCATTTTGGCGATACTATCTCGTCATCGAGTTTCTTCTTAAAAATTTAACTATTAAAGCTATTTATTAGTATAATACAAATATTTTTCTGCATCGTGATATCTTTGTACGATATGAGCAGGAGTCTTCTCGGCCAATTCTTCATTTTGGCAGTAACATCTAGTCATCGAGATTCGAAATGAAATTTTAATACATTGTCTCAACTAGTGCAGTGCCAATATTTTAGCCTGGCTGGAGATATCGTGGTACGATATGAACAAAACCGTGCACAGTTATTCATTTTGGCGATACTATCTCGTGATCGAAATTTAGAATGAAATTTTAATATGTTGCATATTTTGATCGGTACAATAAAAATATTTTATTCTACCTCGTTATATCTTGGTACAATACGAATAGAACGGGGCACCAGTTCGTTATTCTGATGATACTAACATGTCATCGAGCTTTGGGATAAGATTTTAACACATTATAGATATCAATTATTGTGCTATACTAATAGACCGGGAGTCGGCAGCACAGACAATCACCTCATCGAGTTGAAGGCTGAAATTCCAGAATTAGCTAAAACTCGATTCCCATATTAAAACGCAATCGGTCTGCCACGTCATATCTTGATGGAAAACACTTAAAAACCCGATTTTACCGGTTGACTCGTAGGTTTACCATTGTGTTTTCCTGCTTCCAGTCCGCCATGTTTTTATACCTTTAGGTTTCAGGTTTTCATATCTTCAGCCTCAAACTCGATGAAGTGGTTATCTCATGGTTCGTACGCCTCCTTGAATTTTGCAGACCAGAAAATTTTTCGGCACCAGTATTATCTTATAGAAAATCTCTTCTTAAAAGAAGGCGAAATTTTGCGCGTTTAACCCTCCGTCCACCAGACGGGTCCATTGGACCCGACAGGTACATACAAAATATTCATTCAAACCAGAAATTTCTTTAAAATAAACTAAGTATATAAACCAGACAAAAATAAGGTAAATAAATAAGTTAAATAGTTTTAAATAAAAATTCTCGTGTAGAACGTTTTATTAAAACTTGAATAAAATTCCCGGTAGATCTAGGGTTAACCTAGATTTTTTTTCTATAAAATGATGCTGGTAGTTTTCCTGGAGAAATAACGGTATCCGTACAAACCATGTGTCTGTGCTCCCGGTCTATAATATATAACTTTAATGCAATAAAATTTTATGGAAAAACTCGATGATGCTATAGTAACGTAAAAAGGAAGAAATGGCGGTCGCTTCTACTCATATCGTAATAAGATATGCCTAGGCAGACCAGTAATTCTTTAAAGTACTGTTCATAAACTTATCCTACATCATTAATTCTGTGTCCATAACCGTGAGTGTACACCTCATGACATACAGCCACTCACCAGCTTAACTGATCCGATCTTCTACTGTATCGTCTTTCCACATTACCTCTACCACCAACATTTTCAATCTCTTTTAACCGCCTTAAGCGACTATTTCCCTCACGCGAAAACACCCATTCCCTAAAGTTAATCCTATAGAAAAAACTTCTTAAGATAGCTCGCTTGCATTTCAACAATTTTAAACTTTTTTTTTTTTTTCTTTTTTTTTTTTTTTTTTTTTTTTTTTTTTTTTTTCATTGGTTAGCTGAGGCCGATTTGTACAAAGGCCGTTTTTTCACTTTTTCGATTTTGTTTGCAGTGTTTGTTTTTTTTTTTTGTTTTTTTTATTAGGATACTTTTACTTTCGGAACTGGTTTCAAAAGCAAAAGAATTCTCATTAAAAAAACCTGCAAAGAAATTCGAAAATGTAAAAAACTGCCTTTGTACAGATCGACCTCAGCTACTCAACGCAAAAAGTCAGTTTAAAATATTGAAATTCAAGCAAGCTATCTTGAAAATTTTCTTCCATAATGTTCGTTCCATTAACATTAACGAACGAGTGTTTCCGCGTGTGTGAAGAAGCCCCTGAACCCTTTCGCTTGCGTAATTAAAAAAAGAAAGATCAAAATAGGTTAAAAAATTGTGTATTTATTCTATTACATATTTCAAATCTACGTACATATATTTTGGAGTTAAACTATGTAAAATTTTTTTGTAAAAGAGTTCTTTTTTTAATATAGAATTAGATCATAAAAATAAGATCGCAGAAATCTTGGGTTAAACAAATTTTGCTACTTTTACGTTGCCCGTGGAAATCGGGCGATGCGCAGCGAGAGGGTTAAACGAAAAGGAGGGGGAAGGGAATTCCTATCACGAACCTCATCTCTTGCCAGAACTTTCCCTTTTACTACAATTATGCCCGAAATTTCCATCATTACTTCTGTGAGCATTAGCATTAACCCGTATTTCTATAATTTCCAACATCACTTCTGTAATTTTTACCATAAGTCCTACCTTCATTTCTATAATTATTTCTAAACTCTTGATATACCATAAGCGCCGGCTTAATAGGCAATCAGGCATACTTCTACCAATAATTTAAAAAAGTTTATTAAAACGAAAACAACATTTTAAAATTATTGGTGGCAGTTTTATCTGTTTGCCTCCGTCAAGGCAGCGCTTATCTGATCTCCCCCTCGTAAATCACGACTACAACCCCTCATTTCTAAACTGATTAACATGAGAATTTCTCTGTTATGAGTTTTCCAAAATTTTCCTTACGATCTGAGTTATGATAAATTTCATATTTTAGCAGAAGTTCATAGAGTTCACCCGAATTTTTCGGTGTCCTCTTTTCGATAAAATCTTGAATTAAAATATGAAAAAGTGGTTAAATATTGTCCATTAATTCATCAAACGTTTCGCCAATCCCCAATATGTTCTTAGTTCCAACTTGTGCTAAAATAATAATAATAATAATAATAATAAGTAGACGCCTTTTGATATAAGCTTTTATTAGTACAGTAAAAGTCGCGGCGTCAGGAACTTCTATCTCTACGGGAGGAAACACTTTTATCAGTTTAGTCGCTAAAAAAGTAGATGATAGAATTTATAATATCATTTTTAAAATTACTTCTGATACGAATATTGTATTAGCTTATTGTAATTTAAATTGTAAATTAAGTTTGAGGTGAAAATGTCAATAAAATATCTAAATATAAAATCCATTAAAATTGTGTTACCTCTATTTCATATACAGGGTGCAATATGTTATCTATCAACGACCTTTTATTTCTCAATCGTTCGTCATACACATATATTTACAATTACAAAAACGTTTCAAATGAGGTAAATATTCATGTTGTGGCCTTATTAAAAGTAAAAAATCAATTTTATAAAAATTACGAAATCTAACTTTTTATACGGTCCCCCAGTCCCAATAGTTATACTTAGTAAAATTTTACACATATCATAATACATATAACACAAAAAGTTTGACATCTGTACTACAAAAATTGACATGGTTATTAAATTTAAAAGTTTGCGTTTTTTGCACATGATTTTGTTTTTTATTGAGGGATCAGTTAAAAGACGAATTAAAGTAATTCGAGATCAAAATCAGGGTGCTATGTCCTTTTTACGGCAAAACCACCTTTAGCCGGTATCGCCAAATCGGAGTATCACCAAAGAGGGTTATTTCATCGAATTTGAGCTGACTTTTAGGGGTCGTATAGAAAGCGAAGAATGAAATATTGAAATTAAACAGAAAAATAAATATCAATTTACTATGATATCAGAAAACGGCCTAGTATAAAAATGAATGCATAAAACGCCGCGGCCCCACCAGTGGCCGAGAGGTTCTGCTCTCGAAGCTGGTAGACGGGAGGTGCTGGGTTCGAACCCAATCGCGCCCGTCGGCCTAATCTTTCGGAGTTTTCGTAGTTTTCTTCGAACCTTGGACTTTCAAGCGTTCATGCGGGTTAGGTTCCCTTAGAAAGACCCCCACGAAGGGCACCCCCCCCCCTAGGGCCTCTATTCCTCGTGTTGATAATTGGCCGTCATAAACACAACCAACCATAAAACGCCGCAATCTACTAGAGATACTGCTCAAAGTGTTCTCCATTGGTTGCAATGCACAATTGAATGTGTGACAGTACTGAGTCCTGGACACGTTAGAGCATAGCAGGTGTCAAACTGTGCGACAATCAAATGGATGATTCGACCTGGAAACGTGAAAACCTCCACATCGCCCGGACAATACGACACGTGTGGTGCGGTATATGGGGAACCTAGATTGTTGGACCCATCTTCTACGATGGGACCTTAACGGGCCATCGTTACCTGCATCTGCTATAAAACACGGTACGTGACTGGTATAAAGATCTGCCTGTCCGACATGCATGCCGGGTGTGGTTTCAACATGAGGAGGACCTCTCTGCATAAAACATCAAACGTCCGGGCGTATCTGGCCACCGCGTTCACCGGACTTGACTCTCATGGACTTCTACCTCTGGGATTACATCAATGCACGTCTATGTGGCTAAGACTACTTCTATGCTTTATCTGAAGCAGCGCATCATCCTTGATTATCGCACATTTTGCACATCTGCTATTCTCGGACGTGTCTAGGACCAAAGCGATATAAGTAAGCGTCCTATCTTAAATGGGAGAAATAACAGCAAGATTAAAAGCGAGGTCACATCAATCAAGTTCATGCGCCACGTAGCGGACGGAGTGTGAACTACAGGTAGATACCTAACTGTTTTCTTACTCTCACCACTAAAATTGTAAAGTTTATTTCACCTTGATTAATAAGTGAAGTACTTTAGATAAGGCAAAGAAAACTTCGTGGTGTCAAGTGCATCTGGATGCCTATCTCGCTATGGCATTATTATGCAATAAATGTGGCAAACAAAATTCATTTCCATGAGTGACTAAAGATTTATAAAATACGCGCCACACTAAAAGCCCGCGTATGTGAATTATCACTCCGTCCACAGGTGGCGCAACTGTGTTAATTTACGCCTGATTCCAGCATTAAGTTTGTTCGCTTACTTATAACGCTTTGTCTAGGACTCAGTACTGTCACGCATTCAATTGTGCATTGCCACCAATGGAGAACACTTTGAGCAGTATCCCTAGTAGATTCCGGCGTTTGATGAATTCATTTTTTATAGTAGACCGATTTCTGATATTATAATAAATTGATATTTATTTTTCTGTTTAATTTGAATATTTTATTCTTCGCTTTGTATACGACCCGTAAAAGTTAACTCAAATTTTTAGATAAAATAACCCTCTTTCGTGATTCCCCGATTTGGCGATACCAGCTAAAGGTGGTTTCGCCGTAAAAAGGACATTGCACCCTGATTCCCTGATTTTGATCTCGAATTACTTTTAATTCATCTTTTAACTGATCCCTCAAATTAAGACAAAAAGATGTGCAAAAATCTCAAACTTTGAAATTAAATAACTGTGTCAATTTTTGTAGTACAGATGTCAAACTTTTTGTGTTATATCTGTTATGATATGTGTAAACTTTTACTAAATATAACTATAGGGACTGGGGGACCGTATAAAGAGTTAGATTTCGTAATTTTTATAAAATTGACTTTTTACTTTAAATAATGCCACAACATGAATATTTACCTCATTTGAAACGTTTTTGTAACTGTAAATATATGTCTACGACCAACGGTTGAGAAATTAAAGGTCGGCGATAGATAACATATTGCACCCTGTATATGCGATGGTGGGATATGATCAATAAATGAAATGAATGAAAAGTTACAGAACGGACAGCTTACTCTCTATGGTAAAGACATGACAGATTCTTGCCTCGTATTTGTTCATGCAATAAAGAAAAAACAACCACGCGTTAAAACAGAACATTAGAGGAATTTTTAAATAAATGAAAAATTTATTGCATTTTAATATACTGGAATATTGAAGCACCTTTCTTCAGAAAAAGCCGCCTGCTACCCTGAAAAAAAGGCAGAAAAAACAAAGAAAACCATTGTTTTGGGATAGCTTTACTTAATAATAAAGAGCATGGTGTAGCGCAAAAATTTTATTAAATCTATACTGGGTCATTTGTCGAAAGAAAATAAATTTGATTAAACCAAAACAATCTAGTGTCAATAAAAATCTTCTTTTTATTTTTAGAGAAAAATTTGTCAAACCTTAAGTTAGCTATTTGGGTGATTTTTCACTAAAATTTACTTGAAATCACTCAGTTTTTTGTTTTCAGTGTAATTTTAATCATTAATCGTCAGTAAAATTACGTGATTTTATCTAAAAACCCTAAAAAGAAACGGCTTCATGCAAGAAAATGCCTTAAACGCAGTCAGTTCTGTTATCATATATGATGGCTGAATTTTTAGGGTTTACTAATTCGTCCTCAGTGGAGAAAACGCAACTGAAGGCGAAAAAGAGGACCAACAGGAACTTATTCATATGAAGAATGACAGTAAGGCGTAGCAAACCCAAAAAATTTCAAGAGTGATTCAAGTGTTACTTACGGTCTTTATTTACAATTAAACCAGAAAAATTACATTTGACGTCACTTGACTTTGAATTCACTGACAATGTCAGAAATCCTATTTTACATTTCATATTTCGACATAATCGTTATATCCTACAATGGAACAATGATATACGAATTTCATTTACTATTATTTATTGAAATTTACATAACCATTCAGTGCAATAGAATAAAAAGAAGTATATTCTAATGCTAACACAATATTCTCGTTTTAATTTATTATTGCGTTTGCAATGGAAAAACCGGGGAATTTCATTAAAATCTATTCCTGCACTTTCATTTTCCTTGATTTCCGCTAGAATGGAACAATACTGAGAAAGAATAATCAGAAGTAATATAGAGTAATCAATTTCCGCTTACCAGTAGTGCTCAATTTATCATCGATTTCCGCGATAGCCTTCAAAAGAATGTTATTGAAATGATTGCGCAAGTAATAATTATTGTTGCCAGGTGTCCCGCGTAAATTACGACTTCAAATGGGGCAACTCTGGACACCACTAATTTCTTACAGTTTATTCCGCCATCTTTAATCGCAGATAATTCTTCCATTGGATATTTTCCGATTTACGCGGGACACAAAGCAACACTAGTAATAATCGAGATATAAATGTAACATCCGTATACTACCATTATATAATACATGACATATAATACGCAAATCATCTATGTGTACTGCTATTGTGTAAAAAATCTGTATACTACGTATTATACAAGTCAGCAAATTAATCTATTAAATTTTTTCTTCGCTGTTTCAATTACTTCTAGAGTTTTTGGAAATTCAGAATTCAGATATATTGAACATTTAACTCTATCACCCAAATTTTTCAACAAATTGAAGATGAAAGTCCGGGAAGACTGAGCAGAGATAAAGCACTTTATTTATAAAATACTTAAATATAAGTTGCATCTTCTACTAGGGTGTATCAATAAGTTTTTGCCCTCACATAGAAATAATTGAGTGAAATTTATGAAATTGCTACATTCTATTAGTCCTTTTCTATATAGTCACCGTGCACAGTAACACATTTCTGCAAACGCTACTTCAAAGAGAGGAGGGGCGATGTATTCGAGAGGAGCGATAGTAGACCCAAAGAGGGTCATTTTTCTAACGTTTGCCGACCCCCACATGTGACATATTTTTGGAAAGGCCTGTGACCACTTACTCATGCTATGCACCTCCCGAGCCCCTCCCCCATAATTTGCCCCTTGGGGGCATGAATGATGTCCGCAAAATTTAGAAAAGTGCCCCCGGTGGGCAAATTTTGGGGGGAGGGGGGAGGGAGATGCATAACATGAATAAGTGGTCACATGCCTTTCCGACAATATGTCACATGTGGGGTCGGCAAAAGTTAGAAAATGCACCCCTTTGGATCTAATATCGCACCTTTTGGAATAAATCCTCCCCCCTCTCTTTGAAATACCGTTTGCAGAAATGTGTTACCGTGCACGGTGACTATATAGATAAGGACTAATGCAATGTAGAATTTTTATAAATTTCACTCAATTATTTCTATGTGAGGGCAAAAACTTATTGATAAACCCTCGTATTTTATTAGTTTGTTATGTTTGCTATAGCTATCACAAATTCAAAAATTATTATAATGCCCCTTTTTACCTTCGAGGCATCGTTTAGAATTTTTCTTTTGTCCGCTGTTTACGGCCACTCCTTTGTCAGCAACCGACTGTTTAAAAAAAAAAAAAAAAAAAAAAAAAAAAAAAAAAAAAAAAAAAAACTGTCAATAAAAAAATGTTTGAGTACGTTGGAAGGATACTTTGGCGTTTGAGTGGAATGGAACTTTCACTTTATAACAAGATTCCATGGTCTTTTAAAATCACTTCCTACCTTTTGGGTAACTTTTAGGTGGATCAAGTTAGATATTTCAGAAAGATAATGCCTCTGTCCACACATGCAAGTCAATATACGACACTGGTTGAGTGCTAAAAATATCGCAGTTCCCGGATGGTTTAGTTTAAGGATAGACCGAAACAGGTTTTTAAGACCGAAACCTAATTTCGGTAATCATTCTTTTTTCGGTCGAAAGCGAAAACGAAAATGGCCATTTTTTCTTTTTAAGTTGGATATTCAATTTGTGAATAATTATTAAAAAAAGAGAACTTTCATCATTCATGATACGTTAAAGGACATAAAATATCTTTAGAAGATAATTTAGAAAAATAACCTAAAACTCTTTTAAAAGTTGGATAAGCAAATTGTGAATAATTATGAAAATTTTCACTGCAGTTACTAGCAAGTCTAGCTTCTCGCACCCAACGGATAAGGATTTTGCTCATTTTATTTCTACTTTCATAAAAGAACATTGCTAGCATATGATTTCATCTTATTTATTCTGCATTTTTTAAAGCAAAAGTTTTATAATTTTTATTTCAAATAACAAGTGACTGCGTAGCATTTAATATAAATGCATATTCAATAATATTTTGAATTCCTAAATAGAACAAAATGAAAGTAAAAATATATTTTTTAAAGAACAAGCTTTTATTACTGCATATTAGAAAATATTTTCCTATAAAAAATCTGGATGTCAAAACACAAATCGCAAAAGCATGAGACGCTAATAGAAATACTCTTAGTAAATTATAAATGTAATTATATTCTTAATGCATTTTAATTTTAATAAATATTTAGGAATTTTTTTTCTTATGATTTTCATTGTAGCCTAATGTCCTTATCGTACTGTTTTTCAACACCAACTTTTGCGATTTTGTTTTGACCTCCAGATTTTCTTATAAAAAAGTTATTTTCTACTTTTAAGTACAGTCGTGTGGAAAAAAGTAAACACCCCCTACTAACTCTGCAACAAATTATAGTAGAAGGAAGTTACAGGTATCAAACAATTGGAAATAAAGTCTGCTTTTAAATGATGTATATAAAATTTGCTTAGGGGACATCTACATATCAAAACAAACCCAAACTTTGTTTTTTTCAATGGTAATACCCAAGTTTGACACCATAAATAGATTCTACACCCTTCAATTAGCCTAAATCCAAATTTTCATGAAATACGTATGATTAGTTTCCGAGAAATTAATTATTTTAAAATTAGCCTTTTTTTATGGGCTGTATCCAAACTGAAGTTCGGACATGGATTGTTGAAATGCTACAGAATGACTATGGCACTGCTATTAATGCATTATTTCTTGCCAATATGAACATCTTACTCGGCTAATATGTTTCGACTATTGCCAGCCCAAATGTTTCATTAAATTGAGTAAAATATATTTTTTTGCCAGTTATGCTTTTCTCGACATCATAGATTAATAATTAGTTTACTCATAATTCGAAAATTACTTGAAAGAAAAATTCAAAATTGAGAATTAGCATAAATCAGGACATAATAAAAATAAATCTATCAAAAAAAAAAAAAAAAAAAAAAACTGTAGGTCGCAATTCATATTTTTTTCGAATATTAATTTCATAAGTCATAATTCATATTATAATTTTTTTAATTACAAATTCAATGTATTTATGTTTAGGTTTTTTTAGTATTATAATTAAACAAAAAAAATCCCATTAGGATTATAATTTCAGGAGATATTAATAAAAATATGAAAATGTAATTTAACATTTGAAGCTCTAAATTTTGAATGTTTATAATTCAAAACTTATCATCCAAATGACTTGAAATTTCATTTTTAGGCATAGTTTGAACCGAAGATTTAAAATATATTGTAAAAATTGGGTATTGCAATTGAAAAAAATAAAGCTTGGTCTGGTTTTGATTTGTAGATGGCCCCCTAAACAAATTTTATATACATTCTTTAAAAGTAGACTTTATTTCCAATCGTTTGGTGCCTGTAAACTTTATCTATTTTAATTAGTTGTAGAGTTAGTAGAGGGGGGGGGGGGGGAGGTTACTTTTTTTCCCACGACTGCACATTAACAAAATCTTGTTTTCAAAATTCAACTAAAAGAAAATTTAAATATATATATGAGAAAGAAAATTAAAAATCAACATGAATATTTTTAAAATGTAACAATATGCTTTAAATAAAGTATGATTGTTATTATATGATAGTTTAATTTCAATGTTATGCTGTTGATACCGTTTTAGATTTTTTTTAAATCACTTTTTTGATCAATAAAATTCATTTTTCTGGATTCCATAAAAAATCTTAGTATCGCTGAAAATTATTTTAGCACATTTCCTATCATTAAGTTAAAAATTCTTTCACTGCAAAGTTTAAATGTTAATTTGTTAAATATAAAAATTTTGCCTACATTGACCTATTTATTACATGTAATGTAGTACATGGTGTTATAAATTTTTTTTATAATTTAATTACGTTTGATAAGACATATTGTACATTTAATTTAAAATGCAATCAAAATTTCAAAATTTAAGTTGATATAAATTCAGCTCTTAAAGAACGGCAAAACTAAATTATCCCAATTTGAAATTTTCATTTTAATAAATTTAGTTTTAAAGGAAATATTAATAATTTCCATTCTTTTTTATAATGTATGAAAAATTAAATTTTAAATTTACATATCTTAATCTTTTTTTAAAGTTGATCACCAATTAAATCAACACGTTCTGATTTTTTCTTATTTTAAAAATATGCCTAAATAAGGTATAGTTTCAGAAATTTATCGATAGTTAGCACCAAATAATATTTTGAAAAGACGCATGATCGAGGAGCAAATGTGCTGTTCTATACATTTCCAGGAACTTTTCCGTTATTTTGCAATCCAGATGTTTTGGAAGGAACATTTCCATTTTTATTATTCAATGTGAGTGTATTGTCAAATGAGAGTGTTACAATTTGGAAACTAAAAGTTGGCACAATTTTAAATATGTAGATGATCCCCATTTCAAAAATTGCTTTCATATTTTGAAGGAGTAAAAACATCTTTGCTGCGATTTTATTGTAAACGGTATGCATAGATAAAGACAGGTGTATTCTTTGTTTTCTTTTCTCGGTATATACATATCGATCTTTTCAGTTTATACTTTGTAAACCACTTTCTCGATTAAAACCTAGAATTTTAATGAATTCATTTTCTTTAAAATAAACTAAATAAAGGTATTTAGCAGAATTGTGTATTTATGATGTTTTTTTTCTTTCATTACAGATATATCCGAGAGAAGTACGTTTTGTCAGAAACGGATGGTCAAATCATAAACGTCACAAACATCGATCATTTTGGGAAAAACATTTTGCAAAATTTACTCCAGAAAACATTGATTATGTATCAAGAATCTTGTTTCCATGTGCATTTGTTAGCCAATGCTCAATCTACTGGTCTATATATTATGAATAAAAAGATAAAAATGTACAAAAAGTATCCGCGAAAATTATCCATCAAAAATATTTTTCTCTGGACTGTTTTTTAACTACCACCTACAATATATCTGATTATAACTTAGAATAAAATAAATGACATTCCATTGTATTTTCATTATTCTATTTTCTTCTTCTTTATTTATCAACAAATACATTATGCAAAATTTACTACGGTAAACATTGAATATGTATCAAGAATCATTTTGACATGTGCGGTTGCCAGGCAATACTCAATCTGGCTGTTTATTAACAATAAAATATTTCAACATTTACAAAAGTATTATTGACGCGTTCTTTTCCATTTTTTATAGGATTTTAATAAATACCATCGAAATATACCTGTCTGTTAGAATAAAATAAACCTTATCCCATTCCATCTTTTTTTTTTTCATTCTTTTTTTTTCTTTGGTAAAACTTTACTCTCTAAAATATTGATTATACATCAAGAAGCCTGTTTCCATGCAAGTTTGTTCTACAACGACCAATCAGGCTGCATATTATCAATAAAGTAATTCAAAATTTACAAAAATATTGTGATCTTTAAAATATTTTTTCTGGGTTTTTATTAAATATCATCTAAACATAACTATTAGCATCAAACAAACCTCATTCCATTCCCCTTTTCCCTTTTTCTGGTAATAGCAATCTAAAAAACAGTATACAGGGTGTCCACTCTCAACGGTGTTCATAATGGCTAATTTCTAAACCGTTAGTCATAGACATATAGTTCCAATTACAAAAATGTTCTAAATGAGGTAAAAAAAAAATATATATATATTTTAAAAGCGACTTGGGTCAATAAAAACATTCCTTAAAAAATGACAAGATTAAAATTTTCATACGGTCCCCCGACCTTATAAGTTATATTTAGTAAAATTTCCCAGTTACACTTACAAGAAAGACAAAAAAAAGTCCCGTTATTCTACGATTAAAATTGACCGAGTAATAGCTGTTTAAAGTTGGGGCATATTTTTTGCTGTAAATTAGGGGTCATTCACAAATTTAGTAAAAATATAATTTCGTCCGATATATTAAAAAAATGATTGAGAGTAAAATTAACATTGCAATATAAATTTGAAATCTTTAATCATTCTGACATATTAATGCAAAATATACAATTTGTAATACACATATAAGAAGAAAAAAACAACAACATAATTTTTGTCTAATAAAATGATAAAAATTAACAGCCTCAATTTTATACAAAATGATACATATTTTAAAATGTTATTAGATTACACTAGCCTGAATAAGTTGGGTTATGTCATGTTTTTTAGCTTTTGATAATTGATTCTTATGTATTCTGTACCACTGAATCCGAAATTGACCATAATGTAACGATTTTTTGAAAATCATAAATTTTAAAGATAAAAAATAGTGAAAATTTGATACTTTAAAATAGATGTGATTGTTGTTTTTTTAACTTTTGAAATTTGATTTTTATGTATTTTTTACCACTGAATCCGAAAATGACCTTCATTTTTAAACATCACGTCAGAATTTTTCGCAAATTGTAAATTTCTGAGTTAAAAACTTCAAAGTTAAAATAGTTAAAATTAAACCTCCTCCCCCACCTTATTGAACACCTCAGCTGTTTAGCTGCAAGAATACCAGTGTAAGCCAAAAAATTGAATAAATTATTGAATTAAATAAAATTAAATAAAATAACAGTTTCACATCTGTTTTATAGTATCAGATTTTCACTATATTTCACTATATTTATTAACTTTGAGATCTTCTTGAGAAGCGCCTTATTTTAAGACACTTCGTTGCTTCAAACGTGTCTTAATTTAAGACGTTTTGATTCTTCAAACGAAATAACCACCAGGGGGCACTCTCAGTTACGCATGCGGTTTAGATGTCTTTCGTTCGAATTAGTATACGTTGTAATTCAAACGGAAAGTTTGTTTTTATGTACACGTGTATTTTAATTCGTTTTTTGCGGAATGTGAAGTACTGTGATTTTAATTCGTATTCACTTAGCTTATTTATAAATTGAATACATGCATCTAACGTGTGTGCTTGACACCAAATGTCTCTTATAAGCTGTCGTCAATATAAGGGCGTGATAGAGTAAACAACAACTTGAAGATTACACCCGGGAACTCTACAAAGTGTGTGCAATGGACTTAGTGCTAATTTGTATTGTTTCAATAATATAGTGTTATTCGTCTTCATCCTGTCAAAGCTGCCAAGGAAAAAAAAAAACTTTTGTCTGGCGTGTCCAATTTTGAGGATGAAACAATTCATTCTTTAAATATGGCTAGTCGGATACATTATGTAATTTTCTTCTAAAATGATGCAAGTCTTTCTCCAGCGCGGTGGTAGTTTTTAAAACTCCAAATCGAGGAATTTTTCTTACCTCTTGCAAACAGCGTTTGAAGTAAGTGCCATAATTTCCTTATAGTACTAAAATTAGTGTCTTTTATGATTTTATTTATTGTACAAAATCTTGCATGAAATTCAATTAGTTTTGAATCTGTTCGCAAAAAAATCCACTAATTCTAGAAGTATATATTTTTAAACTTATGATGCTGTCTTTTATAACAAATCATATATTCAATGGCAGTTTTTAGTTTCAATAGCTAAATCTTATCTCACAGTAAACGACGACCACAAGGCAATAAAGAAAAATAAAAGCTTTGAAAGATCACCAAATGCTTTCTTACTTCCTGGCATAAAACCGCAGATTAAAAAATGATAAATAAAGTACATGAGACTCGTCTATTATGTGAAGCTGCCAGTGAAAATATACATATGTATTTGATTTGCAATACACTCTAATATTGCTTTTTTGATTATTTTTAATAAATAAAGTAATTTGAAATTTATAATGGGAAAAAGTAAATGGCTATAACTAGATTTTGCACTTAAAATAACTTTATTTATATGCACTTATATGAAAAATAAAAAAATGACAGTTAGATGTTACTATATATATTTAAGACGAAAGAAGTTAGGAAACTATAAGTTATTTTTTCTTCATGTTATTAATATAGAATATGTATTTATTTATTTTTATTGATCAAAAATATTAGTAATAAACTCTAGAAAATGATATCTCTGTTTTTATTTTTAATTGTCATCTACAACAGATCTGATGATTACTTAGTATCAAATAAACCACATTGCACTTTTTTTCTGGTAACAGCATTCTAAAAAAATTACTCTTGAAAAAACACTGATTATATACTGGGTGATCACTCTCAACGGTGTCCAATGGCTAATTCTTAGCCCGTTTGTCATAGGCATATAGTTCCAGTTACAAAAACGTTTTAATTATGGTAAAAGATTATTTTAAAAGTCCTTTGGATCAATAAAAACATTTCTTAAAAAGTTACGAAATTTTATTTTTTATGTGGCCTCCCGGTCCTTTAACTGCACCCAGCTTTGTCTAAAGGATCCTAGTTTTAATTCATTTTTCTCATTTTGTGTTGTTTCAGTGTAACAATACGTTCAAAATGCTAATAAAACTTCAACATTATATATATCTCGGTTTATTTATTTTTTTATTAACGTTCCTTACCCAAGTTACACAGATTGCTGGCAGATTGTGGAAACCGTTGGGAAATGGTTGGACTGATATGCCAACGATAAGTAAACAGTGGTCGAAGCGTATCTGTGCAGCTAACGGTGTGGCCACTGTTGGACTTTTGTGTGTAAATTAACCGCCCCATGAATACTAGGCCTGAGAGCCGACAAAAAAAATGGCGGCCGTCGTAGGTGGATTTTTTCAGCGTTAATACGGTCCCTTGAATTCGAATACCAATAATTTTTATAAGTATTATGTGCTTTATTTTTCTGAGATTAAATAAGTGAAGAAAAACTTAAAAAAATACAGGTGTCTAAGTTAGGGGGGGGGGCGTATAATCGCTTAAAAATTTCTGCCTGCGACAGCCGCAATTTTTGTGTCACTGCTCAGGCCTAGCATTGAGGGAGTGGTAGTAAATTGTTCGGCAATGTGGACATTTCTTTATGTGGGCAAGTGAAGGACAACAATTAGTCAACATTTCTCCAACACTGGTGAGTTTATGTTACTTGGGTAAGGTATGTTTAATGAAACTAAAGATAAGATTAACAATAATATATATATATTTTTTAATTTAAATGTTAAGCAAAACTCTTTTTTGCTCTGTTTATACTTACGTCATGTCATTTTATTTTTTTATTCTTTTTAATAATTTGGTCCTTAAAGGTACAAGGGGATGAACCCGGGTTTCCTGGGTTACAGAACTTGGATGAAAACCATCGTATATATTACTATGATGTTAA